>JANXHW010000003.1:143688008-144395008 GCA_026170595.1 Plestiodon gilberti rubricaudatus
CATGTAAAGGATGCTTAGGGGAAAATAAGACATTTGCTGAAATTTATATGCTCTTGACTCTGACTTAACTGGCTTGTTAGAATCTGTTATATGCTTGATTGTTATAGTATTCTTTTTCACTAGGCTTACCATATTCCCCCCCCCTTAAACCGGGACACCCCCCACAAATAATTAATTAATTTTTTAACATTTTTAAAAAATAAATATCAATTTAACTTTAAAAACCGAATTGCCGCACGAAGCGTGCCCGCAATGTTTAATTATTTATTTAATTTTACAATAAAAATTTTACTTACCCCATCGTCGCCCGTCGTTGCTGCTCCTCCGCATTGCTGCTGCTCCTCCTGCTGCTCTGAGGGAGCCGGTGAGAGAGCGGGCGAGCCAGCGACAGCCTGCCCGGGCTGCGTGAGCCTCGCTGAGGCACGTGCAGCCCGGGCTGGCTCCCACTCGTCCGCTCTCTCGCCGGCTCAGAGCCGGTGAAGAGCGGGTGAGCCAGCAACAGCCTGCTCAGGCCGCTCGAGCTTTGGCGAGGCATGTGTGGCCCGAGCTGGCTCTCGCTCATTCGCTCTCTCAGCTCGGAGCCGGTGAGAGAGCAGGCGAGTCAGTGACAACCTGCCCAGGCCGCGCGAGCCTGGCTCTTGCCGGCCTACTCACCCGCTCGCCGCCGCCATTGATAATTGAAGAAACTCACTTGGGCGCTGGCATCTCTTTGGCTCGCGAAATCTTGCAAGATTCAAGATCTCGGCGCCCAAATCTCGTGAGGGCATCATGCCCTCACGGGATTTGGGTGCCGACATCTTGGATCTCGTGAGATTTCACGAGCCAAGATGCTGATGACCGGAAAATGGTAAGTTTTCCCTTTAAAAGTGGCAGCGGCGGCAACGGCGGCTACCATCTGGCCCGAAAACGTTCCGGGACCTTTCTGTGATCTTAGGGCAGATTCCTGGACGGTCCCGGTTTTTCCGGGATGAAAGGTAAGCCTATCTTTCACATACACACATGCATGCACAAAACTCCCATAAATCCTTGTAACTGCTAAGGGCCAAATTGCACATCAGTGTTGAGTGTGCAGCTTGGCCCCGTGTGTGTGTGTGTGTGTGTGTGTGTGTGTGTGTGTGTGTGTGTGTGTGAAGATAAATAGCACTGCCTGGGAAGATCAGGATCAGAACCATGACATGCAGAGAGTGGGTATTTAATCCATTCCTACAGTACTGTGATCTGGACAAAAACACAACCCAAAACTGCTGTTAGCCCTGGGAATGCACTACTGAGGGCTTCCCTCTTGGGGCTCTTAGCAAATAGAAGGATGCAACTTTTATCAGAATTGTAGCACAGTGGGAAAATATCTGTTCTTTGTGAATCACGATCCTGATTTTGAACAGACCTTCCCACAGTTGCACAACAACACCACCACACAGAGCCAAACTATGAATTGAAGGTCCTGTGTAGTTTGGCCCTAAACTGAACATGTGCAAGAGTGTTGTGCTGTTTCTTTGCCCTTCCCTCCCAACGGCCTAGGTCACAGCACAAAATCAAAGTGAAGAAGCAGTTATTTTTATACCATATTTTATATAATTGCATAATTTCCCTCAATCCATGTCATAAAGGTTTACAATCATTTTGGAATGGAAATCAAGTCTAGAAACACTGAAAATATTTCCTCTAATTGAAAAAAAAAAAGGGGGGGGGGAGACCAATATTCAGGATCAACTAGATTATTCGGAAATGCAACAGAGCACCTGAGCATCACTACCCTAAAATGGATATCCAGTTGGTTTCCTGCATAATATCCGATGCAGACTCTGTAACTAAAATGAAATCATGTTAAATTAACTGTAAAAAATAAGTTGATTTAATTAAGCACAGAAAGACTTATTAGATATTATAAATGTTAAAAAGTCAAATGATGTGCAGTTACATTTCAGTTAACACCGTTCAACAAATGCACTAAATTTATTCCTTTCAATAATGATGTGTTTTGAGCATTTAATTAGATAAATAATATTTAATCACTTCAGCAAATTTGTACTAGAAGAATTGGTTGTCATCAAAGGTGACTCATACTTGCTAATATCTACCTTTAAAGAAACAGCTGAAGCCAGGCAGCGGAAAGTGGCTGTGGGGGCGGCGGGGGGGGGGGGAAGGCTAGTTGGAGAAGTCTGTCTCAGACTCTGGGCCTCATTAAAACTCAAGGTTTGCTAAACAAACTATTATTTACAGTAAGGAGTGTGCATATTTTATTGAGAAAGAGATTTCACTTGTTTGCCTCTTTCCAGCACCAGACACTATCAGTACATTGCAAGAAAAGGCATTCAATAGATGTCCTATAATTCATCATAATACTGTTTCATTTAATAACTACTTTGCTGAAGTGATTGGCATGATTACAGGAAAATTACTTCAAATTATTCATCTCTTATCTTGCATCTAAGATGTCCTAAACTTGCATGATAGTTAGCATAATGGGACCCTATTAATTGCTAATGCTGGAAGTCCTTCACTGCTTCAATGTGCCTTCTATGGAGAACAGTGCATTACTCAAATAATGAAAATACAGTGAAAAGGCAAGTGTATAAGATGTCACCATTCCCTTAAGGTGGCTCCGTGTATTGTCAAATGAGTGAAATGTCAGCAAGTACAGAAAAGCATTTAAAGGGAACCCAGACAAACCTTTGACTGGAAAAGCTAATGTGGTTGCATAGCCCTGTTGGGAAAGCTCTCAGACAGAGCCTTCCACTATATCATAATTATGCTTGCCACCCCATCAATTTTATATCTGTACAATGGACATATTCCATATCACTATTTAGATAATAATACCTCTATCTGTAATGTTTTCTGCCTGTGACTCATATTCTATAATGGTTTCCAAGGTTGTTTTTAAAGGTATTATAATCAGATCCTCTCTGTGTCTGGCCGTAATGGGAGAGGTCCCATAATCACCTTAATTGTACCATATATATGCTTGGTTTTCCAAATATTTCTAGGGAAATACATTTTACATCTCTGTGCACAATTTACGTCTATGTTCCAAAACCGGGGTCAGTGGGTGGGTGGGTTTCTACATTATTTGTTTCTGCTAGCTGCCCTCTAAACAGAACAGACTTACCTTTGCAAAGCTCTACATCTAAGACAACATAGACTTTAAGCATATCAGGCATCAAGTTTACTTCATGTCAATAACACTGTCAAAGTCCATCTACTCAGAACAAGAATGGAGAGTGGAAGATACATTGATTTTCATATTATGGACCTAACCTTTGGCAGAAGTTAGAACATGTCCAAACGTCGTTGCATTCGAGAGGCACAAATGCTTTGTCACCCGGAACTCAAGGCTAGGAATAACTTTAAGGATAAGATCAGCAAGATCTCAGACTTGACTTTAATTGTGCAGAATCAGAAACGTAATAAATTAAAGCTTCTGCAAGCCACACAATGAAAATGTGACCTGGCTCTTAGGGAGACCTTAGAACTGCTGCTCTCAATTTATTTTATTTATTTATTTTTATTTATAGAATTTATACCCCGCCTTTCTCCCACAAGGGCAACCAAGGCGGCTTACAATAAAAACATTAAAATACATATATACATTTAAAATCAAGAATTAAAACAATTAAGATAATTAAAACAAACAGCCCCAGTGGGTCATCCACATTTATAGTCTCTCTTCCTGAGGATTGTGAAAAGCAGATAGTTCTCTCCTGTAAACTGCAGGTTTCTTCCACTGACTGTTTCTATTTGAAAGCATGTTCTATGACAGTGTCTCTAGTTTCACTCTGGTGTCTACACTTCCCAGAATGCTCAGCAGGAGGAGAAAGAAGAACTGGAAAAGAAGGAAAAGTGAAAGTTGGAGCACAGGAAGAAAAATAAAAGGTTGTATGAGAAGGAATAGGGACCGATATGACAAAGCTGATGAGGTGACTTACGGCACAATTGTGTGGAAAAATGTATCTGGTAAAACATGTGTTCCCCCGGTGCTAGGTGTCATGAAAGTGCCGTAAAGCACTTTCACGGCACCTGGAGAGTAAGGGCCGCTGGCACAAAGGCCGGCAGCCCTCTCTCCCCTGGTGGATAGTCCCCGCTAGGCAAGGTAAGTCCTGCACTGGCCGGTGCAGGGCGGGGGAAGGGTGGACCAGGTGGTGAGGGAGGGCGGCCATTGACCAGCCGCTGCATCTTACACAGGATTGGGCTGATAGTCTGCTTTGTCTGTCTCATCAGAAACATGTTTAAAAAGTGAGTAATCCAGGAATGTCCTCTTTCTTGTCTGGTTCTGACATTTCTTTCTAGAGAATAGAGGGGGTGGTTGTCTCCATGTTTCTCCTCAAGGAGGCATAACATTTTAAAAGCATAACATTTTAAATATTCTCCCATTTCAATTTTTGGGCCTAAACTAGGGATTTGGAGGAGGTGCAAAATATCCCCCCCCAATATTTTGATTATGAGAATATTAGCTCCTTTTCAAGCCTATTTGCTGCCATTCTTTGATTAGTTGCTGCTGCTTTCCCATGATTCTTGTCTCCGTTACTGCTTCTGTCTTCGTACTGAATTAGAAGAGTGTGATTGCAGCCAATCAGGGATCAATCCTATGCAATCCTATTCAATGGGGCTTACTTCCAGGTAAGTGTGTATAAGGTTGCAGCCTATGGGCCCAATCCTATCCAATTTTCCAGCATCGATGCAGCTGCAATGCAGCCCTGAAGTAAGGGAACAAATGTTCCCTTACCTTGAGGAGCCCTCTGTGACACCACCCCCCCCCGGCACGGCTGCATCAGCGCTGGAAAGTTGGATAGGGTTGCTCAGTAGATAGTACTCTGGAATATCAGGGATTTTTCAGATGAATCTTATTTCTCAAGGACCTGGAACTATGTTTTACTGCTCTTAGGGCCTACACAACAAGCTGAGCAGAATGAGTCAGTTGGTCTGTGTTTGTCCATATGGCTGACGGACGTCGATTAGCATGAGATTAGCAAGCAGAGCTTGTGAATTCTATATGTCTGGCTTCCTGCTTTTTGTCCTATGGGAAAATGGGCCTACATTTCTACAGGACACATGCAACAATCTCAGTTCTATGCTACCGCACTGAACCAGGGCTATGGATTCTGCCAACCTGAATTTCCTCCTTCCTCAACCACTGATCCTACGAGTCCAGTTTCCTGGCTTTAGCTGTGGCCATATAGTAATTTTTTTTTTTACAAATTTATGTCAGCAGCTGCTAATGGCTGATGAATTGACATCCACTGAAAAATTATCCCTTGGCAGCCACGTTATTATATCTGATATAAACATAGCAACAATACACTGAAACCTGATCTTTCAACTATGAACAGCACAATGTGATATTTTAATTTTTTTAAGGAATTTTACATTATAAAATTTAATTTTAACACAGTAGAGCTTTAGAAGAGAGATAAAGAAAAACCAAGTTTCAGAGCAATAAAAACCAGGTTTTGTCCCCAAGACTGAGTTTTGATGCCAACAAGCATTTTCCAGGGTCTCTTTTGCAAACATTTTAAAAAAGAAATATACCATTGCAAATAAAGGAAATTTATCATAATTTGTATCAGTGACATGGTCAGATTTCAGGACTATCAATTAATGACATAAGCAAGTAATGCAATAAAAATTAATGTGTGAGCTATAGCAGTGATTGTTGACTAAGGACAATGCACTATTCTAATACTATCTTCCCATTGTACAGTAATACTATACAATGGGAAGTCCTTATCTAAAAGATATAATTTATCAAAGCCAAGTTACACCATTCATCTTCATGATGCTATGAAACACTTCAAAAAAATGAAATTTTAATAAAGACATTTTTGAACTGCATTATTATCATCTTACTTCATCAATCTAATTTGGATATGAGAGATCCAACGTATGCCAAAGTTACCACTGCCCTCTGCTTTCAGACTTTTATAGTGCAATTCTGTGGATGTCTACTCTGAACAAAGTCCTATTTATTTCCATGGGACTTACTGCCAGGTAACTGCGTATAGGATTGCAGCCTCAGATAGCTTCATCATCCATTCAAGGACAGAGGATTGTGACATCTTGGAAACAGGATCCACTCCCAGCCTAGGCATGTCCACTGTAAGGTGTGAAAAGAGCCCCTGTGTGTACAACCATAAGCAAGGAAGGTTCTTACCACCTGCTTAGGACCTCTTATAGCACTGATTCCTATAACACCACTTCACTATTGTACTCTTTGTCCTGTGTATAATTTTAAGGTATTATAAAAAAAGAAAAAGATTCAAAAGTTTGGGAAAACTACAGCTGTCTCTGTTGTGCTTTCAGCCAATGGAAGGTGCTTACTTTGGCTAGCACTGCACCAATGAGCGCGATGTATTCTGGCTAGCATGGGGCCAATCACTTGCTACCATAACATGCATGGCAGAGGAAAAGGCAGGCAAGGCAATCTACCCTAGATGCCTTCATCAACAAGAAGCCTGTAGTTCCCAAGGATGAGTCACAACCTGGCTCACCCTCCTGGGAGTACCTCCTCACATCAACTTCCACCACTGCCATGGAGGAGCGACAGCAATTATATAGCAGGCTCCGACCTAATGTACTAGTAGGTACAGCACTGAGAATTCATCTACATTTGAACAGTGTCTCGAGTCTAGTCCCAAGTCTCTGGGTCCAAGTCTCAAGTCTTTGCCCCCAAGTCCCGAGTCTTTGGTTGTGAGTTGCGAGTACCTATCCATTTAATGGGGAAAACGGGTTTAAACCTGAATAAAATTTGACTTGTCCTAACAGAAGCAGAAGAGATTAAGAAGAGATGGCAAGAATACACAGAAGAACTATATAAGAAAGATCTTAATGTTCCTGATGACCACGCTGGTGTGGTCACTGATCCAGAGCCGGACATCCTAGAGAGTGAAGCCAAGTGGGCCTTAGGTAGCATTACTAACAACAAAGGTAGTGGAGATGATAATATCCCAGCTGAGCTACTTAAAATCCTAAATGATGATGCTGTGAAAGTGCTGCACTCAATATGCCAACAAATTTGGAAAACTCAGCAGTGGCCAAAGGATTGGAAAAGGTCAGTTTACGTTCCAATTCCAAAGAAGGGCAGTGCCAAAGAGTGTTCAGGTTACCGTAAGAACTAAAGAGCCTCGTGATGAGGGTGAAAGAGGAGAGTGCAAAAGTTGGCTTGAAACTCAACATTAATAAAACTAAGATCATGGCATCTGGTCCCATCAATTCCTGGCAAATAGAAGGGGCAGAAATGGAAGCAGTAACAGATTTTACTTTTTTGGGCTCCAAGATCACTGCAGACGGAGACAGCAGCCATGAAATTAAAAGACGCTTACTCCTTGGAAGGAAAGCTATGGCAAACTTAGACAGCATAATAAAAAGCAGAGATATCACCATGCCAACAAAAGTTCGTATAGTCAGGGCGATGGTGTTCCCAGTAGCAATGTATGGTTGCGAGAGTTGGACCATAAGGAAGGCTGAGCGCCAAAGAATAGACGCTTTCGAACTGTGGTGCTGGAGAAGACTCCTGAGAGTCCCTTGGACTGCTAGGAGATCAAATCAGTCAATCCTAAATGAAATCAACCCTGACTGTTCCCTGGAAGGACAAGTACTGAGGCTGAAGCTCAAATATTTTGGCCACCTAATGCGAAGAGAGGACTCTCTGGAGAAGACTCTGATGCTGGGAAAGATTGAAGGCAAAAGGAGAAGGGGAAGGCAAAGGATGAGATGGTTAGACAGCATCACCGATGCAACGAACATGAAAATGAGCGAACTCAGGAAGATAGTGAAGGACAGGAAGGCCTGGTGGGATATGGTTCATGGGATCACGAAGGGTCAGACATGACTTAACGACTGAACAACAACAACAAAAGGCTCCAAGTCTTGAGTCGAGACTTTCGAGTCTTTTACAATCACCGAGTTAAGTCCGAGTCAAGTCATTGACGCGACTTGAGTCCGAGTTAATAGACTCAAGTCTACATCACTGGTGATAACTATCTCCTATGTTGCTATTTCACACAGCACACTGTTTTCAGGAACATATCCACAGCATTATAAAAGGTAAAGGTATCCCCTGACAATTAAGTCCAGTCGTGTGTGGTGCTCATCTCCATTTCAAAGCCGAAGAGCCAGCGTTGTCCGAAGACGCCTCCGTGGTCATGTGGCCAGCATGACTCTCCTTGCCGCAGCGCGTAGCATGCAGCTGGAACACGGAGCGCTGTTTACCTTCCCGCAAGCAGTACCTATTTATCTACCCGCATTGACATGCTTTGGAACTGCTAGGTTGGCCACAGCATTATACAGGCCTGCAAATTTGAGGGCATGTTTAGCCCTCCCGCCCATCCTGCGCCTCGGAACGGTTACGTCACTTCCGGCACGGGGGTGGGTGGGTTTGCGGTCGTAGAATTGCCACTGGGGTTGGGCCTGCCAGTACAACACCACCACCCCTCATTAATTGCATGTGCAGTGATTGCTGAAAAGAGCTATTTCGCACTCATTCAACTGGAGGAGCCTAACTGTGCATTAGTTCCTTCCACTGAAATGAATGAGGACAACTATGTGTGCAAGAGAACCATGTACCGGATTAAGTGAACACAGATTTCAGCATCAGTGTGAATAATTACAGTTAGTTGTCTTGCAGAAAGCATTATCAGAAGACATATAGATTAATGACTAGCAGTGAATGAATTTAATCACTGTTATAGACCCTAGAGTCCTTCATGTATGCCTCTCAAAATATCTCCTAATAAACCAAAGAACAAATTAAAGGCACACAACCACCATCACCCAACATCCTACCTTCCTCAGAACTTTGCTCAGTTTCTGTGTTAGGAGAAACATTGAAATAATTCTAGTTCATGCAAAAACAAACATAAAACCTTGTTTCAGCTGTAGCCCTTTGAACATGTAACCATGTGTGCTCTGTCCACACAAATGGGAATGCAGGATTCCCAATCACGTGGATACAGCCCTCCACACATACTGTACATCTGTACACACAGGGTATTCTCTTCAGGAAATCAATGAACCAGGGACATGGATCAAGTCTCTGACTCGAAGTCTGGAGTCAAGTCCCAAGTCTCTGGGTCCAAGTCTCAAGTCAAGACCCAAGTCTTTGCCCCCAAGTTCCGAGTCATTGGTTGCGAGTTGTGAGTCCCTATCTATTTAATGGGGAAAACGGGTTTAAACCTAAATAAAATTTGACTTCTTGTAAAAGGCTCTAAGTCTTGAGTCGAGTCTTTTGTGTCTTTTACAATCACCGAGCAAGTCCGAGTCAAGTCATTGATGTGACTTGAATCTGACCCGAGTTCGAGTCATTAGACTCAAGTCTACATTACTGTAATGAACACATGAAGATACCACATCTTTGTACATTTATTGACTGTGCAGGCAGTTATATCTGCAAAGTATTTGGTTGCAACAAGTCTGACCGAACGTAGAACCCAACATGAGCATTACTCTGTAGTAGGGTACCAGCAAAGGACATGGTGCTAAAGCAGAGGTTCCCAACCTTTCCTGCTTCAAGGCACCCTTAGTGTATGAGTAATTTTTTCATGGCACCCCTAGGCAAAAAGAAATACCACAAAAATATGTTTCCTTCGAAAATTTAAAATATCCCACAGTGCCCCTGTGAGTTTTCTGTGGTGCCCTGGGGTGCCACAGTGCTAAATAAATGCTCCCTAACATCACCTTCTGAGATCTGCCACCCAGAAAGTATCAGTGCTGCCACAAAACAGTGTTTCCAAGCTCCATCCCAACCAGGCAGCCCAGAAAACCACCATAACAGATTATATCAAAGGCCACTAAGTGGTTCAGCAGAATCAACATGGGCACAATATTCCTGTCCAGTTTCTGGTGTAGATCATCGACCAGAGTGACCAAGTCTGCTTCAGTCCCCAAATGAGATGGAAACCAGATTGATATGGGTCTACACTAGATAATTAGTTCTATACAGAAAAATCTGTATCTGAGTCGCCACCACATGCTCGAGCACCTTGCCAAGCTTGGCAGATTAGAGACTGACAGGTAATTATCCAACTTAATGAGATCACATGAGGAATTCTTCTTCTACTGTAGCATTCAAACAAGTTGGAATACTTCCTTCACAAAGGGAAGCATTAACTACCCTCTCAACCCAGCCAGACCTTCTCGGACTATCTTAAGCAACCAGGATGGGACAGGATGGAGTGCCCAGGTTGATGACCACCTCCTACTACAAGAATGAATATTGGCCACGTCCTAAAGCTGCTTGAGTTGAAAAGAATCCACAACAACTGGGGCATGCAGGTCTTGTAAATTACAACCAGCCACCAAGTAGCCCTCAAGCCCCTCTCTGGTTGTCCTGATGTAAAAGGCCTCTTGCTACCCAGAGAACTTTGCTGCCTGACTCTGTTCAAAGGCAATCACACATGCCTGAGTTAACTCTTGTTTGGGGTACTACAATGTACTGTACATGAGGATGCCTTTGAAGAAAGTTCAGCCAGAGCCAAATGTCCACTGCTAAAGTTCTGACTGGGGCCAGTTCTTTGAAGCTGGTGATTCCATTGTTGGCTCCCTCCTAGGCCATTTCTGTGTGCAGTTCAGCATGCTGGTTTACTTTTAAAGACCTAAATGACTTCGGAGGGACCCAGTTACTTAAAGGACTCCCTCCCCTACATGAGCTAGCCTGCCCATTAAGATATGCAGGGGAGGACTTCTTATTTGTCTTGTCATACTCAGAGCACCCAGAATGTGGGAACTCCCAGACTCAGGAGATCAGTTTAACCCTGATTTTTCCTGTTTTTGATCACTTTTGGAAAACTTTCACTTTCATCAGGTCTTCAGTGAATCACTATTTCCTTAACTGATGGCAGTCTGTTGTTGTTTCTTAACACTATTTTTTATAATTGTTTTGTTCTATTTATTGCCTTTCTGTAACCAGCCTTGACCATTGTATTGGAATGGAAAGCAGGTTCGAAATCCCTAAATCAATCAATCAATCAATCAATCAATCAATCAATCAATCAATCAATCAATCAATCAAATGATGTGCATGTAATTGTTACAAGCTTATTATACAACTATAATTTGGTCACAAAAAGATTCCATTTATTTCAATCAGATCTGCCAAATGCAGAAGAATAAATGCATATTCCCTGCTCCAAGAGAGCTATTTTAATTCCCTTACAATAGGGCCAGTAACATTTTAAAAAGGGGGGAAATACAATAAAAAAGTCTTCAAAACGTGCATGTGAAAATTCATTCCAGGTTTGTTGCTTTGATCTGGACTTCAGAGACTGCCTTCATAATGTATTTTGCACGTTGCACGAAGATTGGACTTTTTGGAATATTATTCCACACAATTTAAAGGCTATTTTAAACAACAACAGCAGTAGCAACAACAACAATAACACAGCTTGTGTTTAAATTTATGCTATTCCATAGAGGGTAATGTAATTAAAACAAATTTAAAATTCATTAAGGGGAAGAGATAAAACTTTAAAAAAATCCAAGCTTCTTGGTTTTTTTTTTTTAGCACAATGATACAATTTTTTTTCTTTACCCTGTTAAAAAGAAAAGCTATGGGCCTAGTTCTGTCATGGCGGTGAGCAGGCAGTTGGATACGGTAATGCATGCCTGAAGCCTTCACCAAGGATGATAAGCCTGCATGAATTTTACGAGTCTCAGTATCAAGGTTGCCCTCGCCCAAGGGATTTAAGAATAAGGGGGGAAAAGAGAGAAGGCAGATGTATGAATAACTGGCATTGTAAATCTTCACCGTGGCAACCTACAGCTAGAAAAAGTCTGTGATGGGTTCATGACTTGAGAAGAAAGCGACACAGCAGAATGTGAATGGATTTTCTTCAGCTACTTAATACACTGCTTAGACCAGCTTAAGGGTGTGTGTGTGTGTGTGTGTGTGTGTGTGTGTGTGTGTGTGTGTGTGTGTGTGTGTGACAGAAAGGGTATGTGTGTGAATGTGTGTGAGTATGTGGGGGGGGGAAATGGTATTTGTGGAAATTTGTTAGAAGGAGTTACCGGTGTTATACAGCTTGCCAACTTTGTGAGGGGAGGGTTGGGGGAGGAATACCATTTAAACGACTGGATTTTGCTTTGGGGGAAAAAAAGATAGTGGGGGAGGTGTGCTGACTTACACAAGCACATAATAACAATGAGCAAATTGGACCCTCATCGAGACAGCACAAGGTCATTGCAGAAGTCGCAACAGTGGGGTGGGGTGTGGATGGCTGGAGGTGGAAAACAGATCATGATAAATCGCTTCCCATTTTGCAAAATCTGGTAGTTAATGAAAATAAGATGCATTTGAGTTGTCTGTGAACACCTGATTCCCCCCTCCCCCGGTCTCCTCCGCAACCACCACCATTCTCTCTGCTGCTCCTGTTCACTCACTCGCAGGCCCTGCTGCTGATGTATGAAAGCCAGGCGCTGACTCTAATTGCACAATTATAAAGCGGAAATGATGCAGATTTGGCAACAGAGAGAAAGGAGGCTGCTCAATAACATTGTTTAATAACAAGCAAATAAAGCTCAGAGGGGAAAGGGGTGACTATTTCTGCTTTAGACTCATTAAGGAACCTGAAACATATTGTAGACGAGTGATATTTAATTATGGAATGGACTGATAATATGGAGCAGGGCCTCACTGGGAGAAACAGACCCCTCTGCTCCGAGGAGTGAGCAGCTCCAAACATCAATTACCATGATTATCAACCTGGTGCTTTAAAAATGCACCCGCCTTAGTATTCCATCAGCGACCCGTAAACAGGCTCAGGCGCAGGCACAGGCGAAATTTATGGGCACCGTCAGCCAGGACCAGGTGGGAAAGCAAGCCTCCCATTGGTGACACCTCAGCGAAGGAGTACCGAAGGAAAAAAGAAAGAAAAATCTGTCTTCTGCGCTGCTGAAAGAGCAATTTATTACTAAGCATTTGCTGGAGACAGCATTTGTTGCCCTGCTGCCTTTTTTGCCTCTGTTGGCTGTCGGAATGAGAAATGGGAGTATATTAACCATCTTATGGGTTACACAAGATGGCTTGGCATGGTCCCATCAAACTTAGTGGTGCTCAGGCAGGTGAAAGGTCAAGAGACAGTGTTAGCAGCCGAGATTTAGAACTGAGCGCATTCTCTTTAACCTTAACTGCTGGGAATGGAAGGGATCGCTTTATTTCTCCAGCCGAGAACTCATTTGTGCTGAAAAGACATTACGGAGAGGGTCTTAACATCCTACTTGGAGGAGAGAGGGAAATTTATAATGGGAAGAGAAGTAATATTCCTAGGGAGTTGTGTGTGTGTGTCCCAATATTAATTCAGGAAATTGTTTTGCCTGGCGTCTTTACATCAGAATTCATTTCATAATCTATGTGTTTCCATATTATAAAAAAAATAAAACAGGTGCATGTCACTTCATAATAGATGCCAAAATCCATGCAATGATCCTTAATCAACTGTCTCTTCCTCCTGTTTGATGTTTGAGAGAATTCCTTTCTGGATGTGAATACATGCCAAGGGCTAAGCATCTACAAATACATATATTTCCAATGTGTTCTGTCCATCGTGCAACACTTGCAGTGTGGTGCCACCTGTGCTGTTCTTTGAAAGTTGCCCAAAGCCAGTGCACTGTAGAACATCTCATCT
Organism: Plestiodon gilberti rubricaudatus; assembly: GCA_026170595.1. Classification (NCBI taxonomy): domain Eukaryota; kingdom Metazoa; phylum Chordata; class Lepidosauria; order Squamata; family Scincidae; genus Plestiodon; species Plestiodon gilberti. The sequence goes on from JANXHW010000003.1 coordinate 143,701,622, forward strand.
GTGCATGGGAATGCCAGGTTCTGTCCACAGAGCTCACTGGAGATACTGGGCAGCTCATAAGATGTGTGTGTGTGTGTGTGGGGGGGAAATCTGGAGCTCCTGGAACTCCCCAGGCTCTTGGTGCCTTACTTCCTTCACCACCAGTGTTGTGTCACAAGTCTTATGAACTAACTTGTGTTATCCAAGGGTGCCACCTAGGCTGCGATACAAGTTGACTTATGCCCTGAGCAGGCATTACCTTATCTGGGAATAAGAACATAAGAGCTCTGCTGGATCAGGCCAAGGGTCCATCTAGGCCAGCCTCCTGTACCTCACAGTGGCCCACCAGATGCCTCAGAGAGCACTCAAGACAACATGATACCTGTATCTTGCTAACAGTGATAGCCACTAGCTTAGATGGCTTTCATAAAAAGGGATTATCACTGTCATGACAGCTGTATGCTACTTTCAGGCTCAGAGGCAGCATGCATGAATACCAGCTGCAAGGGAGCAACATCGGGGAGGGATGTGTCTTCATCTCCTGCTTGTGGGCTACCAGAAGCAACTGGTGGATCACTGTGGGCCTTTGGCCAGATCCAACAAGACCCTTCTTATGCTCTCATGGGGAATGTGTTATCCTGGGGAATGTGCTATTCCCCAACCACACGATCCCCCAACCACACAGGGGAATGTGTGGTTGGGGGATCGACAAGAGAGTGCCAGCAATACCTGTCCCCACACTGACATTACCCCACAACTTTGCCTCCAGCCCATGGTGAGTACAGCATTTGTCTGTAGAGACATTGTACTCAGGGAGTACCACAGAGAAAAGGATTTAACATCCTCCAAAACAAATGGGAAAAAACAGCAGGTACAATCAGAGGAGGAGGGACTTTACTCACAATGCATTTGAACTGAAAACGGCCTTTCTCAAGGGAATTAATAAACAACTATATAAACATTTTAAAAAGGTTTCAGAAGTTCCTCATCAAACCAAACCAGTCAACCTTCTTTGAACTGCAGGTTTTCTTGGTGAGGTTCTTTTGACCTATTTTTTTTCAAAGTTATATTGTTCATTAATTTCCTTGAGAAGGACTAGTTTTAGTCAAAACGCGTCCAGAATAAGAGCTTCTGTCCTTTTTCTGATTGTTTTTGGAATCTGTTCAGTAGTTAGTTGCGACCCCTCTTTTCCAGTAAGTTAACTCCTTCCCTCTGCCACGGTCTCGATCCAATCAGACTCCAATCTGGCTACTATTTGCCTCAATAGGAAAAATCCAACTGGTGATAATGGGAGCTTGCCTTCTGAGGCAACAGCCCAGATCAGGACCACAAATGGAGGAAGGAGTTAAAATTGCTGTGGTCCCAATCTAGATAGTGTCTGGTTCAGCTGCTATTGATCAACGATAAGAGAAGACATACAACTGCTGCACATTTATTTATTACAATATTATATACCACCGTTCTCAATAGACTCCAGGTGTTTTACATAGACAAGCTGAATCCATTTTTCAATGAGATTTTTTACAAGTATTATTCCATGAGACGATCTCATATAACCTCCATTTCTCCAGGTGTTCCCTTTCATAGCGCAGTCATCATCCTGGCTGCTGGCTCTTGTGCTTTCCAAGCTCTCACAGGCAGCTGCAAAAGCATGAGACCGGCTTCTCAAGGATGTTATCCAGTTTTTTTGCCAGCTGACTCCTCCACACTCTACTCAGTCCAAGTAGATCCAAGCAACTGATCCTGCTTAGTGTTTGCAGGCAAGGTGACAGCTCAACCTCCAGACCACACCTTCTTCCCAACATGCAGTTGTGTACACAACTGGTAACACACCTCATCTAGTTTGACCTCTTGTGCTCAGTCAGCTGACCCTTAATTGAGCACTCAGTCAGTTGCTGTTAAATATCAGTCTGGTTCCACCACCAGGCCTAATAAAATGAGAGAAACCACCGTCTGTATATGAGAATAGTGATTGATTGCTGTGATGTCTGTTAAACCTTGACTCCACCCAGGTGTTGGTAAGTAACAGGTTAATTAAACAGGGTTACATACTGCTTATTAGCAGGGCTCCAAATACAGAGCTGCAGCAGGGTTTCTTCTTGCCCCAGAGAAAAGAGGGAGAAAAGAATTTGGGAGAATCACAATTATGTCACTATGCTTAAACACCACAAACGGAGCCAACTCACGCCTCTAGGTACCACGACGGCCACTTGGTAGCCACGGGTGCTACTCCTACATAACCAGGAAGTGCTGCTTCCCACCGAAGCATGATGGGGCTGAAGGGACAGATGCAGCCTGTTCCCATGTTTTTCTAGCTGTCCAACCACTTCTAACACTTTTCTTGGCATATTGCGAGTCTGGTCATGTAACAGTAGTTATTGTTAACAATGATTTCAAAATCCTCAGAAGGTATATGGATGCCACTGATAGATCCTCACCAATAGCTTGCTTATATATATATGCGCCAATAATGTATTTCTAGCAGTTAGAGACTCTTGGGCCGCCAATGGAAAAAAGGAGTAAATAAAAATAACAGGCTTTGCGCTCATCTCTTTTGCCAAAAACGTCACCTCTTCCTCATAAGTGGGGTTGTGTTCTTTGCTACTGATATTCTTGACAAAAAGCACACAAAATGTTGATTAGCTTTGTTTCCCCTTTTTAACAAAACTATCCTCTTAGCTCAGCAAGAAAGTTTACATTAAAAACCTTACACTATATACTATCCTTGTAACCACAAACCAAACCTTGGAAGTTTCCCAGTTCCCACCATGACAGATGCTTTCCAGAGAAAAGCTCAGGGGATATGTGTATCTGAGCATTTTGGCTAAAATTGTGCCGACTGCACCTCCTAATATTTCAGATATCTCCAGTGTAATCAGGGAACAGCAGTTACTTATTTATCTCACGTCTTGCTCCTTGATAGCTACCCACTACTGCCGGCATGACCTCTGAAGCACGCACATTAATTTTACCTCAGTTTTTCTATAGCATCAATTAATAAAAACTGACTATGTTTTCAACAAACACACATGTACTGATAAATGAGGGTCCTGACTTAATTGCTCTGTAAATTAAGAGCTCACAGTAGTGACAACAGAGAATAGTTTTAATATTTAAAAACTCATTAAATTTGTGTACATTCTGCATAATTAAAGGCACGCAACCTCTTTTAGGAGCTAATTTAAGATGAATTTTGAAATGTATATTACAGAAAATGGAGATCTGTTGTTTAAAGTTAAAAAAATCTTTCTGAACTACTGAGCTGCTATCTACTGTACACATGGTTTTTTTCCCCATAAGTATTCATAGGACGTTTATATGGATGGCACTTCGAGAGTAATGCAATGTAAAGCTTCGGAAATTTTCTTTACTTTTCTATCAGTAATTAGCCAGGTGAAAATAATGAAAAAATTGGCATTGGTGACAATAATTATTTCTTTTTTCTTTTCTGCCCTGAATCACAAGCCAATGCTTAACCTCTTAGATTGCTATCAGCTTCTTTTATTAGATTTAAATATCAGGTGTGTGTTGGAAAAAATACATTTTTTTCCAGCTTAAACTGTGTCCAATCACAAAATGCTCTACATATGATGGAGCAAAAATGAATCTCTGCAATCTGTTGGTCTTCAGGATTATATAACAGAAGACAGTTGTGGAAACCAAGTTATGCTCAACACTTTGTTACCATTGTTCTCTTTAAGCTGCCTGTCCTTGTGTCTGCACAGCTCAAATTCCATTGAAGCCGAGCTCTGTGTACGGCTTGGAGGTCAGCGTTCCCGGAAGCCTGGCAATAACCTTTGATGTCATTACTGTGCGTCCGGAAACACTGAGGAACTGCTGCACAGCAAATTATGAGGTCCATGCAGCAGTGTGGCCCCTTAGTGGGAATATTGGTTGTTTGCCTGTGCACCCCCCAATGAACATGTGAGACACATGATATGGGAGAATTAGCCATTTTATTAACAGTTACATTACATAAAAAAGATATGAGACCTGCAGCAATTAAACACATCGAAGGGGAAGGCAGAGGATGAGATGGTTAGACAGCATCACCGATGCAACGAACATGAAAATGAGCGAACTCAGGAAGATAGTGGAGGACAGGAAGGCCTGGCGGGATATGGTTCATGGGATCACGAAGGGTCGGACACGACTTAACGACTGAACAACAACAACCATAATTAACTAACTAAACTTAAGATACAATGAAACATTACATTGCAATGCAGAGGGATTACACTGCATGCAGAGATTGTCCTTCTCTTTTAATGTCTTCTTCACTTTTCTTTTCCCACACAGTCTGAGCTCTCCCCCCCCCCCACCAATCAAGTCTCTCTTTTCCTTTCACTTTCAGCTCTCACAAATTCTCATCACATTCTTCAATCCTCAGGGTCAGGCTAGACAATTTTCATCAGGACCATGGTGTGTGTCCATGTGTGTTTGTGTGTGTAAAAAGTGACATATCCTGCCCATGTACTGTACTACAGTCCTGATCAAACCCCCCCCCCCGCTATTTTCATTTAAAAAAACCCAACAGAGATGGAAGCAAAAAGACACATTTAGCATCACATCTGGTTTGACCATCATCAGTTTTCTAAGGCTACTCCTCTAATGGCTTAATCCTGCTCTATCACTGCACTGGCACAGCGAGTGCTGCGCTGGTGCATGCCATCACAAAAACGCCCTAAAGTGCTTTGCGACTCCATAGAAGTTGTGGAGGCTGGCGCAAAGCCCCGCGCTGGCCTGCATGCACCAGCAGAAAGAGCAGCATGTGTTGGAAAAAGTAGGATCCACGCAGAGCAGCACAGAGGCGGAACAGGGCAGGGGGAGGGTGGAGGGAGCAGAGGAGAGGGGTTGTAATAGGGTGGGGTGGCAACAAGGAAGGGATGGGTGGATTGGGCCCAGGAGAGGGTGGGATCGGCAGGAGCTGCAGATGCCACATCCAATCCCTCTTTCTGGGCCTGTTTCCACTACACAGATCCATTCGGACTTGTTCCAGTCATTTGGCTTGTGCAGATCTGAGTAGACCCATTGAGGGGGCTGGGGCTTTCTCCAGGGCAAGGGGATGAATGTCCTCTTCCCCCAAGGAGACTTCCCACCTCCTAAAGTTCTACACAGGATGCAACGCAGCCCACGCTGGCCTCGCTGCACAGAAAATTAAGTAGGATTGGGCTGCCAGATACAAAGAATTCTGTCCCGTAAAACCACCAGGGGGTACACTTACAAGATTACATAGATGTCCATCTTCACTCACCCCTTTGAACATAGAGTCGCATGCTGTATCCCCACCCTATCAGACTCCCATACCACATTTGCTATGTGAAAGGTTGATGGGCTGTGCCTGAGAAAAACCAGCCCAAAATCTCCTTGGGTACATCATGTTACTGCGCCGTAAAAGCCCTTAAAGACCCTGTGTGCCCTTGCCTTTATTACTAGTGTTCACTTCTCATGAAACACTGAGAAGCATTGCACTGCCACAAACACATTATGCTGGTGCTGTTATACTTCTCGGAAATAGTGTTTGGACATATGAAGACCCCAATGATTTCGGTCCCATATGCCTTAAGTATCTCTTTTTATTTTATGGCTTTCCCTCAATAGATTATCTGTGATTTCAACTTCCTACTCTTCACATTAGTGCTCTCTCTCTCTCTCTCTCTCTCTCTCTCTCTCTCTCTCTCTCTCTCTCTCTCTCTCTCTCTCTGTGTGTGTGTGTGTGTGTGTGTAAAATCACTGATGCTTTTGTGTTGGTGATTGTAATAGGTAGTGATAACAGGATAGAGAACAACTTTCAGTATATAAATAGGTACAGCCCAATCCTATTCCCTGCCATGCTATAGCATGCAGCAGTACCAATAGACCGCATGCTGCATGCTATGGGCGGAGGGGGGGGGGCAACCAGAAGGCCAATGAAAGTACAAATCTTTTTTACTTACCCCTCAGTAGGCCTTCTGGCTACCTATTGGTCTCCTCAGACCCATGCCAGCTATGTAGCTGGCATATGACCAAAGAGACAAAGGGGGCGGACAGGCTGGAAAATGGGAGATAGGATCCAGCATGTGCATTTGTTGAGAGATCCACCTCCTCCAGCCCGCTCTCTGCCCCCAAACCGCCATAACATGACCCTGCCACCAACTTACCTAGGCTGGCAGAGAGTCCAGTTGAGTCTGGCGCACACCCGGTGCCACTGACCTTTTCTAGCAGCAACTCCAGACTCACATGCAACAATGGCACGGCTTTCATACAGCCGCAACGGGGCTTATGACATAGTGACATCCTGTGATGTCCGCTGCCATAGGCCCTTGATGGGTTTGGCCATTAATTTGAGTTTGAGCAAGCAGAGGATTAGAACATTCAGAAAATGTTTTAGTCACTGGTTCAAAATATCTCATTCGCCTCCACTGAAAATTTGAGGGTTTTGCCTCATCTATCCTCACTGTTTTCTCCTTTCAAATTTCAGCATGCTTCACAGCATGCATTGTTCCAAGTCTACTTTAAATTATTTTATTACCGCACAATCCTATGCATGTCTTCTCGGAAGTAAGTCCCATTACATTTGATGGAACTTACTCCCAGGAAAGTGTGTTTAGGATTGCAACCTTAGTGTGGAAAATGAAAGTAATATGCATATTAATAATAAATATATACAAGCTGGGAATGGTCCATTCAAATGTAAGCACGTATAAATCACATTCTCTCTCTTGAAAACCAATGAAATTTAAAAATATTTAACTTTTGTTGGATTGTAGCCACTGTATCATATTTTTTTTTTTATTTGAAAGATATAGCTGCCAGGTCTTTAAGAAGCACTGTCAAGCTGTTTTATGTTGTCCTTCCAGTCCAGTGATTCTTTGTGGACATGTTAGCTTAGAGATTTGTAATGGTTTATCCAACACAAATTATTATAAACTGGGAAGGGAGGATTGGGGTGGGGGTGGGAGGAAATCAAAAGTAATATTAGAAATAACTCTGAAAATAGGAGCTCTATCCAAACGATGTCACAAAACGGAGGAGACATTGTCATCTTCAGTAAATTAGCATGGCCTAACCACACAGTAGAAAAATTTCCTTAAGCTGCAATAAAGACTAAATGATTTCAGACTCCCATGATCCTTTGTAGTCATCTTAAAGCACTGCCTTAGTGAGCTAAACCTGTAAAGTTTTCTTTTGAGCGGCTGTGAGTTGATTAGATCTATTTCAGCCTAGTAGTGGTAATAGGCTCCTCTCTGTGAAACTGCTTAGCCTCTGCTCCCCTGGCAGCTGGAAAAACTGGAATTAATCAGGTCTGCTGGGGACTTCTTCAGCATCTCCGCAGGCCAGCGGCTCTGGAATCATTTACTACAGAATCTTACTGTCAACTCTTTGTCATTTAGGCTTTTGATTACGCTTTCTTTCCACAGGGAGAAAAAAAAATGGAAATGGGTGACAGATTATCCTAATGCAAAATTTCACTAGTTACTTTTATAGGCATCTATTATCCTGCTTTGTAATGTCCATTAAATAAAGAGTATAGGTGTGCATAAACGATTTGAGGGGGGAGGGAAGGAATAGTCGGCTATTAAAATTAACATATTTTTTATAATTAAAGTTTGTCCCATGTTCATAAAATGAGACAGTAAGTACTGTTTATTTTTTAGAAATAAACAAATAGAAATATGCCGGATTTTTTTTTAAGCCTTCTGTATAATTGTTGAGGACAGTAAAAATATTTATCATTAAATATTCTGAAGATTTAGCCATATTTGTCATTTTTTATAACTACTGTAGTGTCCATTAGTGCACGGAGTTGTATTTATTTCCAGAGCCTGGCAGTGTCTAAAGTGAATAAGCTGGGATGTGGATCATGTCTCTGACTCCAAGTCTCGAGTCAAGTCAAGTCTTTGCCCCCAAGTTCCAAGTCTTTGGTTGCAAGTCCCTATCTATTTAATGGGGGAAATAGGTTTAAACCTGAATTAAATTCGACTTGTCGTAAAAGGCTCCATGTCTCGAGTTGAGTCTTTCGAGTCTTTTACAATCGCTGAGTCAAGTCATTGATGCGACTTGAGTCCGACTCAAGTCCGAGTCAATAGACTCAAGTCTACATTACTAAAAATAAGTTGGGGAGAAGAGACCAAGGCTCTCTTTTGGCCTCGTAGGAAGCAGAGCTGGAGAGCCTGGGTCGCTCTAGCAACACTGAGTCACCTGCAGTACTTTTGTGGTCCGGCTTCTGACCTTCTTATCAACTTGTATCGGGGGGGGGGGGCTGAAGTAGCAAGCAACAGCAGATGGTGCGACTTAGGAGATGCAATGACTAAACACGGCTGGCTTTTCTTCCTGTATCCTACCTCACCTCAGACGCAATGGACTCTGTTGTGTTTGGGCAGCAAAGAAGAAGATGTGGAGAAAGAAGACGTCTCACCTCTGTAGGCTTTGAATAGGCTCAGTTGCCATTACAAATCCCCATGTTGGCTTAACCACAACAGCCAAGTTAATTACTTAGGTCTCCCAGTGCTTCTGAAAGCTGCTCATGCTTGGACTTCAGTGAGTTAGGGAGGGTGGAGTTCTGTATGCTGGAGGGTGACCCCTCCCCCAAGCTTCATGCTTTAGTTTCTGTGATCTAAATATGGGTTCATTAGGAAAGATCCCTCAGTTGATGTAAGAGCTGAGGATGGGCTTTAGGATGGATCATAAAGAGGAAGAACTTTAGGATGGTCATAAAGAATTTGTCAGCCTCTAAGCTAAGCTATGCCAGGTGCAACCTATTAAAACCAGCACCTAGTCTAAGATATTCAGGGTTCAAAGTCAGCATCCTGGAGAACAACAAGGCACCAAAGCATGGGGTCCCACCATCAAAGGAACGTGCATGCATAAGATTTGTTGAGCATCACCAAAATTGATGAAGTACTCCTTCTCCTTATTCTAGGGCCAAACTCGGTATTTGGTGTAGCCGTGTGTTTGTTAAATATATGCTTGTCCTGTTCGCCTACAAAGTGGTGGTGCCTACTTTTTATACCCAAAAAGAGCCCATGGAAGTCAAGTGAAACCCAGCCTCTCTTCTGCTTTACCTCATTGTGCTCAACTGTTTTTAGAAGTTTTCTCCCTGCCCATCTAGTATCGGAAGTGAACTGGGGCAAACACCAGAGCTTGGCAAGGTAAAGTCTGTGTGCGTGCGTGCGTGCGTGCGTGCGTGCGTGCGCACACGCACTCCTTTCCCCAAAACATTCCATTTGGTATAAAAAGTAGACCTCCCTGCTTTATAGGCAAATTGGGCAAACACATGTTTAACAGACATGCTTACAAATAGATGCAGGCTTTCATGGCCCATCCATTCAAAATCAGAAATTCCCGGGTTTTCTGCCATGTTAGAATACAAATTGAAAACGTTAAAAAGATGTTACAGTTGTCCTAAAGGTCTAGCTTGGCCCTAAGGTGAAGCAGAGAGTGGTTAAAGGTGAAAGATTTTGATAGCTAACCATCCATTATTATTATTATTATTATTAAACTTTATTTCTAAAGCGCTGTAAGTATCCATGACAATCAGTCTGACTCAAACACACCATATTCTAAGAATAAGAAGTCAATGGTCCAGGAGGCAAATGATGTTGTTCAGTCGTTAAGTTGTGTCCAACCCTTTGTGATCCCATGAACCACATCCCGCCAGGCCTTCCTGTCCTCCACTATCTTCCTGAGTTTGCTCATTTTCATGTTCGTTGCATCGGTGATGCTGTCTAACCATCTCATCCTTTGCCTTCCCCTTCTCCTTTTGCCTTCAGTCGTCTTTCCCAGCATCAGAGTCTTCTCCAGAGAGTCCTCTCTTCGCATTAGGTGGCCAAAATATTTGAGCTTCAGCCTCAGTACCTGTCCTTTCAGGGAACAGTCAGGGTTGATTTAATTTAGGATTGACTGATTTGATCTCCTAGCAGTCCAAAGGACTCTCAGGAGTCTTCTCCAGCACCACAGTTCGAAAGCGTCTATTCTTTGTCGCTCAGCCTCAGCAAATGATACCAAGTAGCAATTTGTGACCTCCCATTGGTTCAAAAATGCTACTATTTTGAATTTGCTACCTTTGAACTGCAGAAGCAAACAACACACTGCTTGAAAAGCCAGGAAAACCAGAATCATTGGTCCAAGTGATTCTGTAGAGTGGCGTTGCTCTAGGCTGCGCGGTCTCTATGGTGAAAGCTCTCTGTGCATTGAGACAAGCCATTGCTGGGACAGACCAGAAGTGCCCTTAAGGAGTTGGACTGCAATGGTGCCCCAGTGATTTTCATCCCTTGATAAGCAAAAACACGATGCAAACTGAAACCGGAACCACATATCTCACAGTATTGGTTGCCCCACATGTGTCGTTTGGAACTGGAAGGGTGGACTAGCATTTGCCGAAGCCCTGACCCTTAGTTCTCTGAGCCTCCAGCTACAGGAGAGTGGGGCAAATGTGCAGGGCCTTTTCTGTAGAACATCGACGAACGTCGTGGAAGGTTAGAAAAATTGGATGAAAGAGGAAAGCACATGGACGGAATTTGATATGTGGTTATAACTGAAAGAGTAAAGCGACGAAAGTCAAAGTATTGCTGTATGTTTAAGGTCTTTGTGTAGTGAAATATACTGGATATTTTTTTCCCATGCGTTCCCAAAGTGTTACCTAACACTTTGCCCTGGGAAAGAAGGTTGTTATCATATTGCATGCCTTTTGCCCAGCCACCACTATTTATTTTGAGCTTAAATCTAGGGAATCTGTCATTAGTCTTAGGTGGGCAGCCCTCTTGTCGGCCAGCACTAAAATCTTTTTGTTGATGGAAAAATGGGTTCCCAGAGACTGCAAGACATCTGCCACCATTGTCTCTTGACTTTTTGTGCAATTCTTATTCAGACTGTATTCTCCAATAGTGGCTTTGCAGACAATTGTATCAACTCATATAAGTTTTGATTGTTTTTTATTGATTATTTTACATAAGCAGAGACATTTGGGAAATAAAAGACAAGCACCACTGCTTACATGTAAAAATGGGACAGTTAAAAAGGGTGAGCCTTTCAAACTATGGGGAGAGGAAAGGCATAAATCAATCATTTTTTAAAAAATAGCTAATGTAAGGCCTTAGGTTAAACTCTATGACCTGTTTAATGTCATAATTGTTTGCTGCCAAAATCATCAAACTGAATGAAGCTCTTAGCTAAAATGTCATAAACTCATCAACATGAGGATTTATATAACAAAAGTATCTGGCCAGTCACGATGCCAAAGCTTTCACAGGATGTATTTGTTATGTTGTATTTGACTTTGCTAAAGAAAAAAAATAAAGAAAAAAAGATCAGTAAATGTATATGTTCTGGAGTATCTCAAAACTTTAAGAACGAATTTTGATATGTGAATTATATGTTCCGTATATATGTGACACACACAAGATAAACAGCCATTTTTAAAAAATAAAAATCAGATTTAATTTTTTCTAGTGGAAAAGCTAAGTGTTTATGATGAATGAACGTGGCTAATGTTAAATTTAAACTGTGTATACTTAACAAGAATGGAAATGGAACATTTCACAATCAAGGCAAACTCTTTTAGGTCCAGCTGCCAGGCAGTGGTTTTCACCCATCTAATGTTTACCCTTAATTACTTACAGTAATAGCCCACTCCAAAACACTCTAGGAGCATGGCTTGGGCTCACTCACAGTTGTACAGAGCTGCCTTGAGGTTGTTGAGAATTTGGGAGGCTGAGTTCATTTCTTGGTGCGGTGTATATCATGAGTTCTGCAGCCCAATCCTTTGTTAGGATACCCGGCCAGCCTAAAGGGCCAGCAGCGGTATCCTAGGCAGGTCCCGGACTGCCCTGGGGCAGTCTGGGTGCACTTCGAGTGAAGGGGACGATTGTCCCCTTTCCTCAGTGCAACCTGGACTAGGCCCAATAGGCCTACTCAAATGTACACCAGCTCTAGAGCTGGGCCGGGTGTCAGGGCAAGCCGGGCCGAGGGAGGGTTGGGGATATCGGCGGAGCTCGCCACTGATATCCCTGCTGTCCCCCTGCCCGGTTTGGCCAATGGCCGCCCCTGTACCGGCTGGTGCAGGGCTTACCTGGTCTGGCGGGAATAGGGATGGCCCCCTGGCGGGCCGCAGGTGCCGGTCGTTGCCCTGGTGGCCCTTAGTCGCCGGGTGTCGTGAAAGTGCTTTACGGCATTTTCGCGACACCCAGCACTGGGGGAGCGCATGCTCCCCTGGCACATTGATTACACAGGATTGTGCCTACAATCACATAACATAACAACACGATCCTCTCTACGTTTGTTCAGTTCTTCTAACTTGCTTTCTAAAAGCCCTCTGAACCACCACCACCCCTGCACTTTTTGTTAACATGTTTGTATTAGTGCTAAGAGAAAGGTCTCATAGGTTATCTATCTCCTAGGGGTGTCTTAGCAATGGCTGTTGGCGTCCATATTTATGCTCTGAGATTTTTGTTCTTACTAAGCCTTGAATGTCTTTCTTGGTACCATGTAGTAGAGGCATTTTTTTTTCAGTACTGACAGTAGTTTCACTGACACACTGGAGGGCTCAGGGTCACCTCCCAGTGCTGAAGAAGGGGAACCAGGTGTCTCCTTATGCTGCTGCTGCTGGGAACTGTGCACCAGTTCCATGCGCTCGAGTGGTTGAGCAGCTGAGCATAGATTTTGGCTATTGATAATCATTTGGGGTGTTTTAATGCAACTGCCATCAACCCACTGTTGGCCTTGTCATATATAAAAGAAGGGCCATGTTACAGACACCGATGTTTTTTCTGGAACAGGCCCATATACAGGTATGCTTTGGCTATGATGTCTGTTATTTTTATCATGGAAATGCTTTGAACATGTTATAAACTATTTTATGAAATATGGTTTATAACTGTTCTAAATACATAATGATTTAGGAAGCATACGTTCTGATTTCGGAATGCAAAAGGCAATGAACATTGCTTGAATTACCCACCATGTTTGCTTATTCATTTATTGGAAGTTTTTACCTGCCTTTCAGCTGAAAAAAGGACCTCAAGGGTGACTCACAAGAAAAAATAATGCAAATAACATAGAACAAAAACCAAAACCACAATAGAATATAATCAATGAAATAGTTTAAACCCCCCAAAATAACAAACCAAATCACAAAGGCACATTTGGAAGAACTAGACTAAACCAATGAAAGCCAGATTCTTACAATGTAGGCTATGGTTATTTCATATATAGATTTTTTAGCCTTAGTACTCAGACCATAACTAACTCAGTAATAGCTTCTTGTACTTACTGTGCATCTGCCATTCAGAAATATATTGCTTCTCTGTGACAGTATACATCACTTCCTAGTGGTTACTTGCCAAGTTATATCAAAATTAATCATTTTTCCTAATCCCATATTCTGACAAAGAAAGATCTACACATTGACAGCACAATCCTATCCAACTTATACCACCGGGGTAACCAGCGGTGCAGTGAGAACGGGAGGCCCCAGAACAGAAAGGGGATTCAAATCCCCTCCAAAGGGGGATTCAAAGGGGATTTAAATCTCCCCTCCCCTCCAAAGCCTCCCACCGTGCCGTGCCCTGCCCTGCCCCGCTGGTTACACCAGTGGTGTAAGTTGGATAGAATTGCGCTGTTAGTGAGGTCACTCTTCAGAATGAGTAGGGAATGGAAAAGATCCACTACATCCACTACCACTGCATTCCTCTGCTTGGCTATTCAGAAGTAAGTCCCATTCTGTTCAGTGCGGCTTACTCCCAGAAAAGTGTGTATAGGATTGCAACCTAATTGGGTTTAAAAAAAATGCTTAGAACACAATCCAAAGAAAATTAAGCATGCAAACAAGCCCCATCACATGTAGGAGTAAGTTTAAATTTTCTAGATTGCATTCTAAGCCAAGTTCTAGTTCAGTAGTTCACATTTAAGTGATTTGTCACCAAAATGTCTTTCATGACAACTTTCATGAAAGCAAGTTTTGTTGCGATCAGTGGAATTCACTTCCAGTGAATAGCCACAATCCAACACACACTTTGCTATATGAAGGCAATGGCCTTAAGCACACTTATTTCAATCTATGTTGGATCGTGGCCAGTTTTAACATTGGGATACAATAGCTGCCTGGCAAATTCTGGAAAGACAGGAAGTATGGGCCCTTCTATCATGCAATGGTGCTGGCACACAGGGAGCACAGCAGGAAAAAAAACCATTGAAAAAACCATTGAAAAACCATTGTACTTCCCATTGTAGTCATTTATGGCTGCCACCATTGCTTTGGCAGGATGGTAGCTCACCCTGCTGTGCTTATCCAGTTAGTCCACCTAGACTAGCAGTGACCAAAACAGGAGTTTGTGGGTCGGGCTGCAATCCTATGCAGACAGTCCTGGGAGTACTGTAAGCCCCACTGAACACAATGGGACTTACCTCTGAAAGTAGACCTGCACAGGGTTTCACTGCTAGAGCAATTACTGCCCCGATACAGAGCACCATTTGCCTACAAACCTGTCTGCCTGAAAGCAACCTCATTCAGCGAGCAGGAACGTATTGCTTGTGTCTACCAGCGTTACGGTACACAGACGACTTTAAGCTGACAGTGAGTTGGAGGCACTGGCATGTAAATGAGCCTACCAAGTGTCCCACTTTGCTCGGTTCTCATTTATTGCTTTATATGTTTTACAGTATCAGTAAATCCATTCAGTCTTGTTATTATTACTGAAGGAAGGCCCACCTGGGAATATTTAGGTCTTTCAGCGATAGCCCAAGGCCTAGATGTAATGTCTGTTGAAATTGGATTCACTATTAAAAAATAGTGAGGACAATTCTTTCTGGCCAAAATAGGATGCCAAAATAAGAGGCCAGAAGCATCATTAGCTACTTACTGTACACAGATAGATTGCAGCCCAGCCTTCTGCTAGCTAGCTTGCTAAGTTGTTGAGTTTAAGAGTTCATAATGTCTTCAATTATATCATAAATCTATTGGTCTGCTGTTAATACAGTTCCTGTTGCCGTCTGAGGTTTGAGGCACACATGTTTAATTCTTCAATGGCATTCAGTGTGTTATCTGAAAGGTCTCTCTCTGCCATAGCAGCAATGCAAACCAGACGACACCCAGGCGAACAAAGGAAATTTAACTTTCATAAGTTGGTTTTTAAAAATGCATTTACTTTGACTGCACTGAGCAAATCTAAAAAAAAAGATGAAAAGCATCTTTAGCATGCCAGAAACATCTGGTTTCATATTTTCAGACCAAAAGGAAATTGCATGAAGTCTAAAATCTTATGTTTTGATTTACATTATTATTGGAGGGCTGAGAAGCTGCCAGTCATAAAATAAAATTTTATGATAATAAATAAATAAGGAAAACAATCTGACAAAACATGTTGTGGAACAAAGATGCATTTCAAGTTTAATTAACTGATAACAATGTTTATGATAGCAGAATTGTGCCACCAATTATGCAGCTAGTAAATGCATGCCAGCCATGGAAAGCTGGCCTATAAAAGTGTGACGAAAAAGATATCTCCTGCAGCAAAAGACTTCCAAGCACAAAAGAGAAGGTATTCTGCATGTAGTAAATCATGCAGCAATTAAGACTCTCTCTGAAGACGTTTATGAGAAGGTCCTTTATAGATGGCGTGACAGTTGCTCGGCTTCAAGTGTGCATTGTAAACGGCACAATAGTTCTGGCTCCTGTTTTCTAATACGCCTGCTGATAGTGTCCACAGCAACTGCCAGGTTAGGGACTTTTTTTCAGTGTAGATGCAAGCAAGACAGGGAAAAGGAGGCACCATGTCAACTTTGCCTGCCTGCCCAATGCTTTGCCATTCTTCAAGTGTGGCTGCAAGAGCCCATGGAGGGGAATATCAGCTGCATGTAGAACAAAGTGATTCTGAATGTTATATGGGGACCACAATCCAGCACAGAATAAGGTGAGCTTAAGCCTGTTGACAGCTGCGGTGGCTTAGTGGTTAAGATGCTGAACTGCAGACAGGAAGGTCGGAAGGACAGCAGTTCGAGACCTGAGTGCTGCAGCTCCTGCCAACCTAGCAGTTCGAAAGCAAGAAATTGCATGTAGATAAATAGGTCTGTAGCGGAAAGGTAACAGCGTTCCGTTAGTCATGACCATGGAAGTGTCTTTGGGCAGTACTGGCTCTTCAGCCAGAAATAGGGATGAGCACCCGTAAGCCAGGGCTTTACCAAGTGAACACTAATTGGTCTGTGGGGATCAGCTGACAAATTTTCAGGCAGGGTAGCGCTGAAGCCCTTGCACCACAAGGTTAATCTGCCAGGCTTGCAGCAGAGACCGAGCAACAGTGGTGCAAGGAGGTGAAGTGATGGATCCTGATTACTTGGAGCCCTGGTGGTCTTAGACATATCCCTCCCTCTCCCCCTCTCCCCCCCCCACACTTCATCATTGAGGACCCTTAAGTTTTGAACTTCTTTCAAGGGAAAGAGATTGGTGTTCTAAAAAGTGCATAATTCAAGACCTCAAGATTTACTGGTGAGATTGCAGCAAAGCTACACATGGAATATCACAAAGTGGAGTAAGAGCCCCATGGTTTCATGTTGCCAGGGTAGTCTCCAACCTTGCCCCCATCCTAGACCATCCCAAAATCCACACTGCATTTTTTCTTCTTTTTTTTTGTGAATGTCAACTGTAAAGTTGCTGGATTTTAAAAGTACCATTAGATTTGGCAACACAGCCTGTAAACTGGTATCTTACCAGCCAAATGATTACACTGGGAGTATCACAAAACCTTTAGTATCACAAATGTGATTTGTAATAGAAATTATAATGTGGAAATTGAGCTTGAGGGTTTATAATTGAACTGTGTTTAGACAGCTATAGGAATCCAGTGCAGACCTTGGGCCCTGCTGTGACGTACTTCCACTGACCCACTCCCTATTAGGAAGAATATGCGGTCTGTGCCAATTGCAGGTTCCTGGTAATTGTCAAGGGTAAACCCATGCAGCCGCCATTATAGATGTCTAGTCTTAGGGTTAACTTATTTAAGGCATGTACTGCAGTCACCAGGACTTAATTTGAAAGGAAATATCCTTTCAAAATTGGTTTTGTCGTGAGCCTTTACGCTGATAACATTTTAGCTGCAATCCTATGCAGACTTTCCTGGGAGTAAGTCCCATTGAACACAATAGTACTTACTTCTGAGTAGAAATGCATAGGATTGTGCTGTTAGTCTCGTTCCAGTTCACAGAAGGAGATTGGCAAACATCAAAAACTTAAAGGACAAACATCGTATCTGACAATAGACCATCTCTCGAGATCAAAAATATATTTATTTTATGCAAGGGGTTGGTTTCATCCATCCTAGACAACAACCTTTTCCAGAGAAGTTTGGTTCGGCACTTTCGGACATGCTGTATATGAGGATGCTTTGACTCATTTGCCCAATCCTTCATCAGGTGAAGGAACTAACTTTTTTCATTGTCTGATTAAGATTCATGGTAATGAGTCAAAACACGCCAGTAGTAATTCCCAGCAGCACAGAAGACAGGATGTTAACTTCTACAAACACCATCATGCATACAAAGAGAGGCACAAAATGAAACTAAACCTTCCAGCATATGGATGGGTTCATTTTATTAATGAAACATTTGACACTTTTAGAATATCTAGGAAGTGGAGGAGGGTGTGAAATCTCACCAGACTAAACTACTGAAACAATTTCCCATTATTATTCTATCGCGATATAAAAACATTCCATTAGCAAGGTGTATGAATTCCTCTTTTATCAGACACATCGATGTATTCTCAGGATCACAAAATGAATGAGAGGCACTTCGTAGAAGGAATAAACTTATGGATCAATAAACTCACCTAAGACAAACCAGCAGATGCACTAGCTCTTGCATTGGCAGCAAGAAACAGTTGTCTTCAGGGTTATTTCATAAGCAATTCCTTACCCCAGGGGTTCTCAACCAGTGGTACTAGTACCACCAGTGGTACTTTGGCCGACTGCTGGTGGTACTCAGACTGCCGGACCATCAGAACCCCGCTCTGATGTGGCACTTTCCACGGAGCATTTTTGCTTCCGAGAGGCTCCTGCCTTTGGCCTAGCCTCTCAGGAATGCTGAGAAGGGCCCTCCCACCTGCCCAGAGCCTCCTACCTGCATTTTCTGGCCTCCAAAAACCTGAAAACCAGGAAATAACTGGCAATGATGTCATTGCCAGTCACTTTCAGTGGTACACAGCAGGAGAGTGGCACCGGAAGTGGTACTTGGCTGGGAAAGGGTTGAGAACCCCTGGCTTACCACAATCCCAGCACACCACATCTCTTCTTGCCTCCTTGTGCAAAATCCTAAGGGTCAAAAAGGCTGCTAGATGCCATGAAGCTGTTGGGACCATAACTGCCGTAAGTGGTCCAGGACTACTATCCTTGGGAAAATGCTTCTGCTTACGTTAATCATTTTGTCCCTTGAATTCATCCATTGAACTTCTTCTCTAGGATGCTCTGCTATATATTACATCTATTCAGGTGGTGTGTTCAGCGGCTGCCTGTATCAGAGTCCAGTCTTGGATAATCTTCCTAAGGAAATCTGTCAGGACAGTCCAATCCTATCCAGTGCCACTACAGCAGGACCATATCCAGGACTGGATAGGAGCAGACTGGCAGGTCTCTTCAGGGTAAGGGGATGTTTTAGGTAGGTAACCCCCCAGCCTGCACATGGGGCTACTTGGATCAGCGCCAGTTCAGTTGCTGGTGCAGAACCAAGAAGTCCCATGTTGGGCTTTCAAGCCCAGGAAGAGGGATAGGATATGACATGCGCGGAGTCTGCCAATCCCTCGCCCTTCCTGGGCCCCCCAATCCACCCATCTCCTCACCTCATTATGCCCTTCCTCCCCCAGCCTCTATTCCACTCGGAGCAGCCTGACCTGCTCTGGCATGCGGGGCTCCTGGATCCAGCGCAGCTGGGATGGCGCAGGCCTTCCCGCCAGTGCCGCCTACTCAAAGGGTACTGCAAATGTGCTTTACTGCAAGTTTGTGACACCCTAGGCCAACACAGCAGTCGTTGCGCCAGCCTAAGAGAACGGTGGGATTGTGCCATTAATCTCTCCTCAGGTTTAGTTCAGAAGGCAAGCTGTGATAGTTTTATTTCACCTAGCTTACCTCACTATCTAAAAAATGGGATCAGAATCACTTTTCTACTTATTCTGTTGCTGCCAGTGTTGTACTGATAATTATTATGTGGATTGCTCTGTTTTATTGCTTATTATTAAGACCATATAATTCTTATGGTCTGTACGACCATATAAGGACTTATGGTATAAGTCCTACAGTCCGTATATGTTCTAAGACTGTATTGATAGCTATTGATAATTATGCTTTCAATGTTTTTTTTATGTTAAGTATTGAGCAAAAATTGTTTCAGAAAGGCAGATGATAAGCAGTACAGTATAATGAATATGTGAATGGGTGGCAAAGGAAGTATAGAGGGTTCCTGAGAAGCATTAGCGTCACTAGATGCGCAACACCCTAGAGCAGGGGGGTGCGCGACAACCCCCGCCCTAGGGTGACCCCCCCAATACCCCCCCACCCACACTCAAGGCCGGGGAGCTGGCCGGGGAGCCGGCCTCAGAGCGGCCGGCCCCGCCGGCGCTCCAAGGCCTTCTGAAGGTCCGCTGGTTCAAAACGGAAAGTTTTCCGTTTTTCGCGCATGCGCAGTACATTTTCTGAGGGCAAAGGGCTGCCCATTTGTCCTCAGAAAAGTACTGCGCACGCGCGAAAAATGGGAAACTTTCCGTTTTGAACCAGTGGACCTTCAGAAAGCCCTGGAGCGCTGGCGGGGCCAGACGCTCTGAGGCTAGCTCCCTGGCCTCGGAGCCTCCGGACTCCGGAGACTCCGAGGCCGGGGAGCCGGCCTCGGAGCGTCCGGAGTTGGGGGACAGTGACGCGCGGGGGTGCGCGCGTCACCCTTTGGCGCGCGTCACCCCCTGGCGGTCCGCCCCCCCGCCACGCTCCAACGACGCCATTGCTGAGAAGTGGAACAGAATTGCCACTTGCAGCTCTCTAGGGAAATTGGTTTTGTCAATTAGGGTTCTATGTAGTAATTGTAGCATTCAAAATATCTAATTGATACAAGAATTTATATTTCAAAATGTCTATTTCTACCACCTAGAAAGAGCATAATTGCAACCTGCGCCTTGGCTCACTCACAGCCCAATCCTGTGTAACTCTTGCACCGGTGTAACAGTAGATCCCCTGGTGTAAGAGCACTTATGCTAGTGTAACTTGCCATACGCCGACGGACGCAAGACGGAGACCGGTGTAACCCCCCTTAGACATCTCACATGTGCAGTTCAGACGCGGAATGGATGCCGATGCAACTCCATGGGTGCAGGGGGCATTCCGGGGGTGTCTGAATGCCCCCAGAATGCCCGTTGCGCCAGTGTCTGTTCCGCGTTCAAACTGCACATGTGAGGCGTCCAAGGGGGGTTATGCCGGTGTCCGTCCTGCGTCCATCAGTGTATGACAAGTTACACTGGCATAAGTACTCTTACACTGGGGGATCTACTGTTACACCGGTGCAAGAGTTACACAGGATTGCGGCCTCAGTGAGCTACTTGGAGCTATCTAGCGGCAACCACCTTTTTGCCAGAAATGGCCCTCTGTTTACTGCACAATGTTAGCTGGGCGGAATAGGGAGATCAATTCAAGGCAAATGGAGATGCTGCATCCCTTACAACTAATTGATTTTCTTATTCTGTATAAACAGATTTAGGAAATACATCTCTGTGCGCTTTTCAACATTTCCTATAAATACAGCTCACAAATCTTATCACTCTCAGAAGTTCAGAATTCTGCATTCATGAGTAAAGTTAGTGGATCCAGTACTAAGAACAAGTGCTATAAAAATGCTGAACACAGTTGTCAATGTGGAAGTATTAAAAAAAATGTCCCCAGGGCAATGGAAGGCTTGAACTTGTAGGATATAATGCTAATGATTTGCTGAATTAGACTATCTGTCATCATTGAAAATGTAATAAATATTATTCCTAGCAGTGTCACCACTACAGGGACAGGGATCTGAAACTAAGTAATAGTGTTAATAGCAGAGAAGGCTACAAGATTTCTACATATATAACCATCACAGTTAAAAGGTAAGCTGCTTGCTCATGACTATTAATTATATTGCAGCAGCAGAACCTTTCATCGTAATATAAAAATCTAAACTAAACTTGGGGCAGCCCCTTTTAAAAATGTGTTGGTGTATTCCGGCGTTACCTTGCACATGTGCATTAGAACAGCTGCCGCGGCATTGTGTAGCATGAAATCCTGCACAAGAATTTCAATCAGAGTTTCATCAGTGAATTATTATCTCAGCAGTGGTTTTATTTCAGGTCGAAATTAATGCGAAGCAGATCACAACCTCATGCGAGGAAAAGATCAGCAAAGGTAGATGACTGACTTGGGGATGGGCTGAGTCTAGGAAAGCCGACTGTTGCAAAGAACGGAAATAGATCCGCCTTAAAACTCTTCTCAAGTCTATTTATTCTGTGGCTTAACGGGAGAAAGAAGTAGAAAATGTTGGGAAAAGAAGCTGTTTCTTATAAGATGACTAGTTCCATTACTATGCAGAATTGGGTCCAGCAGCCCTCCAGCTGAACTAGGAAAGGCTAGGCTGTTTTGAAACTGTCTGTCATTTTGTACTTTTTGACTAAAACCAGTTTAATGTGGAGACTACAAAATAACATATAAAAGAGAAACCGTTTTCATTCTAGGAACAAACCCTTTTTTAAGGATACAACAATAGAAATGTAAAGTCTACACTTGACTTTGTAGACATTCGTGCGGAGGCTTCTCACAACAAACATTGTAGGTCTTTGACTAACTTTTTTACTTGGAGACCAAAGAAAATATAAATGCAAACAAACAAGGAGAACGAAGAACATGTACAGCAAAAAAGGGCTTACCGTTAAATAGATGCAGCCCATGCTACTTACATAACCAAAACTTACCACCCGGATAATGCTACCTAAAATATCTATCCCTTTTATTATAATAAAACTGTTTCATCCCCTACAGGCACTCTGAAGACAAGAAACCTGAACTAATAAGTGATTCTCAGTTGTTCTGAGGCAACTAGTAGGGCAGATTAATCCAAGGTGATCAACAGTCCAACCTATCCCGGGTCGGCCCAGAGTGTGCAATGGTGCTGATGCCGCTTCCGCTGCATGCTCCGGGCCAGCCAGGGACCAGGCAGCAGCAGTAAGTAAAGAACTTTTATACTTACCTACTCTGCTGCTCTCTGGTCCCCAATGGGCCTACTTGGATCAATGCCAGCTCTTTTGCTGGCATAAATCCGAGTAGGTCTGAGGGGGCATGTCAGACCTGGGCTGGAGGCCATTGCTGCCAAGATCTGCCCCAGCCCACCCTCAACATGCTCCTGGTACGTGGGCTGCCAGCAGCCAAGATGGTGACTGCCATCTTGGCCGTGCGGCACCGCATCGGAGCCAAAAAGGTGGAGGCTCAAGCTCTGCCGAGACGGCAGAGCTCCAGCACGTAGGCTCTAAGCACAGGGAATAACCCTCCCACCCCTCCCCTGTGCTTTACCTTGCCTTTCCAAGCTCCGGCGCAGTCACGAACCCGGAAGTGTCAATGATGTCATCGACACTTACTTCCAGTGGTACATGGCCGGCCAGAGGCCCGTGTAAGTGGTACACGGGCCGAGAAGCTTGGGAACCTCTGTTCTAAGGGGATTGCCAGAATGAGTTGCAAGAAACATGTATACCTTGGAAATGTGTTCCATGGAGGACAGGTCTGTCACTGGCCGTTGGTCCGGATGGCGGTGTGAAATCTCCATTATCAGAGGAGGAAATACACCTCTGAATATCAGGTGCTGGGGATGAGAGAGCAACAACAGGAAGTCTGGATGCCTTTTAAGTCCTTTTTTAGGGGATTCCCATGGCACCTGCTTGGTTATTGTGGGAATTGATCGATAAGCCTGATCCAGCATGGTTCTCTTCTTATGTTCTTATGGATACTCAGATTCTCTCTTCTTTCCATCCATGCATCAAAACGGCATGCATGTTGCTTGGTTATCAAACAAATACTCACCACTTCAGGGGTGGCCCTGATAGGTGATATTACTCTCTTACACTAATCAAATTAATAATGTTTGCACTCCCACAACACCTTTAATCTGAGGATCTCAAGGCATTCACAGCTTAACAATCACACACATGCCTACACTAGCAGCCCTGAAAATGAGCAGAGAATAATTGAGGGCTGCTAGCCCCCTTGATACTTTTATCCTGTCTGTGTGGTGGCAGTCATTACAGTGGGGATTGCTAAAAGGATAATACGCTTTCCAGCCAGGGAGTGCAACAATACGAGGCAAAGAAGAAAAATGTCTTTCGAGAGAGCTTTTCTTTCCCTTCAGTTGCAAAAGCAGCTAATACAGTACTCAGAAATAGTGATGGGGTGGTAGGAAGCTCTGAGAAACAAAGGTAAATAATTGCCCCTTTGGGTCTTTGCACAATAACTACTTCAAAATGTACCATAATGCCTGAAGCTAATCTTCCTTCATTTGTATTATAGGTTCAGTTATAATGACAATTGGCAGTTGCTGACATTACTGGCTCGGCTGTGCCCGTGTACAACAATAACTATGTCTGATATCACTGACATGGTGACAAGAGGGTTAACCAGTACCGTTTGCTGCCCCGGTAAAATAGGCCACTTGCACTTTGGCGGTGTCCCTCCCAATTTTAATTGCAATGTGAGGAATGCAAAATAGGCCAATGAAGAGATTCACGATGAACTGGTGCCGGGGGAGGGGTGGTATTGTTTAGCATCCCTAACTTCACTTCTGTTATTCTCCATCTCTTCCATGCAGAAAGTTGGACATACAACCCACAATGCAATCCTACACAAACTTACCTAGGAGTAAGCGCCATTGAACACGGGGGGGGGGGACTTACTTCTGAGTAAACATGTTTAGGCTTGCACTGCATGTAGAAATGAGACGGTGATCGTCAGCTTACTGACTCAACTGAGATGGGTTTACTTCTTAGTAAACATGTTTAGAATTGTATGTTCATTGCCATTACACATACTCCCCCCCCCAATAAACACGCAAGACATTGGAGTAATATTTGGCCACATGTATTGGTAATCCAATCACACATCTCAACAAATGAGCAGCTGGCCCAGCCTCAAATGCCCCCTCCTTTTTACTGCAGGCTTCTAACTTAGATGAGGCCAAACGACTGCCCCTTCCGTTATGGGCATTCCCATCCTAACTGCAAGCTTCAGGCAGTCAGTTGACAGCCCAAGCATATCAATGCCTACCCAGTGAGAGACTGAGGAAGCTGGACTGCACTGCCTCCTCCAGGCTGGGGAAACATTTGAAGTCGGTTTTGCAATCCAAGTCCAAGGGATGATGACCACCAGCATCCCTGAGCCAGACAGCATCTAGGATTGGTACTGGTCTACCACGGAGGGGAGCCTTGGGCTCCCCCACCCTTTTTGGCGCCACATGACTGCTGCCTGTTCCCAGGCCTGTACCACTTACCCTGGGAGTAGGATGCACTGGAGTGTTTGAGGCCTCAGGGGCTGCAGGCACGACAAAACCGTCTGGAACAACATCCAGATTTGTTTTATTCCCAGCAGGGGAACAGGGGTGAGGTGGGGTGGGGGTTGAAGCCACTGGGCCACAGATTCACTCTGTGAGACCAGCTCCACTGATTATTATTTTTCACATTTTTATACCACCCTTCCTCCAAGGAGCTCAGAGTGGTGTACATATTTCCTTCCCTCCTTTTGTCCTCACAACAACCCTGTGAGGTAGGTGGAGCTGAGAGATAGTGACTGGCCCAAGGTCACCCAGGAAGCTTCGTGGCTGAGCGGGGATTTGAACCTGGATCTTCCAGGTCTAAGTCCGACTCCCAAAGCACTACACCATCCTGGCTGGTGGGCAATAAAATGCCCACTGTTAGAACGATCCCCCCTGAATAGAGCAGGAGAGCACCACTGGCTAGAGTGGCAAGTCTCCATTGGCTGCTTGTGCCAATCCAAGGCTGGATCCTGTTCTCATCTCATCCTAAAATGCTCATCCATGGGATAGCCAAGCTGTCTCAGCTTAACTAAGCATGTCACAGGGAACATCCTGTGAATAACATCCACATATTTCACCAGGGCATCTGCCTTGTTCTCTAAGCTGTTCAAGAGCTTTTCAAGAGCTCTGGTAGACAGAGGCTGCATCAGTGTATTCTTTCCTGGTTTCCACAGGGGGCGGCTTTGTACACCAACAATGCTTCACCCCATCACTTTGCTCTTTCTTATAACCTTTATACCTTTAACCTTTATTGGCATATAAATATAACAAACAAAACAAAACAAAACAAAATAAAAACAATGATATAATATGGACTGTAAGCGATAGTACAAAATTATAATACTAGACAGAAATATAAAGACAGCTAACTAACGGACACATCTTCAACATGATATCACAAACTGAAGAGATAATATCCAGATCTCTTTCTCATAAGCCTCATACTCCTTCTCCAGCATCCCCAGACATCCAATAAGTGCATGAATCTCCCCCACATCTTATTCTTCATCAGAAGAGGAGGATGAAACAGATACTGGGCACCTGAGGAGATGTTTGGGAGCCTCACCCCCAGGCTTCTGAAGTCCTGGGCATGGCTAAGAACTAATGGCAAACCCAAAAATTGGGCAAAAAAAAAGGGGGGTGCAAGATTAGCTCAAAAACCCACAATGGCCAATCCCACAAGCTTCTGGATAA
The DNA here is from genome assembly GCA_026170595.1 of Plestiodon gilberti rubricaudatus. Lineage (NCBI taxonomy): Eukaryota > Metazoa > Chordata > Lepidosauria > Squamata > Scincidae > Plestiodon > Plestiodon gilberti. Next base: position 143,727,332 of record JANXHW010000003.1, read on the forward strand.
CCACTCAGCAACAGCAGGAGATAACCAAAAGAACTCACCACACAGCCGAATAAAACTTTAACTGTCTAACTGTAACTGAGTCCCAAGATTTATTTATTTATTTATTTATTACCCCATGGAGGGCTAGACAGTTGTAATCTGTCCCTTAGTTATCACTAGCTCTATAAAAATGTATTTAATTAAGTCTTTCTATAATTGTTTTTAATTCTCACTTTTACTGTGTTTTTTTAAATATAAAGGTAAACGTTTCCCTCGCTTGAAAGCTAGTCGTTACCAACTCTAGGGTCATCTTCGTTTCAAAGCTGAAGAGCCAGCGCTGTCCAAAGATACTTCCGTTGTCATGTGGCCAGCATGACTCAACGTCGAGGTGCACGGAATGCTATTATCTTCCCGCCAAGGCGATACCTATTAATCTACTTGAAATTTCTTGCATTTGAACTGCTAGGTTGGCAGGAGCTGGGGCTGAAGACGGTAGCTCACACTGTCACGTAGCACTCGGGTCTCAAACTGCTGTTCTGTCTACCGGTCTGCATTTCAGCATCTTAACCACTAAACCACCGTGCCTCCACTTTTTTAAATATACCTCCCCCAAACTACAGAAACCCCTTTACAAGCCCCCCTCAACCAAAAAGCAAAAACAAAACCCTCACCCACAAATTGCCTGAAATTCTTCACCCTCCCCCTTTATTATCATTACTAAATAGAGCCCTTGGCTCAGTATATCATATATTACATCTAAACCCAATAAAATTAACCCACAATGAAAAGCAAAGGAAATTCCCACAGTGCTGCCCAACTATACGTAGGCAAAAAAAAAAAAATTAAGGAAAGGGGAGGAAAACCCCACACAAACACTGGGGGGGGGGCACGGCGGCGCGATGTTGAATAAGAATGGTAATGGCCACCAGGCTCTGCCCACTCCTCAAGGAGCCCAATCAATGTTATCTGACTGCCTTGCATGACAGCAGGGATAGTGCAAAAATGCTCCCACTGCCTTGGAAGGGCAGGAGCAGCAGGAGGAACCTCATGTAAATTTAAAAAAAAAAATTATTTACATGAGGAGACTTGCATCATCCTATTTCTTTATGAGAATGTGATGGACATTCGGCCCCAGCTCCTCCAAAAGCCTCCAGAAGCCAAAAACACCCCATCTCCAGAAGCGTCGCCTGATAGGGGGCGGTGGGGCGGTGGGCCCCAGGGCGTAGGGCGCAGGGGGTGGGGCGGGGCTCCGTAGGTTTCGGGGGGTTCGCATTTTTCGGTTTTTTTTTTTACTGTTTTCGGGGTTTTTTAAGTGTTAACGGGGCATGTGTTTCTATATGTATGTTTTTCCCTCACTTATCTTGAATATTGGACGCTTCCAGCGACGATCTTCTTCCTGCGCCGGGCACATTCTTCTCCCTACGCCCAGGCGCGAACTCCGTAAAGCCCCCTGCAGCGCTTTCCAGAGTTTGCGCAGGCGCAGAACATCGACTGGAAACTTTGTCGTTCTGCGCATGCACAAACTCTGGAAAGCGCTACTGGGCGCTTTACGGAGTTGGCGCCGGGTGCAGGGAGAAGAATGTGCCCGGCGCAGGAAGAAGATCGTCGCTGGAAGCGTCCAATATTCAAGATAAGTGGGGGGAAAGCATACATATACCCCCAAAACAGTAAAAAAACGCAAAAAAACTTACGGGGGGTGCCGGGGGTGGGGCGACGGGGGGCAGGGCGCAGGCCCCCCTGCACCAACCCGCACTGGGCGCAGCGACGCCACTGCCCATCTCCACACCCTTATTGGTTTTTCCTTTCCCAGGGTCTCCCCACCACTCCCATGTGTGATGAAAAATGGTGTGGAAATTGAAATGCAGAGTAAAGAATAAAGTATGCACTTTAAACATGTTTAAACGAATTAAGAATATTTGCCTACATGTTATTTATTTGCATTTCTATGGGACAGAATTTGGGTTTTCTTGGTGCAGAATTCAATTTTTTTGGGAGGGGGGGAGAAAAGACTCATCAGAACAAGAACAGCTGTACTTCAGCTCTTCTGGTAGAAGTTGGCACTTTTTACTTCCGTTGACAAGTAAATGTACAGTGCGCATAGCCAGCACCCCCACAGTGCTTTCGCAATACCCAGCTGGTCTAATAGTCTCTTGGGGCTCTAGCCAATCAGCTCTAAGCCATCATAAAACCAACCCTGGAATCAAAGCACTTATTGGAAATTGACTTTTTATTTCATTATTAATTCTGTTTTCAAGCCTTTGCAGAAATTGAGTTATTTTTTTTCTTTTGCAGCTTTTGTGTTGAAAATGACTTGTAACAAACAGTTCCAGAAACTGGAGAGGGTTAGTTGGGAGTGTTATTAAAATAGCCATATTATGTTTCCCTTTACGTTAAATAGAGAACATGATTTTCATCAACTGGTGCTCCTGTCCTCGGGTATAGGCTGGCCTGTGCTTTGGGGAAGGAGAGAATAGGACATGTGTTGCCACTAATGCATTGCCATCAAAGTGGGTAGACTTCTCTCCTAACGTTTTGAGTGGCAGTGGAGAAGAAAGTGTGTGCATGTGGCTCAGGGGCTACTGAATCCTTGCAGCATACAGTGTGTTTGGTATCAGGATTTGTGTTGACATCATTATGACCATCTTTTCTCTGACCTGGCTGAGCAGTCTGACTCAGAAAAAATTCACTATCTGTTAAAAGAGTCCAATAAGGAGCTAACAAAGATGGTAGTCCGATATATTAATTCTATCATCCAGAGGAGAGGTGAAATGATGACATCTATCCTAGTGGCCTAGGGTATTAACTATTTATTTATTTATTGACTATTTATTTATTTAATTAATTAATGTATTTATTCACATTTTTTATACCGCCCTTCCTCCAAGGACCTCAGAGTGGTGTACATATTTCCTCCCCTCCTTTTGTCCTCACAACAACCCTGTGAGGTAGGTGGGGCCAAGAGATAGTGACTGGCCCAAGGTCACCCAGGAAGCTTCATGGCTGAGCTGGGATTTGAACCTGGATCTTCTAGGTCTAAGTCCGACTCCCAAACCACTACACCATCCCTATGGTTTGGTGTTACGGTATATTTATTTATTGTGTTATACCAAGTCAATGGCTCCACAACAGCCATTCACTGCCTCCTGGCCTCTCTGGTTACCAAGTTAAAATTCCCCAAATTTGGTCTTAATTCTGGGCTGGGCAAACCTGGATCTGAGAATGTATGTTTGCATGTGCAGTGGCAGACACACACACACACACACACACACACACACACACACACACACACACACACACACACACACACGTACATATCTCTGTGTGTGAGCATTGCTGGCAATCATGCAATCATGAAATGTAAAAAGATGATGTGGGAGGCCAAGCAAGACTTTGAGGAACGTATGGCAGGCAACATAAAAGGGAATAATAAAAGTTTCTTCAAATATGTTAGAAGCAGGAAACCTGCCAGGGAAACGGTTGGTCAGCTGGATGGTGAGGGAGAGAAAGGGGTGATAAAAGGGGACTTGGAGACTGCAGAGAAATTAAATGAGTTCTTTGCATCTGTCTTCACAGCAGAAGACCTCGAGCAAATACCGTTGCCTGAATGGCCTCCCCTGACTAAAGAATTAAGTCAAATAGAGGTTAAAAGACATCTCAGACTTAACTGACAAAATAAAGATCAATAAATCACTGGGCCCGGATGGCATCCACCCAAGAGTTCTGAAGGAACTCAAGAATGAAGTTGCTGACCTCTTGACCCAAATATGCAACTTGTCCCTTAAAACGGCCACTGTGCCAGAGGATTGGAGGATAGCTAATGTCACGCCAATCTTTAAAAAAGGAAGTAGGGGGGACCCAGGAAACTACAGGCCGGACAGCCTAACATCTGTTACAGGGAAGATGGTGGAATGTCTCATTAAGGATAAAATCTTAAAACACATAGAAGAACAAGCTCTGCTGAGGGAGAGTCAGCATGGCTTCTGCAAGGGGAAATCTTGCCTCACAAACCTGTTAGATTTTTTTGAAAAGGTCAACAGGCATGTGGATGCGAGCGAACCCGTGGATATTATATATCTGGATTTTCAGAAGGTGTTTGACATGGTCCCTCATGAAAGGCTCCTGAGAAAACTCCACAGTCAGGGAATAAGAGGGCAGGCCCTCTTGTAGATTAGGAACTGGTTGAAGACCAGGAAACAGCGAGTGGATATCAATGGGCAATTTTCACAATGGCGAGAGGTGAAAAGCGGTGTGCCCCAAGGATCAGTCTTGGGACCGGTACTTTTCAATTTATTCATAAATGACCTGGAGTTGGGGATAAGCAGCGAGGTGGCCAAGTTTGCAGATGACACTAAACTTTTCCGGGTGGTGAAGACCAGCAGGGATTGTGAAGAGCTCCAGAAGGATCTCTCCAAACTGGGAGAATGGGCAGCAAAATGGCAGATGCGCTTCAATGTAAGTAAGTGCAAAATGATGCACATTGGGGCAAGAAACCAAAATTTCACATATACACTAATGAGTTCTGAGCTGTCTGTGACGGATCAGGAGAGAGATCTTGGGGTGCTGGTGGACAGGTCGATGAAAGTGTCGACCTAGTGTGCGGCGGCTGTGAAGAAGGCCAATTCCATTCTCGGGATAACTAAAAAAGGGATTGAGAATAAAACGGCCAATATCATTATGCCCTTGTACAAATCGATGGTAAGGCCACATCTGGAGTATTGTGTCCAGTTCTGGTCACCACACCTCAAAAAGGATATACTTGAATTGGAAAAGGTGCAGAAAAGAGCGACCAGAATGATTTGTGGGCTGGAGCACCTCCCTTATGAGGAAAGGCTACAGCGCCTGAGGCTTTTCAGCCTAGAAAAAAGGCGCCTGAGGGGGGACATGATTGAGACGTATAAAATTATGCATGGGATGGAGAGAGTGGATAGAGGGAAATTCTTCTCCCTCTCGCACAACACCAGAACCAGGGGACATACACTAAAATTGAGTGGAGGGAGAGTTAGAACGGATAAAAGAAAAAAATTCTTTACCCAGCGTGTAATTCATCTATGCAACTCCTTGCCACAGGATGTGGTGATGGCACCTGGCCTAGATGCCTTTAAAAGGGGTTTGGACAGATTCATGGAGGAAAAGACCATCCAATGTTATAAGCCATAAGCAACCTCCTGGTTTTAGAAGTAGGTTTTCTCTGTGCCAGGTGCAGGGGAGTGGCAGCAGGAAAGAGGTTATCTTGTTGGCTGTGTGCTCCCTGATGCATCTGGTGGGGCCACTGTGTGATACAGGAAGCTGGACTAGATGGGCCTTTGGCCTGATCCAGCGGGGCTCTTCTTATGTTCTTATGCCCCCTCCACTAATTTAAATAGGAAAAAAGCTTCCACTAATGAAGTTTTTATTTTCTTTTTTCTATTTAAAATAGCATGCGGGGGGTATGATCAGGAAAGGAACCATGGCGGAAGCAAAGCTATCCAACCCCTCTCCCTACCATGGTTCTATTCTGTTTTGTGCCCCCCCCCTGGATTAAAAATCCCCACCAGTGACACAATGAGCTCTTGCACCTTGGTACGCAAACTTCAGTGACACCTCTGACAACAACCAACCAACTCACAAGATTACATTATGCATTTCTAGTACCATTTATATTCACCCTTAGTTATCCGCATGATCTGGATCAAAACATGGAGTGTGGCTAAGCTGTAGACCTTTCAGGCATGGCAGTCTGAAAGCATCCTTAGAGTGTGCAGAGATGTGCACAAAAGAACAATGTAAATACGTCTGAAATACAAAAGTAGAATTCATATACTTTTCAGTTTCAAGTTTGACACTCATTTTCTGTTTTTGGTAGGAATGTGTAAGCCAACATAAAAAAAAATTGTTTTTTGACATTTTTCAAATGTTGAGTTTTCAATCATTCTAAATGTGAAATACGCTGAATGTGAAATCTATACAAAATGTTTCTAATATAATGTCAAAAAGAGCAAATGTACCTTCTTTCTATTTACTGTGTACTCATTCACATATACGATGATTGAAAATGTAAATTTTTATTACTACCACCCTAGTCCTAAACATTTGCACCCGGTATCAGACTACAGTGCTGGTTGAATTTTTTTTAAAAAATAATTGCTATAATTGCCATTGTCATGGTTTGTTACTTTGCTTTGGTGCCACAGTTGACATGGGCTAGTCAACTAGTCGTGGCTAGTGCAATGAATTTTAGAATTGGGTCAGAAATGGAGTTATCTGTTTTAAACTAGCAAACTCAGGAAGAGATCCGTGATTGGATTAATAGCAGCCACAGGGAGCCTGAATCCATTTGGGGAAGAGCATTGGGAGAAGGAAGGTTTAATCTTTCTCCCATTCCATTTTCCTGATGAAAATCGCCTTCTCCCTTGAACTGCTATTTGCCCTGCAGGGGAAAATAAACACTACTTGAGGTCAGTTCATACATACATGTTAAATACTTGACAATTTCTGTATCAAGTGACATACATATATGTGCAGACCAGATGCCATGATCGAGGCCATGATGGAGCTTCCTTTGAAGTCAGTGAAAGCATTTCTCGGGAGCAGTTATGTGCATGTTTCTCTTTGGATCTTATTCAAAGTCTACCACTGAACCCTCTTTACGCAAATCTGTGCACGTTTATCGAATGCCATCCGTCTAAGTTTGAAAATGGGGTATGTTATCATGTAACGTTCCCAGCTGATATTTCCTCCCTCCCTTCCAGCTTCTAAACTCAAAATAGCACAAAGTGACCAAACTATGGGCAGCTGCACTCCATCATTTACATGGCAGTGATGTATGTGCAGTTCTCTCATCAGGCTTTACATTTCTTGAATAATGTATATAAGAGAGAAAAAAAGTAAATTCTCCTAAGCATGCAGATTCAAACGTCCTCTGTTTTTTGTGCTGAATGGCTGAAAGGAAATGGAGGAAAGGAAACAATACCGCTCATTCAGCTTAAAAACAATGATATGCAAAATGTATGTAAAGCTGTGGGTCCCAAAGTCTAAGTTGGGGTGAGCCAGCCTAGGAAAGGTCAGAAAGATGCGAAGGGAGACCCAAACTACTTCCTGACTTTTTCAAAGATCCCTTGTCTCGCAGGATCCCACTGGCATTTTAACTCTCGTTTCCTCTCTATGAACGTACATTTGAGAAACATATTCCTCAGTGCAGCTCACTCTTCACCCTTCGTGGGTTTCCAATCCTTGCAATCAGGGCCCATGAGAGGGAGGTAAAGGGGGTAAATTGTACCCGGGCCCAGGGTCAAAAAGGGGGCCCAGGAGCCAAAGGAGGGCCCCCAGAAATTTCCTGGAATCTCAGCTGGTCTCATGGAGAGTGAAAGACAGTGGTCAGGCCAGGTCTACCGGGTGGGCAGACTTGGGCATCACATCGGGAAGCCTGGTAGACCTGGGCTTCGAAGTCTTATCCAGCTATTGCTGCCCTCCCCCCATCCTGTTTTGCCCTCTCCCCCTTTGAGAAGGGGCCCCAAAAACACTTTGTACCCCCTGATAAAATTCCTCTCAGAGGCCCTGCTTGCAATTCCCTTCACTCTTACACACAGTGAAGCATAAGCAGTTTCTCTGTGGATCAATACCAAGCCACTGGGGGAGAGCGTGTGAATTAAATAACCATATAGGTGGCGCCAATGGCATGGATCTTTCACACCCAATCAGCATCCTCCCAGTCAGAAAGACACATGTGATTGGCTGGCACACCCCTACATGGCTATTGATTTCACACTCATAATCCAGCCATGTGGGAGAAAAGCACGGGTAAGTGGTTCCCATGCCACTGTGTGGGTGGAGTGTGTGAGTACATGAAGGAGGCTGTAGGAGATTATTAGAGGAATTTCGAAGTGTGTGTGTGTGTGTGTGCGCGCGCATGCATTTAACAGCACAATCCTATACATGTCTACTCAGAAGTATTCCTATGGGACCCACTCCCAAGTAAGTGTGCATAGGATTGCAGACTAAATGCATTACATTCCCCATGTTCTTTGCTTGCTAGCATCGACATAATAACAATAAAATGCAGCATTCATTTGTAAGCGTATTACGTTCAGATTTCAACGACACTGAGAGCTGCTAATTTCTCACATTGCTCTCCCCACAGAAGGACATTCTTGGAAAGATATACGAAAGGTAACATGAGAATTATAATACGCACATCTATCACTGACAAAGAAGACTCGTGAAGTCCACAGCAACTTCTGGAGTCGTTTCCTACACTTGCTCGCTACAAACCATTTGCTCTTGGTTTCTTTCTAACCTTCCGCCCCTGCCCTTTCCATACCTATATTCCATATGTGAACAGAAGAGTAACTGAGCCATAACCATTCGGATGCCATTCAGGTAAATGGCGATCCCAAATCTCAAAGACTAATCTGAACAGCTTCGCTCGACTACTGTAGGAGTTGCAAATGCTATTAAATGGTAGAAGTGGACTGCTTCCATTTTTAATGGAATGGATATCTGCCGATAGAAACTGAACACAGAGCAGGATGAGAGTCATGAAAAAAAGATCATATCCAAAATTCGGCCGGAACATCAGGCACAACTGTACTTTTTCATTTTTAAGAGACAGATTAAGTGTTGAAAGCAGCTGTCAAAATAAGAAAGATTATTTACAAGAATCTGAGAGCATTTTTTTTTTTGAGAAGCCGGGTCCAGTTCTGAAGGTCACGTTACAAGCCCTGCAGTCGCTCAAAGAGCATTTATCTAATAGCAAACACCAAATTAAAATACAACTGAGCTTAATTGTACCATGTAGATCTAACAAAGGAATGAGATAACAAGCGTGCCTGAGATACATGTTTCTGAAACAAGAGCCTGCTGCTGCTCAGACCCATTTACACTGGGAATCCATTGAGCCGCACTCCATTCCTTATCATTCTGGTTTAAATTGAGCCAAGTGTCTATAGCCAGTGAAGCTTTGTGTTGGCCCTCTGTGAATTTTTCCCTGAGTGAACGGGTTCTGGCCAAAGCTATCAATTAACACAAGTGGAAGCACTTGTTGAAAATGACTCTTTGCCTTCACGGGGACTGAAGCGTCGGCTTTTACAAGATATATGGCCAAGAACTGCAAACTAGAGCTGACAGGCATTTCATTTGATAATAGAATCTACCTTCATTTTAAACTGATAATTGGAATTTGACCCATTTCATATGCAAAAACCCCCAATGTTTTGTAAAAGCTTTGCTAATAACAGATGGATATGCTATATTAATAGCACAGCAATGGGTTTTATTATTCATGTGTTTCAGTTACTTTAGTAGCCCGAAGTGCTGGAGAGGGATGAAACCGAATTGCAGAATTGTGTACATGTGTGTGTGCGTGTGCATGCGCACATCAAAAATGCACTTCCCAGGTGTAGCAAGCCCATGCCAATTATAAAGCAAAATCAATATCGCTCCTTCAAAAGTTCAGCTCAGCTCATAATTACCCCGTATTTATCGGCGTATTACACGCACCGGTGTATAACACGCACCTTACTTTTAGCACTGCTGTTTGGGTAAAATGCTTTTAAACTTCCCGGCGTATAACACGCACCCTACTATTTTGGGCTACAATTTAAGACAAAAAAGTGAGTGTTATACGCCAATAAATACGGTAAGTCACCCTGGTACCAGCTGCTCACCAGCCTTTGCTGTTGCCAGTTTTCCTTATTTCTCACCTTGCAAGCAAGTTTGGGAGAGGGGGGTAAACTGGCAGCAGTAGAGGCTGGGTATGGTGTGGGGGGCAGGTGTGGCTTGGTCACCCAGGCTTGGTCTTTCTAACCTTTCAAAGAATTGTCAGAGAAATCATCCACAGTTTCTAAGAAAACCTGGAAAGATTAGGGGCATATTTCAAATCAAGATATGATGGAAGGGTTCATCCTTCACTACTACTTTCTGTACTCATAACCACTTTTCTTTCTGTCCCTTTTGTATAGTACAATGTAACTTATCTCAGTAATAGTCAAATGACCAAATGACGTAGTCAAAACATGATGTGTAATAAATATCATGAGCCGGGCAAGGCAGAATCCCAGTGTGTGGTAGGGTAATTAAGCTGAATATTTTATTGTAGAAGGCAGAGACCAACCCTAGGAGTTTAGTACACTGTGAGCGCAACTCTCTCGAACGGCAGAGCACGCTCTCCGCCGTTCGAGAGTGTTGCAAACGCGCCATAAAGCACTTTGGTGACAACTCTAGAGTAAGGGCCACCAGCGCGAAGGGTGGCCACCCTCACTCCGCTGCTGGATCCTCTGGCGGGCGCGGGGGCAGCCCGGGCAGCGAGGGAGGGGGCCATTGGATGGTGTGGCCTTTACATGGCCTCCTTGGACTTACGCCAGCTAAATAGCTGGCAGAAATCCGCGTTACACCAGGGGAAGGGGACAAAGTCCCCTTCCCCCAAGTAGACCTCTGAGCCAATCTTGATCGGCCCGGAACGTGGATAGGATCTGGCGGGCGGCCCTGGGTCGCCCGCCGGATACTTAAGCATGATTGCACTGCCCAGCTTATTTCATTCAAATACAAATGCGCAGTGACTTGGAAACGATCAGGTCCTTGAATGCAGATCACGTCAAACACCCTTATTTATTCATTTTGCCTCTTACCTTCACGTTCCTAGGCCCAACTCACAAAAACTCATACATGTTGTCTTTTGACTTAACACATCTATATCACATTGGAACCCACTTTTAGACCAGGATCTGCAAAAGTTTCCCCTTTAAAAGTTCATAGTTTTACTTGTGTAGGTCTGTTGGACTTTGCCACCTAGTGGTTAGCAAGGACAGCCACTTACCTTTTGAGGAGATTTTGTTGGTTTCCTGTCTGCTACCCATGGTTTCCTCTCTGCTTCATCTGCATAGCCCCACCTTCTCCTCCATACAAATGTGTAGGCTCGGAGGGGGTGCTCAGTGGTTGTGATCCCCTTGTGCTTTAGACAGACCTACAGGTAAGTTAGAGAGCTGATATGACTACAGGGGAAAACCTCAGATGGATGGAGGGAGACATCATGGTCCGACATTTAAAGACAATGGGCTGTGTGGCTGGAACTGCTTTCTTTCTCACCCCACTCATAGAAAAAGATATTTGAGTTTAGCAGCAGAATGCTGAAAATGTGTCCCATGTCAATTTTCCTACTTTAGAGGTTCTTCACGTGTTGCAGAAATCTACAAGCAAAACTGAGATTGTCTTCCACTGAGAACACTGCAAAGCACTATGTGTGGAGGAAAGAATTATTGACAAGGTGGTGGTAGTAGAGATGTACCAGTTTACCAAAAGGGGGGATTACATCTGATGGGGCCTATCCTAGCCCACTGCTGAAATCTCATTCGCTCGGTTCGGTGCTAATGCTAGTGTTACCCCATTTATTGGCGTTAATAAACAACAGATGCTCCCATACGCACCCCTGGCATTACATCGTGAGTAAGCTGCTGCTGCTCTATCCATCCAGTGGTAGGGGATTTGATGGCAGAAGAGTCTGGCTCAGTTGGGAGAGCTGCTGCCTTCAAAGCCTGAAGACCGGTGAACTTGATAAGTTCGAGACACGCCGTCGGCAAAAAGCTGTGAAAGCCTCCAGGAGGAGAGATAAGAGCTTCCAGCTGCGTCGGTTGAGTGTGGGAGGCGCCAGCCAGTAGAAAAAATTCAGACTGTAAAAGGATACCACCTGGAAAGTAACTGTTCATGAGAGATTGGACATTTATATATATTGTAAAAAAAAAACAACCAAGGGAGGTTAGGACAGCCTGCCCATGTACACTACTTGGATTAAAGTCGGAGGAGAAATCCAATTACCAAGAAAGGCGGTATATAAATACTGTATATTATTATTATTATTATTATTATTATTATTATATGCTCTGGGTGCTACAGCAATATTCCTTGGTGTGCTAAATAGTTTGTAGTATGTGCATGGAGGCATATGATCTAGTTAGCAAACATTCCCATGCCTTTTCCCTATTCCAGAAGAAAGACTCAGTCCTTTGCATGTAGCCTGTGTTCCACTGCTCTGCTAGGGGGAGGCAATACGCTGGACACACAAACTAAACAAGACATGAAGTGCATCATTGTCTTCTTAAGAACTCATTCTTAGTGCACAACTGGAGGGACTGTAATGCAGAGGCAGGAGGTGCTTAACCTTTTACATCCTTGCTGTTAACGGCTGGAAATCTCCCTCACACCCTGGAGCTGCTATGAATCCCTGAAAGTGACATTGTAGCAAATAGCACTTTTGGAATCCATTGCAGCTTCAGGAGGATTTTTGGCAGGAAAACAGTGTGGCCATAAAGAGTACGTACACATGTACACACGTACACACACACACACCCCTCCGTGCAATGATTCCAATTCAGACTAGGTGGCCACAACATGAAGCTGTTTTACATTAAAAACAAGACCCAATGTACCTGACACATTTTACATCCTGTCTATTTTGGTTCTAAGGCATGCAACCATCATTGTCTACACACCAAATATCCTATAGCTGAATCTACTGCAGTAACCAGGTATAGTATTGTTGTTGTTGTTGCAAAAATATCTCTATACCTCTTTTAAACAAAAAGTGGTTTCCATAGCAAATAAATAACTCGATCGATAGATAGATAAATAAATAAATAAATAAATAAAAGGGCTCACAAACTAAAAATGTGTAGTACAGTCTCTAGCCAAAAAGTGGTTCCTTCGGGCCATGCCACAATTCTCAAGCTTTGGAGGTTAAATTGTGGGGGGCCAGAAATCCTATGTGAAGGAACTAGCTTCCTAGGATTGTAGAGGTGATGGGCAGGGCCTCTGAGAGGGGGGTTAAGAAGGGGGTAAATTGTACTTGGGCCCAGGGCCAAAAATGGGTTTAAAAGGGGGCCCAGGAGCAAAAAAGGGGGGGCTCCAAGAGCCAAATTTACATGAAGGGAAGGGGCCCAAAAGAAACTTTGTACCCCCGATAAAATTCCTTTGAGTGTCCCTGGTGGTGGGCAGGGAATGTAAAAGGAATCCAAGCCTTGTTGCTACCTCCACAAACAGAATTACCAGAACATTAGTTTTTTGCCTGGTTTATGCAACATACGGAAACATACGGAGTCTGTTTTTACTGTAAATGGTTACTTTTGTTTGTATATCATTATTCATTATAAATATCGTGCCTTTGAATGCTGTTGCATGTACAGATTAAAATATGAAAAATCAATAAGGCAGTAAAGAAAGCAAGTGTTCTTCTCCTGCCCTCCTGCAAATACATGCAAATATAAATATCGGGGTGATTGTAAACAATGACAAGTAAAAGGCCTGGGAGGTAGTGCAACTACTACCACTATTCTGCCTAAAACTGGTGTATAAAACTGGGAGATGCTTCATTTCTTCCTCTTATATTAACTCCACTTCCCCCCCCCCCACAGTACCATTTCACGCAGCAATGTACCCAGGTTGGTTGGCCACTGAGTTTACAGTCGAGAAGGAAGGAGCCAGCAACCAGTCCTGGCTCTGCTGAGTGAATCCATACGAGACTCCTGCTCTCAAGCACATTTTTGTTGCAGTCACATTTTCAGTTTTGTTCACACGCTTGCAAAAATAAGGGCCAGACCAAATGTGATAGGGTGGCCACCCATGTGCATTTTATTTATGTGTCTGCATCCTGCTCTCTATATAAAATGGGGGTGCAAAAGGAACTCTTGCACCTACTCTTTATGCAAAAGGAACATGCAAGGGAGGGGAGAAAAACATACCCCCCCCCATTCTTCACTGTGCTCACTTCACTGTGCTCTATTGCTTTAAGCAATTTTCTCCCTGCTGCGCTCACTTCTGAAATCAGATTGAGGCGGAGAGAAAACTGCTTAAAGCAGCAGAGTGCAGTGAAGTACGGCAGAGGAGGGGCCATTCCACTCCTCTTCCCTACATGTCCCTTTTGTGTAACGATCAGATCTCCGCCCTGCTTCCTTTATACATGGACAGACAGATGCATGACTTCCTCATCATCACATGCCTCAGGGTTGGCCCCGAGATGTACAGTATATACCTAAAAAAATACAACATGTGAAAAATGGCTCACTAAGGCTGCAAACCTAAGCACATTTCCTCGGGAGTAAACCCCACTGAGCACAATGGAACTGAGTAAACTGAGTAAACTGAGTCTGAGTAAACAAGCATAGGATTGTACTGTTATTCTGCTGGGAAAGGTTTCCTCTCTCTCTCTCTCTCTCTCTCTCTCTCTCTCTCTCTCTCTCTCTCTCTCTCTCTCTCTCAGGGCCAAAAGTTACATTAATTTTTGTTCACTAAATAGCAGCGCGGGGAGGGGAGATGTTGTGTGATCCAGATCAGGACCACAGCATGGGGATACTTTAAGCCTTTGCCTGTGCCAAGGTCGCAATTCAGATTGCCCTCCCACACAGCTACTATTTGCCCCAAGAGAGAATTTCTATTGGTGCCCTCAGGGAGTTTCCTTCTTGGGGCAAATAGCAGCTGCAGGATGGTCCAGTCTGGACTGGGACCTTGACACAGGCAAAGGGTTCGAGCCCCTTCCCTTCATGCTGCAGTCCTGATCCAGATGCCCGACCATAGTGGTAGCATCATGTCATTTGGCCCTCATCCTCCCTCCTTCAGCATGCAATTCTCTCTGGTAGGAAAGCTCTGTCCCCGTCTTCTACTCTATCCCCCCCCCCCATTCAGACATACACATGCATCCAACCCTTTCTGAAGAGATGTGCTTTTATTAGACAACAGATAGATTCCACCTGAATGCAATGTGTGGGTGTCTGACTCTGGGTCAAGTGCAGCTTGTTCTCTTTCCACAGAACGTGACCTCTTCACAGTCTCCCTAGTCTTGTACTCTCACTTTTCCTGAATGTAATAAGAAAGCAACTTGCTCCAACAAAACGTCTTTGCCTGTGAGTGCCTATTTGATTAATTCATATTATTGATTTCTGAATGTGTCGCTCATGAGCTATGGTGGCTAAGATGCCTTAATTATGCTCCTATTTTATGTATGTTATGATCAGCAATGGCATGTGTATTAAAAATAGCAGTCACCTTTATTTCTCTCACTGGATTGCACCTCTAACTAAGGACTGTGCCTAATAAGCATTTTGTTTCAACAAATGACAATATGTTAAGCTTCTTCAGTTCCAAAACATTCCTACTCATGGTTGGGAAACACATCAGTGCAAATGCCTGGCTAGATTTCGACGTGCACATTATTCTTCCTGCAGTTTCCCCCTGTTTGTGGCTGTTTCCTTTCTGGGCAATATTTGCGTATTTTAGTTTAATTCTCTTGAGAACTACCCGCCAGGCAAACCAATAACTTGCACGCGCGTGCGTGCGCGCGCACGCACACACACACACACACACAAGCCTCACGGAGCTGCTCAAACGTCCTTGGAGACACTCAATTTTTTTGTTTGCCACCATTTGTCATCCTCTGCTCAGAGAGATCAACAGTTTTTAGCACACAGATCAATATTCTCTTAACCCAGACCTAATCTAAGGAGAGTTTCCCCGTGTTTCACCTTGGCCTACTCCTGTGTGCTGGAGTTGCCCTTTTCTCAGCAATAATTTTGTCTGTGTAAGACAGCTATTTTTCATCCTTTGGTCAAAACTGGTGACAAAAGAGGGAATAATGGTTCCTGACATATCAAATGATAGATTTGACACATAGCATGCTGAGCTGGGAGCTTTCACGTGCCAAGGTAGAAAGACAGATAAGCTTCCTAATGGCCCTCCTGACATCGTTACCTCTTTCCCCCTCTCCCTGTTATACCCAAACAGTCTCTGCAGTATTCCTTCCACCCGCCTCACTTCCCTCTCACTCCCTCTGAAGAAGTTTTTCTGTAACTCTGGGCAGGAAGCAAGGAAATGCACTGCACACTCCAGCCCAAAATAAACGTTTTCCTGTCCTATAAAATGATCAATCGATGCCCTTTTTCCCTTCAGCACAGTAAGGGCAGTACAGGAAACACTAACAAATATAGCCAGTAAGAGGGAAACAGACGGGACTAAGAAATTAAACCAGCAGAGATCTGGAAAGTATTCAAGAAAGGGGGAGAGTTTATAATACTAGAAACAGAACTACTCTTTACTTTTTACTTTAAAAAAAACAAAACAAAAACAACGATGATCCCAAGGGTTACTTTTTAGGAAGTCTTACAGGCTCTATACTTTCTCAGTATTACCATTAACACACAAAAACGGACCTGTTTTCGTATGATTTTTAGTGAAAATAAATTAGAGACTCAGTTTAGGCATGATCTAGCCAAAGCTGAGAGCTTTCACTCCCACTTGGTTTCAGTGAAAAAGTTAGGCGTGTGCTTAAATATTTCCCACAGAAACCAGCGGGACTTCAGAGTGCTTAACCTTCGCTGCATTATGTCCTCAGATTTCTTATTTTAAATTGTTGATTTTTTAAGCGCTTAATTTTTTGTACCTCACCTTGAGCAATCTTGGAAAGGCAACTTCTAAGAAAGTAAATTAAATAAATTACACAGGACCCCCCCCCCACACACACACACACAGTGGTCCCACTGGAGTTATAAGGCACATAACCTTCTCCAACCTTGGTACAGAAACTGAACTTCCAAGGCATGGGGTCGTGTTACACCTTGCCACACAAAAGCTTCTTTCAGAATCTCGCCTAACGAAACAGGTACAATTTTTATTCCTCGGTAGTTTCTTCCGAAGCATGTGTTCACTTTTAAAAACCCTGACCTTGTGTGTCATTTTACCAGTGTTCAAAGTCATTTGTATTGTTTTTGGTCCTCAAAAAAGCCAGCCGTCTCACCTGCTTCTTAATGGCTGATGAACTTTGGCAAAGGACTACTTATCCTCCTAGTACTTTTTAAAATATTTTCCCCCTCCCTCCCCCCATTTTACAAGATGACAGTCAGGATTTTTTGTAGCTAGATTATTTTTATCCACTTTAATGGTTCCACAGACATTTTAAATTTGATCCAATAAAGGAATAAACAGAAATTATTCCAAGGAGAATGTTGCACTCACAAGGTCATCAAACATCTGAGCTTGATGTTTGTTGCTGTGCATTTAAAAATACCAGAACGTTCAAAGCCTTGTGGCTTGTTTCTCTACCTTTTTATAAATGTTTATACGTGCATGCTATACATAAGGGAAACATTATATGTAGAGATCAAATACATTTTTGGTTCCCTCTAACCTAAGTATTTTTTTTAATCTTAATGAAAAACATTTTTCTTACAAGTACATACTTTGGCACATTCTCCAGTAGTTTTCCCAGTTTTGACATTCAACCAAACCTGGTAGTAATAGGATGTACAATAAAAAAAAATGGAAGTACAGTATTGATGTTTTTGCACACTACAGAAAAGTAGGAATAAAGTGGCTAAGGGCACAATTTATTCCTCCCCCCCCCTTCCTCTCACATGCTCTCAGTGCATAAGCGTTTCCTGTCACCAACCAACCCACTGGGCTGGCAGCTCTCCCATGCACATAAAGTTATGGGCACTTAGTGGCATGCGCAAAAGACTGACTGGCCCAGATTTTTTTCATTTTTAAACCATTCAAATGCAATTGGAGAACAAATCTACCTGATATACTATAATACTAGTTTATAATACATTTGAATTAGAAATCATTTCATTTGTTATCGTTATCATTTATATGCTACTATCAGTATACGTGGCACTTTCCAAAGTAATCAAGCAAGAAGCTTCAGGGCACTGCCCTGAGGAGCTTACAATCTAAATTCTGACCATAGAAGAGACAGAGTGGGGAAGGGAGAAGAAAGGATAACAGGGATTTACTCCTGAAGATTCAAGGTGGGTTGCAGTAGTGACAAATATAAGAAATGTGTAAAAGAAATTAAAGGTAGATGAAATAAATAGACACCGTATTGGTCTGAGTATAAGACTCACTTTTTTCTCCTAATTTAAGTTTTTAAACTAGGGGTGCGTCTTATAATCAGGCTGTTGCAATAATGCCAGTGATTTAATTAAAAAAATGTAATAGCACCAAACTTTAAGGGTGCGTCTTATAATCAGGTGCGTCTTATACTCGGGACAATACGGTATATAGCAAATAGAAAAGAAATAAGTAAAATATATGTATCTTAATGATTACAATGGGATGGGGAATCCTGTGATCAGCTTTAACACTGAGAAGCTTTGTCTTTACCATGATCCCATGACGGTAGGCCAATACTATTGCATGTTGCGGAGAGAAAGCTCAGACTACAGTCTTGGAAGAACATTCAAGACACCCACAATTGGACCAATCAGATAAAAGAGGTTTCATCCCATGATTTCAGAAATTACAAGAGTGATCTGCTGCACATTTTCTTTTCACACTTCCAGCTCAATGTCCACACAGCATCTGCGCATCACGCCCACAGAGAGATGAATGAGCTGTACCAACATCTGGCATCGATACAGGTCACCCTGGGGAAGACTACAAGTTCTCCCTGAAGACATGACACTGTAAGCACAATCACTTCAGCATGATCTGCTCTTCTTCTTTCCTGAAGTGACTGTTGGATACAATGCCTTGTCGAAAACCACTCAATAATGGCCATGAAATAATGCAGTTGCTGAAATAATACAGTACTGTTATGCAACAGTATCATCTCAGATTTCATGTAGCTTTCTGGAGAGGGCCTCCACAGAAAAAAATGCACCTCTTATTAGTTCAGAATCTATCATCTTTACCAGGGACAGCACAAGCAATTCCACCACCCGACAACACTACTGCAACCATCACCTCTGCCATGCTCTGAAAGTTTTTTTTTTAAAAAAAAGCTCCATATGTTCTTACCTTCCTCCATCATGCAGTTCTTGTCCCAAACCAGGAAGTGCAGTACTTCCTGGATTATTTAAAGGGACTGTGCAAAAAAAAAAAGGATTAAGGACCCTTTAAATAAACCAGGAAGTACCACACACTTCCTGGTTTGGGACAGGATCTGCGCGATGGAGGAAGGTAAAGAAGTGAATCAATGTGGCTCATGCCCACAGTGAGCTGGAAGTAGACAGCAGCAAACTCAGAATAAAGGGCACCCTGAATCCGCTGCAACTCTCAAGGTGAGACTTGCTTCAGTCAGAGAATCATAGGCCAAATAGGTGGAATTTACCTTACTAATGGTCCAATCCTGTGTAAGTATAGGTCAGTGGAGCAATCGCTCCGTCGGCCTAAGGAGTCACAAACGTGCCAGAAAGCACGTTTGCGGCTCCTCGCATGTAAGCAGCGCGGGTGCGGAGGCCGGCACCACTGACACTGCCAGAGTCCTGGACCTGTGCTGTTCACTGCAGGTGAGTCCAGCGCTGGTCAGTGCAGGGGCGGGCAAGCAGGGGGCAGCGAAGGAGGGGGCCATTGGCCGGCCCAGGTTGGGAGGGGGCGGGGATATCAGTGCTGAGATGTGCCGATACCCTGAACCCCGTCGCAGCCCGGGCATGGTTTCCCCGGTTGTGTGCCAGCCCTAGGGGGACAAATGTTCCCTTTCCCCGAGGTGAGCCCTGGCCATGCCTGTGCAGGCGACAATGTGCTTAGGATGCTGCGGCTGGCCCTTAGGCAGGATTGGGCTGCCCAAAACGTCATTTTGCCTTCTCCATCCATATGGCAGTTTTCTGTAAGATTATTCTTGCGGCGTCTTGTGCTTATTAACAAGGAACTTTATGCCCAAGCAAGGTGTCAAAGCAGACCGACTTACTAACACAGGGCACAATCCACTGGAATGTCTCTTTCACAAGGAATGGAAAGTTCTAGTCATGTCAACGGGGTCCGAGCAGGAGAACTCTCACATAGATTGTCCAGCACCAGCCATCATACAAGCATGCAAAGAGTTAAGATGATGCGTCTTGTTGTGAAATTAATCAGATTCATATTAGCAGCAGTAAATGTCATGTTGGCACCTCTTCTTTCTGACACATTAGAGTTCCGAGTCTTTGCTATGAGGAAATAATGAAGTAATGATATGCAGTGCCATATACTATGCCATCTTCCGTTGTCAGTCTGCACAAAAATGAATTGTGTCTGCTGCTAAAGGGGTCAGGGGGGCAGCAAGTTAGGAAGAATGCTTAAAGGAAGGACATACCAAAGGAAACACAAATCGTGGGCTTTTTTCAACACTCATTTGACAAGATTACGGTTTTGCAGTATTCATACAGATTGGTTGCTTACCTGCAACTGATGTTCTTTGCATGGTCATCTGTGCATCCAACCCCAATATTGCTTATTGCTTTCCAAAGTGGTGACTTTAACCCTAGTGAAAAAACAGACCTTGAAATCCACAATGCTAGTACACGAACATCAAGAAATATGATCTAATACTACAAGCCCAAATGTATGCTCACACTTAAGTAGTAGTGGTGTGATTAATAGCGAAAATGATACTTTTCATTAATATCAATGAAAATTGGAGGAGGGGGTGGTGCAAGGATCATGCCAAGATGTAAACTCTGGAAGGCTTATCCATGGGTTCCTTTTTTTATTCATCTATGATCCAACGTTGCATTAATGTTCACCACTATTCCCCATGTAGAAATGCATGAATAGGGAACTCATGTCTGCTCCCCAAGATAGTACAGGCCCTTGCTCCACTCTTACCTATGATAGTTAGGGTGCCCAGATTCAATAAGGGACAGGGTGCCTATGCTTTTAACCATTGTAAGAAGAGGGAATTTGGGCAGGTTTAGCTTTTTGCAGCCTTCCATGATGAGCTGCACCTGCCCAAATTCCAATGGTTAAAGGTATAGGCACCCTGTCCCTTTTTGGATATGGTCAGCCTAATGATATTCATGGTTCCTGTGTTGGAAGCGCTTTTAACATCATGGCTGTGTGTATGGCTATAGCTGATGCAAACTCTGGTGCAAACACAAGCCTTCTAAGTACAGCAAGTCCTCAGTTAAAGTTGCTGATAGGTTCTTGGAAACTGCAACTTAAAGTGAAACAATATATAATGAAACCAATTTTACCGTAGGCTAATTGATATACATAAACAAAACATTATGGCATATTTCTGGTCAAAAAACCCACCAAACTTCTAAATAAAGACCAAAAACACTTCTAATATCAAACATTGAAATAAACGTGAACTTTCCAGGCCAGAGAAATACCACGCAGACATGGGGAGAACGCACAGACAAACTCCGCACAGACAGTGGCCCCGGCCAGGAATCAACTTTTCTTTCTCAACAACTGTAAAATGAAGCGACTTATAATGAGATGACTTTAAGAGAGGACTTGGTGTAGTATCTCAGCCAGTAGCAGTGTTTTTAACATTGTGGCTGTTTGTATTGAGGGAAGGATACAGCCTTGTAATTTGTGTTTTATAATTACAACGTTGTGAAAACAGATAACCATGGCCCCTAAAGAGTGCAGTAGGCACCTTTTAAATCTTTTAGAGAGGGAAATAGCTTAGTTCTGGGACAGAAACTTCAAATTTCGAGGTTTCGGAACGAACTACACATACACCAAAAGCGTACTATGGTGACTCTGGAACTGAAATAGCACCTTCACAATAAGCAGAAAGGGGGCCCCAGTAAAATTCACTCAAAGAAGTACAAAACTATTTCCATATGTAATATATGTGGACAAATTCTTTCATATAACTGTTAAATAGGCTAACTAAACCATAATACTAAACATGACCTCATAACAATTTCAGGAAGTTCCACTAATGCATCAATTCAGGCAACAAAATCCTGGTTGTTATTGGATACAAATACATGAAAATCAAGCGACTCTTACAGCAGACATTAAGCAGAACAAATATCTTAGCCTAAAATTTAGTGGTTTACCCCTAGCATTGTCTGCTAAACATGGAAAGAAACATTCTGTTTTCATACACTACTCCTTTAAAATGAAAAAGAAACTGTCCTAAATCTCAGAAAGCAGATTTGTGTCTAAAACAAAATTTAAGTTGGGTTTCATAGTTCCTCTCCTACCAAGCGCGTGCGCGTGCACACACACACACACACACACACACACACACACACACACACACCCTTGCTCCAACTCTCAGTCTTACAACTCAATCCTCAATCCTGGGGTCAGTCGACAGCAGAACACATGTTCCACCACTGGCACCTGGCCTTATGGTAGTCGTAAAACACACTCCAGCAGTGTGCAGAGTAGCATGCTGCAGGAGCGCCAGCTTTCTTGCACATGTCAATGGATGCAGGAGGACCTGCTAAGACAGGTAAGGTGTCCGGAAAGGTGGGCCAAAGGTGGGGGAGAGAGGATTAGGATGGGGGAGGGCTGAATGAGGCAGCGATGGGAGAGGGGAAAGGGTGGATTGGGTCTGGGAGCAGGGTGGGTTCGGCAGCAGTGGTGGCCACCGAATCCTAGCCCCCTTCTCAGGTCTGGTTCTGCGGCACAGGTCCACGCAGACCTGCACCAGCAAATGTATTAGCGCAGGTCTGAGTGGACCCATCTGCACTGCGGAGGCTTACATCTGGGTAAGAGAATGAATGTTTCCTTACCCAGAGGAGACCTCTGGAACTGAACCCCCTCAGGGTGCAGTGGTAGCCATTTTGGCTTCGCTTCATTGGTGGTGGGGGGGTGATCATAAGATTGGGCTGTTAGACAGTGGAGCTGTTGGGAAAGATTCCCAATGGTTCATAATGATACCGATTCCTTCCATGCTTACTCATAGAAATTAGATAATCCAGACAACCAACAGAAAGTTTGAACCTTTAATGAAGCAACTGCATCATTTTCATTTTGAAGATGCTTTTGCAAGTTGGTCCTTTAAAACACTCCACCATACATACATAACTCACAATCAGGAAAAAAGACAGAAGTGTCTTGTATAGGACCTTCAAGAATGATAGGCAAACAAAACACAGTTTATGGAAAGAGGTATTTGAACGGGTTGCATTTTCAATTTTCTTACAAATACTCTTCTTTGGTATAGAGAATAATCACCTCCCACTCGTGAAGATAAAATTCAGATCCGCTAGTGAAAGTGGCATGGAAGTGGGAGAAGAGGGTGGTGGGCAAATAAAGTGTCCTCACTGCATGCTCAGGAACTGGTGTGGAAGGAGGAACATTGCATCCCTTGCAATGAGATGTGCATGCTCCCACTGTGGGTATAGCGCATCCACCTCCCCTGGAGAAAGTGCAAAAGTTCCACTTCAGAAAATTTGTGTTGCAATTCAGCATACCAGAAACAAAAGTAATGTCAGTATGTTGTAGTAGAGGTTGAGTACAATAAGAAACATATTCTTTAGGAGTTTGGGATAAGTCTTAAGGTAAATTACACCACATAAGGGAACAAGCTGACATGTCTCCAATTCAGTGCCTTTCTAAGACTATAATCTTAAGCATAATTAATAGGAAGTCCCACTGAACTCAGCAGGACTTACATCTAAATAAACAAGGTTTTTGTGTTATTAGCATTTTTATTGGGGGTTTTCCATTTAACAGTGAAGACAGGTAGTAAAACACAGGGGAGGGCCTGCATCGCAGCAATGAGGCATCTGCTTGCAGGTCCCAAATTCAATCCCCAGCATCTCCAATTAAAAAAACAGCTCTGGTTGCAGGGTCGGGAAAGACTTCTGCTCAATACTTTGGGCAGCCACTGGGATTCAGCATAGAGATTACGGTATTGTCTTACAATATAAGGAAGCTTCATATGATAATAGATGTAGCAGTCCTTGTTCCTGGTGCAAGAAAGAAGTCCGTTTTGGCCCAAAACTATCATACGATTTATGGCAGTGGGACATGGTCCCTCTGTCAGAAATCGGCTGACGACGACGCATGGAGTGTGCTGCTGGCGGCCATTTTTAAGCTGTTGCCACAAACCAGCAGCAGCATTGGCGGCCTGCTGGCAGGGCTAGTGACCTGCTTCAGTGCAGGTAAGCTGGCGCAGGGGGGGCAGTTTGTGGGCAGGGAGTGGGAGTAATGGGGCATGTTAGCAAAGAAACAAGGGGTGGGGAGGGAGGAGTAGATCCGGTGGCAGTCATGCACACCAGATCTTATCCCTGCTTTTCAAAACCTCTCCACCCCTTTTATCTCCTTGGACATATGCCACCAAAAGGCTGGCATATGTCTGAGGAGACCTATTGATGGCCTATGGGCTTACAAGGATGTAAGAAAAATGTTTTTTTTACTCACCTTCCGTTTTCCTTCAGGTCGCGTGCCTGCCCAGGGGTGGCCCACCTCTTAGGCCAGATGAGTAAAGCGGCTACTTCAAGTGGCAGACTGGTAGAGGCGGTGAATTGACAGGGGTGCCTCTTGAGTGGAAATTGAAACACACACACACACACACACACACACACACACACACACACACACACACGACCCTCTGACTTGTCAGCATTTTCATCATGGTCTCAGGGACCACATGAAAGTGCACCCAAGATCACAGACAGTCCCTGGACTACAGTTCAGGGTCAGAGAAAAGAAGACTAAAAGAGAGATGATATATTTTAGAGGAAGGCGTGAGTATATTTCCCAGGAGACACTGAGGAAATCTTTTGAGGCCTGAGGAATTCAAGTTCCTTATCAAGACCAATCTCACGATACCAAGCTGAGTGCTGGGCATCAAAGAAGAGAAGAGAAACGTCTACAGCAATTCTACCCATTGTGGCAGCCGTTTGCTGCTGGTCGTGTAGAAGATGTGATGGTTGACTTGTCCAGCATGCAAAAGTAGAAGGGGGGGAAAAAAGGAGCAGTTGTGTGAAGCCTCCGTTTGCTTTCAGCAATTTGGGACCAGGGTACTGAAGGGAGTTCTCTTGTTGCAATTGCCATGGCAATGACATGTACGTTTGCAGTGTGGCAGCTGGTGAGCCAGGAGCAGTTAGCTTGTCCCAGCTTCAGCGAAGGATGAAAACTTTACAAGGAGAGATGGCAGAAGGCATTTTATTGCAGATTGAGAGTCAGGTTCTGGACCCTGACAAATCTGCACTGCGATGCAAAAAAGGCTCTTTTGAAAATACAGGAAACAAGCTGATAATATTGAGGTGCGTGCTTTAAGGCAGTGTAGTTTTAGGGCTGTATTGAGACAACCATGTCAAAAAAAAAAAAAAAGAGCTCAGTGTTTTTCTGCAGAAGTGAAAGCCTGGCTGCTTATGGATTCAACAGTGATTGCACAGTACTTTCAGCCTAGGCTGTCTCTGCCTGGAAAATGGGTAGAAATTGATTCCTAAAGGGCTTGGCATGTTCACCTCAGCGATATCAGTTGCTCTGAATTCACTTTATGCTAAAACTCAATGAAGATTATAGTGTAATGATTTTTCTTTTCATGGTTACATCAAAAAAACGGAACAATTTTATATTTTAATTCAAATCATTGCTTAATTCAGTTATCCAAAGATGTCCTTAGCACTAGCAGGGTAACAGTATCCAGTGAAAAATCACTTTATAGTAGGTTCACTATACAATCAAACTTTACAATGGACTCTCCATTGTAAAACAAAATTCACTATACAATAAGCTATTCACTTTATAATGAGCTCACGATTGTCATCAAAAGAACTTCGTGGATAAGCCAATCAGTGATGAGAATGCAAGAATTTGGTAGTATCTCAGCCAACAGCAGTGCTTTTATCATCCGTGGCTATATGTATGGAGGGAAGGATATAGGCGATGCAAACGCAGATGCAAACACAAGCCTTTTGGGTAGCGTCTCAGCCGGTAGCAGCGTTTTAAATATCATGACTGTGTGTATTGAGGGAAGGATCCAGCCTTGTAGTTTGTTTTTATATTTATAACATTGTGCAAACTGATAACCATGGCCACTAATTAGGCTTACCATCCATCCCTGAATTTCCAGGACCGTCCCGAAACCCAGGATCGGTCCCGGATCGGTCCCAGACTGTTCCGGGCCCAGTGGAAGCCTCCTTTGCTTTTAAAGTGGTAAAACATACCTTTTTTTCCAGGCGCTGCCATCTTGGATCTTGCGAAATCCAAAATGACAGCACCCAAATCACGTGAGGGCATGAGGCAGTACTACCTCATGCCCTCACGAGATTTGGGCACCGGCATCTTGGATCTCGTGAGATTTTTCAGGATCCCGACAGGAAAAAAAGTAAGTTTTACTCACTTTAAAATCGCGGTGGTAGCTGCGGGTGCACTGACGGGCGGCAATGGGTGGCGGCGGCACGATGGACAGATGGGCGGCATGCACGGGCAGCATGGACAGACAGAATGGCGGCAACGGGCATGGACGGACGGCGATGGGCACCAATGGCACCGGCAATGCTTGGCATGGACAGATGGGCGGCGCTGATGACGAACACGATGGCGGCGGGTACGACAGGCAATGTGGCGGTACAGCGGGCAATGGTGACATGATGGTAGCGACAATGGACAAATGGCAGCGACGGGCAAATCGTGGCGGCAATGGCGGCGACGGGCGACAATGACGGTGGAAAAAGGGCACAATGAGGGACAGGTAAGTCAATTTAATTAATTGGATCCTGAGTCTGGTCTGCCCATCGACTGGTGGGCCGGAGGTCTACTCGTGGAAGGGGATGCTCGTCCCCTTCCCCGAGTGTAAACCCTGGCCGGCCCTATCGGCCTCCTCGGATTTCCGCCAGCTAAATAGCTGGTGGAAGTAGAGGAGGCCGTGTAACAGCCTAGCTGGCCCGGTGGGGACGGGGATATAGCCGACGCCATCCCCCTCCCCCTCCCGGGCTGGCTGCACCAATGCCCCCCTCCCTCGCCCGCCAAAATGCCCATGCCGGATTCTTACCTACCTTCTCCGGTGGCCGCCCGGGCGTTTGGCGGCAGAGCGAAGGAGGCCGGCTTCTGCGCCGGCCTCTCTTGCTCCCGAGTAGTCGCGAATGTGCTTTACGGCATGTTTGTGACTGCTTCCAGCGACAAAACGCTTGTTCCGTCACCAGGACCTTTTCCAGGATTGTGCCCTGAGTGCTACAGCTGACATCAGTACTGAGATTTCAGGTATTGGCCTGTGAGATACTGTGATATACAGGAAGCTGGACTAGATGGGTCTTTGACCTGATCCAGCAAGGCTCTTCTTATGTTCTTATGGCCTGGCAAGATCAGCCCTCAGGTAGGGTCTAACCTGACCAACTCCTGACACCACCCCTGGATCTCCCCAGCATCTCCTGCTGCTGTCTTTTGCTCAGGTAACCTGCATCCTGACTCTAAGTATTGGGTCAGTGAGCACAGCCTATGCAATGTAATGGGGTGTCAAGGAGCTCATATCTCAGCATGACACCCCACCTCCCAGCCAGTAAGTCTTGCGGTGGCCAATAACCTCAAGGGTTCTCCCTTTTCTCAGATCCACTTGAGGCAGTAAGGCATGGGATGGTTAGGTATATCAATCGCCACTCTAATGCCTGGGGGAACTGATCAATGTACCCTACATCTCTTGTGCCTAGGTTTGAATGGACCAATCCAGTAGAACAGCCCCATCCGTTCTGAGTAGGTGACAAAAGTCCTAATCCTCCCTGTCAATAAATAAAGCAGAGCCATAATATGATCCAACTGGTGGCCGGCTAATTCTATTCAAAGATGTGAGGGAGGGAGGGAGGGAGGGAGGGAGGACTGTTGGGAACTGATGAGGAGGGAAAGATGTAGCTACCATTACTAGGTACCATCATGCTGACTCACAGGCCAGGCTGTACAAGGTATATAGGATGCTGGTCTTCCTTACCTCGCCCCACAGCAATTATGCTCCATTCTTCCTAAGAGGTAGAGAAAAAGTCAACCCTGCAACAGTTGGAAATGCAGCATCCTTTTTCCTGCATATCCCAGCAGATGACATCTATTGCCCAACGCTCAGATTCTGGTGAATGTGCAAGGAATTTCTGAGAATCTGTGGGAAATACTTTGACAAGAGAACACTGACATTGCGCATAACAATGAAGGAGAGATCAATACTCTGCAGTGTTATGTGATATATGCTTTAGTTGGTGACAAGTCTTTTTAGGCTTAATAAAAGGGGATTTTCCCCTTTTCAGTTTAATTTAAAGTAACGTTGGTTTATCTATTGTTTTCGTGTAAACTTTTAATCTGCAGTGTTAACTTGCCTCCAGCAAATTATGTCTATAGGATGTTTTCCAAACTGAACAATTCTAGGGGGATTTTAAACTGTCTTTATCAAATAGTACATGAAGAAAAATCTGTTACTTGAGAGAGATGCAGGCAGGGACATAAAAGCGATACAAAACCATTTTAATTTTTTTTAAAAGCCCTTTAGAAAAATCATCTAAATAGCAGCTGCTGCAATACATTTTGCACGTGGTACAAAGAGGTTTTGGAGGGAGCAACACGGGTAGGGAAAATGTAAATACGACTGCCAAATTAGCAGAACTTGGGAGCAAAGAACTCCCCTACAGCTACAATTCCAACAAGTCTCCAAGGCGTGCGGGAGGGAAGAGTCCCACCTTAATGTGAGGTTGTCATTGTGACTTTGGCACATCTTGTATTTATTGCACTAGCAGCAATTAAGCCCCACCCACAACAACAACAACAACAGTGGATTGTCAGCCTGGAAAGAGGATGAAGAAAGAGGAAAATATTGTACTGCTGAGGGAAAAGATTGATTTGAGTCCTGTGCCTTAGCTCTGTCAAACTGATACTGCCCCATTTGGAAAAAGGGTGTACGCGCCTAACCACACCACCCAAGGTTGCCTGGCTCCACCGCCCAGCAACAGCCAGAGGCGGGAAAAGAAGGGCGTCCCATTGGCCACCTGTTTCCCCCACCTTAGAGGCTCGCACATTCGGGGCTTTTTTTTTTTTTTGCTAGTTGCTGCAGTATTATTTACTTGGTTGGCTTTATTAATAAAATGACCCTTTAATCCAAGCCTCTGTCTGTTGTGATCATTGGGGGTGGGTGCGCAGGTAATCAGGTATAGGTTTTCCTTAAAAGAAAAGCAATTTGAGGGGGTCAATTTACATTGGGATAGCAGCACAACAAGAAGGGTTAATTTCCCTTCCCCAGCTAATGCAGCTCAGGGCCCCACCACTGCTGGTTTTCAAAGAAATATAAGGAGACAAGGGAATGCCCCTGAACCTCACCCTGCACCCTCTGTGTCCCTGCTGCCAACTTACCAGCACCTGCAGGGCTTCCTGGAACTGCTGCCTCACCTCTCACCATTTGCAGCAGTGGCCTGGCAGTGCGCGACAGCAGCCTGGCTTTAGCACTGTCATAATAGACCTTGCACTGCTGGAATGCTAGGACTTAGTAGTTTTGGAGCATGCATCATCACCCAATGAGAGGTGCCAGCTCTCTCTCTCTCTCTCTCTCTCTCTCTCTCTCTCTCTCTCTCTCACACACACACACACACACACACACACACACACACACACAAAGAGCACCTTTACATAAGCGCTCCCCAGCCACCAGCCCAGTGGTAACTCTATATTATTCTGAAGCAGCTGTGTAATGGCTATTGTCATGTACAATAAGGCTCAGAGGGCTGGATACCCAAAGGTGATTTAATTGGAGCAGTAATCCACTTGTTTGGTTCAAGCTACAGTGATGCCAGCTGATCTACTCTGGAAATAACCAGTATTAATGCAAGTTCAATATCCTTAAGATTGCAATGTAAAGCTCTGAAACGTAAAGAGAAAATTAAAAAAAAAAAAAAAAGGTTTGCTAGGAAGAGTGGAATTTGAATTACATTTTTCATAGGTACTTTAAGTAGTCATAAGCAATTTAGAGAGTCAGGCTCTTACTTTATCTTATTTCAAATGTAATTAATTCTACTATTTTTAACTGCAGGACGGTACATTAAAATGTAAAACTCGAACTAGTATGGCTCATTAGCTGAATGATATTTTAATACTTTTGTAAAAATTTAATGTACTACTTTTAAAATATCAGTAAATTAGCCCCATGTAAAAACCGAGATGAACACAAATTAATATAAAAGATGAGTTATCATTCACAAAAGAATAAAATTTAAAAAAACCAGCACACCCACCCACCCACCCTTTGGTCATTTTTCTTTATGCTTGTAAATTGTTGTTTTTAAAAGAATCAAAACATTGTTTGAATGTGATTATTTTCTTCCTTTGTCCAAGACTGGTTCTCTTGTTGTCAGAAGGAACAGAATGTTCAGTACCATTAATGAGTCCATTCATTCAATTTGTAAAGCTGGACGGGAGTGTTTGTAGAAGCAGGTGGTCATCTTGCTGCTCCAGGTGTTCTATAGCCAGGATGGTGTAGTGGTTTGGGAGTCGGACTTAGACCTGGAAGATCCAGGTTCAAATCCCCGCTCAGCCACAAAGCTTCCTGGGTGACCTTGGGCCAGTCACTATCTCTTGGCCCCACCTACCTCACAGGGTTGCTGTGAGGACAAAAAGGAGGGGAGGAAATATGTACACCACTCTGAGCTCCTTGGAGGAAGGGCGGTATAAAAATGTGAAAAATAAATAAAATAAAAATAAATAACATGGGAGGAACAGGAAGCAAAAGTGGTTTGTGTTAAATGTTGTCTGCAATGTCCAACATTTAACTTTCACATGTTTTTCCAAAGTCAAATGCACAAGATACCCTCTCACCATTATACATCTGACCGCCAAGGAAAAGGAAAAACATTGAAAGATGAATGAGATCAGGAAGTGATCCGCTGTAGTAAGTAATCTCCACCAAAGTCATGCTATCAATCATAGGAATATGTAAGGATCCCAGTGACATAGCTAGCTGCTGCTGCACCCCCCGTGACGTCGCTAGCCCTGCCCCGCTAGCGACGTCACCTCGGCGGCTTTACGGCCACGAATATGCCCCCTGGCAGGAAATGATTGGTAGGAGCCCAGGCGGGAGAGCAAACCTTTTGCAGCACTGCAAGCTGTGTGGCCATTGTTCGGCAGCCGAAATGCCACCGCAGCGTGCTTGTCACCCCCCTGCGTGCCGCCCACCCCCGCCCCTCCGCTTCTGAGGATTCAGTGATTTTACACACTTAAAGGCATGATTTACTAGTCTTTGTGAACATGGCTCGAACTACAGTTGGTGAATATGTAGCACTGATTCAATGATGTTAACATTAAACCCGCATTCTGTGAAAAACATGCTAACCCTTAAAAATGAGGGATAGATGGACCCAATGGCAGGGCTGATTTCAGGGCCCTGAGGGAAAAGCAAACAGTACAGTTCCCAGGGTACGCTAGGAAAGCAAATCTCTCTTTCATTTTTAAAAAATGTATCCTGCCCTTTTCCCATTAAAACAAGGAACCAAAACAACTAACTATAAATCAAAAATGTTAGAACCATAAAAATACAGCAATAAATACAATTGATATAAAACATCAAATTAACATAACAGTAACACAGTAGCAATGCAGCATATTAAAAACGAATTAGCAGCCAGTGCAGATGGAGTAGACTCAACAGACTCAAACCACCTCGGTCCCATCAACTCTTAAGGCTGCAATACTATAGTACCTTCCAGGGAGTAAGCCCCACTGAACACAATGGGACTTGCTTCTGAGTAGACATGCACTAGATTGTGCTGAAAGTCCATTTAAATCTGGAGTAGGCTGGCATGTCCTTGGTGTATGAATGGGGCTAATGTGGTGTGAAAGGTGGAAAAGAGAACATTTCTATGCAAAATATCATGTACACAGATGATGATTTAGCAACACCATCATTTTAAATAGAATATACCTTGAAGTAAATGGAGGTTTTCCACTCACATCTTGATTTGTTCAGGCAAATATTCATTCAGAATTTGAAGGCTCAGGTTTATTCAGGCACAGATTGGCCAGGATTTGAAGGTTCAAAATATTCAAAGCACTGAACCAATGTCTTCTTAACAATAATGTCCTGGTTTAGGAATCAAGTCCTGAAGAAGCTTTCGTGCTTAGCAAATAAATATCAAAGCAACGTGTTGGTCCTAGCTTTAGTAGCAACTCATAATCAAAAGCCGGAAAAAGGCATATTGCTAAATTTCACAGAATCATCATTATAGCATTGATACAATCCAGAATATGCAATACTGACACTTTCACTTTCCACAGCATTGTGTGTTGAGTTTGAAAATTATCACCCAAAATATGTAGCAAGGACACTTCACCTAATAAGTTAAAACAAATGAAATGAAGCAAAGAGGATAGCAATGAAGAAACTATCATGTATTTAATTCAATCTACCCAGGAAAGGGGCAGTCAGGTGGAGAACTGCAAATTGCAAACCACAACTATGCCCGCTTTAGCACTGAATTTAGCACCATTTTAGAACTGAATCCACACTGAAGTGGTCATGTGAGTGCTTCAGCATAAGCCCAAATAATGGCTCGTTCATGCACCACTGCAATTCTTCTGAAAGCAGACTATTGTTGTTGCTACTGTTGGCAAGCTGTTGATCTCAGGACGAAGCAATCACATGGCCACTTTTTAAAATTACCGGTACATGTTAAAATGACTGTTTGGCCACTAAATCGATACTCTACTCTCAACCACCATCCCGTTGTGTTTTCTTGGTTTGGAATAATGGACACCAAAATGACTTCCATAGAAGTCATTCACTTTAGAACAGGGGTGTCAAACATAAGGCCTAGGCCTGCAGGCCGGATACAGTCCGTGGAAGCTCTTTATCCGCAGGTCAGATACGGCTCGCGGAAACTCTTTATCCGACCCCCCTGATAATTGGGCTCCTCTAGCACCACCTCTAGCGCCTCTAATATTCCAACAGCACCATCATTAGCTGTTCTCAGCTGCTAAGCTTCAAAGTGATGCATCTGCAGGTCTGATCCATCAGGGCTTTTATGATGTTCTTACATCAAGGACCAGCCAAGGTGCAAGACTCTCTCTTACTTTCAAGAGAAATTAAAAGAACTGAATGATGTTTAATGAAGGAAATGTATGCGAGTCAGATACTAGGAGGGCACAACCTCCCCCCCCCCTTCCTATGCAGTTCTTTTCTGTACAGGCCTCTCAAACCTTGCCCTTCATTACATTTTGCATCCAGGTGAGGCCTTTTGATAGCCACAGAATATTAGGCATTTCAGTTACAGAAATGCTGAACATCCTCTTTGCTTTCTCTTAAACGTAACACAGAAACGGCTCTGATGGAGAAGCAGCCGTACACAGCCGCTCTCCACCTCCTTAGCCTAAACCTTTTGACAATCACTCAGAAGCACTTCTGGGGATAAACTTTCTCTTACATGATTCAAAGTTCTCCACTGATGATATTTAAATCCAGACACAAAAGCGTAACTTTTTTGATTACGACAGCACAAGTGATAACACACGCCATCAGCAACTGTGAAGAAGTGCTACATTTCCCGAAACAGGTGCGTCAGGACTATCACAGCCCAGACAGGCCGTCAATAGATCATCACTCTTCTAAGGCAGAGTTTGAAGCACAGGTGTCAAAGAAAATTGTATGGGGTGAAATAACGCGATTCTGATGAATTGCTCTTTTTCTGCTTTAAAATCCTGGGCACTCATTTCACCAGTGTTTTCTTGGTTTCATTCAATGTGCAGTGCACCGAGAGTCACAGTGTAATGCAGTGGTTTGATTGTTGAGACTTTTGTATAGGGCTCCGCGTTTTAGAAGAAACAACCTACTCATTGTTTATTGCAATCAAACAAGCATGCTCCTTTAAATCTGAGTGGAAGGGGGTGGGTTTGTTGCCAAATTGGGGGTAGGATCCAACATGTGCCTTTGCCGCCAAGATCCACCCCCTCCAACCTTCTCCCTGCCCTCCCACTACTCTGCACCACCCACAGCTCACCCCTGTCACCAACTTAACTGGGCCGTCGGAGAGTCCTGACGAATCTGGGACACTTGTGGAACCACAGGCCATTTCTGCCAGTGGCTCCATCGCATGCGACAGCGATGCAGCTTCCTTCTCTTGCCAATACCTCTCCTGTTACTCCTTTTTTTTGGGGGGGGGGCAATGCCCTGCACAAGATCACCAAGGGGTGGGTCTTTTTCATGGGGGGGCAAAGAGTTTCCAAAACATGCCTTCAAGGTTCTGCTCTGCTCCAATTCTTAGTCTCCAAGTAAGAAACTGAAAAAATCTCCAACAACATTCCTTATCGATGAGAAATGGCATGAGAAAATGAACTTTTATTTCACGCAACCCGACCCATCAAAGAGTACTAAGACAGTACTAACCCAGGTGAAGCTCTTGTTGTCTTCAGCAGAGACATCTGTAGAACATACAAACTAAGGAAGAAGAAGAAAAGAACTGGAGAAATGGGTCAAACACACCATCATAAGCTAAATATGTAGGCCAAATTCTGACACTAGTAAATCTGAGGCAAAGATACTTGATGCATCAGCTCCCTGCAGGGAAGCGAATGTGTTGTATCACATATAAAAGTGACCTTACCACTTCTACTTTTCATTGAAAAGGAGGCCATTTACAGGAAAAGAAAGGTGAGATAAGAATAAGGCGCAGGAGCGAGAAAAGAGATGCAGAACAAGTGAAAGCTGTTGCAGTGTAAGGGGGCAAAGGGGAAAAATAAGACGCAGAGAAGAATTGAGAAGCAAGCAAAGAAACTGGTCAGATTCTTCGAGAAGATCTGATGTACTTCTTGTCACAGCTCTTCTGTGAGACTCAAGAGGAATACAACATCCCATAGGCCAGGGGTTCTCAACCTGTGGTACGTGTACCCCTAGGTGTACAAGGACCATTAGGCAGGGGTACGCAAGAGGCTTCCCCTTCTCAGCTAAGATCAGCTGATTGTCGGTGACCAGAGGTGGTTTTTTTGTTTTGTTTTTAAATTTGCCCCACCCCCAAGCTCCCAGCTCAGCCTCCCACTGGCTGAACCCACTGTCCCTTTAATTTGTATATTCCAGCTTATAGGGGTAATTCCCATGTCTTAAACGGTCCTTCCTTTTCCTTCCCCAATTTAACAGCTTGCTCAGACCACCATCTGAGCAGGATTTAGGGCTGGGTATATAAAATTTGTGCTACAAGTTCAACACAAACTTCTGTAACCACCACAGGATTGGCACCATTCTACACTGTCCTCTGATACCTATGTGCAAATGGTCCTCACATTTGAATGGAAAGGGAATGAAATCATCCCAGATAGTCTCTTTCACCAGGCTCAGTGGCAATATACCAGCCCCTTCTCAACCACCCTAAGTCGAGATATGAGTACAGCAATGGATGGACACTCATGCAACATTCCTGAATTGGCAGCAGATGGAAGGTTGGCTCACACATTCTATCATTGATTACTGTATACCTGAAGACTGGCAGCTGGATGTGGAACTATTGAAAAACACTATGTTTGAGGTAATGCGAGGTGAAATGAGAGTTCCCGTCTGTGGTGTTTTGCGATGGCCCCTTCGAACATGCCAGTCACTCATTACTTCATGTTGCAGTTGTCAAATGGTAAATACACATATATGAATCAGGTCTAGCTGTGTGAATGAAACAACTAAGATTCTTGTACTTGCTATGTACTTGAAAGACCATCACATGCAGTCTTTATAATCATTGTAAAGATGCTGGGTGATAGAGCCTCTTTCACAACAATACCTGCAAAGGAACTGGCCATTACACAAAGTGATCTAGCTATTAGTATGCGAATGATGAAAAAGGTGTATGGGCAGGTTGCAGAAATAACAATGGGGCTGATGGACAAGAAGAGTTCTGGGAGCTGGTTTTGATTCTTTAATTAATGCAAACAGGCAGTCCCCAAGGTAAGGGGAGAAGATAGATCCTGAGATGGGATTTAGAAACAGACAAGAGTAATTACCATAAGGTTGGCTTGAACACAGTATTCGAAAAGATAAAGTTTCTATTTTCAGCACACAGAGAACATAACCAATTATTTCGCTTGCAGCCCACATGGTGACGCAACATCCTTCCACTTATATTCCCAGAATCTGAATCATTAAAAAAAACACATTAATTCACCTCTTAATTATTCATTTAGGAATTGCTTTGTTGGATTCCCAAGTGTACTATATTAGGAATGTCTTTTGTTAATCAGATATTTAGAATGTACGAAGAGTGAAGGTTTGGGCTCTTTTGTGAAACTACTGAGGATTTAGATTGATACGGATGTGCAAATAAGACAAACCTGTAATTTTTGCCGCTCCTTTCCCCACTCAAAAAATGAGCTTCCCAAACATGAACTCTTTTCCTTTTTTAAACTTAAGACTTCAGTCTTTCAAAGTTAACATTGAAATAGTAATGCTAAAAATATAAATCAAAAGCATTAGAAAATAATGCAAGCCTCCAACATGATTCTCATACGCAAATGGAATAATTATATTTCTTTACTTATCTCAAAAATAATATAAAAAAACCCCCAGAGGAAACATGTCAGCCTTTGAAGTATCTAGTTTTGCCTTGAGTAGAGAAACAACAGGAGCAAGGCATTTTGAGTACTTAAAACACTATTTTTTCTTCTGGATGAGCCAAGGGTCAGATTTGGACATGCACATACTGTGGTAAAAGTCTACAGATTTTCAGTATATGTCATGCTGCCTACAACATACTTTCAAAGTGCCCATTTCCGGCAATGAACTTAGAGCCCAAAGGTGCAATAAAACGAGATGGGACAGTTGTTGTGCTTTATCAGTGTCCCTGAAGAAGAGTAACCACTCAAAATACACTGACCCTATTCATAAATATTATTAATATTTATTATTAATACTATTAAGCACTTTTGTGGCTTTCCTCTTCTGTTTCTACATTGGTACCCTTCCTCGTTCCCTCAGAATGTACTTACAGCAACCACACACTATCAGGCCAGGCCAGACTTGTCAGCAGTCATACCCAAGTCCAGCCCTTAGACAGGAAACTAGAACTTTCATGCTGCAAACAAGAGTCACTGCTCTGTTCACCAGACAAAGGCAAAAGGCCAGGTTTCCAGGATTTTATGTGAGGCCCAGCCAATCCACATCCTCCCTGTCAACAATAGGGGTTGATGATACACACACCTATGCCCCTCTGCGAAGAGAGTTCTATGACCTAAGCATAGTCAGTCCACAGTAGCCTACTAGGCTAGATCTCAGCCCCAATGTCTGAAGCTTGCAGTCGGAGTTCTTGGTACATGTTACCTCAAACGAGCTGTTCTTCATAGGTCAATAATACAAATTAAAAGTTAAACCACTGAACCATGAGCTGTCGATCGAAAAGGTCCACAGTTCGAATCCATGCGATGGCTCCTGCCAACCTAGCAGTTCGAAAGCAAGAAATTGCAAGTAGATTAATAGGTACCGCGTCAGCGGGACGGTAACAGCGTTCCATGCGCCTCAGTGTTGGAGTCATGCCGGCCACATGACCATGGAAACGTCTTCGGACAGCGCTGGCTCTTCGGCTTTGAAACGGACATGATGTGTGTCCCCCCCCACACACACATGCCTTCTTTTCCCCCTATGCCCACCTGCCACCACACACCTTCTTCCTTCTGCTGGATGAAGCAACTGCTGGACTGTGTCACTCTGGCTGAGAACCCGGGGGGGGGGGGAGAGGGAGAGAGAGAGAGAGAGAGTGTACTAGCAGCCCCACAGCTGCAAATATTTTTCTCATGTGAAAATTCTCAGACATACCTATGTACAAAATGTATAGGCAAGGTAAAGGTATCCCTTGACAATTAAGTCCAGTTGTGTCCGACTCATGGGCTAGAGTTTGGGGACCCCCTGGTGTTGACAATACTGAGCTAGATGGACCAATGGTATATGACAGCTTCATATGTTCATAAGACTGATTCTCTTTGCCATCTCTCCTTAAGTAAAAATTAAATCACTACATTTACTATCTGAAAACATGTTGGAACAAATGGCTTCTCCAAGTCAAATACTATGTTAATGTGATCTTCCTTTGCCTTTAAAGCTACAATCTTATAACACATTCCTGGAAGTAAGTCTCATTGGACACAACAAAACTTAATTCCGAGTAAACTTGTATAGGATTGCTTTGTAAAGGTTTATAAAATAAGTTTTGATTATATATTCCTATATTTCACAGGAAATCTCATTTAAGGATCACTTGTCATTCAGTTTATTCCTTCCTAAATGAATGAATAATGAGTAAACAATACTCTCCTGATTTATGGTATGTCTTGCAGTTTTTCCTTTATTTTGTATAATCTGCCAATTAAACTGTGTGAGTGTAATTAGGACAAAAACACAGTGAGTGTTTCACCTTCTAAGATGGCAGGATACCTGTAGGCTATACAAGAGGAAACCAGGTCAAGATGACAAGGCTAATAGCACAATCCTATGCATGTCTAAAAAGGTAAAGGTGACCCCTGACAATTAAGTCCAGTCGTGTCTGACTCTAGGGTGTGGTGCTCATCCCCATTTCAAAGCCAAAGAGCCAGCGTTGTCCGAAGACGCCTCCGTGGTCATGTGTCCGGCATGACTCTCCTTGCTGCAGCGCGTAGCATGCAGCTGGAACACGGAGCGCTGTTTACCTTCCCGCAAGCGGTACCTATTTATCTACTCGCATTAACATGCTTTGGCAGGAGCTGGCCAAGCAACAAGAGCTCACCCCGTCGCGGATTCGAAGTAAGTTCCATTGTGTTCAATGGGGCATACTCCCAGGAAAGTGGCACATAGGATTGCAGCATAAGACACTCTTATGCGACATCACAACATGACTGCCAACATATTCCGACAATAGAAGCAAGAGAGAAAATGATAGAGCAGGCTGGAAGCTGTACTTCATTTCAATTTCCAAGGAGACCACGTTGACCAGCTTGCAGTTTTATATCACTAACGAACCCGAAGGAAATTTGTGGGGGAAGGGGAAGGAAATTGTTTGTCACTGTATATACCAGGGGTGGCCAAACTAACTTGCTTAATGTAAGAGCCACATACATTGAATATTGCAGCTCTCAAATTTCAGAGCTGCAATATTTAAGAAGCATTTAAACTCTGAAATATATGTACTCACTATGAACATTAAACTTATGTTTTAATCCAGTGGACTCTCAGTTTATACCTGGTAAATAATTATAAAGCTTGAAAATTTCTTATTTATACCTTTTATATTAAATTGTGATGCAAAAAGGAGCTCAGTCAACATATTTCCGAGAGCCACGCATTATACGTCAAAGAGCCACATGTGGCTCAGGAGCCACAGTTTGGCCACCCCCGGTATATACTCTCCTTGAGACATCACCTAGCAGGATACAATAAGGTAGTGGGAAAGGCATTCACACATTGTTGGAGCTCTAAAAATAATAAAGTGGCAGAGTATAAGCAAATATAATATTGCTAAATGAGTATGTGTGTGATAGGTATTGAAAGCAGAACACATTTTCAGGCTGTAATTTTTCGGGAACAGGGGGAATAAAAGGAAAGTCTTCATCTAGTAATGGTTAAAGATAGAGAAGTGAATAAAGTGGAAACCGTGCGCTTACCTCCCACTGTTCGGGCCACAGAGGGTCACTGAACTGCAGTTCATTTCCTATTCCACTCTGTGACTCCAGCACTTTGAAGACTGCTGTAGGGATGTAATCATTCTTTCTCGGGCTCTGGTGAGAAGAAAAAAAAAAAAACACCGCACAGAAGTATTAGTCATTCACCTTCCTATACTGCACCCATCTTCTGCTTTTCATTTGTATTTTAATGTAATGATACAGATCATTATTTCTTTGAAATACACTCACTATTCATACTTAATAGTAAAAAATAAGCTGTGAAGTCATATTAGCTGACCGTCTGCTGAGTTATGTGTGCGATCTACTTTCTTGGAGAAGTTCAGCATTTGTAAATTCCTTCAGTGCTTCCTGATTGAGGAGGTTTGCTAGGTTACCCACTTGAATATTAATTTACAAAAAAAAAAAAAAATACAGAGAATCTAATCGTGAGGCACGGTTCCAAGATAACATAAAATAATACTGCAGGAGTTTTTTCCTCCTCATCTGCTACTATTATTTTGAATTTTGCATATTGCCGTGGCTTCACTGTGAACTCTGAACTGAAATGCTGGTTTTAAAATGATGTCATCAAGGGTTGGGGATGCTTGAGGTTTCAAGGCCACTTGGCAACCCTGGGATAAACACCCTCAGACAACCATCTCAGAATTTCAATTGTGTAAACAAGCTTTTAATCATGTGAGCAATGCTAATTAAATTATTGGGGGTCTTCTATGGTAGCCACTTGTGTTGAGTGAATCATTTCAACTTAATAAAATAAAATAAAACCAAGCACATGAACACACACCTAGAACAAATGTGATATTCAAATGTCTGGATACTGAGCACACACAACTTGAATGTGACCAACCCTTCTATCAAGGGCCATTTTTGCTGTGTCTATTATGTCAGAGGAACAACCATATTTGTTTGGGGGTTCTGTGAAGGTAGGCTTACCAGATCTCCAACCGGGACAGAGTGCTAGACCTTTAGGAGAAGGAATGTGGGCAGGTGTAGCTTGTTAAAACCCTTAGAGCACAATCCTAGGCATGTCTACTCAGAAGCAAGCCCCACTGAACACAATGATGCTTGCTTCTGAGTAGACATGCCTAGGTTTGTGCTCTAAGGTTTAACAAGCTACACCTGCCCACATTCCTTCTCCTAAAGGTCTAAGCACTCTGTCCCGGTTGGAGATCTGGTAAGCCTATGTGAAGGTGTACAGTATGTTACCAGGCATACATACTATTTAGTGAAAAGCCGAGAAAAAAGGGCAAGGGGGGAACCAGGCTGGAGTTAAAAGGCTTATTATTGCTGGCTTTTCTATAGGCTAGGGGCCAGCTTCCATCGTCTTCGCTTTCCAATCAAAAGGTGTCCCCTGTGCCTGGACAACAATCCCATCCTTACAAAGAGCTCCCTATCCAGAAACCCTAGTGAGGGACATTTCCTGAGTGACCTTCTCCATCCTGGTATAGGGAAAGCTTCTTCCCTTTCATCTTGAAGACTTTGCAGTTTCTTCCTCTGACACACAGGGCCCAATCCTATCCAAATTTTCAGCACCAATGCAGTCATGCCAATGGGGCATGCGCTGCATCCTGTGCTGGGTGGGGCAGTCATGGAGGCCTCCTGAAGTTAAGGGAATGTTTGTTCCCTTACCTCGAGGCTTCATTGCAGCTACATCGGCACTGGAATGTTGGATAGGATTGGGCCCTCTGTGACCATCTGATGTGACTAACTCCAAGGAGACTCCAAGACTTACAGGAAAGTCCCATGCCTTCACTGCTTCTCCTCCCACAGAAACAGACTCTGGGGCAGTTTGGATGATACCTCATTGACCAAACTGGCTCCACACTGTAATTGCCATGTACACTTCCTGACCCCTCCCATCACTTTTCTTGTAATTACGTGGGGGGCATGGTTCAACTGAACTGCCCTGCTACATGTGCTAAGATACCTACTTTAAAGTTATGCTGTAAAGCAGGTTTATCAGTGTGCATAGCAGTGTGGTTCATACATCCGGCTGCCCCCCTCACAGATGTGAGTGGAGGGGCCAGAACCACACACGCTTTGTGAGTGCACATGGCAATTAACGTTTGGGGGCAACTTGGATGATAACTATCATCCAAACTGGCCCACTGATCTCCTCAACTTTGGGATCCAGTTTCCTCCCTC
Organism: Plestiodon gilberti rubricaudatus; assembly: GCA_026170595.1. Classification (NCBI taxonomy): domain Eukaryota; kingdom Metazoa; phylum Chordata; class Lepidosauria; order Squamata; family Scincidae; genus Plestiodon; species Plestiodon gilberti. The sequence continues at coordinate 143,768,666 of JANXHW010000003.1, forward strand.
CATTTGGAGGTGTGACTTCTTCCAAAATGGTACTTACTTCAGTTCTGCTTCAGAGCACAGTCAGCTTTTCTCCCTACAGATTGCATCTCTCCTCTGTCCCTCCCCATTTCCCCAATGAGCTGTAGAAGAACCACAGGGTGGTGAGCTCATGGATGGGTTTCCATCATAATCCAAATCATCTAAGTACTGCTTCTGTCAGCTTGATCCTGCCCCTTCCTGTAGCTTGCACTGTAAGAGTTACAGTGCCTGGACAGCTGAGACTCCCGGCCTCCAAAAGCAACAGATAACCCCCATGTTATGTAGCACCTCCAAGCTGTCATGGGTCTACACTGGCATGATTTTATGTTTGTTTATTTCTTTTAAAAAAAGTACATCCCACACTCTGTTTTTGCATACCCAGCTTAGAAGATAAATCCTCCTGATTCGGTCTTAAAACTTCTATATGTTGCAGGTCTTTTGGGGACCATTTCACCAGTTCCACCATCCCTCCTTTTTTTGTTCTTAACATTTACCCTGAAGAAGGGTTCTGGAGAACTGAAAAGCTTGTTTTATAATTTGGGGTCTCTTGGTTGGTCTTAATAAAGAAATTGCCAGAGTTTGACTTGTAAGAAAGTTGCAGTGGTTTTTAATACCAAAGACTATATATAGCTTCCAACAACAGTACATGAAGTAGCTTCTAGAGCACCGTGCTTGTAATAACTAACTTGCATAGATTACATTATATGATAGTCTCTCAAATCCCATAAAAACACCTGAAATGACGGGCTCTTAAAACGCTTTTAGTAGACTATTGTTCTTAATTTTTTTTACAACCCATTGTCAAAATAAATCAAACTGTGCTTATCTCCACAAGATTTTTAAAGAGATTAAGATGATGGGTGAATCACTTACCCTGTTACTTTGTATATTTCTATTATTTGCAACGAGAGGGGAGAAAAAGAGCTGGAAATCAAAAGAAGGAATTGCTCTTCTAATACAAGACTTTCCTTTTGTGCAGTTCTAATTAAATAGATCTTAAAACAAGAGAAGGGAGGGCGAGCAGGTAGAGAGGAAGTTTAAAAGCCACATGTTGGCATTTCATCACTTATATATGCATATTAAAGAGGCTTTGGTTAGGTTCTCACTGAACATGGCCTTAAGTGTACTAACTGGAAGACGATTACTATTAACTGGTTATTGTCATTCAATCTAGACAGCAGCAAATGCAAGGGGGAAAAGAAGCCTTCAGGAGAATGTCAGCACAGGGCACATGGCTTGCCAGCATGTTCTCCTTGTGTGCACACCCATGCACATGTACATTATACACGCAACACCTGCACAGGATATCAATGTTTCTCTGATTTCATACAGTTTCCTGCATTTGGAAAGTTTCTCTACAAGTTCCCAGTTTCCTGTGCTCTTCCCTTGATCTAATACAGACAAGACACAGGTGCTTGTATTTATTTCTCTGGCAGGGCTAATAGTGACTTCATAGGGATTGGGGATTTGAATTGGGCAACGGTTGAGAGGCAGATGTTTTAGTACCAAGCATCCCAACCAACACGGCTCCTATCAAATTCAGAAGCATCCTCCCAGCTGCTTTAAAGCAGTTAAAAAAAAGTTGCACTCACCAATCACAAATCTCTCATAACACCTATATTTTTGACTCAAGTAGGAGGACCACTGTGGTTTTCATATTCCGTTAGTCTACTGGTCCTTGAGGCACAGCAATAAAGTCTTCTTATGAGTAGCATTCTTACAAACTGTACTGTGAGGCTCAAGCTGCATACTATAAGGGTCAAGCTGCATACTATAAGTACTGGTGTTTGAAATTGCTTTTTTTGAAAAATTGTTAAATTAAAATGCAAAATGTGGTGTTTTGTGTTTTTATTCACAGGTACGAATTCTTATTCACAGATGCAAATTCTTAAGCATCAATATCAGGTGTAATATTAGTTATTAATATATAATAATGATTGCAATCTTCAATGCTTTAAAATATCGTATTATGGTGTTTTGTGTTTTTATTTGGTTATCAACAAAAACCAACTATACATGAGTGAAATGTTGGGGTTTGTTTATATGGCCCAACCTTCCTCTTTCCCTCTTCTTTTCCCACTGCCACCAAGTTCGCTGACTTTTCAACCCTCCTTTCTTTTCCTCCTTAGCCAGAGCCGGGTCAGGCTTTGCTTTAGGCATAATCAGGGGACCAATAAGATAAGCCAAAATGATAATGAAATATATCTAAACAAGTATTTCTTTAATAATAACCATATCAGATAAAATTCATTTGGTTCAGATAGCTAAAGGGCAATTGTTACTAAGGGATGGGGCTGAGGTCATGCCCCTGTCCAATAAAATCAGGCAATTACTGTACTGTATCTACAGTAGCACTACCTCCTCCATTCAACTAGAAGTCACAGAGCCAAGCATATACAATACAACCTTCCTTCTTGGCAGGACACTATGCTGAAGGCTTCTTTGGCCAAAATATCTTCCTTCAGGACAGGACAGCCCTCTCTGCTGAAGACTTGCCAGGTCAATGAAGCCTTCAATCAGGCTCTGTTGATGAAAACTCAGAGAACCCACCACAGTTGCAGAGTCTGAGCTCCTCCAAGAAAATGTTCCTCTCCTCTTGGCTCTTTCTGTTACCATTTTCAAGACTTGAACTTTTTGATTCCTTCTTCCTTCCCTCTCAGGTGCTATCTCTTGCCTGTTGTTGGTTGCAGTCTTGGTCCTTCTCTTACCCCTCTCATCTCTCTGTGTGGCAAGGCTTGTCTGGACTTAAATATTTGCAGGCCTCACTCCTCTCAACCAATCAATACTAGCCATTTCTCAGGCTCAAGGCCCATTGGCTGTTCATCAATGACCAATGATAGTAATCATTTTCCTTTTGTAGTTTGTGGAAATAATAATTCTCTTTCCCTATCTTCTCCCTACTCTTATTTGACCACAAGTCATTGCTCATCTTTATTTCCCCCCCCCAAAAAAAAGAAGAGCAACATGTAATTTTTTAAAAAATAATAAGATAAACCCAGAGTGAATAGGGAGCTTTCTGTAACATTTAAATACAGTACCTCTTTGATTCTACTAAAATGATGACTTTAAAAACTTCATAGAGCATATGTTCAATTCATGTAAAAACAAAGATATTGTTGAACACATTACCAAGCTAACTAAAACATAATTGCATCGCAGTCTATTATGTAATTCATGCACATTACCTATGCTTGGGAACAGCTAAGTAAAGTTAAACATTTTAAGCTGAAGAGCTGATGAGAAAATAATTTGAAATCCAGGTGAAATATGACTTTAGTAGCCCTACAAGAGACCTAATTGTATTAAACAGAATATTTTTTTTGGGGGGGGGACACGGGCTCAGAGATAAGGAATGGAAATGAAAGGGAATAATACAACAGAGAGAAGTTTCATTTTTTAAATGATGACTGGGCGAAAGAACTAAGAGTACAAATTGTCCAGAAACAAACTTATGCTGGAACTTAGAAGAATGCCACTCTCCCCTTGTGAATATGTGGGAGGGGCTTCACTTGCCTAGTTCCATCCCCAGCACACGTGGTCATCATGAGGGGCAGCTACTGGTGGAGAGGGGGTGAGCAAGGATCCTTGCAAGGATTGGCAGCACTCAGTGCCAGTCTGCACGTGCAAGAATACCTAACCCACCCATTATGCACAGTCTGATGGTTTCCTGGTTGGCTGTTAGGGGGTCGGGTAGGAATTTTTCCTCTACTCCCGATTGGTGAAGGGAGTTGACCACTAGCGTCGCTGCAGGGGGGCGGAGCTCTAAGTTCCGCCACGGTCCAACCCTCCGTTACACGGGTGCACGAAGTGGCCCCGCCCCCTCGCCTTCGGAACCAAGTCGGTGAAAGCAACGCGCAGGGAGTAAGCTAGCGGGGCAGGCTGTCTCAGGTCCCAATCCTATTGCATTCCGGTAGTGAAAGGTCCTTTACGGTGGTGTGAAAGTCTGGCCGCTGTCATGTGCTACTGGGCCACTGCTGGAAATGGAGAGAGGTGTGGTATGAGTGGCAGTGGCTCTGCAGGCACTGGTAAGTTGGCGGTGGAGGCAGGGAGGGGGAGGTTTGGGGTGTTCTGAGGTGGGGATGGGGAAGGCAGGGGTTGGGGAACAGGCCAGAGGGGGAAGATCCCAGTGGCAAACATGCACGCTGGATCTTATCCCCATTTCTTTGGCCTGCCCACCCCATTTCTCTCCTTGGACTTACGCCAGCTATAAAGCTGGTGTGGGTCCAAGGAGACCCACAGGCCCTCAGGGGGCCTATGCATGATGCAGAGGTATTTTTATTTACCTCTGGCAAACCCCTTGATTGCCCTCCCACCACTGGATGCAGTGCACACTCCAGCAACGTGGCTGCATTGATGCTGAGGGTGGGGGGATAGGATTGGGCAGTCAGAGCTCTTAAAAGGTGGGGATCTCAGCCTTCCTTAATCTCCAAAGTGGCTGCAGCATGAGGGGGAATTGAGTGGCTGCTTGTATTGGCTCAGAAGGAAGTGTACCATCTTTTCCTTGGCAGCATGAGGAAAGGGCACGTGTGCAGCTTTGGCGTGTTTGGGGGGGGGGGTCTGGAAGGAGGCAAGTGCATTTGTGTGGGTTCTGAAGGTAAGGTTTACACAATCCTATCCTGCTGTTCCCCTATTTAGGCCCTTGAGTGTTCTGCACAATGACATTATAGACATAGGGTGTAATTACAGTATCTATAGAATTCAGGTTCCTGTCTCCAGCATGTTGCCATTCATATTTTAGGTGGGAAACGTATCATGTGACAGGATGTTGTTTCCAGTAATCAAAATGAAAAACCCACCCATGTCAAGGATGAAGGTTCGCAAAGGCACAATAATGCCGTAGATCAAGACAGCAAGCCATTCAACAAGACAGGCGATAAATCAACTGAACACATTGCACCCAGTAGTTTGAAACTCATCAAGAAATATAAGAAGCTGCCCTTTACGAAACTAATTTCTAGAGGTCTTCAAAAGCAATGCATACAGTGAAAACACATTCAGTGAATGTTTCATCGTTTTCCCACCAAACACATGAGAAAGCAGTGGCACCCACTATTTTAAAATTGAAGCACACGTGTGCATGAATCCTCATTCACACACATGCACAGTCATGAAAAATAAGCAGGGAAAATACCGTATTGTCCCGAGTATAAGACACACCTGATTATAAGACGCACCCTTAAAGTTTGGCGCTATTAAAAAATTTAATTAAATCACTGGCATTAAATTGCAACAGCCTGATTATAAGACGCACCCCTAGTTTAAAAACTTAAATTAGGAGAAAAAAGTGAGTCTTATACTCAGACCAATACGGTACTTTCCGATAGCCAGTTTTTTTGTTTTTTTTTTAAATACAACTGTTCTCCTGTGCTAGGAGCGATTGCCAGCCAAATAAAATATCACTGTTCCACTAGGAAATGGCTAGCTAAACAGAAGGTGTAATGAATCTGCAGCTGAGGATTTCTCCATGAAGTCCCCTGTGTCCCAAAAAATGACTATAGAAGCTTTTTTGTAGTTTAGGATATTCACAAGACTTGTTGCTTAGTGTTATGTAAATGACAAATGGCTAGAAAGAAAGATTACTCGGAACAGATGAATAAAGCACGTGGTTCCTAGGAAAAGAGATTAAGATACGGTAGTTCTGAAGTTTTCTTTTTAAAAAGCACAATTCCTAACATCCAAATAAAGCTGGATAAAATGTTTAGTACTGTCAAACCACGAAAGCCAGTTGAATGCCACACTGGAGTATATTAATCACCTTATTGAGATGGTTATTATTATTATTATTATTATTGGGAGGGGGTTAAGTTTAAGAGCTGTATAACTGAATCTCTGTGGCAACGTTTCTCAAATCTCATTATTGTAAACCTCCCCCTAAACCAAGAAAACAGATTCTGACAGCTGTTGACAGCTCCAATTCAGATACACACACCTGAACAGTTCAGGGGTATTGTCTGTAAATCAGGAGAAGCTACTCCCCCCAAAAAAAATGGGGGGAGGAGGATGGAGAGAGATAAATGCCATCTAGATGTCCCTGTGTCCCTGGGTTTGGAGAGACTATGTTAAAATCCAGGGAAATGGAAACTAGCACAAAACCTACACCTGGGAGGTTTACCAAGCCCTTTTGCATTCTCTGAGGCTATTTCTTCTTTAAAATTTATTCTTTAAAATATTTTATAGTGAGTGGTTCCTCCCTCATCTGTGTCTCTTGTGTGGGCTGATCTTAAGGCAGCTTTAGTGGTTTCCCCCCCCCCCCATGTTGCAAGGATGGGCTTAGTCTTTTATTCCCTTTCATCTCATCAAATGTATTTCGAGGGCATTCCTTTTATCTGAGAGAAAACAAGAACAGAGTTGATTATTATTTTTGGATTCAGTGAGGGTCTGTTAGTTGCCAGTGCCTACTGTATGGCTTCCACTCTGAGAGGCTGCTTTTACTTGTTCTGCAGATCAACAGTTGCTACTACCTTTTAAGTCTTCTGCATAGACCAGCTCATCCATGGGGCTGGGATGAATATCTCTGTTGTATCAGAAATATTCAAAAAGGAAGGTTTGAGCTAGCATGGAGACAATTGGCCCAGTCCAGATGTAGTGAGTTACTCCTGAGCCAGGGTTGTCAACCAAATGGGGGGGGGGGGAACTCAGCTAGTATGATGGTATCCTCCCCCCCCCCCTTTTGCTGGGCAAGAGAGAGGAAAATCTCCTTTGCCAAGGAGCAAAGAACTCTTCTGTGTAAAGGCAAATTCCTTAGTTCCTGACATCTTCCCTCTTCCACTGCTCTTTCAGCTCTTTCCTTTTGTGTATTTGTATGATATTGAACAACTTAACAAGAAGCTTGTTTTCCTGAGTCATAGGTATTTTAAATTTTGTTGATTTGTAGATGTGTGCATTGTGCATGCATGAGTAGTGGGCAGTACAAGGAACGCCACGAACAGCCAGAGTCATAGCAGGGGTGGGGCCAGGGGAATGCAGTGCTCCTGGGTTACAACAATGGTCTTCTCACAAGGAGGAGCTGTGGCAGGAGTTTTGTGCTCCACGGCTGTTTTTTTTTGCAGCCGGAGGTCTGTGTTTGCAGCCGCAGAGCATTATCGCGCTAAAAACGGCGTGTTTTTAGCCTTCCGGGAGTACAGGGGGCAGGGCAATGATGCAAAACGCATCATAGCCTCACCCTCAGGAGGCCAGCAATGCTACTGGGAACAACCCTGTGTGTTTACACATGTGTGACTCCAGTTTGTGTATGCACAATCTGAATGGTGGCAGATCTTATGCTCTGCTACATGGGAAGGAGGAAGATCCTGGCCAGCTGACTAGATCCTCAGTCATAGCCACTGTTGCTCAAAGTACAAAGGAAAGCAGGGGACAATGCTGTGTGGTGGGATTAGTGGAGTGACTGACAGTGCAGGAGAGGGTGGGCAAGTGGGTTGTTGTAGGCTCTGGCAGGAGGGAATCATGTCTGGGTTGGTTCTCACCACTCACTCACTGATTGCTGCTGCAGTGATGGCCACCGTTGCTGCCAGATGGTAGCCAAGCCCAGTTCCTGCGGTGGCATTGGGACTCAGCCTGGCTGAGGGTCCACACCTAGCAGAGAGCTCACTTGACTTTGCCATCCCCTGAACCCTCAGTAGTGGTGGCAGTAGTAATGCCCAATGTGCCATCTGGGGGAAGACGAGTGCCCCAAGGAGCCCAGTGCAGGGCTTTGCCCCAAGACCCTCAGCGACCCAGCACCAACACTGGCCTGCAGGACAGACTAGCACCTCTATGGCCCTTGGGCCCTGCCCATATGCCAGCATATTGTTTCAATCTCAAGAGTCAACTTCCTTATCCTCACCCTGTGGATTGATTTGCAGCCGCCACCACGCAAAGTCTGGAGTGCACAAACGAAGCTTTCGACGCCGTCTTATTCACTCCATTTTATTAATATTCCTTTTGTGCAGGCCAGCCAGAACAGCACACGGTCTTACAAATGTAGCTTCACTAACTTCATACATACTGCTGGGAGATTTCCTCAGACTCAAATTCAATACCTCCATTTATCCACGCATGCTTCCTCTTTGCTTGCTTAATTTTTTAAGAAGTGCTGTTGAGCAGTAGACCAAATATTTGGGATTTTTTACTCTGTATTGCCCTCAGGTCCTACTCTGTAGAGAGCATAGTACAACCCTTTCCTTGACTGCAGCTTGTTCACACCAATTTCAGTTCAAAGCATAGCTACAGTCTTGTGATGAGAGATAATAAATTTAAACAAAATTGATCAGAATGACCTGGAACCGTTGCAAACTCAGACGGACCTAGATATACTACTCACCAGCTTGAAACTCTGACTTACTTCCTGTTGCGATGTTAATTATGAACAATTTACAAAATTCAATCTCTGCATAATTTGCATATCAAAAAAGGAATCAATCGATAATAGTCAAGAAAGAGAGTCTTGTGGATAAAGAGGTCACAGAGACTTGTACATCTACTACAGGTTATTTCCTCCGCAAAAAGCAAAATTTCACAGTTATATCATGGGATTTATCAGTACTGTATTTGCATTTTTAGAACATTTTTCAAATCATCAAACCACTTTCAATACTCATTTTCTTGTTAAAAAGCAAGTAAAAAACAATGCTACAAGTACCACTGATGTGTACCCAAAAGAAGTCTTCAGTAAGCGACCAGGTTTCTCTCGAGGCTGCAGACACGTGTGCACTGAATGGATTACCTTGATACTTTGAAGTCTTATCACCATCACAGCAGCCCCCCCCCCCGGGGATTGCTTCCAGTGCAAATCAGGCCACTGACCAACAGAGCAGAAGTTCTCCAGGGTTTCAGGCAGGGCTCTTTGTAGAAGCTTGGAGATGCTTGGGATTGAACCTGCAACCTTCTGTATGCAAAACAGGTGCTTTGCCAGTGAGCGATAATTAGGCTTACCATTCGCACGGCCCGGGCAGGCTGTCGTTGGCTCGCCCGCTCTCTCACCGGCTCCGTGCCGGCAAGAGAGCGGACAAGCGAGATCCAGCCCGGGCCGTGCGTGCCTCAGTGAGGCTTGCCCGTCCCGGGCAGGCTGTCGCAGGCTCGCCCGGACTCTCACCGGCTCCCTTGGAGCAGCAGGAGGAGCAGCAGCAATGCGGAGGAGTGGTGGCGATGGACGACGATGGGGTAAGTTAATTTAATTATTTTATTGTAAAATTAAATAAATAATTAAAAATAATTAAAAATGCACGCCCTCTTCGGTTTTTAAAGTTAAATTGATTTTTAATTAACTAATTAACTAATTGTGTGTTTGGGGGGGGTGTCCCGGTTTAAGGGGGGAAATATGATAAGCCTAGCGATAATCCTTCCCCAGGCAACAGAGAATGACTGTTTCACGGTGTAATCCTGTGTAGACCTGTGCCGGGGGAGCGCATGCTCCCCCATCGCAAAGTGTCGTAAAAGTACCATAAAGCACTTTCATGGCCCCCAGAGAGTAAGGACCGCTGGTGCAGCGGCTGGTGGCCCTTACCCCGGCTCCTACCTGGCCCTATGCCCACCGGAGCAGGTAAGGCCTACACTGGCCGGGGCAGGGGAGGGTGGACTGGGTGGTGAGGGAGGACGGCCATAGGCTGCGGTGGGCCTGGAGAAAGCGGAGATATGCCAATGTTCAAAGCCCTCTCCAGGCCCGGCACTGTCTCACACAGAGGGCTAGAATGTACGTGAGCTCCGGTGCTCGCGTACATTCGAGGAGGCCCATTGGGCCTCCAGTCGCTTACAACTGGGGAGGGGGATGATCTTCCCTTTCCCTTGAGGTGCGCCTGGGCTGCCCTGGGGCAGACTGGATCCTGCATACGATATGGCGGCTGGCCCTTTAGGCCGGCCGCTGTATCTTACACAGCATTGGGCTGCTCGTCATGCTCTGCTTGTAAGCTGCCCAGGACATGCGATTGTTCAACAGTGAGACAGTAGTAGGAGTTTAGTCTGAATGAGCAAGTCAATTCTTATGCTCTTCTGTTCCTTAACCATCTTTCCCCCTTTCTCTGGTGTTCTTAATTACCAGAGACTGGCAGCCCAATATTATTGAGAACTTAAGGCAGTGGATCTTGCCCTTACAGCGCACTATTGTCAGAAGGCGCACTGTTGTTGTGTGCTGCGGGGTCACTTCTGAGATTGTAATTTATCAGTATCATCTACATCTCATGAAAGCCAATGAGAAATCTCCCATTTGACTTCATCATTGCTTTGATAGCGCACAGAATATATATTAGAGCCATCTAAACAGTATTTATTGAGTTAGTTCAATTTCTATTCCACCCCCTTCCTAATGTTTCAGAATGGGTAACAACAGTCAACAGAAAATAAAAAAAATAAATACCCACTACATTAAAGTTGTCCCATGTTCTAGCAGCTGAATGTCAACCCAAAGGGAAAAGTTTAATGTTTTCTTAGGTGGATGTAAGGTAAAGGTAAAGGTGACCCCTGACAATTAAGTCCAGTCGTGTCCGACTCTAGGGTGTGGTGCTCATCCCCATTTCAAAGCCGAAGAGCCAGCGTTGTCCGAAGACGCCTCCATGGTCATGTAGCCGGCATGACTCTCTTTGCTTCAGCGCATAGCATGCGGCTGGAACACAGAGCACTGTTTACCTTCCCGCAAGCGGTACCTATTTATCTACTCGCATTAACATGCTTTGGGACTGCTAGGTTGGCAGGAGCTGGCCAAGCAACAAGAGCTCACCCCGTCGCAGATTCGAACTGCCGACCTTTCGATCGACAGCTCATGGTTCAGTGGTTTAACCCACTGCGCCACCCGCTGGCCTCTAGGTGGATGTAAAGCAATTGCTAAAAATTTAGAAGAGAGTTTCTAGACGTTAGCTGTAAAGACAGCTAAGAAACATCCCCAGTTTGGAAAATACATGATAATGACAGGCTCACTAACAGATAGAATCACTGAAAATACAGGACATAATCCATAATCTCACTGTTCCTGCACAGCTCCCATTCATTTCAATCACGTTTGCATGGGAGAATTTTACTGTGGATTGTAGTAAACAACACCAGCTGTAACTGAATAGCCCAGAAATGAGTGACTTAACACAACAATACTCTCCTCATTTTAGAAGCAAATTAAACTGAGAAATATAGGAAAGGAAAATAAATGAATGGAACGTTGAATAGCATAACCGTCTCCATCATTAAATGTGGCGGAGTGAGATGAATTATCACTACATATTAACAAAACAAAAAACAAAACAAAAACCCAACAACTTCAAAACAGATTCCTAAAAGCGACTCATGTCTTTAAACAGAAATTGTGGCAATGTGGCACAAAATGCCCCTCCTCTGAATTTCATGTTGTTGTTGCTTTTAAAAAGCAAAGTCAATATTCATGACAGTTGTCTGCCTCTTCTTTCATTTCCATCCAGTTTTCTGCTTCCCCCACACAACCCTACACTTTTTTGTCCCATACATTAATTCTGGAATTTCTTCTCTCTCAATCTACATTCTTATGTCAAGTTCTTCTGTCTTTATAACTTTTGCATGCCACTAATCTTCCTTACTCTTTTTCCTTCTCTTTTTTTTCTCTCTATGGTTTATCTGTAAAAAGTTTTATATCTCACTTCTCCACCTTCAAAAAAACTAACAGCCCAATCCAAAGCCGGCTTCCGACTTTTTAATTTAGTACCTATAGGTCTTTGGTTGCTATTTCTATACTATTGCAGTTTTTACATCTTATTTATTTATGGTTTTATGTAATGTTTTTTATGAATTGTATTTTATATAGCAATGTTACTGTTGAACACCGCTTTGAGCAAATTCCAGAAAAGTGGAATATACATCTTTTTAATTAATTAAATAAATAAAAACAATGTCAACAAACCCATTAAAAAATTCAAAAAAAAACCCCAAAAGAACTCAAAGCAAAATCTTATCAAACTCAGCAGACCTGTGCTAAACTGAACACATGGGGAAAGAGAGTAGCTTTTACCAGCCTCCAGAAGTTGGAATGGAACTTCTGAAAGCCTTCTGATCCCCTCCCCCCCCCCACTGCTGGATACAGCACGCCCATTTTTGGGACGGCTACACCGGGGGGGGGGAAGGATGGGATTGGGCTCTTAGTGAGTGCATTCATATGGAGTAAGGCAGGTACCCTGGACCCAAGCTGTGCAGGACATTCCAAATCAAAACTGGCATCTTGAACTGGGACCAGAAGAAAAATGGGAGCCAACACAGATGATACAATATTGAAGTAATATGCTCCATAAACTGGGCTCCCGATACCAGCCTGGCGGTGGCATTATTCACCAGCTGCTGCTTCCAGACACTCTTCAAGGGCAGGCCCATGTACAGTGTGTTGCAGTAATCAAGACAGGATGTGACCAACACATGTGTCACTGGCACCAGATCTGCATTCACCAGGAAGGGCTGCAGCTGGTGCACAACCAAAGCTGTGCAAAAGCCCTCCTGGCCATGACCGCCAACTGATATTTCAGAAAGCAGAGACAAACTCAGGAGAAACCCAAGCTACAAACTTAATTCTGCATAGCGAGCATTACTCATTCAGAACAGGTTGAATGCCCTGACCTGGATCAGGTTTTGAGCCCCTTGGCTGCGATTATTTTATTTTTCACATTTTTATACCGCCCTTCCTCCAAGCTCAGGGTAGTGTACAAAGTTCCTTCTCTCCTTTTGTCTTCACAACAACCCTGTAAGGTAAATTAGCCTGGGAGATAGAGACTGGCCCAAGGTCACCCAGGAAGCTTCATGGCTGAATGGGGATTTGAACCTGGATCTTCCAAGCCTAAGTCCAACTCCAGACCCACTACAGTATAGTGACTATACCATTATAAAGGAAGGGATGCTGTGTGGAGCCAAAACTTTCTTTGTAGTTTTCACTGCTGCTAATCCTGCAACAGACAAAGCAAACCATTTTTAAATTTGACTGCTGCTTGCGTCACCAACTGCACAAACGGCAAGAAGAGCTCTGGATACATAGTCAGTTCTTGTGAGATTTGCCAACATTTTGATCTGGCAGAGCTCCTGTGCCATAACCGCACATGGCAAAACAAGAATTCAGTAGGTTTACCCTTATACATCACTGCTTCTGAAGGTTGGGGATAATTTCTGCTTGCTGAGCAGTTATTAGATGCACGGGAGCCCTAGCAGAAAAGAAGCTGGCAAAACTAGTTCTCTTACCAGCCTGTAATGGGTCTTTGAATTTCTTGAGTTGTTAGTCAATGCATATCAGTGCAACTGGCATGTTATATTTTAAGGTTAAGTGCAGGCAGGGTGGAGTGGAGGAATAGATGGTTTCCACCAAACATCTCTTGGCATATCGAGACACTGAATCACTCTGAAGTTATACACTGCCACCCATCTGCTAACAAGATACAATGTAACATTGGGCACACTCTTTAGGGTAAAGGTGTGTTCTAGTTGTCTTATCCAGAACTGTTCTCACCTACAACTATTTTATCTCCTGTTCATTTTCTACTCTGCTTACAGCCTTACAGCGCAATCCTGCTTAACAATGCACCAGCACAGTGAAGGCTCTGCCAGTGCCAGGTGTCATATGGCACATTTGAACCTGGCGAATAAGCTGAGCCGGTGGAGATGCTGGTGCTGGTCACTCCACCTGAGACCAGCTGGGACAGGGGCCTGGGAAGAGGCTCCGGATTGGGCCGCCGGGGCCAGGAGAGGGACGGGGATATCAGCAGCACACTCCACCGATATCTTAAGCCCCATCCCAGGCCTGGCTGACCTTACATGTCCTCCCTGGATATGCGCTGACCATTTTGCTGGCGCACATCCAATAAGGCCTATAGGGGACACTGGAACTCTTCCTGGGGGAAAGGGACAAACATCCCTTTCTCTCGAGGTGTGCCCCAGCTCCACCAGCGCTAGCCTGATCCAGGCTAGGATCCAGCGCAGCGTGCTTTTGTACGCTGTGGCGGACCTACACAGGATTGGGCTGCTAGAGGGGGAGAATCTTTGTGGAAATCTTTTAAAAAACAAGTCAGTGTTTCCTGGGTATGTGATGTGAAAGAAAGACGAAACGGTTTGGGGTGTTCTATAGAGACCGTCTCTCACAATCTGTCTGATGCACCTCACTTCTTGAGACCCATTTCTGAAGAATATGCTGAAATCTAAATGAGCATATTTGAAAGAGAATTACTTTCAGTAGGATGAGTTAATTAGAGAATAAAGGGAATAGATTTAGTAATTAATTCAGATTACATAAGGCTATTGAGAATACTATGAATATAATTCATTGAGAAATGCCCATCAGGGAACCAAAGATTGTTTTCCCTTTCCCTCCTGCCTAGTCAGTTTATTCTAAAAGATGCTATTCAGAATTCGAAAAGAAAGCTCATTCTATGGATCATAATTGGTGTGCAAAGTAACAGTTTACTTGTCCATTTTGACCTGTTTGTAATCCATGCACCTTGGTGGTCCATGTGAACAATACATCCCGCAATGCAACAATACATCATGCCATATGGCACTTGTAGGAGCCATGCTCAAAGATAATGCACGGGTCCCACACTCATGGCAGGCAGCTGAACACAGTGTGTCCCCCGTCATCCGGGCCTGATCTAGGGAACTGTAGGTCACCTGGGTTAGAAAAGGTGCATCCCACATGCAGTTATTGATTTGGACCTGTTCCAACCAAACTCCCTTCACATAATACCTGCGTTTAGTCTCTGACCTCGGTGTGACAGTAGCACAGCAGACATGGTCCTCTGTATAGCACATCAGATCTGGAGTTGCTGGCTGATTCCAAAATGATGGCCTCCCCCCCCCCCCCCGAGTTGTTACTCTCAATGGATCTGGATTGGGTCACTTAGAGACGCTTCCAGGCTTTTGGTGCATGACACGTGTAGGAATAAGACACGTGTGCACGTCAATGAGCAGTGTTGGCCACAATGGGTAGAGGCTACTGTTCTTGGTGAACTCAGACCATGAAGACAAGCCACCCACCAACTACCAGTCTATGCAGTCTATCTGCAATGACACTAGTTTCATAGTGTCTCAGGGAAGCCTATTTCCTACTGAACCTTACGCCGAGACTTTCTAGAAGGGAAACATACGGATACAAGGAAGGAGCAAGGGGTGCTCAATCAACATAGCGGAAGGAGTGGGGGGGGGGTAAGAAAGGTATTTCAATTCATGATGCATTTTTAAGTCTCCCTATCCATTTCATTTTTCCTCTGGTTTCTTTTCAGCCAAACATTCAAGACTTAGTTGAAACTGAAGATAAGTGTTAACACTTTGTCAAGCATTTGAATCCCTTCCAGCATATTGTAGTATAATCCGCTGTCCACAAACATCCCCTTCATTATTGCCTAATTACATGCAAATTTCATAAAATGAATGAGTTTTAAGTACTTGTCAATCTGTCATCCTAGGAACCACTGAAACATTTTGACTGCTGGATAAATAATCAGCAATAATCACACTATGCAAATTTGATATTTTCTGTACAATTATCTGAAACCATAAATAACTGGACACAAAGACATTTGGCATTCTTTCAAAAAGACTTGACCTAAAGGGTTTTTTTTTTCCCCTCACAACACACATGCTTCTGGAATTTTTAAAATTCTGACTGAATAAATGTGTCCAGTGGAAAAATTATGAGCACTTAACATGCTAATATTTTGGTTTAGGGTTGATGTTTACCTACCAATGAAAGACTGAGAGAAAAGTCCTTATTCTTTTATTTTTTAAAATTTTGACCATTAACTATAGTTACAATTTTTCTAGTATTTTATTTCTTCTCATTGTCATCCTTTTTGCTCTTATTCTTTCTTTTCAACGACACACAAAAAATTAAAGCATGTTTGATAATAACAGCTTGTCCTTATACACTTGTGATTATTATTATTTTATTATTGCCTACCATGTTATTCTTTCTTTTCAACGACACACACAAAAAAGCAAAGCATGTTTGATAATAACAGCTCATACTTATACACCTGTGGTTATTATTACATTTTATCATTGCCTTCCATGTTTTTAATTATTATTGTACTGGAAGCCTCGAATAGCTCTCATTTGGGTGTGGCTGTCAGTGGGCTGATTGCGTGAGGGAGTCCACCTGGGTAGAGTTGGAAAGCTGGGACAGCAGTAGCAGCAGCAGCAGCAGCAAGAGAAAGGGACAGTGCTGGACCTTGAAGGGCTTCTCATCTCCCTTCCCTCCTACAGGTATTTGGGCCTCCGGCTTGCCGGAGGCGCGAGCCGAAGGGCGAGAGCCAAAGGGCTCTTGGCCCTTGGCTCTTAGCCCGTGGATCGTAGCCCTGAGGATACCTGTACCCCAAGGACATTTATTCTCCGACTCTGTTCCCTTGTGGAACTTCTCATCTTCTGCTGGAGCGTCTATCTTTATCTGGTTGTGGATTGGCAGTGGCATGAAATGCGTATGTGCCCTGGAGAAGAGACTTACCTCCTTACTTGGATGTTCTGGGTTTGGAGGTTATTATCCTGGGGTTTTTAACATCTGCAGCACCAGAGGGGATTATCCTCTGAGCGACAAGGGGAGGGCCCTGTTCTTCTCAGTTTCTGTAACCCTGGTGAGAGTGGGGTGAGGAGTAGTGGGAGGTATAGGGGGCAGCGGGACTTCTTCTGGACTTGGGGTTGGTGAGAGCGCCTCTTGTCTGGGTGATTTCCTGGTTGTTTTTCCCTACCCCTGAAACTGCTATAGAGACACTGGAGGCAGTGTTACTGTCTTGTGTTGGGGTTATATTTGTTTAAGTGTGTGTTTGTGTTGTGAGAGCCCTTTCCGGGAAGATGTGTGGGATGTTCGAGGGAGTAGTTGCGCCACCATAAAAAGTGTAACGGGCCATGGGCGATATGGCGGTGGGGGCTGGCCTGGCCGTTCCAGGAGAAGGTGGGATGGTCATAGGCAGACCATCCCTCTTTCTAGGCCTTCCCCCAACCCCGGAGCCTGGGGAGCGCCTGGGAGAAACCCCTGTGGCCTTAAACTGCTGCTATTAAATGCCAGGTCGGTTAATAACAAGATCTCCCTCATTCGGGATTTAATCCTGGAGGAGGGTGCCGACCTGGCTTGCATCACGGAGACCTGGTTGGATGCGGCTGGGGGTGTGAATCTTTCCCAGCTGTGTCCGCCGGGATACCGGGTGATGCAGCAGCCGCGGCTATAGGGGCGAGGGGGTGGTGTTGCTGTGGTCTATCGGGATTACATCTCCCTCACCGGATACCCTGTCCCACAGTGTACCGGGTTTGAGTGTCTCCGCATCGTGCTACAGGGGCGAGACAGGATGGGATTGCTGTTGGTGTACCGTCCACCTGGTTGCCCATCGGCTTCCCTACCTGAGCTGACCAGGGTGATCTCGGCAGTGGCACTGGAGTCCCCACGCCTGTTAGTGCTGGGGGACTTCAATGTTCATGCCGAGGCCCCTGTGACAGCGGCGGCTCAGGACTTCATGGCCGCCATGGCGACCATGGGCCTGTCTCAATGGATCAAGGACCCAACGCATGGTGCGGGGCACACATTGGACTTGGTGTTCACTGGTGGGTATGGGGATGGTGATCTGCCCATGGAGGAGATTAAGATCACTCCTCTGTCTTGGACGGATCACTATCTGGTGAGTTTTAGACTGGCAACGTTTAATCACCCCTGCAGAGCTGGGAGACCGAATTGTATGGTCCGCCCTCGGAGACTGATGGATCCGGATGGTTTCCTGAGGGCTCTGGGGGAATTCCCAGCTTCCTGGGTCAGTGATTCATCTGATGCTCTGGCTGCCCTGTGGTATGGGGAGGCAGCTAGAGCCTTGGATCAGATCGCTCCCGAACGGCCACGGCCTTGTCGTCGAGCCAAGGCGGCTCCTTGGTTTACTGAGAAGCTGCAGGCAATGAAACGACTGGGCAGACGCCTAGAGCGACGGTGGAGGAAAACTTGTGATGAATCTGACCGAACACGGGCTAGAGCCCATTTCAGGGCCTACTCCGTGGCGGTGATGGCAGCGAAGAAGGCGTTTTTCTCTGCCACCATTGCGTCTGCGAGTAGCCGGCCAGCGGAGCTCTTTCGAGTTGTCCGGGATCTGCTCCACTCGGCTCCTGTAGCAAGTGAGTTGGAGTGTTCGACGGACCGCTGCAATGAGATCGCACGACACTTCGCAGATAAAATCGCTCAGATTCGCCACGACTTGGACTCTGGTTTAACAGTTCCAGAAGTTGTCCCTACGGCATCTGTCAATTCCATCGTTTTGGATTCTTTTCACCTTATACAGCCTGAGGATGTGGATAGGGTCCTCTGTAGTTTGAGATCATCTTCGTGCCCGCTTGACCCTTGCCCAGCTTGGCTATTACGATCTGCGCTGGTTGGGCTGGCCGACTGGGTGGAACCTATTGTGAATTCATCATTGCGGGAGGGAGTGATGCCTAGCATTCTGAAGACTGCAATTGTGCGTCCCCTCCTGAAAAAACCATCTCTGGATTCCTCCAATTTAAATAACTATCGGCCAGTTTCCAATCTGCCTTTTTTGGGTAAGGTGATTGAGCGGGTGGTGGCGTCTCAGCTCCAGGGGATACTAGATGAAACGGAGTATCTGGACCCTTTTCAGTCTGGCTTCAGGCGGGGCTTTGGGACGGAGACAGCCTTGGTCGCCCTGCTGGATGATCTTCGCCGAGGACTGGACAGGGGGAGTGCATCCCTGCTGGTCCTTTTGGACCTCTCAGCGGCTTTCGATACCATCGACCATGGTATCCTTCTGGGCCGATTGGCCGAGTTGGGACTAGGGGGCACTGCTTTGCAGTGGTTCCATTCCTACTTGGCTGACAGGTCCCAGATGGTGATGCTGGGAGATGCCTGTTCGGCGCCCTGCCCTTTACAGTGTGGGGTGCCACAGGGTTCTATTCTGTCTCCCATGCTTTTCAACATCTACATGAAACCGTTGGGAGAGATCATCCGGGGATTTGGAGTTGGGTGTCACCAATATGCTGATGATACCCAGCTCTATCTCTCCTTGCCACCTTATTCTGGGGAGGCTGTGGAAGTCCTGGAGCGCTGCCTGGAGGCGGTTGGGGTCTGGATGAGGGCTAATAGGTTGAGATTGAATCCAGAAAAGAGAGAGGTCCTACTGGTCAGGAAAGCTTCGATGCAGGTACTGAGTCATCTGCCTGTTCTGAATGGGGTTGCACTCCCCCTGCAGGAACAGGTGCGCAGCTTGGGAGTACTTCTGGATTCACAGCTCTCCCTGGAAAGCCAGGTGGCGGCTGTGGCCAGGGGTGCGTTTGCCCAGCTTCGGCTGGTGCGCCAGCTGCGGCCGTACTTGAGTCGATCGGACCTGACCACGGTGGTCCACGCCTTAGTGACTTCAAGACTGGATTACTGCAACGCGCTCTACGTGGGGCTGCCCTTGAAGACGGTTCGGAAGCTGCAATTAGTGCAGAATGCGGCGGCCCGGGTGGTAGCTGGAGCTAGGCGGTTTGACTCTGTTGAGCCGCTGCTTCAGCGGCTGCACTGGCTGCCCATTCGTTTCCGAGCCCAATTCAAGGTGCTGGTAATGACCTTTAAAGCCCTTCACGGTTTGGGTCCAGGATATCTGAGGGACCGCCTTCTCCCATACATTCCGGCCCGCTCTCTTAGGTCATCTGAGGGGGCTCTCCTGCGTGTACCACCTCTATCGCAAGTTAGGGGAGTGGCAACACGTGGGCGGGCTTTCTCCGCTGTGGCGCCACAACTGTGGAACTCCCTTCCAGGGGATCTGAGAACCACCCCCTCCCTCATGACTTTTCGGCGAGGGCTCAAAACATTTTTGTTTCGTCTCGCGTTTGGGTGATGGGTTGTGGCCTGCCTCCTGTGTCTCAAGATGCTCTGCCATGCTGCTTTTGTGCTCCCTACTGTTGCCCCCCCCCAGTGGTTTTTATTGATATTATTGTTTTTATTGTTTTTAAATTATGTATTTAAACTTTCTGTATTTTAAACTGTTTTTAATTTTTGTTGTAAGCCGCCTTGGGCATTTGCCTCGGCATGGGATAAGGCGGGATATAATTTTTTTAAATAAATAAATAATAAAATTTGGCTCCTGTTGGTCTTTCAGCCAAGTGGCCTCTCTCAAAAGCCCTGTTTGGGTGTGGACATGAATGTACACTCTGAAGCCCTGCGCCTGTTCTGGGATGTTCATGCATCCACTTGCTTACAACTGGAAGCAGCCTTTCAGAGAGAGAACACAACAACAACAGACACAGGTGGACCCAAACCTGGTCAAATTGCTCCTTCAGGGCAAATAGCAGGTTCTAGAGGATGATTTTTGATGGAAAAATGGCACAAGGGGAAAGCATTAACCTTCTCCTCCACATGCACTGTTATCCTAATAAGGATCAACCATCCTGTGTCTGTTTTTCTCTGAAAGAAGAGGCGTTTCAGGTTATAAGCAATTCCTCTTTAAAATGCATTTAGGTGGAAGTCTAGTCTAGTTGATCCTTACTGTGGTCATGAAAATATGAATAAAGCATCCCAGTGAAAGAGAAATATACACTGCACATATGAAAATAGTGGCTTTGTTAATTAGTCTATAAAAAAAAAAACCACACAACCCCCCCCCCCAAATAAAAATGCCAAAAAGGGAAATTTGGTTGCTACTAATGCAACCTAATCCTATTTATTTATTTATTTATTTATAGAATTTTTACCCCGCCTTTCTCCCACCAGGGCAACCAAGGCGGCTTACAACAAAAATATTAAAATACATAAGTACATTTAAAATCAAGAATTAAAATAATTAAAAACAATTAAAACAAACAGCCCCAGTGGGTCATCCACATTTGTTAAAAGCAATTTGTAAAAAAGCCAGCCCACCATGTCAGACATCAAATGCTGATCTAAATAAAAATGTCTTGAGGCCCCGCCGAAAGGTCTCTAAGGAGGAAGCCGTTCTTAATTCCAGGGGGAGGGAATTCCATAATTGGGGCGCCACTGCCGAGAAGGCCCTATTCCGCGCCGCCATCCCCCTCACCTCCGTCAGTGGCGGCACGGTCAACAGGGCCCCCCCTGATGACCTCAGAGTACGGGTCGGATTATAAGGAAGGAGGCGGTCCCTCAAATACCCTGGACCCGAGCCGTAAAGGGCTTTAAAAGTCAAAACTAGCACTTTGAATTGTGCCCGGAAACGAACCGGCAGCCAGTGTAGCCGCTGAAGCAACGGTCCGACTGAGTCGAACCGACAGGCCCCAGCAACCACCCGGGCCGCCGCATTCTGCACTAGTTGCAGTTTCCGAACAGTCTTCAAAGGCAGCCCCACGTAGAGCGCATTGCAGTAATCTAGTCTAGATGTCACTAGAGCATGGGTCACCGTGGCCAGGTCTGCACGATCCAGGTACGGTCGCAGCTGGCGCACCAGCCGAAGCTGGGCAAAAGCCCCCCTGGCCACAGCCGCCACCTGGGAATCCAGGAGCAGCTGCGCATCCAGGAGGACCCCCAAGCTGCGGACCTGCTCCTTCAGAGGGAGTACAACCCCATTCAGAGCAGGACGATGATCCAGTACCTGAGTCGTAGACTTCTGGACCAACAGAACCTCTGTCTTATCAGGATTTAATCTCAGCTTGTTAGCCCCCATCCAGCTCCCAACTGCCTCCAGACAACGATTCAGGACATCGACCGCCCCCTTGGAGTCAGGTGGAAAGGAGAGAAAGAGCTGGGTGTCATCCGCATACTGATGACTCCCTACCCCAAATCCCCGGATGACCTCTCCCAGCGGCTTCATATAGATATTAAACAGCATGGGAGATAGAATTGACCCTTGTGGCACCCCACACCTCAAGGGCAAGGGTGCCGAACAAGCATCCCCCAGCACCACCTTCTGGGATCTATCAGCCAGGAAGGAGCGGAACCACCTCAGAACGGTGCCTCCAAGCCCCAACCCAGCCAACCGACCCAGAAGGACACCATGGTCAATGGTGTCAAAAGCCGCCGAGAGGTCCAGCAGGACCAACAGGGACGCACTCCCCCTGTCCAGTCCCCGGCGCAGGTCATCCACCAAGGCGACCAAGGCCGTCTCTGTCCCGAACCCCGGTCTGAAGCCAGACTGGAATGGATCCAGATAATCAGCTTCCTCCAAGACCCTCTGAAGCTGAGACGCCACTACCCGCTCGATCACCTTGCCCAGAAACGGGATATTTGAGACTGGCCGGAAGTTGTTCAAAATCGTAGGATCCAAGGAGGGTTTCTTCAGGAGGGGGCGCACCACCGCCTGCTTCAAAGACAGCGGCACCACCCCCTCCCTCAGAGATGAATTTACCACCCTCCCCGTCCACTCAGCCAGCCTCACTGAGCCGGCAAGTCTCTGAGGAGCGGTACTGGCTCACACACTGAGTTTGCTTACCTCAGGGTGCACACTGAAATCCCTACTCTTGCCTCTCTGGCCCACATAACACCTGCCAAAAGTGACCAAAGAGGAAGGTAAGAAAGGAGTCAAAATAATGCAAGAGAAACAACATTTACCGCCAGAACCAAATGCCAGTCTGGGGTAGATGAAAAGAAATCTGCCACCTAAGGCCAATGAAGCTGACAGCAAAAAATTCCTACCCAGCTCCTAAAGATGCTAACCTCAGACTGTATCAAGAGAAGGGTGAGGTGGGGGCCGCAAGCCGGACCCAGACTGAGGGAAGACCCTCAGAACACTAACAGTCAATGAGGCTCCGCCCCCAGGTTAAAGGCACCAATGAGGTGTTTTTAGTTCTATTTTTCAATTTGTATACATTTGTTTAAAACTACTGCAAGCGTTTGGGATGAAATGAGCTGCTAGATTTTTTAATGAAGTATAAGAAGTTTCATAGCAGGAACAAGAAGCAGGAGAAGAAAACACTATAATGAAGACATTTGGAGACATTAATTTGTTTGTTGTATAGGTTTAGTGAGGTGTGGCTATGGGATGTGTGGATCACAAAAATCTCCTGTACTTCAAAATTTACCACTACACCATTGGTCAGGGCTTTGTGCCTAGTGCAAAGCTTTCCTTCGTTATTGTAAAAGACTGCCATGTACTTACAATGTTGGGAGTAAAGGCAATATACTCAGGGACATCACAGATACAAGGGCTAAATTTGTCCCCTGCTCCTGGTGATGTCATTTTTCTTAGATGCGCAAGTTTTGTTCATGTCTAATCAGTCTTACCAATTGCAGGCCATTAATATTGTCCCATGGAATTTAATGGAAACAATTAGGAATTATGCCCTGTTCCTTCGTCTGTGTAGCCCACTCTGATTTCTATGTCTTTGTAATGACAGAGTGTAGCAAATTTACAAAACCCAGGAATTCACAGGCAGGCATGCACATGCGCACATGCGCACATACACACACACAGAAAGAGAGAGAGAGAGAGAGAGAGCGCACACATGTGTCTGTGCACCTTGAATGATCAAGCATGGGCAGAAGTTCAGATCGCTAATGCTGATACTAGGCCTGATCAGTTCAGAAACTTCACCTGGTCTGTCATTCACAGGAATTACCTGGATGGTACCTTCTACATCTGCTGGAGGGCTCTGATGCCTGGGCACACATCATCCCAGATAGCTCATTGGGTTTAGTCTCAAGCTCAAGCTACAAGTTTCTTAATCTCTGCCTCCTGCAATTATGTGAGAGATCTACCATTTTCCTGTATGGCATAAATTTCAGCTCTCACTATTTGCATTTTAACTGTGACAACAGTGGTCAAACACCACAAGTCAGTGATTTTACCAATCTAAATTAATGCTCACAATATGACATTTGTCTTCTCTTCAAATTCTCATTTTCAGTGGAAATCAATTCTTTAAACATTTAAGTCCTTCCCATTTTTC
Source organism: Plestiodon gilberti rubricaudatus (assembly GCA_026170595.1). Taxonomy (NCBI): domain Eukaryota; kingdom Metazoa; phylum Chordata; class Lepidosauria; order Squamata; family Scincidae; genus Plestiodon; species Plestiodon gilberti. Next base: position 143,792,435 of record JANXHW010000003.1, read on the forward strand.
ACAAAGCTCCTAAGAGCTGTGTGGTAAGCTACCAAATGTTCTCCTAAAATACAGTTTAAGCACTATGGCTTTTGAATTGTGGTGTGTCTACAACAGAGAACACTCGTCCTTAATAATACTAGATTCACATCATTATGTAAAGATACAGAGATAAAGATATAGATATAAAGATACAACTTTATATCATTATATAAAGATACATATTTTTATGGCTCAATCCTATCCACCATTTACACTGGCGGAACATGCATTCCACCAGCATAAACAGCTTTACAGCCATTGCAAATGCAACTAGGTCAGTGTGCAGGGCCTGGCCACTACCACAAATGGCAAGCGGCTGGGTATGCGCAAAGACAGATGCCCGACACCTGCTGGTGCATTTAAGCCATCTTGGGATTGGAGGGAAGCAGGGAGGGGGTTGAACCGGGTGGGGGTGGGCGGAACAGGGTAGTGACGGGTGGGGAGGATCGGGCCTGGGAGGCGGGTGAGTTCAGCAACAGTGCAGGCTGAATCTTGACCCCCTTCCTGGACATGATCTACCATCACAGATCAACTCGGATTTGTACCAGCGAGGAAGCTGGTGCAGGTCCGAGTTGACCCATAGCAGCTGCTGGGCCTTACTCTGGGGTGAGGGAACAAAAGTTCCCTTACCCCAAGGGAAGGCCTCCTGTGACCATAACTCCCTGTGGGATACTGTGGTAGCTGCGCCAGTGCCACTGCATTGCAGTGCAGGGAATTAGGATTAGGCTGTTAGGGAGGTAGATGACCATATCAAGGAAGGAAGACAGGTGCATGCTATATGCAAGATTGCTGGATTCAGACTCTGGGGGAGCTCATGTACCCTTAAGCACTGCTGGTTTCTGCCACTGCAAAATTCCACACCTGGCTGAATTCTCCTTTCCATGGAACACTTAAAAGTGCAGGAGCCCTTCCAGGGTCTGAAACTGGCAATCTTGATTGTATGGGGTTAATCAAACCATGTCTTGTATTAATTCATCAGATAGACTGTATGAGAAGATCCACTGTCGCTACATACATACTGTAGCTACAGTCTCATTGTGGTTCTTGGCAAATTCTGTGCATGTTCAATGAGCCAGAAATAGTGCTTGGAGGATACCTTCCTGGCCACACTCCATGCTCAGCAACACATTAGGGATGGTTAACCCTTGACCTTCCTGTGTTACTAGTTATATATAGATGTAACTAAGACACCTATCTATATCTACTAGGATATGCCTGCAGCAAGGCTACTGGACACGTGTGCATGGATAATACAGTTGAGTTGCCACTGGGAAATATTGTGTTGTCCTGCTGTTAACACACAATGAAATATATTGCTAAACCTGCTAGCCTAACTATTCCTTTGTTAGGCAGATTACTGGTTAGTTAACCAGGGTGATTGGTTGATGTCTTGTCAACAGAACTAGTGATTAGGAGATGTTTCCTGATAGGTGAGGAATCTTTTACATGGGCTTGAATGACATACTCAGAGTTTGGGGAAGGTGTCAAGACCACTCCTCCAGTGGAGGGGAAAGGGTGTGGGATGAAGAAAGTCGTTTTGAGCTTGGAAGAGGCAGAAAAAGAGCAGTCTTGGCTGAAGGCAAACCACCTTGAGGTTCAGGGCCTCTACGAAGATCTGATACGAGGCAACAGATCTGCTGCCTTATAGAGGTGCCTCTTTGCCTTTGCTCATGCTTGACTTGAATATCTGTAAATAAAGCGTACGTTACAAAATACCATATGTTTCAAATGCTCTTTCATCCAAAGGAAAACAAACAAACTTATCCCACTTGTGGAAGTGGGGAGCGGCCCAGGTAACGCTATCTTAGCCCCGTATTAACATTCTGAGTGAGGCACCCCTTTAAAATGCTTCGGCTGCATATCTTGCCAAGTGTACATTTTTCATACGATCAAAATGTTATGCTAGGCGCATTAAACACCTGTCATATTAACTAATAAAGCATGTACTGCATTTTTTTTTCCACAGGCTTCTTTAATTGTGCAGAATTTAAAATTCTAGTGTTGAGAAAGGGTAATCTGTACTCAGAGCCCCAAGTAATATGAAGTATGGGTTTAATATTAGTATGGGTTTAATACTGGAAACTCATATGAATTCATCTGACCTAGAAACACATACGCCAAAGCCATTTTATTGAATAACAGGAATATTAATCTTAACATGGCAGTAACAAATCGCAGTCTTAGACTTTGCTTTTTGATTGACAAATTAGTGGTATCCCATGCAAAGCCTGAAAGGAAAGCTTTCACTGCTTAACAATGATCTCAATGCTCTCTGAAGTTAAACAATAGGCCAACTCTCCTTGTGGCTTCCATGTGTTCATCTCAACTACTTGTGTGAATGTGTAGCTGTGCTGTCAGAACAGCTTGCTGACACCCAAAGAGAATATGATTGCATACCAGTTGCACTCCTGAAACGTTTTTCATCATTGTATATTTTCTTCACCATGTTGAAGACTAATGTCCAGCACTACCATAAAGTTCTTGCACTCTTACTTCAATGATGGACCCTAAGAACACTTTTATACAGTATTTGTTAATGCTTGCTAACAAATCCTCAATCATCATCATGATAAAACTGTTTATTATTATTATTTCACCAGCAAAAAACAATGCAGCAAATGACCCTGAAGCAAGGGTAGAAAAATGAAGAAGCGGAGTGATGTCAAACATATAAATGACGTTTGAAAAAATGGGAAAATGCATTGCTTTAAGGGGAAAAAAGTGGCACAATTTGTGTCATTTAATGTCAGCAGCTCTCAGTAATGTGTGCCTGGTAATGCAGCTATTTCTGCACAAACGACTCATAGGTTTGCAAGTTATTTCATTTGCTATTTCAGTACAAATGCCTCATAGATTTACAAGTGGAGACAATACTCACGTCGCCTTTAGAGTGAGGCTGTTCAAAGATGTGCTTCTTTAATTGGCTTCCAGAATTTGTGATATTTTCCTCTTTTTTCTTCCAAACGTGAAAAAACATTGGCAAGAATACTAGTAATTATAATGTCATTGTTGTTATTTTTAGTGTGTCTTTTTTATTATTATTTTTCCCGCACCGGCACTGCTTACTCCGAAGGAGCCACAAATGTGCTTTACCCTTACACCCCTCAAATGAATACACCAGACAATTCACGTTTGGAGAGAATGGTCACTTTATTGTTAACAAAAGACCTGCAAAGGTAAAACAACTAGGGGCATCTAGACCACCCCCCAAAGGCATGCGGGCACTGTTTGGGGGAAACAGTCCTAGGTCGTCTACCTCCCCTGGCTTAAACTGGCGTAAAACATCCTGGCTCCAGGCCCCCTTGGTCACTGCCCGAGGGAGCCTATCATGGCCAACCCCTAAGGGTTGAGACAGCGGAGCAGTTCACGTACCCATACTAGCCACGCCATTGATGGGCCTTACCCACTCCAGCTAGGGGGCTTGCTGACCCGGTCAAGTGTCGTTTATGAGCGGTCCTGGCTCACCTCCTGACTTTGCCGACCTCAGGATGCCGCCGAGACCCTACCATCCTACCTGCCCATACCCGCACGCCACCTGCCTGCCAGGTGACCTACTGGCTACTACCTGTCCCCGAAGACACAGTCCGAGGTAGGTGAAAAAACCACCAAAAGCTGTCCAATTTATTGGTGGCCAAAAATTCCTACCTGGCTCCCATGAAGGCGACCGGCTAATCCCAGACTATGCTCAGGGAGGGCGGGAGGGTGTTGCTTCACAGGCGACGACTGAGGGGGCCGCGCAATTCGGCTGCGTTCCCTCAGACTCCACCTTTCCACGTGACCCGGCCCAGCCAATCAGATGACTGGGTCTCTGTGGATTGCCTGGAGCACCTCACAAGGGGGCAGGTTATGGTAAGTTTGCGATTCCTTAGGTCGGTGGAGCGCTCGCTCTGCCGGTCTAATGTTACAGCAGATTGGGCTGCCCGTCTGAAAAACAACAACTACCCATTGTTAGGTGGTTGCTTAGCTTTGGACTAAATGTTCCGGTGCAACCTCAGTAAGCACAAGAATGCTCTCCTAATTGCACACTTCCTGTTTAAGATATAGGAATACAATAATAACTCCCATAACATGGGGAATATGTTGCCAGAAAGTCAAGGGCTGTATGAAACAGCGATATAGGAGACACAGAATTATAGAAATCCAATAGAGTTGGAAGGGACCTACAAGTTCATCAAGTCTAGGCTTACCAGATCTCCAACCGGGACAGAGTGCTAGATCTTTAGGAGAAGGAATGTGGGCAGGTGTAGCTTGTTAAACCTTAGAGCACAATCCTAGGCATGTCTACTCAGAAGCAAGCCCCACTGAACACAACGGGGCTTGCTTCTGAGTAGACATGCCTAGGATTGTGCTCTAAGGTTTAACAAGCTACACCTGCCCACATTCCTTCACCTAAAGGTCTAGCACTCTGTCCCGGTTGGAGATCTGGTAAGCCTATCCCTGATAGACAGTTATCTAGTCTCTGCTCAAAGACCTCTAGCCATGGAGAGTATTCCACCTGCCTAGGCAGACTGTTCCACTGCTTCACCTGCAGGTATAGTGCCTGGGGTACAAACCTATTCAAAGATTGTCACATGGGATTCCACACCACTGGGTAACATATGAAGCACTGCGTCAGTGTGTTAAAAGCCCATACAACAGGCTTTGGAGCACTTGGAACAGGAGAGGCCTTCTCCAAGGCAATAGTCTGTAAAACAAGTGATACCAGTGACTTGTTGAATTTAAACCTATACATGTTTACTTGGAAGTAAGTTCCATTGTATTCAGTGGAGCCGACTCTCAAGTTAGTATGTGTAACGTTGGAGCCTTAGAGGCTCATTTTTTTGAGTCTATCATCTTTGATTTTATCCACAGTCTTTGATTTTTATGTATTGTTTTTTTAGTATTGGAGATGAACTAGAAAAAGGCAAATACCCCAAAAAAGGACATTGCTGCAATTCATGTACAGGTAGTCCTAAAATAGGCAAACAAAGCAAAAAAGAACCGGCCAAAACCTATTTTTTAAAAAAAAAATTGTCAAAGGTTAGCCCCAAGCAAGTTTTTATTATTAATTCACAAACTCATAAAAATAGGGCTTTATAAATGAAAACATTGACAGACCCTTAGCTATAGTGGCACAACAGGGAATAGCTATAAACAACATTTTTATTCCTCAAGCATACCTTACCCTTGAAAGTTTACACTAATTACCTGTAGTTTTGTTAATGTTTTGAGCTGCCCTTCATCTCTCTCAGCCAGACATACCATTCAGCTTCTCCAACAGATATATTCAACAGCTTCTGTTCACACCTGACATCAATTTCCTTTGATGTTCACAGTCTAAATGAGAATGCTATAGCAAGCTGTATTTGTGAAGTATACAGGATGCCTTTAAAATGATGGCAGGTATTTTCCTCATTAAAGCAGCCATAACAGATAGTTAGATATGATGCTGTCCCTCACCTTCCTGCTAATTAATGACTATGATTGCAACCCAAATAAGATCAGGCAATTAAACGTGATAACATTTCAGAAGCGAAGAAAATATACAACAATCTTGGAATGGCTTCCTGTAGATAAATAAAGTTGATCTTAGCAAAATTAACATATAATTGTACTATTCTATCAAAAACGGCATGAATGAAAGAATGTAATAATTTTCCTTTTAATTGAAACGAGAGCTGAGTCTAGAGGCTGAAACCAAAAGCAACTCTACATCTGTTTTATAGCCTCCATTAGGGTATTATCACTAAAGTTTGGGCTTGTCAAAGCTCATTTGTGAATAAGCAATCTCTATTACTGAGAAGCAAAACAAAGGCAAACTAATCTCTATCTCCCCACCTAAAAGAGTCTGAATTCAAGTCTGCAGGATAGCTCAGAATATGAGCAAAGCTGATGAGATGGTGGCCACAGGTAAGGCACCTACCTGTGTTAGCATTCCCTGGTCATGTGTAAATGCACTTACCATTGTGAGTTGCCCATTCACCTCTGGAATTAGCCATGCCTGCAGTTGCTAGCCTGGGTGGATATGCCACTGGCCAGTCAAGTACACATGAATGGGCTGACTCATGTAGTAAGTGCTTTGCTCATAGCCATGTCCCATCTTTTTTGACTGAAAGCGTTGGCATATTCGGAAGTGGCTATTATAGCTATAGACTGCACTGCATTGAGCAGGTAATGTTACACAGCTCCCTGACCTTTATAATCTGGGCTGGAATATAAGGGCATTGTGACCAATGAGTCATCATAGTATTATCAAAGATCTGAAGACCACTGTTGTTTCCAATTCACCATTAAAACTCTGTTTTAATGCCTTAGGGTGAACAGAAGACTTCCATGAAATATTCATATTTTGTATATTAAGCCATATTTCTAGCAGTGATTTAACATTGCCTGTATGTTTTGGGTTAAAAAGTGGCTGGGGACATGTTTATAATGCAATTAAATTAAAAGACAGCTTGCCACCCGCCGCGACCTCCAAAGTGAACAGACCATTGCAAAATAGAAGGCTCAGTTTAAAACCTCGTGCTATTTATGTCCATTTAGTTCCATATTCATAATCACGGAGAATAATGTTTTGGTTTAAAAAAAATGTTTTGGTTTAAAAAAAATATACATCCAATGTTCATTTCATTCCAGGTTCAAAAGAAAAAAAAATTCCTGTAATATCTGACAGAAATGCATGCTAATATTAAGAAGAACTGGGAAGACCGTACAAAAAAAATTGGATTCATGTCATAGAAATTAATGACAAAACTCAAATTTGCAAACATAAAAAGAAAACACTTTTGAATTTTGAACTCCCAAACAGTGAGTTTGCCAAGCAATGTTAATTAGGGCACATGTTTTGGATTTTTGTTGTTAGCATCTTGAAAGATAAATTTAACTTTTCAGGTCCTAAAACCAGAAAGATGCAGTGTTTGAAGTATTTTTTTTTCTTTTACACAAGTTGGAATTCACAAATATAAATTCACAGTGAATTTGTAAGGCTTTTTTTTTTTTTTTTGGCTCAGCACTAATGTGGTGTTTTGCAGACAGTATGAGAAATTCTTCAGTGCTAGGAGATTTAAAAGACTTTTTGTAGAAGTAATAGTTGATGACAAGGACCCAAATTATAAATACAGCAATTTTTGGAAAGACCATGAGGAAATGAGACTTGTAATGTCATCAAAGCTTATACTTCCAGAAGGCCATGGTATATATGATGGAATTCTGAAATAATCTGCAAGGTAAAATGGAATGTTCTCAGGATAGGCTATGATACTTTAAATCCTTTTACATTGAAAATGCCATCATAAATATAAGTCCAGCTCCAAAAACAATGTTTGGCGAAGCAATAGGTCATTGCCATGGCTCAATCTATCATCTGCTTTCAAGACCTGTAATTAAGACTGGATCTTACACATGCAGCTGAATAGGGAGGAAATTAGGTGGTAGAATGATGAGGTGATAGATGGGATTGTACCACTTCAGACTACAAGTGGGGGCTCTTTCAAATGCTCACCCCGTATAAAAATACTCACTGCACACAGAAAACTAGCGCATCAGAGGAAATGTTCTAGCTCAGCTCTATGCCTCTTGGTTTTCTATAATGTGCAGGAAGTTTTGAAGGTAGGGAAGCATTCCAAAATGTGCCCCTCCCGTCCTCCCTGAACTCTGGAGTGGTGCAAGGCCACTCTAAATCCACACATCCTGCTATCACATTTCTGCCCTTACATTCTGTTGCATGTGTGGACCAGGCTCAACTCTGATCATATGAAGAGAAAAGCGATGCAAGTGCCTTTTAGGTAGATACAGAGAGCATTCCCTGATGACTGAGAAACTGCAGAGTCCTCATGCTGAAGAGATTAGGGGAGAGGGATTGTTTTCTGCATTATATTATCAGAACGTGGCATTTCCAGAAATATTTATTTATTTATTTATTTATTTATTTATTCATTCATTTTTAGATACATATCACCACCTTTTGATCAAAATGAAGTGGGGGGGAGGTGTCTTACAATACAATGGAAGGCCACCAAGCAGGCCCTCAGCCCTCTGTCTGATTCTTCCTCTCTCTTCTTCAGGCCCTGGGCGATGCAGTAGTTAGAGCAGAGGACTTTTCAAGCAGGGATGGGAAAGCATTCTCTGGCCCGTAACAGATCTTTCTCCGGATTTGAGGCCTGGAGTACCTGTTTTTGAGCTGCTTTGAATGCCCACAGTTGTGGGGGAAAGGTGGGATATAAATGTATTAAATCCGGGGTTCTCAACCCCTTCCCAGCTGAGTACCACCTCTGGTGCCACCCTCCTGCTGTGTACCACCGGAAATGACTGACGATGACATCATCACCAGTTACTTCTGAGTTTTCAGGTTTTCGGAGGCCAGAAAATGCAGGTAGGAGGGCCCTTCTTAGCGTTCCCAAGAGGCTCAGCCAAAGGCAGGAGCCTCTCAGAAGCAAATACATGCCACTGAAAGTGCCATGTCGGACCAGGTTCTGGTGGTCCAGCGGTCCAAGTACCACCAGCAGTTGGCCGAAGTACCATTGGTGATACTGGTACCACTGGTTGAGAACCCCTGTATTAAATAAATAGCTAAATTAAGCCCTGCAAAGTGGTAATGATGATTTTCCACTCAGAGAGGCAGGTCTCTGTGTCATGCGCAGTCACCGTCATAAGATACTCCACGCTTATTGTGCTTCCGCTTTCTACGTCTCTTCGTACTTGCCTGGTTTTCCTTGGAATTCAACTTGTAAACACCCTTCTTCATCTGTGACATCCAGAGCTGAACACAATACTGCCCCTCCAAATGGGACCTTAACACTGTGAAGCAGAATAGGGCTGTTATTTCCCGAGTCCTGGGAAATGCTTTTGCGCATACAACCGAGATTGGCATTGGTGTTTTGTGCCATACATCAAATCTCGAATGTCAGGGTTTTAAAAAAAAAAGTTTGAGGCTCAGAATGACACTGGAAACTGATTAGCTGATTAATTTTCCTTAGCACATCTCTAGCATGGAAACGCATGCCATGCCTCAAGCAGTGTAAATGTCCCAATTAGATGCCTGAGTGATTTTGATTTGGTTCATTATTTATTCACTATGCTGGCTATAGGGCTTGCTGTCTGATTAAGTCTTTGGACATAACCCCATTCCAGTTGTGAGTGTGGCGAACACTAAGCATACTTAAAGCTGTATTTTGTTACGGCTATGCAGTGTCTAGTCATAATCAGTTACCTTACAGGATGGGGGGGGGAAGAGATGGGCGCCAGCCAAATCGCGACTTTGACTCTGCAAACTTTGCCTGTGTCTAATTTGAACGGAACAGGAGGAAGAGTCCAAGTTCCTTGATGATTTCAATGCATAATAAACCGTATCCCAAAAGAAAAGTATACAGAGTATACAACTCCGCCAAATGCAGTTATGTTGCTTGATGCCAAGTGTACCTCCTCCACAAAACAGGTTTTATAGCTCCAGGCTGTCTCTTTATATATTATTGTTCTACCTTACAGGGTTGTTGTAAGGATAACTTAATATATGTGAAGTGCTTTGGGTGCTGTATAAAAGCTACCTGTGAAATTATATTCTGAGCTGGTGAATCTAGCACTCTGTCTTGTTTCCAGAAGCTGAAATTGTCTGGCAAGGTTGGTGGGTTTTTCTTCTCCCTTACTTTGATCCTTAAAAAAAAATCCTTCTGTGAAAAAGACCCTAGGCGAAACTCTAGTTTTGACTTTATTTCATCTTCTGCTGCTGGTGCATATGGCTGATCACCAGCTTCAGGGTAATGAGACTCATATACAGCAATTTCAAGGGCTCGCTGCAAACAATTCAGCGAAGGACACTTTTTAAAACCTGTGAACTCTGTTCTTTTGCACAGTAACAAGTACAAGTCGCAGATTCTGAAACAACGAGAATGGCGTGTATGAAGAAACACAACTTCTTGCCTGGTGTCACTGAAGCAGGATGGATCTCTCCGTTCGTTTGACTGCACAGGCTTTCATCATGAAAAGGCAGGAGTCCGTGTGTGTGTGTGTGTGAGAGAGAGAGAGAGAGAGAGAGCACTGTATTCAAACTGAAGAGTTTCCATTCCACTGCAGATTTATTAGGTGCAACAAACTCTCTTTATGGGTCCATGTTACATACCCCAATCATTTCATTGAAACAGGAGTAGAAAACCGTGAATTTGTACCTCGCATTTGCATGTGCTGCTCCCAGTTTCTGTGGCTCTTCTCATTATGCTATGTGGCCGTGCCAGGATGAAACTATTAGTGCGCCCCATGCTCAAGTCTTTGAGGAAAATACTGCTGACTCAGAAGCCATTTTTCATCCTCAGCCATTGTTATCTACTGTTTGAAAACTTGATGAATATCAAAATGAATCTCAGCACAATACCCAAGAGCTGAATAAAGATGAAGATTGACTGATATGACTGACAGATAGCTGATATCCATTAGAAAGGCTGCACACACTCTAGGCTTACAGGAGGGGAGCAATACAATGGCCCTTGCTGAGCTATTTGCCAGGGTCTCAGTGAGACGATTACAGGCATGGGAAAAAAGATCTTTCCCGTGGAAAATATTGGCCACCTTGGTCATTCATCATTCACAGTTCTGTCCAAACCAATCACATGCCAGGCCAATAATAAAAGGTGAAGCAAAGCAGCTCCACGGAATTGTCCTCTACGGAAGTCATCATCTTGCCACTTGCAACATCATTTCTCAGAATTTCAGGACCAGCCGGTGCGTACATTGATCCTATAGTAAGGAGAATCCGCATTAAGAATACTGTGGCAGATACATGCAATGGAATAAACTGGGTTTGGCATAAAACGGGTTTTCAACTGGTGGTATGGCAAATTGCTGGTATGCGGGTCCCTGGCCACCATGATGGCAGGCGCCAGGGCCCTGAAACTGGTGGTTCAAGCTCTGCAGAGCCTGCAGAGCTTGAGCATGTGGCTTTCCAGGGCTAGAAAAGGTTCTCCCACCCACCCTTGCCTCCATAGTTTACCTTACCAGCCCTCCGGAGTGGCGAAAACCCAGAAGTGCTAGTGATGTCATTGGCACTTATGTCCGGTGGTACGTGTGGCGGCCGCCCATGAGCAGAGACGTAACGTGCGCCAGGGCGCCCTGGAGCACGGGGGGAGGGGCGCCCCCCGCTTCTGGATTGCTATTGCTGTTGCTTAATACAGACTAGTTCTTCCTTCACGCTTGTAGCAACCCTTCCCGGCTGCATTTCCTAAGCAGGGACAACGAGGCTATAGGCTTACAGTCATGCTAATTACCCTTCCCGGCTGCATTTCCTAAGCAGGTTGGACTATAGGCTTACAGTCATGCTAATTTTATGTCCTTGGGCTACCGCTACCACCAGGTTTGATAACATATTCAAATGGAGGAACTCCAGGCCCATTCCCCTCTTAGTAAGAAAAAAAAACCACAGCCAAGAAGATAACAATTAACCAGAATGGCGGGGGGTGGCAACTTCGGGCGCCCGGACGAAGTGTTCCAATTGTCCACCGAAGATACGCCTCTGCCCATGAGGTAGTAAGCCGCGCTGCTGGGGTTGAGAATCCGTGGCATAAGGGATTGTTTTCTGCACTATATTAGCCTTTTTTTCCTACTTGCTTTTTTTCAGGAATGATTTCATAAAGTACAGAAGGCATTGGAGAAGAATCATGAATCCAGTATCACTTCAGTGATTCTGAAGGTCTGCCAGGCATTCTGCCTGGTTTCTCTTATTTTATTCTTTTTTTTTCTTTTTTCTTTTTTGGTAAAGGAACTCCTGCACGGATCATGAAGGCCAATTCTCTAGAAATTACTTTTTTTTTTTTGGATAGGATCCCAATGTACTTTGTTAACTTGGAAATGCCACTGCTAACCAAGTGAAACTTCAGGCTGATTACATCCAATTGCTGAGCAAGTGGCCAAACATGATTTGAAATAGAGCGTGGCTCAAGGTGAACATGCTGTGCGATGGCTTCCCCATGACCTCAGATTTTCATGTGCCATCCAAATCCTTCCAAAAGATGGTTGGGGGATAGGTTGCCCAGCTGCAATACAGCCTAATGGTTGAACCTGTACATGACCTTTAGCCCTGAGCAAACTGCAGCCTAAGTCCAAAAACATAGTTGGAAGCAGCTAGCTTCCCATGGAGGGCTAATTCTCATGTAGTTTGTGCCTCAGGTATGTACAGTAATAACTCCAGTAATGCTGTTTCCTTTAGCGCTGTTTTATTACAGCACTCTGGGCAAAGAGGCACTTTTTAAAGTGGTGCCCTCTTATGGGTAGAACAACTGTCCATCTTTACCCCCATATGCTGTCTTTTCTAGTGGCTGCTGCTGGTATTTCTATTGCATCTCTTTTTAGACTGTGAGCCCTTTGGGGACAGAGAACCATATACTGTATTGATTTCTTTTGCTATCTAAACCATTTTGTGAAAAGCAGTTTATAAGTATTCTTCCCCCTCCCTGCCCAGTTTCACCCCCTCCTCACCCCCGTTCTGCCCTCCTCCCACCCCTCACGTCTCCCACTCTGGCTTACCTGAGGCTGCGCAATCCTGAGGCTGCTCCCGGTGCTGGAACAAGCGTTCCGGCGCTGGGAGACATCGCAAACATGCTGGAAAGCACATTTGCGACAACTTCTTAGCAAGGGAGGCTGGCCTCCCTTGCTCCTGTGCTGGAGCACCCCTGCGGCCACCGGTGAACCCAGGTAAGGATCCGGCGGGCGCAGGGGCGGTTTGGCAGTAGAGGGAGGGGGCCATTGGCCCAGCTGGCCTGGGCAGGGGCAGGGAATAGTCTCAGCCATATCCTGGCCCCCGCCGGGTGGCCCATCACTGTGTTATACCACCCCTCCAATGTCACACCAATTTGCATGATACATGAAATCTGAGATGCACTGTAATCTGGATTATACGAGTTGTTCTGTAGAGAGTTCATATATTGATGATCCTGCATTGTTTATGGGAGATGAACCGATTTGGTTGGATGCCAAAATGACATATGATGCTTCTTTATTTGTTGTTAAGGTTGCAGTCCCAAGTAGACTGACTAGGAAGTAGGCCCTACTTCTGAGTGATCACCCTTTAAGACAGGAATAAACAGTAATATACTGTTGATTTTTAACAAAGAGCTTCAGTGCTGTGCATTCATACTCTGCATAGGAAAATAAAATAAACATGGCACAGCATTTGCTGCTTCCACTTTAGACACTGTGCTGAATTCCTACACTGAGAAAATAGTAAAGATGAGCCTGGGTGGTGTGTGGCAGCCAACGCAATAATTTAATTTGCCAAAGAGACAGGTGTTAACAAGTATTTTGTTTTCCTTCCAAAAGCCTGGTTACTGATCAGTGAATACCTGCCCTTTGCCTTAAAGTTTCTGTTTATATTCTAATGTCAATAATATTGGCTAATCAGTTTCAACAAACCTGCCAAAAGAAAGTGGTAAACCTTTTACATTGTGAGGGGAACCTATTTATCAAGATATTCGAAATGCTTTGATGCATATTAACGTGTTGTGCTCTAAATAAAGATGTCTGTGCAGGCGTATAAGGCTCCTTTAGCACTAATACCAACTGTGCAGGCAGCATCGGGGTGTGGCCAAGCAGGCACAATCCCTCTGCCCCCATGTTTTCACTGAACATGTGGGGTGGGTTGTCTACCTAGGGCTATTATCGCTCGCTAATGTCTGCAGATCAAGCCATGTTCAAGGCACAGGAGCTAAGGCAAAAAGACAGACAACCCTGTTTGCGGGGAATTAAATACTCTAGTACAGAGGTACTCAACCTTTTTGGCCCGCATACCACCTACATGGGCCTCCAAAGCTCAGAAAAGAAAGTAAGATGCAGGGTAGGGCAGATGGGCCATCCCCAACGCTTAGGGCCCATGCGCTCAAGCTCTGCCGCCCCAGCAGAACTTGAGGTGGCACTTTTGGGCTCTGGCGCAGTGCTGCGTGGCTGAGATGGCAGCCTCCATCTTGGCCGCCGGCAGCCCATGTACCACAAACCTGTGGGGTACGCCTGTGGAACCTGAACTATGTAGGTTTACCATTTGTCCCAATTTGACCAGGACAGTCCCGGTATTACCGGGTCCATCCTGGTCAAATCGCACTGGGAGGCCTCCGGTCGCGGGAGGCCTCCGGTAGAATTTAAAAAAGAATACTTAAAAAAATAAAAAAAACATGGCTGGCAGCATTTCTTCCCGGAAGCCTTTCGTTCTGAAGGGCTCCCGGGCCACTTGTGCGCATGCGTGCAGCTTTTGCAAGCCGCACGCATGCGCACAAGCAGGAGGAGAGGCGGCGGCAAGCGGCGGTGGCGACGGTAAGGCTGCAAGTACAGGCCAGCACCGGTCCCGCTCTCCGAGCCAGCTCGTCTGCTCGGAGCGACAAGAGCTGGTGAGCCGGTGAGAATGGTGGCTCACCTCTTGCTGCTCTCGCTCCCGGGAGGCGAGAGCGGGCGATCTGGCTCGAAGAGCGAGCCGCCGCTCTCACCGGCTCTCGTCGTTGCCTACTCCTAATCGGAGCAACGAGAGCCGTGAGAGCAGTGGTTCGCCCTCGGATCACCCTCTCCCGCCGCTCCGGGAGTGAGAGCGGACGAGCTGTGTGAGCGTGGCCCAGCCCAGCCTGGCCAGCGGAGGAGCAGCAGCAGCAGCGTGGAGGCAGTGATGGCGGCGATGGGATAAGGTAAGTCAATTTAATTTATTTTTTATTTTAATGTTAAAATAAATAAATAAAATTGCGACCGCGCTTCGCACCCCCTTATTTTTTTAAAATTACATTGCTTTCTTTATTTATTTAGCTCGTAGGTTAAATAAATAAATAATTAAAAAAGCGGCCGCACTTCGCATGGCAATAGAGGGCGCCTCGCGCCCCCTATTCACTTTTTAATATTAAATTGATTTTTAATTTGTATTAATTTTTAAAATTAATTACTTTTTATTTTTTATTAATTAAGTAATTAATTAATTGTGGGGGGGGTGTCCCGGTTTAAGGGGGGAAATATGGTAAGCCTAGAACTATGGCAAGCAAATGTTACTTACTCTTCTTGACCTGGCAAAAGCAAAGCATCCAGCATGTATGCAAACCTGGCAAATTCAACCTAGAGACTTCTTACTGCCTGTGGATTGCAGGGAACTGCTGATGCATATCCCTGTTCTCTTCTCCACCTAAACTAAAGGGAGCCAGTAGCATAGCCAGAGGGAGGGGAGCAGCACAGTAAGTGCTGCGCAGCATTACACAGAGGTCTCAAGTGACCCCTCCCACTCGCTGCCTTCGCTGCTGGGCTGGCTCCGACGGCAAGTGGGAGGGGGCCACTTTGCACCTCTGTGTAATGCCATGCAGCACTTCCATGTGCCCCCCCCCCCGGCTACACTACTGAAGGGGGCCCTTTCCAGGTACATTTTTTTCCAATCAAAGTTCTGGTTTAGGTGATCTTAAAGTCGCCCTCACACCGCACGTATCCAGGAATAGACAATGTGTCGATTCTGATTGGACCAACGCGTTGCTTCGCGTCCCGCCCCCACAACACCGAATACAGCCTCTCATTGTCCGAAGTTCGATTTATTCAAGTTGGAATGCACCAGAACAACCTTCGGCCAATGAGAGACCACGTTCGGTGTTGTGGGGCGGGACGTGGAACAACGCGTTGGCCCAATCAGAATCGACTCCGGGACACGACACAGCGAGACGTGTGCGGTCTGTTACAGCTTTAAGCCTTCTTGTGGCACCTGTCTGTGCAGAGCCGTACCTAGGGCGGAGCGGACGGAGCAATGGCTTCAGGCGGCAACTCAGGCTGGGGTGGAACGCCGTGCTGCCCTGAGTTGCCGCCCGCCCTCCAACCGCCCGCCCTGTCTCGCCCGCCGTGTAGCTGGAAATTCCAGCTACACAGCGGGCGATACAGGGCAGCGGGAGGCCGCCCAACCGGCCCCCGCAGGCTCTTCCGGGTCCGCGCGGCTCCGGAGGCCGGGAGAGAGCGTCCACCCGTCATGCCGGCTCGGCCTATACTGCCCAGGTCTTAGCCGGCGATTTCGCACATGCGTACAACGCATCGGCGTTGTACGCATGTGCGAAATCGCCGACTAAGGCCTGAGCAGTAGGGGCCGAGCCGGCATGACAGGCGGACGCTCTCTCCCGGCCTCCGGAGTTGCGCGGACCCAGAGGGAGCAGTAAGCTGGGAGGGAGGCAGCGGGCGGGCAGGCGGGTGGCACCCGGGGGTCGGGCGGGCACCCGGAGCAGGGTCCCTCCGGGTCACACACCCCAAATCGTGACGCGGCCAAAAAAATACTTCAGGGCGGCCAACACCCCCTAGCTCCGGGCAGCATAACCGCTAGCCTCGCCTCTGTATCTGTGGATGCATTTGCTTGTAATGACTGAGCTGGCACAGGCATAACTTTCCAACAGGAAGTATCTGTGTCAGTATGATGTGTGGATATATACAATATATGTGTCATAGAGCATTCCTACAGATACAGACATGTAGGGAAGGCTGTTTCATAGAGGTCTAGTTATTCACAAAGCCAAATAGAGAACACACACACACACACACACACAGCACACAAAACTCCCTTTTGCTGTCTTCAGCAGTTCTGTGTTTCTCATAACCTGAGTATGAAAGAGAATGAGTTTCTCAAATAATAAACATTTGATCTCTTTTGTTATTCTCCAGCAGTCTTTACAATAAGTGCCTGTGTATGTGTTCTGTTTTGGTTTTCTCACTGGAGAATCTCTAAAAGATGTTTTCCTAGCTTCTCCTGTACATTCTAAGAATTCAGTAAGGATTTTCATGAAAGCAAACTTGTTACAGGCTTACAGTAGAACCTAAATCTATGTAGGTTTACAATAAAAACTTAAATGCATTCCGAAATTGAAAGAATTCCCTAGTTGCAAGTGAGATATGGGAATTTTATCCTCCACATTTATCCATGTCTGTCGTTGTCTACAAACATATGTTTGCACATACTATGTGTGGATAGATTACCGTATAAAATTACAGCTTTGCATTTGCATTACTGTACTTAACACTGTGTTTGCATCTTTTGCTTTCATGCTTTCATATCTCAATCATGAACGTCCTTGCAAAGCTAGAATTTCACTTACAGTACCTAACCACCAGGGAAGGAAATGTTACAAGTTGAAGCACATACACACAGTTAGAAAAGGACAGCGGGCCAGTTCGGACGATATGTTGAATCCTGTATCGCCTCCATATTATTTTCGTAACAACAGTACAGTTTTTGTGTATCACACTATTTAACAATGGGTCCCCAGGTTTCTTTTGTATCTAGAATAAGGATAAAAGAAACGAAATTATAATTATTTCCATGACAATATTTTAATCCCAAAATGATCCCATGTGGTAAAGGACATAAAACTCATGGATGCATGAGAACATGCAACAACAACTAGAACATTTTCTTTAATGGGGGTGGGGGTGCCGGTCCATCTGAACCACCCTTCTATACACATTAAGAAACCTACTTTTGAAGTAGATTTATCAGCATGTCTTAAGAGGGGTGGATCAGATGAACTGGCCATGCTGGAAATTAATGAAAATGTCTCAAACAGTCCAATCTTATGCTCCCACCACCACCACCACCATAGCAGCTATGCCAAAATGGCTCGCTCTGCATCCTGCAGAGGTACCCCCCACAGTCCTGGAGATCTCCTCTGAGTAAGGGAACATTTGTTCCCTTACTCGAGGGTAAGCCTCTGTGGTGCAGATGGGTATATGCAACCTCCTGGTTTTTGTAATAGGCTATGTCTTAATGTCAGATCCAAGGGAGTCCTGACAGGATACAGGTATCTTGTTGACTTGTGTGCTCCCTG
The DNA here is from genome assembly GCA_026170595.1 of Plestiodon gilberti rubricaudatus. NCBI lineage: Eukaryota > Metazoa > Chordata > Lepidosauria > Squamata > Scincidae > Plestiodon > Plestiodon gilberti. The sequence continues at coordinate 143,810,221 of JANXHW010000003.1, forward strand.
AGGCATCTGGTGGGGCCACTGTGAGAATCCAGCAGGGTTCTTCTTATGTTCTTAAAGATTATGGGCTGATGCTAAGTGTTTGTCTCAAAAAATACCTCATATGGTAGTAAATGCACTGAACTCCACCAGAATTAGTCATGTCTGCGTCAAACCAACACATTGGAAGATCTGAAGACATATTGGGATCAGAGGTGTCATTACACCCCCTGTGGGGGGGGGGGCTGTCACCGTGACACCACCCACACGACACCACAAGCCCCGCCCCTTGGGGGTGTGTGACATCACTTTTGCTGTGCCACTGCCGAAATTCAGCCGCGGCATGAAAGCAATCCCCCCGGTGGTATTTCGGCCATTTTTCGGCCGTACGGAGCCCAGGAGGGTGGGAGGGCCAATCCTCCTGCCGAAAAAATGCAGGGGGACTTTCGTGCTGTGCCGACGCTGAATTTCAGTGGTGTGGCAAAAGTGCACCCCCCGTCGCTTGACACTCCTGCCGCCCGGGGGCCCACTGCCCCACTGCCCCACTGCCCCCCTAACAATGCCTCTGATTGGGATTGTCTGGAATTCTGTATTCTGCCCTACAGTTGCCACCAAATTTTACCGAAGGCAAAATTTTGAATTTGGAAGTTCCTTCCTGTTCAACCCTTGATGGATTTTGAGGGAAGCAAAGATATTTTGTCAAGACAAATAAGATTTTTCAGGTGTGTTCTACATGCCGTTGCATGTCTGGGAGCCTCAGAAAAGATTAATATAGTTTGTTAGCTAATTGATGTGAGGGTGTCATCCACCTCATGCCAGCACTACATGTGTTCTTGGGATTCCAGGAACTCTCCGTCCAGTGGGCTAAGTTAGTAAAACCTGAGATTTAGAAGTTACCGCTGGATTTCCTCTGAAGTAAAACTTCAAAGAGAGTTTGAAAGTTCCTACTTGTGGGAAACACACAAGGAGTGTCAATAAATGCAAAAAAAAAAAAGAGTTTTTTGGGAGCACCCACAAGGGGGAGGTGCCTTGGGAGCAGTGGCGTAGCTAGATTGGAGTGCAGGCAAGTAGTTCTGCAAGACTCCGTTACAGCGGAGTCAACGGCCCCTCCCCCTTGCTGTTGGAGCCATTCTGGCGGCAATGGCAACATGCAGGACACTCCCCTGTCGCTGCCGGAATGGCTCCAACAGCAAGGGGGAGGGGCCGCTGACTCCGGTGTAACGGAGTCTTGCAGAACTACTTGCCTCCACTCCAGTCTAGTTTCACCTCTGCTTGGGAGGGAAGCTCCCACTTCAAATAACATATGCAACAGGCCTGATCTGGATCAGGATCATAGACCCCTATGACTACCCAGTTCCACAACCTTTTACTCTTTTCCACAACCTTTTACAGGGTGCTGCCTCTCTCTCTCTCTCTCTCTCTCTCTCTCTCTCTCTCTCTCTCTCTCTCTCTCTCTCTCTCTCTCTCTCTATCTATCTATCTATCTATCTATCTATCTATCTATATATATATATATATATATATATATATATATATATATATATATATATATATATATTAACTTTTCGTACATGTTGTAGGGTTTTCTATCTAGTGTTTGTAGAAGAAGATAGCACGGGTAGCGCGGTTATAGTCAAAAGTGAAAGTGGCGAACCAGCCGATAAAAGCAATGACGATTTTATCCGGATAGACTGTAACAGCCCAAACATGGACAAACAGAAATTCTTTAAAATCAGAAACTGGAACCCAAAGGACCCGACGTTTCGTGTCTCAATCCAGACACATCTTCTGGGGCATTCCAAAGTAAATTGGTAGATGTTACGATATTCAGCGTCCTACTCCGTTCTTTTTATTTTTCAAAAAAGCGCGGGAAACCCGCTGTCAAACGGAAGCTGTTTCGGAGTCAACTCTGTTGCAAAGCCTGGTAATCCTGCAGAAACTCAGTGCAAGCAATGTTCAATATATCAATTGGGGGAACTTACTCACAAAAAACTTTAGAACTGTTGGCAACATATATGTTAACTGTTGTTCACCTCAGTTACATTGTTTTCAGATTGTCTGCAAACTTGTTGCCTGCGGATTATAGGAAGCCATATACGATTTGTAAGGCTTAATTCTTGCTGTCTGTTCATTAAGGCATTGGGACCTTTCCTGCTTATCTCCAGAGCCTCCAAGTTCTTCAAGGTGTTTAATTTGTTCTCTGTTTGTAAAGAACATGTGTCTTTAAAGCGAATGGTATGTCCTGTGGACAGCGCGTGTTCAGCTACTGCAGAAAGTTGTGGGTGCTCCAATCTCAACGATCTTTCATGTTCTTTTAATCTGGTCCCAATAGATCGCTGTGTTAACCCGATGTATTCCTTCCCACAGGTGCCACATGGAATACTGTAAATCCCTGGATTCGAAAGCGGAGGTATCTTGTCCTTTGGATTATTAAGCAATTGTTCAATTTTCCTTGTTGGTCTAAAGATGGTTTTTATGTTCCCCTGTTTAAGCACTCTGGCAATCTTATCGCTTACTCCCTTAATAAAGGGCAAAAATGTCCATTTGTGTTTTTTTTAATTTGAATTTTTTTGAATTTTTTTTTTTTGAATTTGAAAGAATTTCTGTTTGTCCGTGTTTGGGCTGTTACAGTCTATCTGGATAAAATCGTCATTGCTTTTATCGGCTGGTTCGCCACTTTCACTTTTGACCATGACCGCGCTACCCGTGCTATCTTCTTCTACAAATATTATTGCTGGTTATAATAGTTTCCGCTCGAAAATCTATCTAGTGTGTTTAACCATCGATTAGTAAGGTTAGAGTACAATATGACAGTGATATGAATCACCTTATCACATATGCAAATCAGCATTGTAATTTTATTTACATTTTTCCACAGGAACAGGAACGGAGCCAGCTCGCATGTGCCAACTCAGTTGCCGATCCTTAATTGGCTTGAACGGAAACCAAACTGGAACACTTCCATTCTCAGCTGAACCCAAACCAGAAGTGAACACAAAAATGTCATGGGTTGATTCCCAGAATGTTGTGGGCATCTCCCTGGTCAGGTTGCTTTTCTACTGCAGTGCGGCTTGGTAGCACTCGTGATTTGCAGCGATCCAGCTAAGATGCAGAAAACGTCCAAACACAGTTGTGTGTTTTCTGTATCCTGCACTCCCCATATGGCAGGAAGAATCCTGATTTGGCTAGCAGAATATGTGTTACCAGCATTCCAGATCATTGGGGGTTGCTGGCAAGCTCCAACAGCAATCCTTCTGAATATTACAAATCAAACACTTGCATGCTTAGCAGAATAATTAATACACCTAAAAACGTAGGTATGCGGCACATACTTAAATATATTCTACCGTATTGACAGAAGAGAATTACTTATCCAGAGTAAATAATGTATTTCATCGCCTTCCATAAAACATTTCATTTGTCTTTATTTAACATGAACCCTCAAATAAATTCATGTATCTAATGTATTTTAATTAAGTAAAGGGCTTTCCTTTCAACCTCCTTAGTTGCACTCTATTGCTCCAGTCAATGAAAGTGAAACCAGCAGCCTCCATCTTTATCAACATTAATTTCATTTCCTTTCAAACCCTTCAACAAAGTGGACTTCATATTTTAGGAAGCAGGTCTTTCGCGATGCTTTTCCTAATTGCTATGGCAAGACGCGCCTTCCTTGGAGAGACAGAAGGTCACATGAGTGAAAAATGGTACACATGTGAGGGAAAGGTTGCATTTTAACATGACATCAACAGTATTATTGAATTGATCTCACAATGAAGCAAGAAGGCAAGAAATTATATGTAATGCACTGGCCAATAGCATTTCAAAAATGCTTGAGCGGATACCCCAATAAAGACACGAGACAACGTGGTGTGGGTTAAACTGGTTATAGTTTATTAAAGTACCGGTAATTAAATCTGCAATGGGAACTATATAAGCCAGGGGTTCTCAACCAGTGAAAACAACTAGTGGTACTTCAACCTACTGCTGGTGGTACTCAGACCGCCAGACCACCGGAACCCCGCTCTGACAAGGTACTTTCAGGGGCGTGTTTTTGCTCCTGAGAGGCTCTTGCCTTTGGCTGAGCCTCTTGGGAATGCTGAGAAGTAACCTCCCACCTCCCACCTGCATTTTCTGGCCTCCCAAAACCTGGGAAAACTCAGAAGTAACTGATATCATTGCCAGTCATTTCTGGTGGTACGCAGCAGGAGAGTGACGCTGGAGGTGGTACTCGGCCAGGGAAGGGTTGAGAACCCCTGATATAAGCTAGTACTCCACTCCCTTTTTGGGGTTCCTACACTGGAAGAGATGCTGTCTATACCCCTTTTGGGTGTTTCCACCCTGACTCAGGACATCTAGAAACTCTCACCCAGGTACATGTATATCATGCATGTATTCTGAGGTGTTCTGGGTGCATGCACATGGGTATTTAAACTTTGAGTGTACCCATCTGTCTGATGTCATTCTTCCCCACAATTATTGTCATGCGTGGGAGCAAGCATTATGCTCTGCTATTCGGAAGAAGAAAAAAACTCTGGTATGTGTTCACTGCTATCCCTGCCTCTTGCTGCAACCCTGGGCCATGGATCATCTGTTTTCCTTTTGTTATTTTGAAAGATATTGTATAACATGGAGTTGTTAATTGAGACAATCAACATGGGAGTTTCCATAATGCCAATTCTGCTACACCCGAAGTACAGGATACAGTAAAATAAAAGCTAAAAATAGAGGCATCCTTTTGATGAGCATATTGACGGGATGCCTCTATGTGAAGCATGTTATTCATGTTTTCCCTGGGTCTGCTCTACCAACCATGTTCTTAGGTCATATCTTAGGTCTTAGAATCATATTGGTGCTACTCTTCCTGCACCAATAAGGGAAAAGGAGAAGTGTGGGTCCATGCATGCAGAGCAGACCCTGGGAGTCCTTCTCATACCAGTGGTGGTAACCCAGTTTACGGAGGGTCAATGCTGGAATGCAGAGGATCTGCATTGTGGGCTCCCAATGCATGCTCCAGAGCATCCCAATTGCGTTACAGCATAGTCCAGCGTGGTGCTGCAGCTCTATTGGTTGTGCTTTCATTGTACTGCTGAGAGAACATATATAGCAACCCAGTCTTAGAGAATGGGTAACATGGCGGCTGCGCAAATGTGGCATGATCCGGATCTTTGCCGGATGCCGTCTTGGGTCCATCGCCTCTACGCTACAACCCCCCAATGAAAACCCTCATGTGCTGTCATCAAACTTGGAAGTGCAGGTAAATAGAACCAGAAATTCTGCACTTTGGGGTTTGATGAAGCATGCAAGGAGCATGGTAAGGAGCGGAATGATCTGCTTCTCACTCAAGCAAGTGGGAGGAACATTGCAACTTGCATCAGCAGCAAGTGGCGGGGGGAGGCAGTGGTGGTGGTGGCGGCAGCAGCAGACTTGAGGTGCAAGGCACCCCGAATCTGCCACCTTCTCAGACCCCTTGCAATCTGCTGTTGATGCAGACTGCGTCAGCTGGCCTCATGGATGGACTGGCCCTGCTGTTGTATGTTCTTCGCAAGGAACTGATGTATTGTACTCAACAAGTGAATACCTCATGACTAGGCTTACCAGATCGTCAACCGGGACGGAGCGTTCTCCCCTTAAGGGGGCGGGGCGTGGGGGGCCATAATGTGTCATATGGCCCCACGCTCCTCCCCCTTAAGGGGAGAACGCTCCGTCCCGGTTGACGATCTGGTAAGCCTACTCATGACTAGAGGTGTTTGAAAATGGTGCTATTTGGGGGAAAATGTGTTGAATTAAAATGCAACATGTGGTGTTTTGTGTTTTTATTCACAGGTGCAAATTCTTAAGCAGGTTTAATATCATCACCTTGTAGTCTTCAATGCAAAAACAACAAATTATTCAATGATTTCTAACTGGAAAAGTAATCTGTTTCAACCAGATGCATTCCACAACCAGTAGAGAGTCGATACGTTGGTTCCAATTCTGTTTGAAAATGTGGTGTTTTGTGTTTTTATTCAGTTTGTTTTGTATTTTATGCGGTTATCCACAAAAACAAACACCCCTACTCATGACACACTCTTGTTCAATTGAAAAGTAGACCAAAGGCCACATGGGGTATTTCAAAGGAACTTCAGAAGTTTAAGAAATATAACTGGGTGCACTTAAAAATTCATACTAATCTTTTACTTTCCCCCTCCTCTTTTGGAATTAACTATTTTAAGCATATTAGTGCTTATTTAATTGCAGTGGGAGTTTTTCAAATCATATCAGGGCAAAACAGGATAGAGTATTGGCCCCCATATGCTAATTAATAGCTAGCAATACCCCTGAAATAAACCTGAAACACTTCATTAATCAGACAGTAATTGAATTGGCACAGGAGTCCTGTGCAAACTGTATGTGGCTTGAAATACCAAATTTGGCAGAAGAGACAGCAACTTTCTCCACAGTGGGATTTTTTGGACACTGAAGGTATCCTTTCCAGAGGGTTAGTGGCCTCTATATCTCAGGGTTTTCTTCCTGCAAAGTCCTACATTATTGAGTCTACTGAAAGACTGTCTACTGCTAATTTAGGAACGTAGTCTTCAATGATCACAAGGTCACCTCCATGGAAAAGAACAAATTAGAGCAGATACATTTCACTTTGTCATCTGAAGACATCTGCCAATTAATGTTATTATAAAATAATAGTTTTGAACAGATGTTGCATTTGCTAATTTTATATTTGACTGTTTGAAATCTAACTACCTGGGGATTTATTTAGCTGCAAACGCTTTCAAGAGTGCTAACAAAAAGGGAGATAAATTTTCCTGCAGAACTGAATGAAGTTCCTTTCTGGATATTGATTGCCCCTACTAAAAGCTCAATGAGAAGACTTATTGGCTATAAAGGATGAGAACAAAAACGGCGTTGAAACCTTTTGCTAGGAAATGGTTCTCAAGATGCCTCATGCCAAGGGCTTAACATACAGCTGCTGTGTGACTTTGAGCATCATAACTTCAGCTCTGCTCGACTGTTTATCTAACTACCTTCGGCCCACCTCCTCTGCAGAATGAAAACTTTGCAAGGAGTAGACCATTTTTCACCATTGACTTGTACAGCCCAGTAGAGTCTTCATGTGAACAAAGTGCAGGATGTACACTACAGGGGTGTGCATTTGTGTCAGAATGAATGACAAAGTGAACTGAATGGGGTCCGTTTGGGTCATTTTTCATGTATTCAAAACAACCAGATATCTAAACAAATAATTAATAAGCTATGATTGAGTAACCCATTCCGCTCATTTGGGTTTTGGAGATTTAATGCTGTCATAGTAACAGGTGAAAAAGCAGAGACAGTATGATGAGCCGCCCTAAAGACAGATGATATGTTGAGTATACTCATTCATTGAAAAGCGGTATATAAATACTGTTAATAATAGTACTACTACTACTACTACTACTACTACTACTACTACTACTACTACTACTACTACTAATAATAATAATAATAATAATAATAATAATAATATAGATTGATTGATTCAATGTGTGCCTCACTTTTCCCCCAAAGGGCACCCAAAATGGCTCTTTGTGTCTACATGGTCAGGATGGTTAAGATCCTAAAGTGTAGATCTTTTGTGTGTATGTTACAACTTTCATGATTTTTTTTTAATGTATAATAGGTTAATATTGTCTGCAGTGGGAGTGAAGAGAAAGAAAGAAAGAGAGAAATCATCACACACTGATGATCACACAGTGCGGCTCACCACCCCAGGCAGCAACCCAGGGGGCATCACAACAGCCCCCCCAGCAGTGGCAGTGGCGGGAAGTGCTCTCTGGGGGGAGGGTCATGCAGTGCTCACCACTCCAAGCAGTCGAGCAGAGCAAAGTTCGAGCGGAGCAAAGTTTGGCCCTCTCTCCCTCCCCTGTGCTTCCATTTGGCTCCAAATCGAAGCCATTCTGGGAGTAGGGGAGCAGGGCTATGACGCAGGGGGCTATGACGCAGGGGGCTATGACACGGCGGTGGGGTGGCCCTGGGTACCAGCAGACCCAGCTATGCAACTACTGGGAGGAAAATAAACTGCAGATTTTATTACAGTCTGTCACAAATAGATGTTTAGTAAATGGATGGCAAGGACCTGAGAGTGGTAGCACCAAGCTCAAGTGCTGGGAGAACAACAAAGGAGTAATCTGAGTCTGCAACCCTATACACACTTTCCTGGGATTAACTCTCATTTAATTCAATGAGACTTCTGAACAGATATGTGTAGGACTGCGCTTTAGGCCTGTTGGCTGGTGGCCCTAACCAATCAGCTGCATTTTTAATCCTCACAGGATGTGTGGGGGTGAACTGAGTCTTCTAGGGGGTCTCCTACAGCTCAATCCTATGCATGTTACTCAGAAGTAAGTCCCACCGTCTTCAGTGGAACTTATGTGTGCATAGGACTGCAGCCTTCTTGAAGGTCCTATCCAGGAAAAGTGTTAGAAAGGAATTACAGCATACACTTCTTTCCTCTTCTCCCACTAAATTTCTTCAGAGAGGTCTCTATGATGCCCTGCCCCAAGGAACTTCCACAGTGTGGTATTGCCAAGAGGTGGAACATTCCATAGGCAAAACAGCAGAGACAGAAACCCAGGCAGAATGGTGTGAGGTTTCCTGAGCATAATCAGAGTGCTTTCTTTGTAGTAAACATCAAAATGTATTTCTAAATACAAAACAACATAATCCCTTACTAAGTCTCTGCCTAGAGAGAAATATACACCTGTTTGTATTATGGCTTAATGCTCTGCATATAGTCAAGGAGCAACAGCACAATAAGGTTCATGCAAGAAGGTTAACTGGACAGTAGCAAACAGAATAACAAGCATCATGAGAATATGTAAATCTAATTCCAAGAATTATGTACGTCAAACCTCAGCTGTCAGAGAATGACCAATAAGATATGTAACTTGTCTATTACGTATGTTCCTGTATTTCTGTAACCAATAAGAAGTTAATGTGATTCTTTGACCCACCTCCTGTACTGTGGCTGCACATTTTGAATTATAAAACAAAGTGTAAACAGTAAACTGGTACAGTTTCTCTGAGATATGGACGTTTGTCCCCAGGGAGCTGTCAAGACACGTGTCTAATAAACTCTTCTTCTTTCATGCTGGTTGTTGCAATTCTTCAACGCATAACAATGGGGCCTGTTCACACCCACTTTCCTCTCCATCTTCTTCGGACTCCTCCACCAGTGGGCCCAACAAAGTTTCTTCCTTCGGGTTAGAACAGTTAATCCAAATTCATGACCACAAGTGAAGGAAGTAAATAGCACTTAGGAATATTTTGGCCAAAGTCCAGAGGAGCACGTGTCTATCTCTAGGGGGGCTTTCATCCTTTTTTGTTGCAACTGTCTGCCCCACCTTAAGAGCTATCAAAAGAAGTTTGCAATATGGCATGGGGAACAAAAAGATCAAAGCACTGGTGGTCATGCACTGGTGCGTAGATAGGCTTATTAAATTGTGTCACTTCTGCTACAAAATAACAAAACACCCATAACTTGGCATTTGGAAATCTTCTGTCTGCTGAGGAGAATAGTACCCTCAAAGTATATTTGCTGACAAAATAAAAAATAAAAAATGAGTGGTGTTCTTGTTAGACAATATTTTCTAGCTATTTTAATTATTCTGCTCTGTGCCCTCCCCCTTTCACCTGAGAGTTTCTCATTACTGAGGAACATATGGATGTATACGTTTCTTCAGCAATCAGGTCTGAACAAAATAATTATTCACTCATTTTCCAATTACTCCTCAGAATCAAATGAAACAGGGCTATTTGCTAAGACGGTTTCTCATAATAAATCCCATGGAACCATGTTTAATGTATCTTCCATTCAAGCAGTTTAATTCCAAGATCACAGTGTCGATGGCAAAGGGGAAAAATGTTTTTTTTTTTACACCAACAGTAAGGGGTCTCACGAGTAGGATTAGAGATCAAGTGAATGGCACATTAAAGAAAAAACAAATATTACAGAAATATTAATAACTGGTTAAATTACGAAACCGTGCATGCCATTCTACCTCTCCCGTCACCTTTAGAATGTATAATAAACTTGACAGAGATCCAGAAAACTTTAAGGATAGTGGAAAACAGAGAGCCTTCTGACACTGATCTTTATAACGTGGGAGCTTCTGCAACATGGCCACTTCTGGCACCACTGAAGCAACTTGGGAAGCCAGAGATCACGTAAGAAAATCTAGTGACGTGGATACTTCCCATGCCAGCATTACCCACCTCAGAAACTGGAAAAACACTGGTGTGGAAGGAAATGTGTCGTAGATACACCCTACTTTACTTATAGCCCAATCCTGTGTAAGTATCCGGTGGGCGGCCCAGGCCGTCCGCGGTTCGCTGGATCCTATTCCCATTCTGGAGGTCTACTCAGTCAACTTTGGGGGAAGGGAACGTTCGTCCCCTTCCCCCCAGTGTAGCGCAGGGAGGCCCCAATGGGCCTCCTTGGATTTCCGGCAGCTAATTCGCTGGCGGAAGTCAGAGGAGGCCGTGTAATGGCAGATCTGGCCCAGGAAGGGGACAGGGATATGGCGGCTACCATCCACCCCCCCCAGACCGGCTCAGCCAACAGCCGGCCTCCCTCACCACCTGGACCACCCCCGCCGGATCTGCACTTACCTTCTCCGGTGGCCGCATGGACAATCCGGTGGCAGAGTGAGGGTGGCCGGCCTCCACGCCGGCCGCCCTTACTCTAAAGTCACCACGAACGTGCTTTACAGCATGTTTGTGATGGCTTAGAACAGCGGAGTGCTCGCTCCGCCGTTCTATGTTTCACAGGATTGCGCTTCATTCTTTTATTTATTACAAATACTTTTATCCCACTCTTCAGTCCAAAAACGTGCAGAGCAGCTTACAGTTTAAAAACATAAATATGCCACATAATTCGTCTGAGGAATTTGTTGCCACAAGATGGAGTGATGGCCACTTGCTTCTTGGATGACTTTAAAATGGGATTGGACGAGTCATGGAGGACAGGTCTATCAATGGCTACTCGTCACGATGGCTGTGCATTACCTGAGGGTTCAACAGCAGCATGCCTCTGAATACCAGTTGCAGGGGAACAATGGCGGGAGATAAGTATGCTGTTCTCTCTTGCGTATAGACTTTTGCAAAGGGGCCACTGAGGGAAACAGGATGCTGGACTGGATGGGCCTCCTCTGTTCTGATTCAGCAGGGCTTTTCTTAAGCTCTTAACATAATCAATCATTGAAAACAACAGCAGCAGCAGCAGAATCTCAAGATAAAACTTCTAAAGTTTAACCATAACTGGGAGCTTCCAGCAGGTCCAGAGTGGTAGAAAAAAGAGACACACCAAAGATTAGGAATGGGATAAATACGTCCAAGAGGATATCAGTGTGGTTACTGTGTGGTCAAGTAAACTATAAAAGGAAGAAGCCGTGTGCATGTGTATCCCTTTTGATCGCTGGACTCATTGAAAATCAATGGTTTCATTTTGCAGCCCATCGCAGGTGAACATTCCAAATGTAGTTATTTAGTTGGCTATGCGAGTTTATTAATAATAATAATAATTATTATTATTATTATTATTATTATTATTGGGTTGCTATGCCTTATTTGATATTTGTTTTCTCTGCACAATGCATGTTATTGAACTACATGCTGAGAGATCCAGACAAATCAGTAATGTCGCACTCTCCTTGTCCACTTCCTTTTGTAAGAAACAGAGAAAAAACTGTCCCCAGACTGGACCAAAAACCTGACTGAATGGGATCAAAGATACACAGCATCATCCAGGAAAACGTGGACCAGGGTTGCCACCACATAGTTATAGCACATGGACTGTCTAACAGCGCAACTCTGTGTGTGTGTCTACTACACAAGCCTGTGTGCAATGGGACTCACTCTCAGAAAAATGTGTATAAGATTACAACCTAACAGCCCAATTCTATACTCTAGATATGCCAGTGTATCTCCATGAATGCTGGTGCAACAATGGCTCTGCTGGCAGTGGCATAGTAGTCTGCCCGCCAATGGATGCACCATGGATATCAGCGCAACACTGGAAAAACAGTGTGCTGATGTAGCTCAGATGCAGGTGCAACTCTGCCAGTGGAGAAGCCAAAATGGGGAGGAGATCAGGGCATAACATGGGAGGGATGCGGGCGGGAAAAGGAGGGGTTGACATATGCCATATCCCAAGCGTCCCTCAGATGACAGATATACCCCAACACCAGAAAAATGCTATACCAACAACAGAGCTGGAGTAGGAAGAAGTAACCCCATGGGGAACAATGGGGGAAATCTCATTGCCAGCTACCTCCCCACCCCCAACTTTCCTATCATGGAGAATATGCAGAATACATTTGGCAGCCAATCACAGCACACCAACTTCATATATCAACCTGCTACACTACACTATTTCTTGTACTGTACTGTACTGACATTTCCAGATTTTGGGGAGTTGGCCCTGCTCTGCACACATGCTCTGGGATATTTTCTTCGTTGATACTTTTCAAGTTTCAAAATTCTGCCCAGACTGATTTCAGATCGGAGTCCACAGGTTGCCCTTCCAAACCCTGGTATAACAGGGCTCCCCTCAAGCCCTACATATGGATTAAAAATTATGTATTCTTACCTGAGATTCCTTTCTCCTTAAAATCAGAAAGTAGAACTCTTGTGCCAAATATAACTTAGCCATAGCTATTTATATAGTCACGTCTTCAAAACCAGTCTATTCTTTCCAGTATTGGAGCGCTGATGATTTAAAAGATCCTTACGTTAAATATTATTTTGCGGTCCATAGATCATAATACCCTTATGTTAGTCACTCCTGGGTGCCAGGGAGGTTGTGAAAAACAGTGATGATGACAGCTGTCATCTTATGACTGAATCACTTTGAGGAACAGTCTCATGCTTTGCCCCTTGAGCTGCGGATCCGGCTGCTTTGACACAGGGCTACGGTTCTGTGTCTGTAATTTTCTGTGTACTGGCTCCAAATCAGAGGCCAGTTGACACATGGCTTGCAAGCCCAAGGGACTCTTCGACCAAATCAGTAGCAGCAAACCACCTGCACAAAGACGACTCGCTTTCCATATCACATTGTATTTCACTGGTAATAGCACAATAATAATTTTGCCTTATACTTTAGAGGTATTTGGCTCACTTTATTATAGTGTTGTCTACAGCAGCTCAGTCTCAGCCATCATTTCTATGACAAACAAATAACTGGCCTTTAAAAATCCATTCAAGGATGAAACCTGGCATACACAGCCTCAGCATGAAAACAATTTATTTCACCTTTTTTTAAAAACAAAAAATACTTTGTTTAACGCTGTTGACAGTTTTTAAGGTATAGCAGGATTTAAACAAAAACAAAAAAGATTTGCCGAGATGTAGGTATATATTTTTAGGTCTCCAGCAGAGATTTTTTTCTTCAAAAGCATAAAATTATAGCCAGGCGTAGTTGGTATTATTTTGAATACACAAATTTGCAAAATGATACAATTGCATGAGGGGATAAATTATGGCCTAGAGCGAAAACGGAAGAAATGAATCTTTTTTGCACCACACAGAACATGTGTAGAATTCAAGACAATCATCTGGCATGTACTACCGAGCGCTATCTTTCACTTCAATTTTTTTACCATATTTACAGCATCTTTCTTTTGGGCCCCTTCCCTACGTATGAATTTGGCTCCTGGCCCCTCTTTTTTTGCTCCAGGGCCCCCTTTTTGATACATTTTTCACCCTGGGCCCGGGTACAAATTACCCCCTCTCAGAGGTCCTGGGACCCAAGGCTAAATACCCTTAAGAGAAAAGGTGGGAGGAATTCAGACTGACTGAGATCCTTGGTCCGTTAAGCTCTGTGGTGTCTACTCTGACTGGTAGCATCCTCCAGAGTTTCACACACAGGATCTTTCCTAACCTTGCCATCCAGGACTGGCCCAAGACTTCCTGATGCCTGAGGTGGCAAGCCAAGTGTTGCCCCCTTTACCCGATGATGTGTCAGCCTCTGCTCCTCCTAGTCTCCAATATTCTAGCTCAGCACTCTCTCCCCTCCACATTTCTGCTTCCTCTCCGCCCCCTCTTCCTTTTCTAATTCTGGGAGTGGAAGGAGGAGGAGGAGCAGTGGAGGCAAATAGGCAGACAGAGATGGGCACTCCCCACCAATCTGCTGCCTGAAACTATCGCTTCAGTTTATTTATTTATTTATTTATTTATTTATTTATTTATTTAAAGACTTTATATGCCGCCTTTCTCCCGGCAAGGGCACTCAAGGCGGCTTACAACATTAAGCTGACAATGAGGGCAGTTGGTCTCATTGTCATCTCACAGCCTTTAACTTGGGATATCATGAACTGAACCTGGCACTTTCAACATGTGAAGCATATGCTCTGCCACTGAGCTATTACTCTAATCATGCACACAATCTGAGTGCCTCACCGCGCAATCCACGTGCTGCCCCGGTGCAGGGTGTCGTAAACGCACTGTAAAACGCGTTTCCAACACCCATTGAGTAAGGACATTTGGCGCAGCGACTAGCGGCCCTTATCCGGCCGTTTCCCCGGCCCTGTGTCCACCTGAGCAGGTAAGCCCTACACTGGTCAGGGCAGGGGCGGGGGGAGGGCAGACCTGATGGCAGGAGGGAGGGCAGCCATTGGTCACCCAGGGTATGGAGGGGCGGGGATACTGAGGGCCGAGATCCTTGGTATCCAAAGCTCCCTCCAGGCCCCAGGTACGCCGGCAAGGGTGGCATGAATGTACACAAGTTCTGGAGCTCACATACATTCGAGTAGGCCCATTGGGAATACCACCACTTACATGGGGGGAAGGGGACGATCGTCCCCTTCTCCTGAGTTGTTCCCGGGTTGAATTCGATCGGATGCAGCGGTCAGCCCTTTAGGCTGGCCGCCGCAGCCTACACAGTATTGGGCTGCCAATCTCTGCTATTGCATTTGTATAATCATGCTCAATAGGGCTTGCTTCCAAGTAAACCAGTGACAAAGTGTCAGTACTGGATAAGCAAAGGCACAAAATATGCAGCCAGTGTTTTTAGTTATGCAAAGGCCAGGATCCAAAGTCCCACACAACTAGTTCTGTGAGCCCAAGAGGATTTGGAGTTTGTGATTACGGTTTACCAAACAGCAGCGCACATGACAAACCACTTTTTAATTAGAGATTTTTTTTATAAAAAAGTTTATGGTATTGCATAGGGGTCTTTTGAGATGCCAGCGGGCGGCGCAGTGGGTTAAACCACTGAACCATGAGCTGTCGATCGAAAGGTCGGCAGTTCGAATCCGCAACGGGGTGAGCTCTCATTGCTTGGCCAGCTCCTGCCAACCTAGCAGTTCCAAAGCATGTTAATGTGAGTAGATAAATAGGTACCGCTTGCGGGAAGGTAAACAGTGCTCCGTGTTCCAGCTGCATGCTACGTGAAGCGGCAAGGAGAGTCATGCCGGCCACATGACCACGGAGGCATCTTTGGACGACGCTGGCTCTTCGGCTTTGAAATGGGGATGAGCACCACACCCTAGAGTCGGACACGACTGGACTTAATTGTCAGGGGTCACCTTTCCCTTATAGGGGTCTTTAAAAAAATAAAAAGAGCAAGAGAGAGAGACAGTAAAAAATCTCACTGGGCATGTTCAGTGGTGTTCCTCTGGTAGGGGCCCGACCGTAAGTCGCGCCCCGTCCTAGTACCCGCGTTCACAAACCAGAGCGGGAGTTCGGCTTCTGCCCGTTCGGCTTCACTGCGCGGAATGGCTCCGACAGCGAGGGGGCGGGGCCTCCTCACTCCGGTCCTGCCCGTTCGGCTTCGCTGCGCAGAATGGCTCCGACAGCGAGGGGGTGGGGCCTCCTCGCTCCAGTTCGTGAACGCGGTACTAGGATGGGGTGCGACTTACGGTTGGGCCCCTACCGGAGGAACGCCACTGGGCATGTTCAAGCCCTTGTGTATGCTAGCTTGAAGTCGCATTTTGGATCCTGACAAAAGTCTTAGGCAAGCACATCTTATGCCTTTTTTGGTTCCCAAGCATTAAGATGAATCCCGAAATTTATGCATTCATATAATTTACATGCCCATCATTTACATTCTGAAAAATATATATTAAAAAAATCCTTTGCAATGGTTTAGTGTGCAATTAAGGTCTCTCTCTTTCACTGCAATTCTAGGCCTGTCTACTCAGAACTAAGTCCCACTGAGTGCAATAGGATTTACTCACATGCAAGTGTGTCTAGGATTGCAGCCTATGTTAATTATTTGTACTTCCATTTATTTGATATATTGTTATGAATGATATCTTAGGGCACTTGCTCTTCATGTTGCTCTTGGTAATCTCCAGCTCATGTTGAGGTTCAAAGTCATGCATATACCTGCCGTATGATACAGGATAGTATCTGGGCACATAATGCATATTGATGTATTACTATTCAGTCACAACTCATCTGGCACGTTGTGGCATGGCCTCTTTGATCTTCTATGGCAAAGGAGTTGCTGGAACTGGCCCCTAGTCAAGGAAAAACTTTAAATGTGTCTGGACAGCAACAATCCATATATTAAGGATACTTGCTTGCACATTAAGGGTACAACATGGAGTTGCCAACTTCATTGCTTATCTAGCTCAAAGCTCACAAAAATCTTTAGCACTTAAAAGGAAATCAAAGGATAATAGTTCCTAAGGGGGTGTTGAATTGCACATCCTTTCTATTTGCAGTGAAGTACCAGCTACTCATCTCCATCACGTCAAGCAAACACAGGCATTTCTAGGGAAAAGGCATCCATACTAATAATTCAAATAATGTTGGGCTGTTGTGACATCAGAGCTAAGTCCATCAATAAACATCCATATAGCAGCAGCGGATTTGCATATGATAATCCTATTGGTTGTTGTAACCCACAATTACGAGCTCGGACATAGATAAGGTAATTTAGGCTCTTCGTTGTTTATGAGGCACTTCCCTTTAGCGTTGCAGTTTGGCACTTCCTCATTGCCAGGGAAGCTGATGAGTAGTAGTATCCGTCTATACTTCTATCTACTCCTGTTATGCAAGTCCCACTTTTTATCTGCTCTTTACTTGTGAAAAATATCACACATGCCAAAATCCAATTCTGTTCCCTCAGGATCCCTGATACGAAGACAGGTGGATCCCCAAAGACCACTTGGTGCTGCAAGGGCAAGGCATTCAACTTGGTGTTTTGTATTCAACTTCACAAAAAAAAATGCCACTCCGAGGAAGAATGTCTCCTT
This sequence comes from Plestiodon gilberti rubricaudatus, assembly GCA_026170595.1. Taxonomy (NCBI): domain Eukaryota; kingdom Metazoa; phylum Chordata; class Lepidosauria; order Squamata; family Scincidae; genus Plestiodon; species Plestiodon gilberti. Next base: position 143,827,431 of record JANXHW010000003.1, read on the forward strand.
CTTATTTCCATCCCAGGCAGTGAGAGATTCTTTCATTATCATATAATTTAGTGGTACCAGTTCTGCATACTTGTGATGAATGAATCTGTCGTGTATCTTACGAAATGGTCCTGGACTGAAATACCCAGGATATACAGATTCCAAAAAACCCAGAGTTTTGAATATTGTGTTATTTGTGCATTTCAGTGATTGTTATTCATATTCATTCACATTCCCAGCAGGCATATGGGGAAAGTCTATACAGAAGCCAGCAGAGAGGAAGAAGCAACTAAAATAAACAGATGGGTGGACAGGGAGGAAATAATATTAAGTAGTTAAATAGACAATATAATGTCTAGAGAGAAAAATAAAAGGGCTAAAAGGAAGAAAAAAGGGCCCAGACAGTAACCCTCCCTCTGTTTCTCCCCTAACTCACGCAGTCGAAGTAGTATGGTTAGCTTTTCAGGGAAAATTATGAGGTGTCTGTAAACAAATGCAAAGATCATAAAAATGAATATACAAGACGCAGAAGGATGCACAGGAGCCAAAAACTCGGGTTCTCTCTGTTATCTTGATATGGTATAAATCCTTTACCTTTAATGGCACTCTGCCAGGTTCATATTGACACAACTGATAGCAGAATATCTGATAGCCAAGTGAGGATTTCTGAGTTTAAACAAAACAAAGTGAAGTGCTGGGAATCGGCAAATGCTTGAATGGGAGTGGCTATAAATGCCAACTGGTTGAATAATGAAAAACAGAATTAAATATGTTGTTGTTACAGATCTGAATCAAATCTGATTTGTCACCAAAAATGGTGTTTGTTATTCCAGATTCATCCATCCTCCCCTTTTTAACTATCTAGAGCAGGGATTTTCAACCTCAGCGGTGCAGCGTACCACCTCCCGGGTGCCCTGGCAGTCGCCATATTGGCGGCCAGGGGCCCACATATCACCAACCAGTGTCCTGCATACCACTACTGGTACGCATCCCACCATTTGAGAATTCCTGATCTAGAGAGGGGCCAATCATACAATCATACATCAGGAATTGTGAAGTTTTCAGCTCTTATGATAATGTTGCATGTCTTGGGATAGCTGAGGAGTTCCTTAAAGTATTATAGGGTTCCTAAAAGTTCCTAAAATAGTTCTGTAGAATGTCTTCCCTTTACAAGTCAACACTCTGTGCCTTCAGGTGTTGGGTGAAAATGGGGCTATTCAAGGACATCTTTGTATTATTTGTTATTTCTTATTGTAAACCACTCTCGGTCCTTTTGGTGAAGGGTGGTATATAAACCCTTTTAAATAAATAAATAAATGGGAGCCACTAGGAAAATACTGAAACTTCCATGCCTTTTTCAAATGGGAAATCGTCAAATTGAAGTCAGACATTCACATCCGACAATTCTCCCCAAAGTCTCAGATTTGTGTCCATAAGGCTGCAATCCAATGCACACTTCCCTGGGAGTAAGCCCCATGTCCCACTGAACCCAATAGGCATGTGACAAATTGTGCTGCAAGGAGATTAAAAGCTCTGCCCATTTGCTGGTCATTAAATGCAATTTGAAAAAGCAGTTAGAGAAAACGAATATTGGAATCAGCCCCAAATCTTCATTTGCTTTGAATCCCACTGAATCTATCTCTAGTAGCTATGTTGGAAATGGAGAAATGCAGGAAGGCTGCTACTTTTACAAGAAGGCATACCAAGCCTATGAGATCTTTTTTTTTCTTTGAATGGCAGGCTTCCCATGCCATATCATGTGCTTTTGAAACTCCCCTGATTTTCAAAAGAGGGTTACTGTGTAGCTTTGGGGGGTTGCACAAGGCTAGAGTTCCTTTGGGTGCATGGGACAAGTTGTGCAGTTCTTTGGATTCCAGCTGAAATCCACAACAAGGAGTGGAAAGATCTTAGACTGTGTACAGGCCCACACAATTAACTGGTGCTTATTTTTTTTTTTTTACACATAATGATGCATTTGTAAATATGGTGATGACTTGAAATCGCAGCCATGATCATGGCTGTGGCTGTTCCTGTGAGTGCAGCTGGTACACTAAACTGTTTTCCAGACTGTGAACACTGAGAAACACATTGGTACTACCAGAACGTATTTTAATAATTTGTATTTATACTATTTCACAATGATACCATCCTTTAGCAGCTTTGAGAATATACTAGCAATATTTTTCATCATCTTTGATTGACGGCCCAATCCATTTACGTCAGTGGATCTTGTGATCTGCTGCCACAAGGCCATTTACAATGGCATGAAATGCACACTGCCATCAAATGCTCCAGTGGATGGAGGCTCCTCATGCTCACCCATGGCCCACCCAGGCTACACCGGAGCTGGTAAGCTGACAGAGGAGGCGGGCTGTGGGCAGTTTGAGGGAGAATTGGGGATATTTGGGGGAGGAACCTGGGGTGGGGAGAAGGCTGGAAGGGGTGGATCTCAGCGGTAAAAGCACATGCTGGACCTTATCCCCCGTTTTCCAACTTGCTCTTACTCATCTCAGATTTACACCAGTTGTGCAGCTGGAGTGGATCCAAGGAGACCCATAGGTGACCAGAAGGAATTTTTAAACTTACCTCTCATTGGCCTTCTGGTGTCGTCGTCCCCCCACTCCATTGGCATGGCTGCATGCTATAGCGTAGCAGAGGATAGGATTGGGCTGTGAGTACAACATTTAGCTTGTAGAATTAAAGCACATTTGAGTCAGATCCTCCAGGGTTGACTTTCTCTCAAGGCTGTCGCATTGAGTACTATTATGCTCCCAATGAGTCCTTGCATATTACATCATGGCTTGTATTAATACATTTATCAAAGACATAAAATGTACATCTAGATCTTGAATGTGGAAATAAGTCATAGTTTGAAATCTTCCAAAAATAAAAAGTGTGTGTATGAGAGAGAGGGAGAGAGAATCACTTCCCAAACTATGGAAAATAAGACACAGTCAATCAATCAAACCTTTATTGGCATCACAAACAAACATACAAGTTAAATATATCAATATACAGTCGCCATCCTTCCAGTGACACAAGCAAGCTACTGGCTAAAAGAAAAGAAAAAGAAGAGAAAAACAATCTGTTTTACATCTCTATGTTGTTAGTAGGGCTAGCAGTCTGTAATGCACTACGACGGCAGAAAACCAAATAAAGATATTTAGCCACTATCATGGTGAGCTCCTGGTCTTTCCCATATAATAAAAAACGTATGACCTCCATCTCTGTTTTCCAAGTGGGAATACAAAATTGATCTAAATATTGTTGACAGAGATCATCATACAGTTTACATTTAAGGACCATGTGTGCTAAGGTTTCCACCAAGTGACCATCACATGGACAAATCCTCTCTCCTTCTACCCTACCCACAAACCTACCCCAAAGGAGGTTTGACGGGTTAGAATTGAACCTAGCCAGCGAGAATGCCCTTCTTTCTTGCGGGTTGAACAAAAATTGTAAGTAATTGTTTTTAATTTCATGTGCCCAAGAAAGTTGAAAATAGAGAGGGGAACATGTTTTCTGTGCTGCTGCAATTAGTTCCTGGCGTTCAATATCCCACAGTCTAGTTTTTAGCATAGCCTTGGCGGATGATAATGACACAGAACCCAGATGATCCACTGACAGCCCAAGTTGCTGTATCTTTGTATAAAACTGTTGTAGTCCTGGGGAAGGGAAGGGGTCTGACAGAAGTTCACTAAGAAAAGGATCATTGTCTGCTAGAAAGCAGATGTTTAGCCAGCATAGAAGATATCTCACCCAGGAAACTGTCTCTACCATGTGTTGTCCTACCTCTAAACACAACGCTGCATAGGGTACACAATGCGGGACAGCAAATATCTTATATAAAAAAGCTGCCTGCACTCTTTCTACCATCTGGGTAAACCCTAGCATCCAAACTGGAATTCCATAGAGCAATTGAGCTATAACTTTGGCATTGAAGACCTTAAGGGCAGAGGGGATATGTAAATTACCTCTTGTTACAAAGAAGCGCATTATGGCCTGCATAGACAGCTTAGACATAAGACATAGTGTGTGTGTGTGTGTGTGTGTGTGTGTGTGTGTGTGTGTGTGTGTGTGTGTGTGTGAGAGAGAGAGAGATAGAGAGAGAGAGAGAGAGAGAGAGAGAGAGAGAGAGATTTCATAATGGAAAGAACTGTGAAAAGAAGGAAATTATGTGGAAAGGGTGAGTGTAATCCATTAAGTGCTTTTTAAAATTAACCAACATTCAGCTCTTATAAGATAATGATGGTGTTCTTTTCTATCTTCTTCATTCACTGTCCACAATCGGGCATAGAACTGCTTGAGAACATGGATTCCAATGGGGTTAAAGCTACCTACATCTGCATAGTATTGTGGCCAATATATCAGGACTTATTGGGGAATAAAACCAGATCTTAGGTGCATCCAAGAATTGTCTCATGTCTCATGTGTACGTAATAGGGAGATGGATAATATAGTGCTTTGCTGCATTTTAGAAAAACATGGGGGGAGGGCCTGACTGATTTTTATCATTATTGGAGTAAAAGGCATTAGTGTTTTCTTACAGATGGTCACCTATGCTGGAAGCACATGAAAGAATCCTAAATTGTGGAAAGATTATTCTAAATTTAGGGAAGCATTAACTCCCTAATGCTAAAGGTGGAGCCATGCTGCTAAACATATTAGTATTTCTTAATTCAAACACCTGTTCTGCCCAAAAGATACATAAAAAGCTCTTATTTATTGCTTGCATCTCCATTTCAGATTTAATTTCACTATAAATTCATCTCATGTTAATTTATGTACAAACAAAGACACGCACATTTTAAATATCTGAAATGCTGGAAATAAACTTATTTTTAATTTTGTGCTTGTTTTCCATTTGTCAACCAGCAAATGAAAGGACTGAATAAATCATGCACTAATTGCCAGCGGTGCTAAATTTAGTGTGAGATCTGGAATCCTTTTGATCAAAACCGCTGAATATGAAATCGTCCTCAGCTCTCTAGGCAACTTTATCCGCCTTTCTATTCTCCATCTGTCAGTCACCTGGGAATTTGTGAACTATTCCATATGTCAGGCTTGTCAATCACAATGGAATGTGGGAACTATCTGCCTACTGCATAGGAATTCTTGTTAAAAATTAATCTGCATTAAGCTAGGAGTTCTATATTTTGTGTACCAGACCATTTAGTATTTCCGTAATATTTTTCCTATAAAGAGAGGCTAAGTAGATATGACATGACTATTCTGATATCTTCAGAGGCTATATATAACCATATAGAAGTCTATCTCTTTCTATATATATATATATATATATATATATATATATATATATGCTCAAAGACTAGGGAAGCTGTAGTTAAAGTTGGTTTCTATCTTCCATTTTCAGTTGCTAACTTCCTCCATCCATTCCTTAGGGGCTGAATTTTTACATTTCTTATCTCAGCCCAAAAGGTGACTTTAAAAGAAAAGAAAAAAGAAAAAAGGAACAGCATGAGCAAACTTGGGTTAGCGATTTTTAATAAATGAGAAGGGAAAAAATCTTTTCCATTACACTAAGGAAGTTCCCACTGAACTTGTATGAAGCAGTTGTGTTTACTTGGTTGGGCAATACAAAACAAGCATGTGGAGACATATTGCTTAACAAGTTCCCGAGCCAGTATGATGTGATGGTTATAGTGTTGGGCTTGGCTGTGAGAAATCCAAGCTCAATTCCCCAGTCAGTTGTGATGGTCATCAGGGATGTGGATCAAGTCTCTGACTCTAAGTCTCGAGTCAAGTCTCAGGTCTCTGTGTCCAAGTCTCAAGTCAAGTCCCAAGTCTTTGCCCCCAAGTCCTGAGTCTTTGGCTGTGAGTTGTGAGTCCCTATCTATTTAATGGAGAAAACGGGTTTAAACCTGAATAAAATTGGACTTGTCCTAAAAGGCTCCAAGTCTCGAGTTGAGTCTTTCACAATCACGAGTCAAGTCATTGATGTGACTTGAGTCTGACTCGAGTCCGAGTCATTAGACTCAAGTCTACATCACTGATGGTCATTAAGTGGTCTTGAGTATGTCACTTTTGGCCTAGTCTACTTCACAAGATTGTTGCTAAATGCCCAAAATCCATGTGATCTCACAAATGCATGTAAATCACTCAATTACTCCAATTCTTGGGATGACGTGAACATATGAAATACATCTCATTCATATCACCTCACACAGATATTTTTCGGTGAAAACAATTCACACAATTCATGGAGTGATAAGATATTGAATGTTGGAAATGCATATGTGAATCAGCATCAGTTTCACTATTTCTATCTTATGCAATATTCTTCTCCCCACCTCTGAGTGCCAACAGCCTGACATCTCCTCATCCTCAAAGTTCCTATAGTCATCTTTTGGATCCCAACTCATCATTTGGTGGCTCGATGTTAATGGTGTTGAGCAATAGTGCCTGTAGCTCTATATACTGTGAATGTTTCTTATCTCACATGATAATAAAAATATTAACTTTGACATTCTGATTGACTTTAGCTTAAGAAGGATCTCTTCAGGAAAACTTGTTGAAAACATATTAAAGCATTAGCAGTTCCAAAGATCTTCCACGCACATAGTCAATCCCACTGGCATCGCTGCAGGGGGGCGGAGCTCTAAGTTCCACCATGGTTTGACCCTCCGTTACACCGGTGCACAAAGCAGCCCCACCCCCTTGCCTTCGGAGCCATTCAAGGTGGTGAAAGCAATGCGATGATGGCTCCGAAGGCAAGGGGGTGGGGCTGCTTCATGCACTGGTGTAACAAAGGGTCGAACCGCGGCGGAACGTAGAGCTACGCCCCCCCTGCAGCGACGCCAGTGGTCAATCCTACTGATGATGGAATCAAAACTTTGTTCATTCCTAATCAACTGACTTTCCAGCCAGCCAACCTCACCGATCTGGGCAAGCATCTCGTGAGCGATCCTGGCTCACCCCCTGACCTTAGTGACCTCAGGATGTACACCAAAAATGTAATTCCTTCCTACCCTGCCTGCCTGATCTGTCTTGCCCCATTTCAACTGGCCTTTAAGTGTTACTTAAAATGCCTTTGGAACTGGTTGAGTTGGTTGCTCTGCCAGGGGGTGCGTTTTTGCATTGCCCTTTATTCTGTGCCTATTATTCTTTTACATCTGCACCCCCCAAATAAGCATACCAGGAAGAGGTTTGGGTTAATGATCACTTTATTAATTATTTATAACAACTGCAGTAGGGAGGATACCTGAATTACATCCCCCCCCCCAGGGTGCGGGCATATCTGTAGGGGAAACAGTGGCAACCATCTGCCTCCCCGGGTTAAAAGGATGTCACAACCTGACTCAAGGCTACCCTCTGTCATAGACAGATTGAGCCTATCATGGCCAACCCCAAAGGGTTGAGGCCGCTGGAAAGCACGGCAAAGTCTTGCGGTGGCCCTTGCCTAATCCAGCCAGGGGGCTTGCCAGCCAGCCAACCTTGCTGATCTGGACAAGCATCTCATGAGCGGTCCTCCTGGCTCACCCCCTGACCTTAGTGACCTCAGGATGTACACCAAAGATGTAATTCCTTCCTACCCTGCCTGCACACCACCTGTTTAAAGTGACCTAAATAACATCACATAAACTGGGGGAAACAAAACAAAAAAGCCCCATACCACATTGCCAGTCTGGGGTTGGCAAAAAAAAAAAAAAGGCACAAAAAACTGCCAGCCAATAGCCAATCAGACCAGCAACAAAACATTCCTACCCGGCTCCCTAAGGCAACCAGCTAATCTCAGACTGAACAAAGGGAGGGGTGGGCAAGGCTCACCCCCCCGACATGACTGAGGGGCCAAAGAGAAGCCTTGCCCCTCAGTGCGTCGCCCCAGCTTCCTCCAGCTAATCAGGGCGGTGCAAGTACGATGTTGGGTTAGCAGGCCCGACATCGGCATTATTCTTGTATTTTTTAAAACAATAATAATTCTGTATTTTGCCTTTATGTTACTGTTAGCCGTCTTGAGATCTTATAACAAAAAGTGGTCTATAAATTTAAGAATAAAGTAAAGGTAAAGGTGACCCCTGACAATTAAGTCCAGTTGTGTCCGACTCTAGGGTGTGGTGCTCATCCCCATTTCAAAGCCGAAGAGCCAGTGTTGTCCGAAGACGCCTCCGTGGTCATGTGGCCGGCATGACTCTCCTTGCCACAGCGCATAGCATGCGGCTGGAACACAGAGAGCTGTTTACCTTCCCGCAAGCAGTACCTATTTATCTACTCGCATTAACATGCTTTGGAACTGCTAGGTTGGCAGGAGCTGGCCAAGCAACGAGCGCTCACCCCGTCGCGGATTCGAACTGCCGACCTTTCGATCGACAGCTCATGGTTCAGCCGTTTAACCCATTGCGTCAATAGAAAGCAAATAAATTACAAATAAAGTGGGTACAGAGAAGATGTGGAGGGAAGCAAGAGAAAATCTTCCTTTAAGCTGTGTTGCTATTGTGATTCCCATTGTATGACATTTGTGGTGATTAAGAGCCAAATCTGGCTTCTTATTTGATAGCCTGAAGCATATAATGCGGATTTAATCCTTCATTTTATGTGGATTTTATGTGGACCATTTTATATGGACCATTCAGTCAGTGCAAAATAGGTGCAAAGCTCTAATGTGTTCACCTTGGGTATGCTTGAATTTGACACAACTCCAAGGTTGCACATTTTAAAATATGTAGTTGTTGAAAGCTACACCAAGTACTTCATGAAGAGCTTTGACTATATGCTCTTTTATCAGCCACCTTATTCCATTCAAATACTTATTACACGTCTAAAACTTCATATTTACCCAGTTGTGCTGCTGTGAGGTTTGTATATTTATCCAGTGCACCGCAGTTCAAAAAGGATGTTGACAAGCTGGAAAGGATTCAAAGATGATGAAGGGTCCAGATGGTAAATCCTATAAGGACAAGCTGGAAGAATGAGGGCATGTTCAGCCAACAGAAAAGAAGATTAAGTTGCTTGAAAAAAGGGTCTTCCTGAGAAGAACCTTTTTCTTTTTTCCTCAAAATCTTAAAAGATTAAAAGGGATGTGCTTAAAAGAACCTCAGTTGATGGTGAATAAATTATTATCCTATCTCCCAGTATCAAACAAGAAGCAATGGCTTTAAACTATGAGAAAGAAGATTCAGGGCCAAATCCTGCCTAAAGACAGGCGGGCGAAGCACATTCTCTGTTGGCCTTCAGTGTTGCAAAAGTGCCATAAAGCACTTTTGCGGCAATGAATGAGTAAGAAGTGCCGACGTGGAGTCCAGCACAGCATACAACAACGTCCTCTGGATTCTGCGCCGCCAGCACAGGTAAGCTCTGCGCCGGGCGGTGGGAGGAGGGCAGGCCATGGTGCCAGGGGAGGGGGCAATTGACTGGCCTGGCCCAGGAGGGGAGGGCAAGGACATCGATGGTGCACTCTGCCATATCGCTGCCCCCTTCCCAGACCGGGCCGGCCTTACTCAGCCTTCCCGGAAGTGCGTCTGATAAATACTGGCGCACATCTGAGGAGGCCCATTTTGGCCGCCACATCTTAGGCAGGATCGGGCTGCTTGGTGGGAACCCTATTCACACTTTCCTGGGAGTATGTTTCACTGAACTTCATGGAACTTACTTTTGCATAGTTAGGCTGCAATTCTATATGCAGTTACTTGGGAGTAAGTCCTGTTGAACGAGCTAGATTCACAGCGCAATCCTATCCAACTTACACCACCAGTGTAACCAGCGGTGCAGCGAGAATGGGAGGCCCCAGAACGGAAAGGGGATTCAAATCCCCTCCAAAGGGGGATTCAAAGGTGATTTAAATCTCTTTTCCAAAGTCTCCTGCCCTGCCCTCCCCCACTGGTTACACCAGTGTAACTTGGATAGGATTGCGCTGTCAGCGTGCTTCATATTTCAATTGTCAACTTTTCCAAATCTGGAGCTTGCCTTTAGTCTAAACCTGCTACGTGGATCTCACGTTTAATGTTGTCTCACCTGACTTTCTCTTTTTCTTAACCTCCCTTGCCCCACATGGGCAGCCCAATCCGACTTAAAGATCGGGCGGCTGGCCGAGGCCGTCCACCCGATCCCGTGCTCCCCGCGGGCTGCCTACAGCAGGCAGACCACTGCAGAAAGTCTACTCGGGGAAGGGGACACGGCTGTAATGGTGGCTGGGGCCAATAGGCCTCCTCAAATTTCTGCCAGCTATTTTGCTGACGGAAGTTGGAGGCAGACGTGTAATGGCCCAGCCACCCTACGGAGCCCAGCAGAGACTGGGATATGGCGGACGCCATGTCCCCGCCCCCACCCAGGATGGCTGGGCCTATGGCCGACCTCCCAGCTCCACCCAAAATGCCCCCCGCCCGCCGCCCACCCACCGGGTCCACACTTACCTGGGTCCGGTGGTGAGCATAGTCCTCAGCCGGCGGAGCAGGGCAGGCTGGCCTTGTGCCGGCCTGCCCTGCTCGAAAGTAGTCCGCAAACATGCTTTACGGCACATTTGCGACTACTTTCAGCTATTCCAGGCGGCGGATCACTAGATCCGCCACCCGGAACTTAAGTCGGATTGCACCGTAAGATATGTATACTGATGGCACTGTATACAAATAATAATAATAGAATAATACCAGTTTTTGAAACTGCTTTGTGTTATGAAGTTATTGTAATTTATCATCTCTCTAAACACAATTGATGTAAGGAAGGATCTATTTGGACATAATATATGTTGGTACACTACTTTCCTAGTTGGAGAATATTTCAATAAGCATTAATATTGGAAATATTTCAGGAAATAGCTCTCTTTCCTTCTAAGTACGCTATAATAGTGTCTACTGAACCTTTGCTAGTTAGTTGTTTGACACTATACCATGTAAAGTCTTTCCCTAAGCTGATCTTTGATTCAGACTAATTGCACAGCCTCATAACAAACAGGGAGATTCAGCGGTGTCATCTCAGCTTCATTTTTCTTCTTAATATAGGCAGTTTTGTCCTTGCAAAGTTCTTACCTCAATCAAAGATTAATATTTTTTGCTATGTCTTTAATACTGACCCTGGGACTATTAAACAAAAATAGCAACCTGGGAACTATATTCATTGTTATTCTGGTATTCAACCAAACCAGGATCATTTCACCTTCGCCTGATGCTTCCAGTTCATTTTTTTAAGCTCCCTAATGATTGGTTCCTTAGTTTTAGAGATCCATTGCTATAGTATTATTAGTAAGAATATTTATATACCAGTTTTCAACACAAAGTACTTGTACTTTACATAACAAAATAAATCAATTAATGGTTCCCTGTCCCCAAAGGGCTCATAAAAGATGCAAAATCTAGATGCAAAATATACTTTAGATTTTTGGATAAATAAGTACTTCAGTGAATGTCAGCCAGCATGTGATAGTTGTTAGGGCATTGGACTAGGACTGGGGAAATTTGGATTCAGATTCCCATGAAGCTGTCACTATTTCTCAGTCTAACAAGGTTCTTGTGATGACAAACTACCTCCCGAGTTTGTTGTGGGGATGAGAAAAATATGTATGCTGCCCTGAGCAACTTGCAGGAAGAACAGGATATAAATGTTAATAAAATAAGTTAACAGCGCCACTGGCGTTGACAGGGGGAAGCGGGGGGGCGGGCCGCCGGGGGGTGTCGCGCGTCTAGGGGTGACGCACGATCACCCCCCCACTTACAGTTTCGAGCGGAGGGTGGGCCCGCCTGCCCTCCCCTGTGTCCGTTTGGCTCCAAAATGAGCCGAAAACGGAGCGGGGAGGGCGTTCTGCTCCTGCACGTGACGTCACGCGCGGGGGCGGAGCCTCCCCTTAAGGGCGACGCGCGCCCCCGCTCTGGGGTGACGTGCGTCGTCGCGACGCGACTGAACAGCGCAATCCTGAGTAGGATGCGGCAGTCGGCCTAAAGGGGCTGCTGGCATGGGAACTACACAGGATGCAGCAGGGTGCTGCCCTGTTTCGCCCTCCGCCCGCCCCTGCACCAACCAGTGCAGGACATACCTCCGCTGGTGGCTGCCAAGCAGTGGCATAGCTAGACTGGAGCGAAGGCAAGTAGTTCTGCAAGACTCCGTTACAGCGGAGTCAACGGCCCTTCCCCCTTGCTGTTGGAGCCATTCTGGCGGCAAAGGCAACACGCAGGACACTCTCCTGTCGCTGCCGGAATGGCTCCAACAGCAAGGGGGAGGGGCCGCTGACTCCGGTGTAACGGAGTCTGGCAGAACTACTTGCCTCCGCTCCAGTCTAGTTTCACCTCTGCTGCCAAGTTCGGAGCATGGCGGAGTGAGTGCTGCTGGCCTCCTTGCAGGCAGCCCTTACTCTAGACTCATCGCAATCGTGCTTTCCAGCACATTTGCGATGGCCTAGAGCAGCGGAGCTAGGTTTAGAGAGGTTCGTGCTGCCCAAATAATAATGCCAAGTATACTCTACTTTAAGAATTCTGGATGTCTCTTGGCTGGGTTGCTCATTCAAATTCAAACCTAGTAAAACTAATTCATCCTTATAGACCATGTGTCTATTATGTTAAGCAGACTGTTTGAAGGCACACAGCTGTACTTGGACATGAGCTCATCATACCATCTGTGTACAGTGAGATCACCATCATGTGTCACTTCCAGATTAAGACCAGTCGCAGGGATGCAACAGGGAGTGGAGTGGTCTTCACCTTTTGCTTGTGACCTTTCCATATACGTCTGGTTGACCATTCTGGGAATCATAAACCTGGACTAGATAGGACATTGTCTTGATCCATCATGGCTCTTCTTATATTTATGTTCTTATCTCTACATCTGTAATGGCAATTCTATTAACAGTTTGCCATCTTTCATTCTGACTCTAAAAGTCGACACTCATGGTGCAGTCCTCTCTAGTCTTTGACCGGCAGAGTGACTGCAGAATGGTCAAGCACTGCAGTGGAGAGGTGAGCCCCCTCCATGTGGGAGGGTGGAATGGGCCTTTGGCGGGTGGGATTGTTCCGCCAGGCCCGGGAAAGGGGATGGATCAGAGGCAGTCTCCTCCGCTGAATCCTATCTTCCTTCCAGGGCCTGGCTGCCATTACACAGCCAACTCAAATGTGCACCAGTAAGATAGCTGGTGCACATTCGAGTAGGTTCCCCTGGGGCAGCTTGGGCTCTACTCATAGTAAGTTGACAAACGTCCCCTTCCCCCAAGGAGAACTCCTGCCACATCGGTACTGGGTCCTGTCTGAATAGGATGCAGTGCTGGCTCTATGCCCTTGCTGCAGCCTAGCTAGACATGATTTATTGTATGTATATGTGTATGCCTAATAAAGGTTGAGTCATGAGCTAGACAGGACTGGGCTGTCAATGGCTAACTCATAAATCAAGGGGTAAATTCAGCATCTGTACCTCATTCCCCTTTCAAATTTAAAATAATGTAACAGGAGCCTGCTAACCATATTTTTTTGTTTTGTGTCACTTATATATTATTAGTATCTATTTCAAAAAAATTCCTGTCCCTCCCAAAGGCATTCATAACTTTAACACATAGCCCCACACTATCATCTCAAATGCTTTCTCTTTATTGATAAAACATAGAGATATAGGATGTGTATATTTTATTATTAATAATATTTCTGTCATTTTAATACTATTATTATTTAGATCTATCTCTTCATACTCTGTCTGGTACAGAATCTTAATGTATTAACTACAATTGCAGTTACCCTAACCTCTGGTGGAAAGACTCCTGAAACAGCCAACAATAAATATATTTGTTGTTGTTGTTCAGTCGTTAAGTCGTGTCCGACCCTTCGTGATCCCATGAACCATATCCCGCCAGGCCTTCCTGTCCTCCACTATCTTCCTGAGTTCGCTCATTTTCATGTTCGTTGCATCGGTGATGCTGTCTAACCATCTCATCCTTTGCCTTCCCCTTCTCCTTTTGCCTTCAATTTTTCCCAGCATCAGAGTCTTCTCTAGAGACTCCTCTTAGGTGGCCAAAATATTTGAGTTTCAGCTTTAGTACCTGTCCTTCCAGGGAACAGTCAGGGTTGATTTCATTTAGGATTGACTGATTTGATCTCCTAGCAGTCCAAGGGACTCTCAGGAGTCTTCTCCAGCACCACAGTTCAAAAGCATCTATTCTTCGGCGCTCAGCCTTCCTTATGGTCCAACTCTCACAACCATACGTTGCTACTGGGAACACCATCACCCTGACTATACGAACTTTTGTTGGCATGGTGATATCTCTGCTTTTTATTATGCTATCTAAATTTGCCATAGCTTTCCTTCCAAGGAGTAAGCGTCTTTTAATTTCATGGCTGCTGTCTCCGTCTGCAGTGATCTTGGAACCCAAAAAAGTAAAATCTGTTACTGCTTCCATTTCTGCCCCTTCTATTTGCCAGGAATTGATGGGACCAGATGCCACGATCTTAGTTTTATTAATGTTGAGTTTCAAGCCAACTTTTGCACTCTCCTCTTTCACCCTCATCACGAGGCTCTTTAGTTCTTCTTCACTTTCTGCCATTAGGGTGGTATCGTCTGCATATCTGAGGTTGTTGATATTTCTCCCGGCAATCTTGATTCTGGCTTGCGATTCATTCAGCCCTGCATTTCTCATAATGTACTCTGCATATAAGTTAAATAGGCAGGGTGACAATATACAGCCTTGCCGTACTCCCTTCCCAATTTTGAACCAGTCGGTTGTTCCATGGCCGGTTCGAACTGTTGCTTCTTGACCCGCATACAGGTTTCTCAGGAGATAGGTAAGGTGGTCTGGTACCCCCATCTCTTTAAGAATTTGCCACAGTTTGTTGTGATCCACACAATCAAAGGCTTTTGCGTAGTCAATGAAGCAGAAGTAGGTGTTTTTTTGGAACTCTCGTGCTTTCTCCATGATCCAGCACATGTTGGCAATTTGATCTCTAGTTCCTCTGCCTCTTCGAAACCCAGCTTGTACGTCCGGTAGTTCTCGGTCCACGTACTGCTGAAGCCTAGCTTGTAGGATTTTGAGCATAACCTTGCTAGCATGTGAAATGAGTGCAATTGTGCGATAGTTTGAACACTCTTTGGCACTGCCCTTCTTTGGAATTGGAACATAAACTGACCTTTTCCAATCCTTTGGCCACTGCTGAGTTTCCAAATTTGTTGGCATATTGAGTGCAGCACTTTCACAGCATCATCATTTAGGATTTTAAGTAGCTCAGCTGGGATATTATCATCTCCACTAGCTTTCTTGTTAGTGATGCTACCTAAGGCCCACTTGACTTCACTCTCTAGGATGTCCGGCTCTGGGTCAGTGACCACACCAGCGTGGTCATCAGGAACATTAAGATCTTTCTTGTATAGTTCTTCTGTGTATTCTTGCCATCTCTTCTTAATCTCTTAGGTCTCTGCCTTTTTTGTCCTTTATCATGCCCATCTTTGCACAAAACGTTCCCTTGATATCTCCAATTTTCTTGAAGAGATCTCTAGTCCTCCCCATTCTGTTGTTTTCCTCAATTTCCTTGCATTGTTCATTTAAGAAGGCCTTCTTATCTCTCCTTGCTATTCTCTGGAAATCTGCACTCATTTGTTTATATCTTTCCCTTTCACCTTTGCTTTTTGCATTCCTTGAAGAGATCTCTAGTCCTCCCCATTCTGTTGTTTTCCTCGATTTTCCTCGAGGAAAACAACAGAATGGGGAGGAAGAGATCTCTAGTCCTCCCCATTCTGTTGTTTTCATCGATTTCTTTGCATTGTTCATTTAAGAAGGCCTTCTTATCTCTCCTTGCTATTCTCTGGAAATCTGCATTCAGTTGTTTATATCTTTCCCTTTCACCCTTGCTTTTCGCATTCCTTCTTTCCACAGCTATTTGTAAAGCCTCATCTGACAGCCACTTTGCCTTCTTGCATTTCCTTTTCTTTGGGATCGTTTTAGTTGCTGCCTCCTGTACAATGTTACGAACTTCCGTCCATAGTTCTTCAGGCACTCTGTCTACCAGGTCTAATGCCCGAAATCTATTCTTCACCTCCACTGTATATTCATAAGGGATATGGTTTAGGTCATATCTGACTGGTCTAGTGGTGTTCCCTACATTCTTCAGTTTAAGTCTGAATTTTGCAATAAGAAGCTCATGATCTGAGCCACAGTCAGCTCCAGGTCTTGTTTTTACTGATTGTATAGAGCTTCTCCATCTTTGGCTGCAAAGCACATAATCTGTCTGGTTTCGGTATTGACCATCTGGTGATGTCCATGTGTAGAGTCGCCTCTTGTGTTGTTGGAAAAGAGTGTTTGCTTTGACCAGCGTGTTCTCTTGACAGAACTCCGTTAGCCTTTGCCCTGCTTCATTTTGCGCTCCAAGGCCAAACTTGCCTGTTCCGTTTATTTCTTGATTTCCGACTTTAGCATTCCAGTCTCCTATGATGTAAAGGACATCTTTTTTGGGTGCTAGTTCTAGAAGGTGTTGTAGGTCTTCATAGAACCGGTCAACTTCATCTTCTTCGGCATCAGTGGTTGGAGCATACACTTGGATTACTGTAATGTTGAATGGTTTGCCTTGGATTCGAACTGAAATCATTCTGTCGTTTTTGAGGTTGCACCCCAGTACTGCCTTTCCCACTCTTTTATTGACTATGAGGGCTACTCCATTTCTTCTAAGGGATTCATGCTCACAGTAGTAGATACGATGGTCACCTGACTTAAATTCGCCCATGCCCGTCCATTTTAGTTCGCTGATTCCCAAGATGTCAATGTTCAATCTTATCATCTCATTTTGACCACATCCAGCTTGCCTTGATTCATAGACCTCACATTCCATGTTCCTAAGCAGTATTGCTCCTTGCAGCATTGGATTTTCCTTTCAACCTCAGACACATCCACAGCTGGACGTCCTATTGGCTTTGGCCCAACTGCTTCATTCTTTCTGGGTCTACTTGGAATAGTCCTCCGCTCTTCCTCAGTAGCATATTGGACACCTTCCGACCTGAGGGGCTCATCTTCCGGCGTCATATCTTTTAGCCTTTTGGTACTGTTCATGGGATTTTCTTGGCAAGGTTACTGGAGTGGGTTGCCATTTCCTTCTCCAGTGGATCACTTTTAGTCAGAACTCTCTGCTACGACCTGTCCGTCTTGGGTGTCCCTGCACGGCATAGCTCATGGCTTCATTGAGTTACACAAGCCCCTTATATATATTGTATAAAATACAGCATTCCATAACAAAAAATTGATCATCAAACTTCTGCTTCAATTTTTGATGATGATGATGATGATGATGATGATGATGATAATAATTGTATTTATATAGCATCATCAATGTAATGTATTTGAGCAATCAAGTCATTTTTATCTATTGCTGATATGCTCGCCTTGGTTGCCCTTGCGGGAGAAAGGCGGGTTATAAATTCTATAAATAAATAAAATAAATGCTCAGAACTACATATTTAGGAATAATATTCCAACTATCATTAATCCAATTAACATTTGTGATATATTTTCCTTTGCTCAACTTTACTTAAGGAAGCATTGTCTTCTTTTCTATTCAGAGCTTAGTTGCTCAGCGTTGATCAGTCCATTGCATTTTTCAAAATATGCATAGGATTTTTCAGCATAATGGGTTGCATCCTAAACTTTTATTCTATTCACAAAAGTGAGTCTTTCAACAAGGGGGGATGGTCAATTTTCCAGCGATGTAGACTTGAGTCTATTGACTCGAACTTGAGTTGGACTCAAGTCACATCAATGACTTGACTCGGACTTGACTCGGCGATTGTAAAAGACTCAAAAGACTCGATTCGAAACTTGGAGCCTTTTACAAGAAGTCAAATTTTATTCAGGTTTAAACCCATTTTCCCCATTAAATACATAGGGACTCGCAACACGCAACCAAAGACTCAGGACTTGGGGGCAAAGACTTGGGACTTGACTTGAGATTTGGACCCAGAGATTTGGGACTTGACTCAAGACTTAGAGACAGAGACTTGATCCACATCCCTGCAATTTTCACTGATCTCCATTTCTGTCTGCAGCTCTCCTGCACCCTCTGAAACTATGTTTCTGAGGATTATACCACATATCGCCTTCTCTTTAGCTATGTCATTTCTAATTTATACTTTAAAAGTTCTCTAAACTGTGCCCATATCTACTTAATCTGTATATTTATGCTGAGAACTGTAGGTTCCCCCCCCCCCCCCGGGTTCTGTTTTATTATCTAACCTTGAAGCCATAAGGGATCTTATTTTCAGACAGTTCTCTCTTAAGTACATTACCCAATTCAGTATACTGACTATTGCACAATCAGAAATTATTACTGGCTGTACAGTATCTGTACACTGTAATTTTTCTTTTGACATCTGATTTGTAACTTACTAATGAGTTCTTTTTCCTTACCCATAACAGGGCTCATCACTGTACTACACTCCCCAGCTATATTTTTTCCTTCAATGAATCCTTCAAATGCCTTAATTAAATTATTGAAGAATGATGCTCAGGCTGCTCAGTTAAAGGGCCGGTTTGGTTTGTGGCCAACATGGGGGTAAGGCTATGCTCAGAAGAGTCTTCGTGTCCCCCATCATGTTTGGAGCCCTTAGGCTTGTCTCTTAGGCACACAGTGTGCTCTGACACTGAGGTAGGGAGACACTGCAATTAGTAGGTAACATTTTTCCTCCCTCACCACTCAGCATTTTGGCAACATTCCGGGGGGACGGTACAGCAGAATGGTACAACTTGGGCCCTTTGAGCCCCGCGTTTGGCAGTTCTTGGATTGTGGTGCAAAAGCGTCTTGGTTGCTATCCCTCTCCTGTTTTCTGGCTAGCAGGGAGTATGATGGAAGCAGCATCATAGGACAACATGTAGCTTGTTTGCCCTTGATTGGATTGCAGGGGGAGGACTTAAGAGCCTCCATTCGGGCTATTTCCCCCCCCAAATGAATTTAAGAATTACTAAGTCTTCCAGGTCTGCACTTGGGTGGCTTGTCTGACACTTTCCCACCAGTGGGGTTGGGATTCTTGGACTTATTTTAGAAAGCTTCCAGGTGGATGAAGGTGGGGTGTTAATTGGGCTTCCATTTTGGGTGGCTTTCCTGATGCTCCCAGGTGGACAAGAAGGGTGCTAATTGGGCTTTAATCCTTATCATGTGGACCTTCCTGCTTCCTGTTCAAGCCCTGCTTCCTGTTTAACGGAGCCTCTCTAGCTTGCAGACTGCTTGCCTGCTTCATCGCTATAAGCAGCATGAAATGGTTAAGCAAGAAATGTAGGGGCTTTGTGCCAGCTCTATGAAGAAAAAAAAGGTAATGGGTGTGCAGGGGACCGAGGGCCCCCGCGATCTGCGGATAAGTGAATCTGTGGGTAGTGGGTCCACGGATATGGGGTCCCTCTGTATTAGAACTCTTATTCAGTTGTGTGAGTGTCATCAAGTTGGCCACTGTTTTTGTTTTTGTTGTTGTTGTTGTTAGTAACTGATTTGTTGGGTGACCTGTATTGTTATATATTAAAATAAATAAAGTTTATGGGTGACACCAACCTAGTAACAGCACTGGGATGATGCAAAGAGCTTTCGCACCGGGTGACGCAAACCCTAGTGATGCCTCTGTGAGGGAGTGAAGAGTAACTGTTGTTCTCCCCCTGCTAAATATAAGAGAGCTGCCACTGAACAAGTGCCTCTCGACTCAATTCACAGTGATGTTTTCTTATTTCATTATCTAGCTCATCTTTTTGAGTTTGAGAATGCTTTGTTTTTCTTTCCTCATAACTTTCAATGCAAATGATTCTTCGCATTTATATAGTGCTTTCTGCATGTGTAAAGTGCTTCATTTGTACTGTATTATCTTGATGTTGTCCTTCCAACAACCCTGTAAGGTAAGTGGTATTATCACCAAATTGCAGCTGGGGAGCTGAGACTGAGAGGGAGTGGCTTGCCTAAGGTCACATGGTGAGTTCATGGCAGAGACAAGGTTCCAACCAGCGGCGTAAGCAGGGCGGAGCGCGTGGAGCAGCTGTTCCAGGCGCGCGGCCCGTGCCCAATGGGCGTACGGAGCAGCTGCTCCAGGCGCCCGCCTGTCATTCACCGGTCGCTTCGGCCGTCTTCTGTTTGGCCCTCCCGCCCTCCCTGGAGCACGTTTGGCTCCAAAATGATAGCAAAACCGGCGGGGGCACGGGATAGGAGACGTGCTGCGCGCGCAGCTGTCTCCCTCTGCCCTCCTATTGGCTGCAGAAGGCGGACGCCCCGCCCCCTTGCCCAGGCGCCCCATCGTGATCCTGCGCCTCTGATTCCAACCATGGAAGTCCTGAGGCACAGCTCGGTTTATTCGCCACTATGCTACACCAGCTCTCTTGATACTTTATTCAGTATAGAACTACTTTAAAAATTTTCAAATCCCTTTTCATTCAGGGGTGTTTTGTTTTTTGCTATCTCTTCTATTTTTATAATTAAAAGGACTGTTATATTTTTCCTCTAGAGTTATAGCTCTGAATGTAGTCTAATATAGATCACTAAAAAGGAATAGAGAACTGGCACAGGTATTCCGCTCCCCCCCCCCCCCACAAACCACGTGTGACACAGATATTGGCAGAAAATCAGGGTTTATTGAATATTACAATGCCAGACTCAGCTGGTGAATGATGCGGGTCCCAACAAACTCCACCCCCAAGTGTGGGCCTCTAACTAGGAGGAGAGAGCTAACCTGTCAAAGCCCTCCATTGGGTGAATGACCCACCCTGGCTCTGAATCTGGGTTCAGCTCGCCTAGCTTCATAATGGCCAACCCCTGTAAAGGGGGTCAAGGAAGCTGAATTGTCCTGCCAACCTCAAGCTAGGTAACCTGTAAGGTGGGCATACCAGTTGAAGACTGGGGGGGGGGGCAACTAGTCCGCATACCCAAGTTAGATAGCCTCTGGGAGGCAGTTCTGGTTCTCCTCCCAATACTCACTTGCCTAAGGGCAGACCCCAATCCCTAATCCTCCTCCCTGCTCGCACTGTCCTGCCAGATACGGCCTTACCTGGCTAGACCCAAACCCAAAGTGCAGTCTGGGATAGGTGAAAAAACTCTCCAAGTTGGTTAGGATTGGGCTGCATTCAAATTCCATCTTCACTTAATCACGCCAGTAATACTGTTCATAATTCATTCTAAAGGAATTCATTTATACACTGCCAATAGAGTGTCTACATTTTTGTCTTCTGTTTCAAATACTGTCTTGTGAATGCCACTAAAAAGTGTGTGTGTGTGTGTGTGTGTGTGTGTGTGTGTGTGTGTGTGTGTGTGCTCACAAATGAAAACAACAACAACACCTAGGGATAGGCTATGTTCAGGAACTCCAAGACAGTTCTTTGAAAAATGTGACAATGTATAAACAGTACAGTTGAACGCGTAACACAGGCTTTGTTGTATTATCACACAGCAGTTCCAACAAATCTACTATAGATCCATGCTGTCAACAGATACATGGGGGGAATAACCCAGTCAACAGGAATGCTTCTTAAGAAAACCACCCAATTTACTTGTGTGAGACTCAAGGCCAAATCGTCTCATCTTTGCAGAAATCATTCTCCTGTAGTGAATAGCAATTCTGTTTCAAACTAATTTTTTTTCTTTCGTGTCGTAACACAGCTTTTATGGATGATTCCAGAAAAGGAGAATACGCTCCCATGATTTTAACTAGCAAGGAGCACATTTGGAAAGAGGGGTGGGGGAAGCCCTCTCCTGTGGGGATTACCAAAGAAAGGATCTCAAAATAACAATCAGCCTGTCTATCTCTAAAATGGCTTTGAAACATACAACCTAGTCATGTAGTTTCTGCATTAGTAAGCTTTGTCCAAAGTTTAGAATGATTAAAAAAAAAAAACCTGTGAGATACCTCACAGTAATGACATAATTTAAAATCACATCTCGATGATTACTTTTTATTCTGTAACCATTATCCATTCACTTTAGCCATTGCTAAAACTTTGGCTTCATTATACCGGACCAATTAAAACAGGAAGACTGCTGAGGAAACATAATAGTACTTCCTTCAATTTATTACTCATGGTAGATGACTTGCACGCAACACACACACACACACACACACACACACACACACACACACACACACACACACAACCCTCAGGGGGGAAAACCCTCGCTCTGCTTTCAGGCCTGATGCATAGTTGCTTATGCTATAGATAATTAAGTGTTTTGGTGGGAAATTTGTTCATGAGACGGATATATAATTAGACAAATTTGTTCACCTATCTTGGTTCATTGAAGTCTCTATGAGCTTCCTTTGCTTGGCAATGGGTCCTGATCCTAGAAGCTTTTATGCCTGATTAATTGTCAATATTAGGCAGGGGTTTGCTCATTAGCTTCGTGCAGGGCACATTGCCACTTGCAACAAGCCCCATTTGGAGAGATGATGTGTTAACTGTTTATTAACAGTGTGCTAGTTGCTGTTTTGTAAAGCTTAGCCTGCTAAAGCCAAGGCACATACTGATACAATTTCGAGGGAAACAGCATTAAAAAATACACTTTTTCCCCTGGTCTAAAGCAGAAAAAAAAAATAGAGCCTGCCAGTATTCGTAGCTTATTCTGAACTCCCCAGTGATTTTTTTCTTGCTTAAAAAAACATCCTAACAGAAATGTACTGTGTATTATTCAGGCAGCATATCTTGGGTTTTCAATCTGTTATGTCAATTCCTTTAAATCATATGTACCCTGGTGTGCTTTAGCACCATCAGTTTTAAGCAAAAGGAAGCAAATTAAAGTTCATATGCCTATACAACAGAAATGTGGTTGGGATAGAGTCAGCGCTCCGTTTGAAGCTTAGCAGAAAAGGGGCTTAACCTCCTCTTGAATTAAAATGTTCCAATTTTTCTTCCTAGCTAATTAGGTCCAGTGCTAGACAGTTCCAGTTCCTATTCTCCCCCATTAGAAAGGCTGAAGTGTGCAGTGTATCTTGAACTATAGTTTGCCTCCTTGACAGGCAGTTGGGACTTCTCCAGGAGATTGCAAACTATTTTTCCTGCTTGCAGTTGCAAACCACGGGACGGATTTATGCAGGTCTATGCTCAGACCTATAGGTGTCATTAGTGGTTTGTGGCAAAGGAGACCTCACACTCCTGCACCGTGCATATCAGGATTGCAGAACAATGTAAAAAAAAAAAAAAAAACCACCACCACCACAACAAAAGCCCTCCACCACAGAAGAAAATATCCTCTATTGGACCTTCACATCATGAGGTTGTAAAAAATTTAAAAAAGCGGTGAAGGCTATTTCAGAGCAGAAAGCAAGAATCAAATGCCGTCAGCATTCAGCCACTGCTCCTCTTCAGTGGGAAAATGCTGCCTCCATATTCTCCGACGCTGTAACTACATTTCATGAATGGTGAATGACAGAGGCTCAAACTCAGAGGTCTTCGGTGCCCACAAAAACTAAAGAGATGATGCCAAGAGGCTCCAAACATTAGAGAGGGCTTTTCAAGGGCTTTATGGCTAAGTAGAACATGGCACAATCAGCGATTCATGCCAGTGCAGCGATGAATACAGGAGAAGAAAATGTCCCCAAGCAGACAGGGTGAAAGTATTTACTAGTCCACACAGTAATAGAAGCCCTCCTAGACTTTGGTTGATATGTATTATACCTTAATCTGGAGGCTTCATTTTCTGCTAAGAGAATTAACATCTGATGAAATGCACGAGGGGTTGAAGTCCCTGTGCACAGGCGGCAGTCCTATGCACACTTACTAGGGAGTAAACCCCATTGGACATAGTGGGACTGACTTCTGAATAAATGTGCAAAAGATTGTGCTACAAATCTCAGTGTAAACTGACTGAAACAACTGTCTTCAGTCATATGGATTAGTAGCAACATGAGACCCCTTTTTTGCTTGATGGATTGTATGCATTTTTTATGTTTGTTTTATAAACAGTTTTGGAAGCCGCCTTGGGCATTTGCCTCCGCAAGGGAAAGGCAGGGTATAATTTTTATAATAAAATATATTGGAGATGATCGTTTGCCGGCAAATCCGTGTGTGTGTGTGTGTGTGTGTGAGAGAGAGAGAATGAATGAATGAATGAATGAATGAATGAATGAGAAAGGATGTGCATACATGCATCTTTGTGAAGATACCTATGTAAAAGAGAATGGAAACTTTTGCTTTTGTTGCAGTCTGCTACTCATTTCAAAATTGGCAGTGCAGTTTTCAGAATAAACCAAAAGTGGTTCCGTTAATATCCTTGTCCTAGGATTTAATAATGTCTAGGTATAGCACATAATTTCTGCTACATAAGTCAGGCATAATTCAGTTTAAAGACAACATGCTAATTCTACTATGCACTTGAAACAACTAATATGATGAGGCAGACCCTCCCCATCTAATTCCTACCTGATGGAGGAGAACTGGATCAATTACACAATCCAGCACACATTTTGGTGCCTTAAACGTTAAGACCTATTCTTGGGTATATTTGGGGCGCTGATTCCAGAAATGGCATCAGTTTTGCCCTATCAGCTCTAATTTTGGAGATATGGCATCACCTATATGCTGATTTATGCAGCTCCCTCGTGAGGAAACCAACACCATGGCTTACTCATGAGGAAGCTGCTTGAATCAGCATATAAGGTGGCTATGCCGTATCTCCAAAACTAGAGCTGATAAGGCAAAACTGATGCCATTTTCAGCCCCCCCTTCAGATATATTCAAGAATAGGTCTAACTTCCAAAGCACCAGAAAAATATATATATATCTTTTTGTTGGGCTGTGCTATCAAGTCTATTTATTTAAAACACTTTCATGTCACTCTTCTTATGTGCAGATCAGGCTTACCAAAGTAAAACAACTTTTCAGCCCTCTCATGATCCTGGTTTTGAACAGTGCCTAGGACACTGGCAGAGGGCAAGGTGCCAGAAAGCTCTGGGGTTACTGGTGTTTGATAGCATAGGCTGCAAAAAGCCAGGCACAGAGCCCAATGCAAACACCAATCAGAGACCCAGTACCCAATCGGACCCAGAGAGAGACCCAATCAGAGACCCAGTTTTGTCTGAACCAAACATGGCAGCCTCCCAAGGAATCACTGCCCTGTGCCCTCATCACCCAGAGCCATGTGATCCGCTGCCTCCACTTGCCAAAGATGCAAAAACAAAACATGCCTCAAATGAAGGGGACAGTGTTAGACTGCAAGGCTTTTGGCAAGGAGTACACCTTTAAAGATCTGTGCCCCTCAGAGACTCTGGGACAGGAAGGAAGGTCTATTATTGGGGATAAACAGTCTGGTGCTGAAACTCATTGAAGTAAGTGGTTTGATGCCTGGGGAACTACCTTGGATGCTGAGGAGCCTATCTTGGTCCTTGCCCATGTTCCCTGTTCCACAGTTGGTCTTTGACTCCTGGTCCAATGTTGATACTGCCTCATTTGTTGATTGGATTAGAAGTGCTGATGATCTCTGTTCATTTGTCAAACACACTCCAACTGGGCAACAAACAGTTAAAAAAATCCAACAAATAATAATGGAAGCCAAGTATAGCTGCCAGGTAGATATGAACTGCATCCACCAGAGTCACCAAATGATAGCCAAAATGGAAAGGTCTTGCAGCCTTTTCAAAATGTGGAAAGAAGGGAACACGAATAGCTTGAGACTAGCCTCAGCAGAGTGGTTATACCACAATCTCAGGGTCTGGCAGGATGACCTTTGCCCTGCTCCTAGCTGTAGACGTTCTCATTTCAAATGAAGCAGGATTTGATCTCCTGGATAGGGATGATTGCAGGCGCTGAAAAAGGGGGAAGCGGCTCTTAATGAATGCAGGCTTGAAGCCATTAAAACCAGTACCTTGAATTGGATCTGGAATCAAATACAGAAACAATTCAAATGACTGAATGTCATTTGTGTAGGCTTCAATACTTAAAAGGAGGTAAGCATTTTTCACCAGCTGCTACTTCTGAGTAGCCCACGAACAGCCCCACACAGAGTGTATTACAATAGTCAGTCCCGGCTGTTACAAAAGCATGGATCAATGTGGTGAGGTCAGCTTCCTCAGGAACAGATGGAACTTACTTAATAAGTGCCATTGGTAAAATATATCAGTGGCCAACACTGCTACTTATTTAACTAAAATCAGGGGGGCCCAAGAGTGTGCCTAGGCTCTGAACTTATTTAGTTGAGGATCATTATTTATCCCCATGTATCACAGGAATACTAATATGTTCCGGGGCCTAAGGGGCCTCACCACCACCATCACTTCTACCTTCACTGGATTCAGACTTTCCGTTCACTCTAATCCATTTGATCTCAACCTCTGGGTACCGATTCAGGACAGATCCAGCAGCTCCTGAGCACTTAATTAAAGAAATGGAGAATTCAGCGTCATCACTTATATAAAGTTAGTGAATGAATTAATGAATAAATAAGCAAGCATATTGATTACACCCAATCCCAAATCTATGGATGGTCTCTTCCAGTAACTTGTCAAAGAACATAATGTCTCAAGAGAATTGTGTGGTCTAATTAAAGCCACTGATGTTCAGCAGAGTCAGCAGGTTGAAATTTCTCTTATCCACCACCAGGCACAGATCATCTTCTAGACCAGGGGTGGCCAAACTTTCAATATGAACCTTTAATATAACCGTTCATATTCCTGGACCTTTAATAGCTGTCTAGGTGAGGGCATTTCAGCAGGTGCAGCTGCTTTAGCAATTGCAATTGCATCAGCACTTGCAGCTGCCAAGATTCTGTCTCCTACACAACTCTTAAGAACGCAGAGGCCCCAATGGTTGGCCACCCCTGTTCTAGAGCTACTAAAGTAGCCCCCATCCCATAACAAGGCCAGAAGCTTAATTTAAAGGGCCGAAGAAAGATGGTTTGTACAGAAATCCCTGGAATTAGATACAACATACTCAACTAGTTTCCCTAAAAAGGAAAAAATTAGACACACCAGTCTAACTTTGGTTAAATGGCTCTTACATAAAGATGGCTTACTTGTCTCCTATGTAGCATTAATTAAAAAAAATACTTGCCAAAAGTCAATTTTTCATTGTCTTTTTAACTAGCCAGGATGGACATAGGTCCAGATTACTTGTGATATCCTTCATAAACTCAAGCATCCTGTCAATATCCTTGAAGGAAAGTGAATGAAACTGGTCCATGCAACTGAGACAAGTGGTTGCTTTACGCACCTCCAGGATAGACTCGGACTGCCATAGTTAAGTTGGATTGAATTTGACTGTCAACAAAGGATGATACAAGCTGCCTCAGTAAGCTTTGGGCATTTCACCTTCTGGTGGATCTTCCTTAGGAGCCATTTAATTATTTGATTTTGTCTGTAAACCGCTTTGTGAATTTTTTTGTTGAAAAGCGGTATATAAATACTGTTAATAATAATAATATGGAAGCCCACACACCACTCAGAAGAGCTGAGCAGATTATTCAGTGGGTGTGTGGGAGAAGAAAGACTTTGCTGTCATCACCACAATCACCACATAGGCATCTGTGTGGGCTCCATGACATGCTCAGACCCTGCACAAGAATGCAAGGATAGACAAAACGCCCATTTCAATAGAAAGCTTTCTTCTCTTCTGTCACTCTAGATATAAGCCTTTGGGATTAGTTTGGTAAAATCATTTTTGTGGAAGGCCGGTGATGGGATTACCCTGTTCCCACCACTGCCCAACCCCCTCCCCTGCCCTCTGGATGGAGGCACGAAGGGGAAGACTGCTGATTGGCTGCAGGGCCGCATCTGGGCGGGGCATGGCTGAGGAGATGGGCGTTGGTGCTCCCGGCTCCTCAGTCCAGGCCATTTCATTGAGCCCCGCCCGCCTGCCCACCCTGGTTTCAGTCTGAGAATAGCTGGTCGCTCTTTATGGGGGCTGGGTAGGAATTTTTGGTCGCCATCCATATTGGCCCCTGGTTGGCAGTTTTTTTCACCTACACCAGACTGTGCTTAGGGAGTGGCTCCTATGGGTTGCAATATTTACTTAAGGCAGATGGCGTGCGGGTCAGGTAGACAGGAACCTGGGATCGACGTACAGCCTGAGGCTGGCAAGGTCAGGGGGTAAGCCAGGATCGCTCAGACGACACTTGACTGGGTTGGTGAGGCAGGCTGGTAAGCCCCCTGGCTGGAAAGCGTTAGACTACCATCACGGCTTAGCCGGTGGGGATCTGCGCTGCCTAGCTGCGTTGACCCACTGTGACAGCTCACGCAGTCCTGGACCAAAGTGAGACTTGAGTCAGGCTGTGATGCCCAGGTAAGCAAGGGGGGAAGGCAGACGGCTAGTGCCGTTTCCCCCAGATAGGGCCCACAAACTCAGAGTTTTTTGCTGTAGATTCTGTATTTGATCAATAAAATTGGCCCTCTATACCCAAGCTTCTGTGTAGTGTGCTTCTTTGGGGGAGGGGGGTGTTGCACAGGTAAGCCTGTGACACCCTCAGGATCCAGTTTTTGGATGAGCCATTATTATATTCATCAACATTTTCTAGTGGACATCTCTTTGGTATAATTTGTTGTGCATTAAAGTTTTTTGTGAACCTATATGTATGTATATGAGTATATTCTTAAATTCATATTTCAAGGATTGTATTTTAATGTTCTGTTTGTGTCATGTGTCAAAAACGTGGGTTTTTTTAACTGCTTTTCATCCTGTTATCCCATAGTTTTTAATATAAAATAATTCTTGTGGTAATTTTGATATTTTTTTTATTTAGATGCTCTGCATTCATTAAACACACACACACACACACACACACACACACACACACACACACAAGGACCAAATAAAACTATTGGTTAGCTTTCTTCTTCAACAGCAAATCATGAAGAAGGGATGCTCTATTGACTTATCTATAAGATACATCAAGATAAAGGAGGGGGAATTAGAAGAACTTGCATATGGCCCTTACATTCTAGCTAGGCTGTAGACTGTAGGCCAGATGTGGTTAAAGCTAATATTTGTGTTATACTGTACATACAATTCCCTATTTCTTGCAACGACATCTCTGACCATCATTGCTCCCATAATATTGCTTCTGGGCCCCTGTTATCCCTAATTTAACCTTGCCAAACATGTCAGGCTAGATATTCTTGTCCTTGAAACAGCTTCTCTCACCCCAGCCTCATGGAGATTCTAGACTGAGGTTGTTCAGCACTGCCCTAGCAGTGGAGCAAAAGAATCAGCCCACCCAAAGCACATTGCCCCAAGCCAATCTAGGTGCAACAGACTGTATGTTCTTTCTGGGTCAGGGAGAGAAGGCTCTTCCTCACTGCCATGTTCTTCTTTTCCACATGCAAATAACAGAGAGGTAGATAATGATCTATCATGAAGGCCAGCCACCCCAGATGTACAACTCTTGCATTGGGTATCAGTGACCCCAGCACCATGTGCTCTTCATGGCAAGTATTAAGACATCTCAATACTGCCCACTGCTGCCGCGATACTGTCTGGCCCTCATTTACCATTGCTATCATTTTTTGTTCTCAGTCGTTCTACCCATGTGAGCTGGTGTGGTAGTTAGAATGCTGGACTGGAGAGATGCAGGTTCAAATCTCCACTTAACCATAAAGTCAGTTCACTATCAGTCCAATCCTATCCCCAGTCACACTATAGTATGCAGCCATGCCAAGGAGGCGTGCACTGTATGCTTTTGTGGGTGGCGGGGGGGGGGGGCTATCAGAAAGTCTAGGATATAAATATTTTCCTTACCTCTCCATAGGCCTCCTGATGGCCTATGAGTCTCCTTGGACCTATGCCAGCTATATAGCCAAGAAGAGAAATGGGAAGGGACTAGGCAAACAAGGGATAGGATCTTGGAGCAAGTTGCTGCCTCTGGGATCCAGCCCTCCCCCCATCTGCCCCCTTCTGATCTGCCTTGAATCTTCACTTAACCATAAGGTCAGTTCACTATCAGCCCAATCCTATCCCCAGCCAAGCTATAGTATGCAGCCATGCCAAGGAGGCGTGCCCTGCCCTCCCGGCCATGACATGTCACCGACTTACCAGGAGCATCACAGCCCAGGGTTTACTTTGCGGTGGCAGCTCAGACTGGCCTGGCAGCAATGTGATCTTCATGCCCTCACTGGGCCTTAGGCTGGGCTCTCTGGGGCATAAGATTGGGCCATAACATAAGTCATTTTAGGTCAGTTACTATCTCTTAGTCAACAGATGGGAACAACCATGTATTTCTTGGAGGAAGGGGTGGATAAAAGCTATAAATAAATAATAAAAAGTGACAACTCTATTTGCGATAAAGAGGAAACAAATCAGAGACTCATTACTATACTATATTCATTATTATACTAGGCATCACATTTATTTTTACTCAAATATTGAAAGCACCTCTTTAAAAATGACCCTTCTATTAGTTATTTCTCCATGATAAATTTAACTTTCCAATTCTGTACACATCACTGTTTCTGTGTATTTCAGCGAGACTTTCTTCTAAGTTGCATGTCTAATACTGGGACCGTCAACTTGAAGACTTGCAGTTGCCTGTTTTCATTGTATCGCACACTCAGAGTAAGGCAACACCGTCTTTTCCAAGTCACAAAGTGAGAGATGAAATCTTAACAGGAATTGTCCAGGTAAGCTCTCCAAACAAACAAGAAATGCTCACTTATGTTTCCTTTAGAAGATGAGTTAACACCTCTTTTAATTAAAGTACATTTCATTGAACAAGGTCCACTCTGCCCTTCCCCCAAAAAAGTTCGAACAAAACAAAATAAACCTTCAGATAAAGAATTTCTGGAATAGGCTGTAGCTTTGTGCATTTACTTGTAGTCAGAAACAATAGCAATGGTAAGATAATTCAGCCTTTACAACTTGCAGAGAAAGCAGAATCTGTCTCATTTGCAGCATTAAGCAATACATGAAACCCACTTGGGGATCCTGGGAAAAACTCGCTCAACACTCACTTTATGCTTCGTTTTGTTGTTCTCCTCCCACTACATGAACTCTGAAGGACATCCAATCCTCCTGGTTTCCCCACCTGTAATGAAATATACAGGAGCAAAAGCCCCATTAGAGGAACTCAGTTACAATTGCTTTCTTAACTCATTATTGGGGACGTAGTCATAACAACCCGTTTTAAATTCTGTACTGTATGAGGAATAAAAACCAGAGGACTAGCGAGTTAAGTGTTCAAAACGCCAATGGCATATGCACTACTGACTGGGGATTATAGCCCCAAATTGAAGGAAAAGACATTTTGGATTATTGTTTAGATACAGTATATGCCGAACGTTTGCTACATTTTTCGGGTACCATCCACTGGGAAATTCTCCTACACATGAACTATTGAAGTTAATAGAGGTTGTACAAGAGCATTCATTTCAATGGGGCACAGGTACACTTTTTGATGACGTTTTGTGTCCTATGTCATCTGCATGCATGTATATACTAACAAACACACCAAAGAATTCACATGTACCGAGATCAGATGGGAAATGTCTTGTGCCATCTTCCTGCTCTGAAATGAAGCCAAGAAAAAAAAAAAAGGTCAGCTCCTATGAATTCTGTGTGCAAATGAACTTTCCTATAAATACAAAGTTTCATGAGCAGGTCTATGTGAATCATTAACTTTTCAAAAGGCACCAGTCCCCTTCTGTCACTAATGACATGCGTAACAGTTTAATGTAACACTACTTTTAATTATCAGAGCCCTTTCTTTTAAATATCAAATTTCTCCTCTCCAAATTGTCCCGAGTTCTCTTTACAGTCTCATCTGTCACTGTAAATGTCATCATTTTATTCCGTCTTTGGATGCGGTGACAGGCCCTCTCTTATCCCTAACTTTATCTCTTTTTCCATCCTTTATTGTACTACAAAGATCCCTTTTTCGTCGTTTACAGCTGTATCCGCTTTCCACACGTGGCAAATGATTGCCTCTCAGTAAAGGTATTTTCTGTTTCAATCTTGCATTTTCCCAAGGGAGAACAAAAAAGGGACAAGCTCTCTGGAGTTGGTTTCACTGAGAAAATTGTTTAGAATTGCCTCATTCCTCAACAGATTAACGAATGCATACAATCCCAGCTTAAGTGCTATTGTACCGCACAATTTATCCATTATACTTTGTCCTTTCCATTTAGAAACCCCCCTCACCAATTAAAGTAATACAGCCTTCCCATACCTGCTCCCCAATTAAATCCAAGCTGTATTACCTGCCTTGATGCAGCTGGTCACACATTCCTACCACTTACCAGCATTCATTAAGGCCTTTTCATTATAAAAGGGCTAGTGGCGGCAGGAATTCAAGCTACTGGCTTTATTTCGAGCCCACCTAAATGATCAGCTTTCAGCACAAGGTCCCCATAAGAACAGGATTAAGTGAATGGAGGGAGAATTCATACAGTAGCAAAATATCATTGTTTCAGCTTTGATCGTGTCTTCTTAACCTTGGTGTATAAAAAAAAAGAATGCAAAGAAAAAGCCCCTGTCCGTGTGCAGAAGACAGCTGGTCATGATTGAAAGATAAGAGCTAATAAGAAAAATGTCATGTGCTCCCAATTTTATTTCTTTATATCCCTAGGCTCTCAAGCCCCTTCTACTGAGAGGAAACAATAGCTGCTATACAAAATGATTCCCCTTTACAGATGTGCTTTGTCATTAACCACTAAGGCTTCACTGCTGCAGGCTGGCTCAGCACTGTTTAGGAACTGTTTTACTTACCAAGCTTAAATAAACTCTCGCTCGTCGAGAGAAAGAGAGGAGGAATAGCTGAAGACCGGCAGTTAGAACAGTATTTAAAGCCACCAAAGACTGGATTCATTAGGCTCCATCCTAGGGCGTTCGGCATCGTGGGTTTATGCAAGAGCTATTATGTCGAATGCAGTCATGGGTTGTCAGTGTTCAGGAGCTTAAAACACAAGACCGGTATGGGTGGCTAGCAGTCAGAGTTAAGGCACATATCTATAATTATAATCCCTGTAGTGGGACGGGAGTGCTGCACTGTGTCTGCACTGCAGCAGAACTCCGTTGCATTTTGTCCTTGCAGCATGTTTGCATGAGAGTGGTTGCACCTTTCAGCCCCTACATCTTATGCATGTTTTTTTTTTCTTCCTGCATGCCCATGCTTCAGGCTATGCCAGAATGACAGGCTATTCTTTGGGATGGGCACTGCTTGTTGGTCATTTCCCTAGGTTCAGCCACTGTGGCTTGGTGGCTAGAGTAGTCTTGCATGTGTGTGTGAAACTATGTTCACATCCTCTATTTGTCATGGATCCGTTGGGTAAGACTCTCTTAGGCTCAGTTCACCTCTCCGCATACAGAATGTATGAATGGTCATCTCCGTAGGGCCCAATCCTATCCAACATTCCAGCACTGATGCAGCTGTGCCAATGGGGCATTGTGCTGCATCCTGCAGTGTGGGGGCAGTCACGGAGCCCTCCTTAAGGTAAGGGAACATTTATTCCCTTACCTCAGGGCTGCATTGTGGCTGCATTGGTGTTGGAAAGTTGCATAGGATTGGGCCCATAATAACTACCATCATGATTATACTCACATCATGCAAGACAACCTTGATGACTAGAAGAGGATGAGGGCCTTTCTAGGCAGGACAGGGCAGCCATGTGAATTTTATGCACATATCTTCTCTATTCATGTACAAAGAAGGAATGAGAAGGAAAGCAACGCCCACTCACTCTATCACCCTGCCTTATTTTGCTATGTACTGTATAATTGCTTCAAGCCATTTTCCCCCCATCCCATCTCATTTCCAGTGTTGGAGCCGCATTTGGGGAAACTGTTCTTTTGCAAGGAAAGGGTGGGGTTTGCTGCTCTGCCCTGTTTTCTTTTTTGAGTAAAGAGGAAACCTCCCCAATTCCCACTACCCCATCTTGACTAGCTTCTTCCTAGAAGGGAGATGTTTGCAAATATTTCCCTCAAACTAGAGAATTCAAATTACAGTATATATCAAAAACTGCTATGTTTCCAGGCTTTTCTAGTCAGACTCAATGCTACCGGCTGTTTTGGGTGGTAGGGAAGTGTGGCTTATTCAGGTACTGGGGAGCTGGGATAAATTCTAACAAACCTGCCATAAAGTATGGATGCAGGATATAGGGGAAGGATTAGCAAAGTTGTCACATATAAAGGTTGGCTATTGATTGGAGAGAAAATGTGATAAGGGAAGAGAAGGTAAAAAGGAGTTTATGCACACTTACCTGGGAGTATGTCCCACTGGACTAAGAGAGACTTACTTCTGAGTTGACATGCATAGGATTGTGTTGTTATAGTATAACATACAGTACTTTGTGGATGTCCCTAAGCAATACGTTCACAGCCCAGTCCTACTCCACCAGCACTGGCTGATGTAAAGTAGCCGTAAAGCGTGCTCTGGTGCCATGCTGCTGGCTACCCACTGGAGCAGGTAAGCCAGCCTAGGAGACAGGTGGGGTGGGGGAGGGCAGAACAGCGGTAGGGAGGGGTGAAACTGGGCTGGGAGGGGGAGGAAGGGGCTGGAAGGCTGCAGGAGAGGGGTGGATCCGGCAGCAATGCAACACGCCAGATCCTATCCCATCTGGCAACAGCCTCCCTGCAGTGCTTGATGATCTTGTAGGTCCCTTCACACTCTATGTGATCCTATGATTCCACAAGAATTACATGAACTGCAATTCATGCAATTACTATAATGAATATAATCTTGTGTATGCAAAATGTTAGGTAAATGTTGAGTTTTCACTTGCCTAGACGCCTCCCATGGCTTCCTTACCATGGCTGAAGGGTGTTTAAAGAAAGTTGTAGTAAGGGAGGCTAGCAAGTCATGAACAGGAACAATAATGCAAATAGTTCCACTGTTGCATTTTTCAGCTGAAAAATCCACTGTATCCAATTCTAGGATCAGTTTCATAATCATCCTTGACTGCATGCCTCTGCTCTTATCAAGGATCAGCAACATATACACATATCCATAGTATTTTTCCTCTCCCCTTTTGATGGGGGAGGATGTATATTACTGTTTTCCTCCCAATTAGCTCTTAGGCAATTTTCCCAGCTAAATACATAACATCTTTGGCAAAATGCCAAACTAAACCTTAAGAACCAATGCAAAACTCTGCACTTATACAGGCAGCTTAGATTTTCATGTGGTGAACTGGATGCATGCCAGTAACTCCCACCATAAACGCAACAGTCGGAATACTATATATTACACGTATACATTTTATTAAGAAGCTTCTCCTTAGATTTTCAAGACCACTTGTACACTGCAGAAATTTGAAAGTTCTGTCGCACAAAGTGTGAGAGAAATTTATCCCACTATGAAATTAACCCAATTAGCCATTTATTTAAAGTAACCTCACCCTGCTGATGGCATTAAATCAAACAGGCCCAAATGCTGATCTGATTTTTTTTTTTTTTGCTGGTAAATTATGGAAATTACACACTGCATACTGGATAATAAATTATTTTTGAAACCTTACTATACCCACTTTCCCCCTTGAAGATTATCAGAAAAAGTTGAGAGATTCAGCCTCTACTTTTAATAATGTTATGTTATTAAAAATACATTATACACACATGCACACGCACATGCACACACACAACCCAATTGTAGCAAATCCATCTGTAATTCTGTATACTGCTTTGTGAACTTTTTTAAAAAGCAGTATATAAATATTCTTAATAATTAATAATTAATAATAATTCAACCCATCTATCTTGGGTTCCAGAAGTAAAACTGAAACCACAATCCTCTGCACACTTTCCTGGGAATAAGCCCAATTGAACATAGTGGGACTTGCTTCTAAGTAAACATGCACAGATTGCCCCAAAAGGCTCTTGAGTTTCAAGGAGAGGTTTTGTCAGCAAATACTGCTAGTTTCTGTTTTCATTTTAACATCAGTTCTTGATGGGAGAAGCTGTAGCTTAGTAGTAGAGTTCATGCTTGGCTTGCAGAAGTCCCCAGTGTCCATTGCCAGCATCTCCTGGTAGAGAAAGATTCTTGTCTGTAACCTTGGAGAGCTGATCTCAGTCAGTGGTGACACTATTACGCTAGATGGAGCAATGGTCTGGCTCCATATAAAGCAGCTTGCCATCAACTTTCCATGTCATAAACAGTTGACTGTTAAAACGAGTGCCACTTTGTAATATTTTTTTTTCCATTTTCATATTACAGCAATGCATCAAAGCCAACATTGCTTCCAAAAATAAATGTGTGTCCACCAACCTCAGCCCTGTATATTACTCCATTAAGGTTTCAGCAGACTATTCTACTTGTTCAATGAATCTACACATTAGGGCTGTTTTCTAAAAACTGTTAGTCATGAGTACGCACCGCTGAAATCAACTAGACAACTAACAGCCCAATCCTAACAGGTGGCGAAACCTGTTTAATGTAAGAGCCACATACGATAAACTTCAGATGTTTGAGAGCCGCAATATTTAAGAAGCATTTAAATTCTTAAATATATTTACTCACTATGAACATTAAACTTATCCAGTGGACTCTCAATTTATACCTGGTAAATAAGTATAAAGCTTGAACATTTCTTATTTACCTTTTATATTAATTGTGGTACAATAAGGAACTCAACCAACATATTTCCGAGAGCCGCACATTATACCTCAAAGAGCCGCATGTGGCCCAGGAGCCGCAGTTTGACCACCCCTGTCATAGTGGATCAAAATGAGCATCAAGCTAGGCGCACCCTGATGCACACTTGGATTTGCCATGGAAACTTGCTCCTGCACACACTGGCATCACTACAGGGGGGGGCGGAGCTCTAAGTTCCGCTGCGATCGGAGCCTCCCTTACACGGAGGAACGAAGCGGCCCCGCCCCCTCGCCTTTGGAGCCTTTCAGGGAAGCGAAAGCAACGTGCAGGGAGTCTCCTGCGCGTTGCTTTCGCTTCCCTGAAAGGCTCCAAAGGCGAGGGGGCGGGGCCGCTTCGTTCCTCCGTGTAAGGGAGGCTCCGATCGCAGCGGAACTTAGAGCTCTGCCCCCCCTGTAGTGACGCCAGTGCCTGCACATGAATCTTCCTTTGCCATATCAGAATGCTTATAAATAAATCAAAATAATCAAGAAGGGTTCTGCTTTGGATCCAGACTGCCTTGACACTTAGAGATGTTACTTCTCCAAAGAGATCGTGCAGCATAGTGACTAAGTGACTTGGCAGGGAATCAGGCTTTCTCCAGTTTGAATCTCACCTCTGCCGTGAACTCATTAGGTGCCCTCCCTAGGAACGTCACTCTCTCAGTCTCAGCTACAATATGTGAATAATAATACTCATGGGATTGTTGTAACATCAAGATAACACATGTGAGGTGCTGTCAATATTGAGAAAGCACTCTATCAACGCTAAATATTATTACTTATCTTTAGATCTAGAGACTATATATGAGCCCCAAAATGACTCAACATCAGTGGCATCACTAGAGGTTGCAGCAAGTGTGGACTGCACTGGGTGACACCATTGGGGTAGTGACACCAAAAGCTCTGGAGCCCAGGTCTACTTGGTCGTGGGAGGACCAAGGCTTATGATGTTCCAGCTATGGCCAGAAACGTCTCCGGAGCCCAGGTCTACTGGGCTTCCCAAGGTGGAATCCAGGTCTACCTCTCCAGTAGATCTGGCCTCCTGATTGGCCAAGCTTCCGTCTTTCACTCTCCATGAGGAGGTCTATGGGGGTGACACCAACCCTTGTGACATCGCTGCTCAACATGTTGGCTTCTTGGGTTTTATTCTATGGCAGGACTCATACCTGTCAAGTCTTTACATGTTGGTATAAATGTCAATCACCTATCCCCAACCAATGTTGTTCAAAGCAAACATATGTGCTAAATGTTTTATCGTGGTAACCAGTAGTATACCATCTATCAGTCTTCTTTCCAGTGTCCTTAGAAAATAAGAAGAGGCTTGTTGGATCAGACCAAAGTTCTATAGACCAACATCCTCTTTCCCACAGTGAGCAACCAGATGCATCAACGAGGGGCCCCCAAACACAGTTTAAAGGCAGGCCCTTTAAAACTCTGAAAGTATGGCTTTTCTAAGCATGAGGATTCAATGAAATTACATGAGGGTGGGGGCAAGGGCTACCCCCTTCCCACCCAATAGCCACAGAGACAGATAACATGGAGACGTGTAATTTGTTTATTCCCCATTTGGGCTTACTTCCACTCCCCCCCTTCCTCTGTTGCTTCTCTGTGTCTTTTAGATTGTGAGCCCATTGGGACAGAGAACAGTCTCATGCCTATGAGTTTGAGAAGTTCAAAAGTGCTATATGAATATATTAATAAATAAAAAGCTCCATCTCTCGAACTGCTGGCTGTTATGGGTGTGAGAATGACACTGGAGTTGTATCAGAAAAAATGTAGCAATCTTGTGTGTGTGTGTGTGTGTGTGTGTGTGTGTGTGTGTGTGTGTGTGTGTGTGTGTGTTTCCTTTTAACCTTCTGTATTTCTTCATAATTATCAAGCTGTAGCATTGGCTTTGTGGCTTCATGACCTCTAGTAGTTGAAGTAACTAACCATTACAAAATAACAGTAATAAATGACTGACTCTGAAGGAAACTGATCTCCAAACTTGCTGTGTCCTTCATGTATCTCTATATAGCAGTGCCATTCATCTGAACTTCTAATTATCTGAACATTTTGAATATTCCCCGACCCATTCAGATAAATGACATTGTACTATGCATGTTAAATAAATACCGATTCTATGACCAAATAGCGCCACATTCAGTTTAAAGGACAGCTCCCAATGGAAAGAATTTTGACATTCAGATAAGCTGTAAAGTGGCCTTTTCAGTCTGCACTGCACTCTTTAAACTGGACAATTAAAATAATGAATACAAGGGTAAAGGCAATAAGAACAAACTATTAAGTTCAAGGCATGCCGAATCCCTGACGAAGACTGCACTGGAGATCTGAATAAAGTCGATCTCTGCTTCACGTGGGTGAGTCTGAAGGATTTTAATCTCAGTGGGATGCTCAAGTCTTATCTTTTCATTCTTTGCTATCTAAGATGAATGAGAAGATTCTCATTTAGTGGAAGATTTTACATGTGGTAATGTGCTGGACAAGATAGGATGTGTTGAAAAGGGAAGACCAAAATATTCTCCCTTTTCTTCACCAGTATGCATGGCTATTGGTCTCTCTGTAAGCCACTAGCCTAGAGTACAAAGAATAAGGACCATCACGTGCTCAGGTACTGATGTAGAGGCTGCAACTGCAAAAAATAAATATGGGGACTCAAGTACACATGCAGCATTAAGAAATAGGAGACTCCAAGGCCCCTTCCTTAAGTTTTTGCTATAAATCCTCTTGCTTATATTTTATTTGGCATGAGCCCTTTTCAGCTTATAACAGTTCCATTTTTCAAAGCAGTCAACTGCAATTTTGATCCCAGGAATCTTGAGATGGGTGATGGTGTCCTCACCTCACTTCTTCATTCCCAATTTGGCTCTGTGATAATAAGGGGAGTTTTATTTTTAAGTCATTTTGAACATTTCTGGAGTAGACCTGGGGAGCCAGCTTCACATTAAGAGCCAGACACTCCCCAAAACAGTTGTTGATACAGATCTCCTGCTAACAAAAAACAGATTGGGATAGCTTGCATGACAGCTCTTTGAGCAATTTTGCATTCGAGTGCCATGATGACTGCAATTGATGGCTGCAATCCACATCTGTTGAAATCAATGGCCTTCGATTAAGGTGGCCAAGTTTTAAAAATGGGATCTTCAGCTGTGCTTTCAGTGAGCAACCTGAGATGAAGCTATTGAGGAGGTAAAGCGTTTTCTACCAGATACCTCCACATTAGGAACACCTTCACCAGCTCATATTAAAGAAACGTGACCATGATGACCACCCTCTCTTAATCGCCCTCTCTTAAGCATGCTTAACCTTTGAATGTGGACTTATATTTATTTATCAAGCAAGCAACTGTGGCAATATATGCATGAGATTAGAGCCTCTATATCCTGTTCAAGACTCCACTGCTCCCTTATCAAGAAAACACAAATAAAGGATGATATCATGAGGTATTGAGTCAAAGAGTCTGACCCTAATTCAAAATATTATATAGCTAATTGGCTGTGCATGTAAAAAAGAAATCATTTGAACACTTAGATCAATTGATCCATCTAAAATCATTTGAAGAAGCCAACCTTATTTTAGGTATTTTTAAGCAATTTTAAAATAATATTCACAAAGCATTGTACAACCCTAAGAAGAAAACAACAGCCCATTCCTGTGTAACTATACTCGGCCATCCGAAAGGGCCGGCCGCTGTATCTTAGACCCATTGTGGTCTGCCCCAGCATGGCGCGGGCACACCTCGCAATAGGCCTCCTCGATCTGAAGCTGTTGCACAACTGGGGAGGCCATGTAAGGCCGGTCTAGGCTGCAACGGGGCATAGGATATCAGTGCATCTCAGCGCTGATATCACTCCCTCCCAAATCGGGCTGGCCAATGCCACCCCTGCTCGCACTCCCATCACCCCCGCACTCCCCCTGCACCAACCGGCACAGCACTCACCTACGGTGGCCGGCGCAAGTCCAGGTAGGTAATGGAGGGAGCAGTGTTGGCCTCTGCGCTGACGCCGCTTACTCTCCAGGTGCCGGAAATGTGCTTCACGGCACGTCTACAACACCCTTGGCTAGTGAAGCGCTCACTCCGCCAGCCTATAGTTGTGCAGGATTGCGCAGTTTGTGTGATTAGATATAGCAGTCTTGTATGATTAACCTGAATGGGACCTTCTCCACTGCAAGGCACCTGAAGAAGGAAAATGATTGTATAATCTTTCTCAGTTAGGATTCTTGTTTCCCCGTGAAAATTCTCCCAATCTAGCAGCTTTTATCTCCATTGTGTTCAGACACATGTTTACACAATAAATGTATTCTGGAACAATGGCAGAACAATGGCTAAGAACTCTGGAGTTTAGGGAAATGTATCAGGAAAAGTGATTGGCTGAGGAAGGGTTAAACAGAAGCCCCTCCCTCCTCAGGTCATTTTAAGCTCCTCAGGCAATCCAGTCTCTAACCACACAGCTGCAGTGTAATGTGTTGCCCTTAA
Organism: Plestiodon gilberti rubricaudatus; assembly: GCA_026170595.1. NCBI lineage: Eukaryota > Metazoa > Chordata > Lepidosauria > Squamata > Scincidae > Plestiodon > Plestiodon gilberti. Next base: position 143,868,281 of record JANXHW010000003.1, read on the forward strand.
GAGGTTCTGGCAGCATAAAATGAAACTCATCTAACTTGACCCACATAGCACTAACTTCTCCCAGGGTATGAAATCAGTCCAATGAAAATTCTCTGATCACTGTCTTATCTCCCCTTCACCACATCACATCCATAGTTCATGCCAAGACTATGATAGCAGTAGCAGCATGCCATGTGCAATGAGCTGCCATGTGCAATGACCCTTTGTGACCTGGTTTTTCAAATTACCGCTCCTCTTTAAAGTGTGTATTTGAATCTCAAGTGTACGTTCCAAGTACATTTCCTTTGACAGTGTCAGTGAGGTTGGCACCACAGCATGCTTCTTCAAAAGCTACTAATGATGCCACCTCACCTCTTAATGTTTGGTTTGGAATTCAAATGTACTGTGGCCTGTGACATGCCTGACAACCCCACTGTTTTTGCAATCCAATGTAGGAAGCAAACCTGGAGGTTTATTGGACTTCCAGTGGCCCACTAAATGAAATATCAGTTCTCATCAGAAGCATGCACCTTCACAATATTCATGATACACCCATTTACATTTTTACAATTACGGTTGTCCCCAACCTCCCACCCGCCCCCCTGGGTGTACTTTTGCTACCTAGCGGCCGCAACATCATCAATGATGTCATCGGCCAGGGGGTGGGGCGTCGCCAGGGCGATGACATTGGGGGGGTGTCTACCGGCCTGTCGTCCCCCCTACGGGGCAACCTAGCTACACCTCTGCTTCCAGGGGTCTCTGGCACCCAGGTCTCCAATTCTGGGGCCCCCTACTTAGCAGCCCCAGTCTCTAAACTGGTGCAAGACCTGGAATCAAAACTGGGGCTGGAGCTGATCCTTCCAACTCAACCATTCCCCTTTCTCAAGCCGGAGCTACATTACACGCGTCGTGGAGCTTCTGACCTGATTTTTGAAGCAGGCGGAGCCGCTGTGACCTCCGCACGGCCAGCGCGTACCTCAGGCTGGAATCCTATTTTTCAGGGGGCGGGCATGCAGAGCTAGGGGGCGGTTCGCGGAGCTACTGCAGCCTACCAATCGTAGGAGAGTGGCTGCATGCCAATCAGTACTACCTCCAATCACCTTCTTAAGAAGGCGGGACAACAGGAGGGACAACAGGCAAGAAGACACTCCCCCGCTCCAAGCGCGGAGGCGGCGGCAGAGGCGGCAGCAGAGCCTCTGCCTGTAGTGTAGCTCTGCCTTCAGGGTCAGACTCTGAGCTATTGCTCAGGGTTGGGGTCATAGTGGGGGAGTCTTTTCGGAGTATTGTCTAAACTGGCGCACAGCAATGCAAACACCCAAGATGACTACAATCTAATTTGCATTTGAACTATGTTAAGATTTACGGTTTAAAATGTAAACGAATGAACATCAAGGGAAATGCATTTCCATAGCATTTCATGACATAATTAGTACAGATACAATAGCAAGTTGTAACTTTTTCTGCACTCTGCTTTTTGAAAAAATTTGAACTCTCATTCCATATTAATATTCAGTATTCATATTGTATGTGGCCACTATGCAAACATGAATGTTCACATTGTCACATTGTTATGACACTAAAGATCACTGTTAAAAACTTTCATAAATTATCTATGAAGCTGTAAACTGGCTTTATCACTGGCATCGTACTTTTCAGAAGTGTATTAAATATTTTTGTATAGAGTGTATCAACATAAAGGAACAAAGGGAATATATAATAGCATTTGATTACCTTATGTTATATTTATGTGCATAAATTTAGTAAATGGCATGGTTTAGGATCATGTAGTGAGATTTCTGGGATACGCCGAAAAGATAAGAAAGCTTTTGTGAATTTCTGTGAATTAATTAGGCAGGTGAAACATTGGCTGGGAAGAATAGGAAGGTCAGGTTCTATGTCAGCAGGTAGACCTGTTCTTGAGGAGCTGGCTCAATGAATATTACTCAAAAAGCTGAAAAAAACACTGATGGGAATCTAAAGTTTGCTCTAGAGCTCCATGACCCCAAAGTGCCCATTGACAGATGACAGTGCCCATTGGCTTTCCTTATTCGTGGGGGGGGGGCGTATCTGTATTCACTTATCTGTGGATCACAGATCGCCCCCCCCCCAGCTTCCCCCCATGCCCATTACCTTTCCTTTAGCTGATATTGCTGGCGCCAGGTCAGGGGGCTTCCTGATTCAACAAAACGCTATAAGCAGCAAGCTGCTTATATTAGCGACAAAGCAGGCAAGCAGCCTGCATGCTAGAACGTCTCCATTAAACAGGAAGTAGGAAGATTCCTGCTTCCTGTTTAACGGAGGCTTTCTAGCATGAAGGCTGCTTGCATGCTTTGCTCCTATATAAGCAGCTTGCTGTTTATAGCGTTTTGGTGAATCAGGAAGCCCCCTGACCTGGCGCCAGTGATATCAGCTAAAGAAGGAAAGGTAATGGGTGTGGTGGGCCATGCGGGGGGCCCCCGGTATCCGCGCGGGAAAGCGCTCCTCCTATCCATGGGTTCCTGGGAGCCACAGGGGTGCAGGAACCTATCCCCCATAGATACCAGGGCCCTACTGTATGCACCGCTGCAGGTTTCTTTGCCTCCTTCCTATCAGCTTCTGCAGAGTGCATGCATGCAATTCTGCTGCATCTCCGCATTAGGTATGACTGGATTGTTCTAGCTAGCACCACTCATGTAGAGATGCAGCAGAATAGACAACTACCATGACATTCTTGAGCAAGTGCTGGAATTTCAGAAAAGTGAAATTCAAAGCAAATTTCAGGGTTCCTCCCAAAGAGAAATATCTGAGAACATTTAAGGGAAGCCCAACAAGTTTCTAGAAGACAACTGAAACTGATCAGGATGTTTCTGAACATCGCTGTCCCTGTTTGGAGTGATGTCTAGGAGGATCATCCTAGGAAACTAAAGCTGCAATGTTGGAAAGTTGCCTCCATTCAGCTAAATTAGACTTAACTGCCAAGTAAATATGCGTAGAATTGGCCTGTATGTATTGGTGGGAAGGCCTCGTAAAGCCATCAAATCCAATTCCCACCACAAGGAAAAGCCTCCATTCATAAGCACCTTTTCAAATTAGTCCACATAAATCAAATGGTCATAGCCCAGGCACAGCGGCCAGCAGGAGTGAACAAGGTGTGTCAAATGGAGGTGCCTAGGAACAGGTCTGCTGGTGATCTGAGCCACAGGCTACAGGAAATGAGACAGACACATCGCTAGTGGAAAGCTATATAGACACACACGTCACCAGCAAGATTCCTACCCAATTGCCAGAATATGTAGGGAAGTGTAGCCATAAGAATGGGTTATAGTGGATGGGGCAAGTAAATGTCTGCCTCAGCTTTACTTCCATGTGCCTCACTCTCCTCTTCCCCTGCTTCCAATCTCTCTCTGTGTCCCCATGTATGCCGCCTATCTGAGCAGAGTTTATTTATTTATTCAATTTATATCCCGCCTTTCTCCCTGAAGGCCACCCAAAGCAGCTTAAGCACCTATAAAAAGATTGGTCTTAAAACATTAAAAACAATTACTTAAAATTAATTTAAAAAAAATTTTTTTAAAGTTATTTTCATTGTTTCCCCCAAACTCTGAAGAATGTTTCTGCGAGTCCTTCATTGTCACCCCATAGGTGTCCAGGCCAGGGGTATACCAAGCCCTCCTGATGCCTTAGGCAGCATGCCCGATGCTGCCCCCTTACCCAATGATGTGCCAGCCTCTGCTCTTCCCACTCTCCAATGTTCTAGCTCAGCACTCTCCTCCCCTTCACATTTTCTCCTCCTCTCTGCCCCCCTCTTCCTTTTCCAATCCACTGAGTGGAAGGGAAAGGAGGGGCAGTAGAGGCAAGGAGGCTGACAGAGATGGGTGCCCCCTACCAATCTGCCGCCTGAGAGGACAGCTTCAGTTGGTCTCATAGATGGGCCAGTCCTGATCTAGGCAGTAGCCATGCTGTTGTTTGTTTGACTTTGTACGCTCACATTAATTCTTGACTTGACTGGTTCACAGACCCATTATGCATAGCTAAATTTGTCCCTTGTCAGAATGTAGTCTCTTTAGGGCTGTTATGTTACTGGATTCCTTCTTTGCTCCTTTGGTGCTCCTGACCAGTGTTATTTTGCTCTCCTAACATTCAAAGGTGCTGCCTTTGAAGACTTCAACACATCACTTGGTCCAAAATCCCGTGGCTAGATTGTTTTCCAGGACCAGCCACGTGAAACACAATTTGCTAACGCTTAGCCACTTCACTGGCTGTTTCCAAGTGTAATCCCTCCCAAGTGTAACCCCCCCCCCAAAAAAAAAATGCTGATAGTAGTCTTCATAGCTCTAAATGGTTTGGGACTTGGATATCTGAAGACTTCCTATTCCGACATGAACCTGTCTGCACATTTAAACCATTCTCTGAAGCCCATCTCCAAGTTTCCCTGCATTTGGAGGTTAGGGAGTTGATGACCATAGAAAGAAGCTTCTCAGGATGCTCTGCTCAGAGAGGCTCACCTATCACCAAGTTTGATGCTCCAGGTGAAGACCTTATTCCTTACGCAGATCTTTTCATCATTTGCTCTGTTTTTTAATCTCTGCTGAGACATGGCACCTCTATGATGCTTATCCTGCCCTTCCTCCCAAGAGTTCAGAGCAGCATCCATGCCTCCCTCCCTTTAGCTTCACAACAACCTTGTGAACCTCAGTGCTCCCCCCCCCATGAAGCACAGTGACCAGTGGCGTCGCTCTAGGTGGGGCGGAACGCTAAGTTCCGCAGCGCTCTGACCCTTCCTTACGCACCTGCACGAGGCGGTCCCACCTCCTCACCTTCAGAACCATTCAGTGCAGCGAAGGCAACATGCAGGGAGTCTCCTGCATGTTGCCTTCGCCTCATTGAATGGCTCCGAAGGTGAGGGGGTGGGACCGCCTCGTGCAGGTGAGTAAGGAAGGGTCAGAGCGCTGCGGAACTTAGCGTTCTGCCCCACCTAGAGCTACGCCACTGACAGTGACTTTGGGGACATTCATCACACTTGCTTGCTTACTTCCAAGTAAACTTACTCAGTATCCTGACATTTGTATGCAGAGAGAACAAAATAGAAATGGTTAATTTCACATTTTCCCCCTAAGAAAAAGAAGTGTGTGTGTGTGTGTGTGGGGGGGTAATAATAGAAATTGAATGGAAAGGGAGAGATTTTAATAAAGGAAGGAAATGAGGTGTGTGTGATTGTAACACAGGAAGAAAGAGAAAGGGAAGGGGTGTCATTTATTTATTTTGATTTATTTATTTGCAGTATTTTTACCCCGCCTTTCTCCCCAAAGGAACCCAAGGCGGCTTACAACAAAAAGAAAATACAGTGCAGTATAATATATATAAAAAAGTTACATTTTAAAACAGTAAAAACAATTGCCGGCCCGGTGCTTTCATTAGGTGCTTTCAGGTTGCAAAATGTCTTGGGAGGACAGTACTGTCTGTGAGGTAGGTTAGGCTGAGAGATTGTGACTGACTCAAGGTCACTCAGTAAGTTTTGTGGTCTTACTCAGAAGTAAATCCCACTGAGTGCACTGTGAATTTCTCTCGGATAGGTGCACATTGGATTGCAGTCTAAGGGTACAATCCTACCTCCCCCCCCCCGGGCTGGCATAGCACGTTCTGGGCCGGCCCAGAACCATTGCAAAAGCTGCCATAAGGCAATTGTGCCGGCTCCAGGCCATTGCAGAGGCCTTCACCAGGCCCAGTGCGGCAGATCCAGATAGAGCATGGCTCAGGATGGTGTTTTGCACTGGTGGGCACAAGGATGGAATGGGGGAGGGTGGGGGAGGCAGGGAGGGGGTGTAATGGGATGGGGAAGATGGTGATGGGGGCGGGGCGGTGGGCCCGGGGGTGGGATTGGTGATGCTGGTGTGTGCTGAATCCTACCCCCCTTCCCTGGCCAGTTTTCCCTACACTGTTCTCTACACAGTGCCCTACATTTGCACTGCCCAAAAAGAGGGCGCAGATCTGAGGTGACCCGTAGTGGGGGCTGGGACATTTCCCAGGGTAAGGAAACAAAAGTTCCCTTTCACCAAGGTGACCTCCCAGCTCCTGTTTTCTGCTCAGGATTCAGCGTTGCCTGCACCAGCCTCGCTGGATCATTGGGCAGAAAGGTAGGATTGGGCTGCCCATGTCTTATTGTATTTTAAAGCATTATTCATGTTCCTAACTTGATGTAAGTCAGCCTGAGAGTGGAAAAACTGATGGTATAAGTGCAATGATCTCAATAAATAAATACAATTGTCCATTTCTTGAAGAACAGCTTCTGAATTCTTTTTTAACACGATCCCTTCAAACGTTCTCCAGGGCCAGTTCCATTGAAATGAATGGGAGCTTGTGCACAAGAGTTCCCTAGGCGATTGGGCTCTAAACACCCATCCCAGGGATATAAGATGGACCAAAGTGATCCAAAAATAGTTTGGGCTCATAGATTTTAGCAGAATCTTTCTTCCGTTGCTTCTTTTCACCAGGTTGTGAATTCTGTCCTATGACATTATTCTGGGAGGTTTGACAACCGAGCCTTTTCCTGGTAAAACTCAAATTTAGTTTAACTAGAGTGACGTGCTTTTGTAGCATTTTAGCTTATTTTGAAATTAATGTTGACTGAAGTTTTGTGTTCACAGCTGGGAAAAGGGACATATATAATATGAGCTTTAGAGTTACAGTCATCCAGCAACTGCACACTAGGGTCCCCGAACTGTTATTATACCAAGAGCCAAAATAGTAACGTTAACAGAAACATATGACATTTCATACTTTAGATAGGGTGGTTTACTCTCTCTCTCTCTCTCTCTCTCTCTCTCTCTCTCTCTCTCTCTCTCTCTCTCTCTCTCTCTCTCTCTCTCTCTTTATATATATACAATTTTCTGCAGCAAGATAGTGTATTTCCTTACATCTTGCCTCCCCCTACTGGTTGTGCAAGAAGGAGTTTCTCCATAATAACTTAAAAGACCCACATGAATGGCTGTCTATAGTTAACCTTGTACTAAGAAACAAAAAGTTCGCTTTGTAGTCATTCTGAATGGTGCACACTGTTTTTAGGGCAACCCTGCATATTGCACCCCACCACATTTAATGCAGCCCATTAGTCATCTACGTTAGCCCACCAGGGGCTTAATAACCTGCCTTCCTGGGATAAACTTGTGGGGTGTGGTTACGTGACCTCTAAAAGTGTTATAATCTCTGATTTCATCCACTCATACATCACTGTGCCTGGACAGCACAAGAGAAGAATTGAAGTGTTGAGTAATCCCCAAATGAGTAATCACAAGATGAGAAGTCAAGCGATGTACGGTCCTACCAATTGCTTCAAATGATACTTTCTTATTAGGACAGGTTGGTGCTCTGAGTACTTCCTCCTGAAAAGTTCCCCTAGTAGTTGCTCTCAAGCCCATGTTTAACTGAGCTTTAGTCGCTACAGATGTTAGTTACCATCTCACCATCCCTTCTATTGACAATGAACGGATAGGATAGCCCCACGTTTGCTCTAGAATTGTCCTAGATCTGTTCTAGCAACTGTTTACTGAAAAAATTAAACTAAGATAAAGCAGCCCAAGTGTGGCAGTAAATCAACATACACTGTGACCTGCCTATTGAACTGGCCAAAGTTGGACATGCTGTTAAATGCAGCCCATGTCCCCTCTCCCCAAGAACAGATATCAGGATAGGCTGTTCATGGTGATACAACATCCAGAAATACAGAATGCTTGCCATAAGCTGCTAAAATGAGTTGTCAAAAGGCGCATGACAAAAAAACACCCCACCACCTGTGTTTCTAAGCAAAGTGCTGCACTGTGTTGTATAAAATTGCAAAGGTGACTGCTGAATTTTCTGTGTCCATTTTTTTAAGCACAAACTTACAGCCCAATACTATCTTTTCCCCCACCATAGCATGCAGCCACAGGAAAACAGGCTGTGCTGCATGCTGTGGTGGTGGTGGGTGATTGGGAGGCTTGGGGGGAGGGAAAATATTTTCCCTTACCCCTCCGTAAACTCCATGACCACCAATGGGTCACCTCGGACCTGCGCTAGCTCTGTAGCTGGAGCAAGCCCACGGAGACAAAGGGCGCATGTCAGCTCACTCCAGAGAGGATAGTATCTGGTGCAACAAGCTGCCTGCATCGGGTACCACCCCCTCCTACTTCTGGCACACCCTGGCCCTCCCCCATTCCTCCCACCCCCACCCTGTTACATCCACCCCACTGACTTACCAAGTTCGTACATCTCCTTGCTACCGCTGCATGGGGTGTGTGTGTTTCCTCTCCGCTGTCTGCAGCAGCAACCTGAAAACATGCAGCTCCATGTGCTTCCGGATAGCCTTTTCCAATGGCCTTAAAGCATCAACTGATCAGCACTTTATTCATGATCAAAGTTTCAGAACACACCATTTACTTCATTTGGAGTACCCAATGTATCTGCTATATTGCTGCACATTCTATCCTGATGTAGGAAGTTGCATTTTGTATGTACTTTTTAAATGTGTTTATTTAGACAAGGTTTTTCTACACCCCAAATAATTTACTTGTGTATGTTTTCTGTTGGCCATTATTTTAGTAAGTTGAAGCTAACTGTATATTGTGTTACTTATGTATTTTATTGTGTGCAGAAATATTACAATAAAACAATTCCATAAATGTAAAGAAACCCATTTCTCTCTTTTTTTTGAAATGCATTTTAATATTCACAAACAGATTCCTACCCACCCCACCCTCCAGAAGTGCTGCACATCCCCTAGGAATCCAAGGGGCAGCCTGTTTGTCCCTTCCCCATGCATGAAGCAAGGCAGGGGAATGAAGTCCGGCCATTGGTCAAGGGCAGAAATGGGAAGGGGACTGTGTAGCTATGTGAGTGGCAATGTCTTTCCACTTCCATGTGTGTTGCCCTGGGAAGTGTCCCCACCAGGCCAACCAGGCCAGAAGGATAACAGTCTATCACTATTGTGGACCACATGGAATTTTTTTGCTCTTCACCTGATTGGACCATGGTTGAAGAGTCTTTTGCTGGCTCCAGACTGTTTGATAGGGTGTGGTACCTTAGCCAGGCTGGTCACAACTGGCAGGCATAATGCAGGATAGGGGCCAAGGATAGTGATTTGTTTGCACTCGTAGGTAAGTGAATTGGCCAAAGAGAGCCAAGAACCACTCTCCAGAGACTGTCTGGTGTTGGGATGCTGGCTGGGAACCCCTCAGGCAAGGATAGTGAAGCCAACCTCAAACATTGCTTGACTTGGGAAGGGCAGTACAATCCTGGACATTCTCGACTCCTTTTCAAGTGTTTACATAGATAAGCATAGATTGCTACTGATGATCTACTGTTTGGAGCCAGGGTATGAATGCTCAAATAGGGGAATAGACAATAGTTGACTGTCTTCTCCAAGAAAGGAGCCTGCATGAAAACGGGGTGTCATTCAGGAGAGATAGGACCCACTGCAAGTCACCTGTACTGAAATAAAATACATTTATAATCCATTTATTTATAATCCCATTTATAATCCAAACTGCTTGTCTCATGCATTATTGCGAGTATGCTGGCAATGATCCCATGAGTGCTTTCATATAGGACTTGGAAAAGTTTAAATATGAAAATCCAAAACAAAGATCACAATTTTTATTGAGCTGCCATATTGGAATGTGCATTTTAAGATGACTGAACATCTGTAATCAAAGGTATAGCTGCTATCTACAGTCCTGCAAAAGGCAAATTTGGCATCACAGCTTGCATATTTATTTATTATCAGTAATTTCAGTTAGATCCAGACTAGTAGGAAGTTCAGAAGAATGAGATCCACATGAGACCTCTTGGCTTGTCTTGATCATCTGGAGATCAATTAGTTCTGTTTTCTCTTGTGGCATTATTATTTTGGATAGGTAGAATTCACAGTTCCAGAGTAACCTAGAAAAACAAAAGAACAACAAGACAGTGTGGGCACAGTACCTTACTCAGATGGGCACGTATTGCTATTTCAGGACAAAATCTTTAAGAGAACATCTCTATATTTTAAGATTGTGAAAGTAGTTCTTGAGAAAGTACAATGCTGACACACTTTGTATTCCTTCTTAATTAGCAATGTACAAGAAGGTATTTTAGTTCAGTATATTGGGTGCTACTACTGACACCAACCAGTACTGTGGTTTCAGCGATCAGTCCTGTTAGGGGAGACCTCTGATGCATGTGAATTCTTGGCCAATGTCCAGTGATATAGACTTGAGTCTGTTGACCCAAACTCGAGTCGGACTCAAGTCACGCTAATGACTCAACTCGGACTTGCCTTGTAAAAGACTCAAAGGACTCGACTCGAGACTTGGAGCTTTTTGCGACAATTCGAATTTTATTCAGGTTTAAACCTATTTTCCAAATTAAATAGATGGGGACTCGCAACTCGCAACCCAAAGACTCATGACTTGGGAGCAAAGACTTGGGACTTGACTTGAGACTTGGACCCAGAGACTTGATCCACATCCCTGTCAATGTCGGACCAGACTGACCCCTGACATCACCCTTGGTCACTGGAACCAGCTGCAAGGTAACTGGGTGGGAAGAGGGTGAGAGGGATGAAAGAGAAACCTGGTGAATCAGGCACAAGTGATGGGGAGGGGCCTGAATTCTTCTGTGAGCTGGAGAAGAATTATGGGATTATCAGGACTGTCTTGTCATGAACATCACAAGTTACTGAGTTTTGTATTTCCAAGCTTGGAAATCAGAATTTCTGCAAGATCACAACTTAATGGGCTTGTGTGCATTGAAAACATGCCAATCGTATACACTAATTGTACATTTGAATTATACGGCTTGCACAAGCATAGTTTTAATCATTCTTTACTTACTACCTGCACATTTCTTTGTGGGGATCAAGTTCTCTTTTCACCTGCTTACATTGAATCCTTCTTTATGTTTACAGAGATGTTTATGGGAACTTGTACAGGCAACTGTGAAGATCTTTGCATAAATCAAACATATATGAACCCCAGGATGTATAATTTTCTGCACGGCACCAACATGGGTGGCAATTTACATTAAATTGCTATGTTTTGGTTAAATGGCACCTTAGCCACCAAGCAATTCTTTGAATACTTGTTTCTTTAATTATTATTTAATTTTGTGGTTATGACTGGCGTTCAGTTAAAGAGGGTACTACTGACAAATTCAATTAAATGAAAATAGAGGACTTAATGGTCCATGCTAATGATTCATTTCATACATAATATTTTATCATTTTTCCATGAAAATTTGTAATGAGTGCTTAGCATGTATTAATAAATGCTTACACTGAGACTACATTTAGTACAGTAATTAAAATAGTTTGCTAATAATATTTGTTTATAAGTGGTTTAAAAAGCATTTAAGTTTTTTTCACATCATAGCACAAATTTGCGCAAGAACAGATTTCTTGGAAAAAAAATCAATCACAGAAATAGAAATTTTAATGAAAAGTATATCATATTTTACAATAATAATACATTTATTTTCATGATATAATACAATATTTGTTAGAGAACTAGAACATAAAACGATGGCTTGAATGTACCTGATTTTCAATGTCAATGCTACAATTTAGTATGCTGTTCCTATGCATAGTCCCACAGTGAAAATTTAAATCCTGACATGGCTTTTCCTCCATACCTTGTTTGAAGATACCAATTTTTCAAAAAATTAAGGTCTTATTAAAGTTATATTACATGAAAAATGTTTGCTTCCCATAATGAATTAAATCCTCCTGATCATGGAGACCCTTCCTGGTAATTTCATTATTGGATTGGTACCCTGTGAATCTGACTCTCTTTGTAAAATGTCTGTATCCATGGATTCACTATAGCTTTTTTACTTTCTTCCCAGCACCCTTCCTCCTAGTGGTTCTCAAATGCCCACCTAGCCACCCTCCAAGAAACCTTCTCCTGGGAAATCAATCTCAGCTCCTTTGCCTTGCTTCCCTCCCTGAAATCAGAGGGCAGCCCAATCCTGTCTAACTTTGTGCCCATGATACAGCGAGGTTGGTGCAGCCTCCACCGCATCCAAGGTGGTGCAAAGCAGGCAGGCAAGAGGTCACCTCGGGTAAATCCCCAGCCTCCCTGATGGGGCTATTTGGATGAGCGCCAGCTACTTTGCTGGCGCAAGTCTGAGAGCCCCATGTAGCGGCGGCCAGGCCTGGGAAGGGGGATAGGATTTTGGCATAGCCTTCACCATCGATCCCTCCCCTTTCCCAGGCCTGGCCGATCAATCCCTCCTCATGGAATGCCCCATTCTGCCTTCCCCATGCCCCTCCGCCATCTGACGGGAAACTTGCCTTCCCCGACGGGCACTCCACTGCATCTGCGGCAAGTAGAATGACGCTGCCCTTGGCGCCGGTACTGCCTACTCACCGGGTGCTGTAGACGTGCCTTACGGCATGCTTGCAACACCCTAGACCAGCGGAGCAGTCGCTCTGCCAGTCTAAGACTAGACAGGATTGGCCATAAGGCTACAGCCTAGTCCTCCTGAGTTTGCCTATCAAACTTATTTCTGCTTTGAACCAGGAGATTGCTGTGTCTTGGCAAACTAGTGCCACAATCCTTGAAATAATACAAGTGTCATTTCAGCTGATACAGATAGGTAACCTTGGCCTTTGACACCCCTGACTATTAGCTCCTGAACCCCACTATCTTCTGTCTCTCGTGTGCAGTCAGATTGACATGCTTAGTGTTTCTATCCCTTCTTCCTTTGGACTGGTGTGACTCAGCATGTGTTGAAGACTCCTTGCCTACCCTTTACCATCTAAAGGGGATCCCTAGAGATGAACTGATCTATCAAGGAATCTGAGAACAACAATGGATGCTTGAAGTTGACTTCTATCTCTAATGCTTGTGACAATGGTGAAGAGTAATCGGGCAGTGGGAAAAGAAAGTTTCCCCACCACAAGAGAGTGAAGGGAGCCAAAGGGCTCACTCTTTGCCTTTGGCTCTGCTCCAGGCAGGCTACAAAGAACACAGACCCAAGCCACGATCTTGCACCACATCTGGAACTTTGGGTGCTTTCCAGAGGCGTTGCTCCGGTGGGGGCCGTACCGTAAGTTGCGCCCCACCCTAGTCCCGTTTACAAGCCGGCAGGAGGCGGCCCCACCCCCTTCCCATCAGAGCCATTCCGTGCGGAGAAGGCAGCGGGCAGTTCTGCTGCCTTCTCCGCACGGAATGGCTCCAACGGCGAGGGGGCGGGGCCGCCTCCTGCCAACTTGTAAACGGGACTAAGACGGGGCATAACTTACGGTACGGCCCCCACCGGAGCAACGCCTCTGGTGCTTTCTCACTTCTTTTTGCTCTCTTCCCCAGTCTTCCACCTCCCCCCCTCCCTCAATACTGCATAACCCTCTGTTCTTCAGTTTTTGTTCTTCAGGGTAATTTCTCCGATTTCCCTAAGATGCTAACATCCTGCTTCCCCTCCTTTCTTCCCTCCTCCATGTTGCACTAGAATGTGCCACTTTTCCTTCTATGGATTTCCTCTTTCTCTTTGCCTGCCTAGAAACCACAGGCAAAACCCTCACTGAGTTTTGTATTTCCAAGCTTGGAAATCAGAATTTCTGCAAGATCACAACTTAATGGGCTTGTGTGCATTGAAAACATGCCAACCGTATACACTAATTGTACATTTGAATTATACGGCTTGCACGAGCATAGTTTTAATCATTCTTTACTTACTACCTGCACATTTCTTTGTGGGGATCAAGTTCTCTTTTCACCTGCTTACACTGAATCCTTCTTTATGTTTACAGAGATGTTTATGGGAACTTGTACAGGCAACTGTGAAGATCTTTGCATAAATCAAACATATATGAACCCCAGGATGTATAATTTTCTGCACGGCACTTTCTTCCCTCCTCCATGTTGCACTAGAATGTGCCACTTTTCCTTCTATGGATTTCCTCTTTCTCTTTGCCTGCCTAGAAACCACAGGCAAAACCCACGGACACTTAGGGTCTAGTTGTGTGAATGTGTGCCAATATTGCACTGCATTCTCTTTTTGACTCTCTTTCCCAGTTATTGTACTTGTATCCCCCCAATAAAAACTATATATTGTTGCACCTATATCCTTGCAATTCTCCTCATTTCAGGCCAACCCACTGAGTTGTGCCATGAACCACTGCACTAAATCCCTGTACATGTGGTCACCTTCCCATGAGAATCTCAAGGGAAGGTGACCACATGTACAGGGATTCAAGTGCAGTGGTTCATGGCACAACGCACGCGTCACCCTAATGTCCCCCCTCCCACACATAACCCCTATAAGAATGTTCGGTGCGGCCACTAGGCCGCGTCACAATTTTTTTTGGGGGGCGACCCGACGGGATGCTGCCCCGGGTGCCCCCCGACGCTGCCCCCCATTGCAGCTGGCTCCGGGGACGTCTTCCCCGGCTGGCTGTCCTGGGCCTTCTGACGAGGCCCACTGCGTCACAACGTAATTTATAACGTTTTTCGCGCATGCGCAGGCCGTTTCTGAGGGAAAAGGGCTGCCCTTTTCCCTCAGGAACGGTCTGCGCATGCGCGAAAACCATTATAAATTACGTTGTGACACAGTGGGCCTCGTCAGAGAATTACGTTGTGATGCAGTGGGCCTTCGTCAGAAGGCCCACGAGTGCCAGCCCGGGAGGACGCTCCGAGGCCTTCTCCCGGCCTCGGAGCCTCCGGAGGGCGGCGTGTGCGGGTGCGCATCACCCTTCTGCGTGCGTCACCCTCTGGCGGTCACGCTCTAGCGACGCGGGTGTAAGAACATATGTTACATGTGTGTCTTAGAGCACTTCCAGTAATATAACTGCCTTCCATTGAGTCAGATTATGGGCCATGTAGGTCAATATAGTCGACGGAAGGATACGCATGCATTTACATGTGTGTGCGTGTGCGTGTGAATCATTACCACCAGCAAGGTTCCCTCTGGAAAGGAGTTCTTCTCTATTCCTTTGATTCAATGTGAATTATTTCTCCTTCCCAAAAACAACAAAGGCCAGATTATAGGGTTGGGTACTGCCTGCTGCATTTTGATTGTTGACAGTCTCTCTCTCTCTCTCTCTCTCTCTCTCTCTCTCTCTCTCTCTCTCTCTCTCTCTCTCTCTCTCTCTCTCTTGGAAATGTAAAACACGTCTGAATAGGTTCAGCAAAGCTTCCAGCAATGCTGCATGTAGAAAGGAGCAAAGGAAAGGTACCAATGCTTTAGGCTACTCTGGCCTTCTCTACCCATTGGGACAGGTGTGGGAGGGAGACTTTGGGGGATTCTAAATACTCAACTTCCTGTGTGAACAATTGCGTCCAAGGATCAAACTAGATGTGACATTAACCACCTTATTGTCTTTATTAAAAAAAGAGGATTGATTGGGAGTGCACCTATTTGTTGGTATAGTTGGAGGCTGGATTAAACTCTCCCCCTCCCCATGCTGCAGTTCTGATGAAAATGCCCCCTCCGCTAAAAGCTGCCATTTATCCAGGGAGGGAAGATGCGATTGGCACCACTAGCAGCATTGTGTTTTACCCTAAGCCAGAGCCATGCTCTCCTCGTTCTCCTGCATTTGTAGATTAGCCTTAAATGACTCTGAACAAAAAGAGAAGTCATCTGATAGCCAATTATTTAATCTATGTATTACCCTGAGGAATTAAGATTTCTTCGACCTATATTGCTCCCTATTCCAATTACTCAATTTACCCCAGAAATGACATTATCGAAATTACACACTTTTCGTTGCTTGCTGCTAACCATATTTTCTAGTCCCTCATTTGCATGTAGGAGAAACTCCCAATAACTAGGGTGTTTAAGTTTTTGAATCTTGAACACAGGACCCATCTCCCATCACTACAAAGCAGGCAGGGGTTTCATTTCTTAAAGTTACACAGTGTGTATAGCGCCAAATGATACGAGAGCCCTCCAAACGCAAGCTATATATGATCTAACAGATCCAACCTTGTGCCTTTTTTCCCACCCAGGCTGTACATCCTGCATTTCTACGCCAGTGATTCTGTAGCCAGATACAAGCACAATGACATTTGTCAAAAACGGTGCCTCTCTGTGCTGACCACCTATAAAGGAGCCTTCTCTTCCCTGAGCACTGGCTCTACCGTGATCCCGTCCGTTTCTGCATGGCTTGTGCCGGACAATGTTGTACAATCAGGTTCAAACCGTGGGGGCCGCTCGGCACTGTCGCACATGTGCAGCCTCAAAGGGTGAAAAGAAAATGGGACAAGGCAGGGGTCAGTGACAAGTGGCCATGTGCGGTGGGTGTATGGGTGAAGTGAGGTGGAACAAGGGCAACAGAAACGATGGGATTTTTGTTTTCCCAGGCTCTGACAGCAGCTCCTGGAAGGCGCTCCTTTTCTGTCACATGCAGATCGCAATGCGCACTGCCTTTTGGTGAAAGGGAAGACAGCCACAGCCATAAAAGGCTGAGTGCAGCTCAGTTACAGACCCGAGGGCAACATGTGCTCAGTAACAGAGGGTATCAGAAACACTAAATCTGCTAGTTTGTGCTTCAGACAGCCATAGGTTTGGAGGTTGTCTTTTCCCCCCCTTAACCACTACAGTGTTTTGCCTTTGCCTGCTTATCAAACTTGAGCAGATTTAGATAGAAATGTATGAAAGAACACTCTTCGGCACACAAGGGTGCTATACCAGCCAAACTAAGTATGTGTTTGCATGAATGTCTGCATTTAAGGCTGCAGTACTATGCACACTTACTTAGGAGTAAGTACCATTGAACACAGCAAGGCTTCCTCCTGCCAAGTAAACATGCGTAAGGCAGGGCTCCACATATTGAAATGTTAACTGGAAAAAAGTCTGAAGGTATCCTTCCACAGTTAATGAGTGCATGTAAAATAACTACAAGTAAACACAAATATTCATACAATTCCTTTTAAGAAGTTGAGGCTTTGAAATTATTTCCCTCTGCTCTGTTACAAATTGTATACTTATTTTTTTTCTTTTTTGGGGGGAAAAAAAGCACGAACAAAGATCATGAAGCAGATTGTATGCCAGGTGAATTACATGTCTGTTTACAGTTGTGTTCCACACACACTATGTATCATTTGCTAAACTATTCCCCAAAGAAATATGTAGCAAACTTTTTAAAAAACAAATTGATCTGATGACAATCTGTTGGCATTTTTAAAAAATTTCTTTCAGATGTTGCAGGGCATTTCATCTGCTTTATCTGCTTGGATTCTTTTTCTTTTTTTAAACTGCAGCTATAGCTTTCTCATCGCAATCCATTTGTTTTCTTTTGTACTTTATTGCTTTAATGCTCATCAACTATATTATTTGATTTGATGATATCACTGCAATTAAGAGAAACACAATTCCGAAATGTTTGAACTGACTTTAAAAAAAAATTGCTTTGTAAGCATTTTTTGAGAGTGTGTTGAAATATGAAAATAAAATATTTTTTCACAAAGTAGCTTAATATCTTGCACTATTTCATGTTCTTTAGTATGTATAGATGTCAGGTTTGTAAATTCTAGAATTTTCAAAAACAAGAGAACATCAAAACACGGCAGCATTGTTTATTAGCATGGCATATTTATGAGAGAGCCCTTTTTGTCTGTTTTATTTACATTCTTGCAGTGCAATTCATTTAGTAATGGGGTAAGTCTTCAATAAAAATCCAAATCTGGAACCCAAAGAACTGTGCACCTCATTTTGGGCACCCAAGTCGTGGGAGGATTTTTGACTTTTTCTCATTTTTCTCAGCAGTCCTCCATTCCACATGGCAAACCACATTTGAAACAGAAGACATTTTCAAAAGCAGTTTGCAATATAGCCGGGGGAGAGTTGTTGTACAAAGAGAAACATAACATTCTCACTGCATATTATTATAAGTGAAATAATGTCGCTGTTCCACACAATGAGATAAAAATGTACCTCAGCAGCCATGAACAATAACAGCCAGATAAACATGTAGGTTAAAAGTTGTGAGCAAATTATCTGAGCCGTAAAGAAAAATAAATGTGGCATCATGGAAGCCTTCCTAGGGACAGCATTCCCCCAGCAAGGTGTTTTTGCAGAAAAGGCCCTCTTATGTGTCTTCATCCCATAAGATGATGGATCGGAGCCTCACCACACTTCTGATGGATAGGAGCCTGGAGCAGGGCCCTTGAGGCAGATCTTAATACACTGGCAAAGCAGCAAATAAAAACCTGAACAGCTTAGGACTAGGGAGCCTGAAGGACCATCTCTTTCCATATTATGTGTTGCTATTTATTTGCCAGAAATTAAAAAGACAGAGGGCTTCCAAGGAATCTCCCCTTGTCAAAGATAAGGGCTTGATTTCTTCTTACTCACCATTCACACTGCAAGAGTAAAACAAGACAAGAAGACTGTGTAGAACATACGAGAGGAGGCATGAATATTACAGGGCTGGTTTGGATGATACCGCAGTTGGCCCACCAACCAAATCCCATGGGGGAGGAGCGGAGGCATGTGCAGCACCTCCCTCAACATGCCGACCTGCTACTGCCTAGTCGCATGGGGAGTGGTTTCTCAACGTGTGGATTGAGAGGCAGCTAGGATTGACTGCCCTCCACACAATAAGGTAATGGTGAGTTCGATGGCACATCCATGGGGGGGGGGGGTGGACGGACAGACGGATGAGTTGACATATGTGCCCTTACTTACTCATTCTTCATGTAAGCAGGATGGACCATATGAAGTATCACTCGAACCAGCCCATGACGTTTACAACCCTCTAGTGAAGAACTTTGATTCAAAACATGAATTTTCTCTTGCTTTTTAGAAAAAAATGGCAGTTTTTATTTCTTGCAGGAGCAGTACAATAGAAATCAATTCTAGACCCCCGACTCTTCTGGTACCTTAAAGACTAACACATTTATTGTGGTAGGGGCTCTCTGTTTAACAGAAAAGCCTTGTGTTTGACTTTCAGTGAAGGATATTCCCTGAAGAGGACTTGCACTAGAGGCTAACGTCTGAGAATGTTCAACCTTTATGGGTCCTTCTTAAAAACATTACCAACACGTTGAAATGCCAAACAATACATGCATTATGTATATTGCATGCAGCACAGCCTAAAAAAGGTAATTATATCTTTGCATTATTACATGTGAAAATAAGTGAGTGGCGTTTCACTGGGGCTGTTTTAGCCAAAAGAAATATACCTGTAATACTATACTATGGAAGCTGGCTGTAGTAGAATGTAATACCCATTTACACAGCTAATTAATCATCATGATTAATTGTACCAAGAAGGGGGATAGAATACCTGAGTAAACCAACATTGCTTGGTCAGAGCTTTAAGGTCTAGAAAGTGCATGTGTGTGTGTGTGTGTGTGCGTGTGCACGCGGGCATATGATAAGGATCACTGCTGAGACAGGTTGCAAAGCTTGAGAAAAGTAGTAGTTATCCAGCAAAAGTGCTTTTGGCAACTATTGACCTTTGAGTTCCTAACCTAAAGGATATATAAACATCACAATGCGTTCTGCAAGTTTTCCCTGATAACCTGCTGGAAGAGGCACAGAATATCCTGAAGCCATTTTGCATGCACAATTTAACAATTATGCGGTCAGGGCAGGGACGATTCCATTAAGCTGTTGGCCTCTAGCTGCAGATGTTTAGAGCCTTTACACATTTACAAAAGGAATATAAAGCCTCACCTTGCATTATGAATATCCTAACTAACCTAACCCACACCCAACCTTCCAAGTCGAATGCTAAATTGGGGGAAGACCAGAAGAAAAAGATTCATGGAGACGGTGAATGTCAAAGGAATCGAATAAAAGCTATTCAGCTAAAAAGATTAAATCATCAGGAGCATATATTGGTATTTGTTTTCAAGGGCTACTACCATGATTCGGTAGCTTCCCTGTGTAAACTGGGTCTCCAATGACCACAGCTGTGTACCTTTAGAGGCTGCACTGTTCTCTTCTATAAACTGGGAAAATCTGTGCATGAAATGAGGATCCTCCAGTACGTATGCAAACCCATTTCCTGACACGGAAAAGGATGGTGCAATCCTGCATTTCTCCCCATGCGTATTTGAGCACTCAAAATACAAATTACTATAGCAGTTGTAATACTGCACACAGTGATATCCATGGGAACTTCACTGTGCAGACATCAGAGAAAGTGAGTCCCTCAAAAGCAGAGGTGTCACTAGGATATGTGTCACCTGGTGTGAGAGCTCATGAGTCATTGCATCACCCCAGTGATGACTCTAGGGTTGGTGTCACCCAGTGCGGTAACTCATGGTGTCACCCCCATTAACTTTATTTATTTTAATATATAACAATACAAGTCACACAACAAATCAGTATCCAACAAAAAACAATGGCCAACTAGATTACACTCACACAATTAATTGAATAAGAGTTCTAGTATTAGCTCTGATATATAGAAATGAGAGCTGACTCATACTAATACCTTGTTAGTTCCATGCTGTGTCATAACAGTGCCTCATTGGCTCTCAGAACAATCAGTCTCATTGGTCAGTTTTGAGTTAAGGAAATTTTTTGCTACATAAGGCAGTTGTTTTCTTTTTCCGGTTATTTGGCCATAACGTTTGATAGAATACAGATAATACATTCTGCATTACAATACCTTTCCAATGATATATAACATGATGGAATTATTCATAAATACAAAGTTTCCACAATTTTGGCCACTAGTGATGTCACACACACACACACACACACACACACACACACACACACACACACTGATTACAAGGTGAAAGCAGATGTGACCTTGGGTGAGGAGGACAACATGCAGATGGGGACAATTTTTTCAGGGGAGACGTGGATTTCTGCAGCTTCCCGCCACATGGTGAGCTGAGATGCTACATGGCATTTTAAGAAATCTGGGGAAGCAGGAGCCTGGTGCATTGTTCCAAGCGAGAGATGAAATGCCTCTCATTCCCACCATGGGCAGAGTTTTTAAGTTGCCGCTTTGAGGTAAGCGGATTCCACGCTATAGAGAAGAACCACTGACACTATATCCTTCGTACTCCTCTTCAGTTTGCATTTGAACTAGAACGAGTAGAACTGAATTGCATGTCATCTCCTTCTCCGACTCATCAACAGTTGGAGGGAGCAATATATTTTAAAGGACTGAAAGCTGAATTACACATACAGTATGTACTGTATGTGGAATTAAGTTCCACTGAGAATTCTTAGATTTACTTTGCTTATGAGTGGCCATGATCCATAGCCTAAAACCCTAAGGTCTCTACATCCTTGTAGATTAGCAAGAAAGTCTCCAGATGTATGGGCATTCCCATTGCGCATACCACACCTTTCCTATCACATAAAATGGTGGGAAGCCTCTGCACACAGCTCCCAGACTATGGCCAGTGGCACGAAGGGATAAATACACAATTGAGAGATCTGTACACACTGTTGGTATTTTAACTTTTTTATCAGGGCAGGACGTCTGGCTCAGTTGGTAGAGCGTTCGTCTCACAAATGCCTGAAGATCTGAAGGACAGCAGTTCAAGATGGCCGGAAGTCTGTTGGAGAGCTGCTGGCACGCCAAGCTGATAAGCTGCAGAGCCCTGTGGGGGAGTGGAGCAGCTGAAGTTGAAGCGTGCTGAGGCAAATGCCAGAGGGATAAAGAGAGAGAGAGACGGAGGAGAAATCCAATGACCAGAAAGGCAGTATATAAATACTCTGTCTTTGTGTGTGTGCGTGTGTGTTGTGTGTTGTGTGTGTCCTGCACAAAGCAGCATCGTCTGCCAAATCCTCAGAGGTTTTAAAAAGTATGTGAAGTATTGCAGGTGTCGGAATAAGCAAGCAAAAGTCCCCTTGTAAACCAAGGTTTTCATCTATCATGCGCATTGGATTGGGACACTTGTGTTCAGCATACAGGTGCAAACTCAATAATTGAATCATTTTCCTATGACAAACATTCCTAAAATTCTGGAAAGCAGACCGAAATCTCATCCCGGATACTGTCAGTAAAATCAAAGCATTGTTGACAAGCCAACACACACACACACACACACACCAACACACACACACACACACACACACACACACACACACACACACACACACACACACACACACACATGCAATATTATGCATACACTTGGGATCCCTCTATATTTACTTTACACTGAGTGTAATAGACAAGTGCTTTCTCCCTCTCCAAAATACGTGCATAAATATAGACTATAAGTGGCTGCATTAATGTTCTTATCTGTGAGACTGGAGAGCACTTTTTTTCTGAACATGTAAATATTTCTCTAAATGGAAATACAATAGAAAAACCTGGTAAGTGTTCCCTGCAGACTCAAAAGTAATGCAGTAATACCTTAAATGGTATTTTCCTGTTCCCTCCCAGTTCCCAAATCACCTTTTTGGGAAGGCTCAAAGGAGACATATGACAGAATTCAATTACCTGTGTGAGTGAAGCACTTTCGGATATTTTAAAAATAGATGTCTCTCATCGATAGGGATATCGATGAGAGACATCTATTTTTAAAATATCCAAAAGTACTTCACTCACACAGGTAATTGAATTCTGTCATATGTCTCCTTTGAACCTTCCCAAGTAGGCGGTTTGGGAACAGGAAAATGTGTTTGAAAGGTGTGAGCCAAGTTTTATGTGGCTCTCCCAAGCCCAATTATGTAATAAAATATTGTATTTACTTCTTGCACACCTCTAAGAAAAATTGCAGAATGGCGGTGGCCACTCTTTTCATTTTAACTGAGCAGGTAGTGCACCTTTTCACTGCTAACATGAAAACCTGCCTTTTACAGCATTAAAAGAAACAAAATGGGTCATTCAAATCCTAACCCTGCCAGAACAATACAGACATAAAATCAGAGCACTGTGAAGGGTGTTTTTTTTTGGGGGGGGGGAAGCACACCTTCTGAGCATTCAGACATCCTGAGTTTGTCCATAAGGGCTCAGTCCAGCCCAACTCAGGCACAGTTGAGGCCCAATTGTGGCACAATTGGGGCCCAAAATAGGGCTGAGTTAGGCTGCAACTGTGCCTGAGTTAGGCAGGAGGCAAGAGCAGTGGGCCAGGATCGAGGCAACACTTACCGCAGAGGCAGGCAGGCCCCTGTGGGGAGCTGTCAGTCTTGTGGAAGCGAAGAGCCCCCTCCTCAGCCTGTCTGCGTGCACCTACCACAGCTGCTGCAGCGGTCGCAGCAGATGGGCAGCCACAGGTGGGCCTGCAGGCACTGGGCGTGCGACAGTCAGCTGAAGGGCAGAGGTTGTGCCAGTGCCAGCTGCCCCAGGGCACCCTGGGCATTAGCCACCTGCCGCAGGGGGGAGTGCCACTGCCCTCCCTCCTGCAGACTGCGATGCCACCCCCAAGCCACGGTGAGGCTGCACGTGGGAGTCATGGGGGGGTGAGCGGGGGAGAGAAGGGAAGGAGGGGGTGGGAACGGCACGCACAAGGGGGGTCTCATGAGGTCTGGAACCGCCTCCGCCATGACATGCCCATGCGCTGCCTGAAGCCCTGGGCCACCAGGGCCGTGGCTATGCCCACAAAGAAGGCATCCCGGTATGCCTTCTGATCCGTGCCCCGGCCAAGACCGAGAGATGCCTTGGGCTTGTCTGCTGTGAGCGGGAAGGGCTCACGCAGCTCATCAGTCCCCAGATGGGGCAACGTAGGCGCCTTGCGGCAGGCGCTCTGGCGGGGTGGGGGGTGCCAGCGTCCATCATCAGGGAGTGGGAGGGGAGGCAGGCACACAGGCAGGCGGACAGGGGGTGCTGGGGAGGGACACGGGTGGGTCAGAAACAGACAGACAACAAGGCTGGTGGGAGAGGGATACAGGGAGAGGGGTCTGCAGAGACCAATAGGGACACAGGGGTCACTTCGCAGATGGAGGCAATGCAGGAACGGGCGCCTCTCATGCAGACGGACCGAAGGCGGAAACGGACGCTGTTGACGGGCGGACTGAGGGCGGAAATGGACGCCGTTGACGGGCGGACTGAGGGCGGAAACGGACACCGTTGATGGGCGGACACGGACGCCGTTGACGGGCGGACCAAGGGTGGGTGAGAGCCCCGGTTGCTGAAAGGGCTCTTCACGGACATGGCGGACGTGCGCCATGTCGCCTGTCACTGTTTGCCTGCCTGAGAGGCCCCCCAACTCCCCCTCCCCTCTGAGCCCTGAGGGTCTGGCAGCCCCCCTGCTGTGTTCTCCCTGGGCTGGCTGTGGCAGGCCCTGGCTGGGATTCATGCAGGGCCTTGTGTGCTGGGCGCTGTCTCTGTGTGTGTGGGGCAGTGCTTGTGTAACATTGGGGTCATGGTGTTCAAGGGGCCTTTGGCCAAGGGGCATCTTTATTGTTCTGGAACATTGGCAGGGATGGCCAGGCGAGGCTGCCAGGGGTAGGCACAGCAGCCACTCAGAATGTAGCAGCAGCAGCAGCAGCTGAGGAGGGTTGCAGGGCAGGCTCCCAGACCTCTGGCAGCATCGAGGCAGACGACCATGGGGCAACCAGACTGCGGGCCCAGGGGTGCTCCCCGGACGGTTGGTGGTAGTGGGCATTCCTGGGGGGACGAACAACTTGGGGTGTTCCATGGCAGCTGCTGTGTGGTGGCAATCACCATTGAAGGAATGCCAGTGTGCCGGTTGCAAAGGTCTGCAGGGAGAGAAATCACACACAGCTGAGTGGTGTGAGACACAGAGCCTGGTCTGCGCTGCTTCCCTGGGTGTAAGGTGAGCATGATCCTGTAAGGGAAAGGGGTCAAAGAGAGAGACAACAACACAACTTGGGGGTCACAACCATGGCAATCCTAGAAATACTGACCTGTCAGTAGACCCTGTGGAGAAAAGAGGGGGGGGAACAGCTGGTGTCTACATATGGGTTACAGTTCCACACCCATGGCATTGTGTGCTCACATTAATACAGGCAGCTATGAGACAAGACATTGGTACAGAGACATTTCATGACAGGCATTGCAGGCAGCTATGAGACATGACATTGGTAAAGAGGCATATCATGGCAGGCATTGCAGGCAGCTATGAGACATGACATTGGTAAAGAGGCATATCATGGCAGGCATTGCAGGCAGACATTGGTAAAGAGGCATATCATGGCAGGCATTGCAGGCAGCTATGAGACATGACATTGGTAAAGAGGCATATCATAGCAGGCATTGCAGGCAGCTATGAGACATGACATTGGTAAAGAGGCATATCATGGCAGGCATTGCAGGCAGACATTGGTAAAGAGGCATATCATGGCAGGCATTGCAGGCAGACATTGGTAAAGAGGCATATCATGGCAGGCATTGCAGGCAGACATTGGTAAAGAGGCATATCATGGCAGGCATTGCAGGCAGACATTGGTAAAGAGGCATATCATGGCAGGCTATGCAGGCAGACATTGGTAAAGAGGCATATCATGGCAGGCTATGCAGGCAGCTATGAGACATGACATTGGTATAGAGGCATGTATCCTACCTATATTTCTCTATGCTAAGAGGCAGAAGTCAGACCACATGTCAGCACAAACCCTGCTCTTACCTGCACTTACCTGCTGGTGTTGTTGCCTGGGGGGGAGGGGCTGGGAGAAAGACATGGGTTAGCAAACACTTGCATGGAGAGAGCTGCCCAGGCACAGGAGTAAACAGTTTGGCCACAGGCAGAACAGCCCTCTCTGCCCTAGAGGGGGCAGAGAGGAGAGAGGTGAAGAGAAGAGAGAAGAGGGGTGTTAGAAAAGTTTTCAAAGTCCCACTTTGTGGCTGCTGGGGGACAGAACCCCACGCCACGTGCTCAGAGAGAGAAAGAGAGAGAGTGAGTGGAGGGCTGGGGCTGGGCTTTTGTGGGAAAGAGGCTGGGTGTGGCTGGGTGCTGATAGGGTAACTATTTGGGTCCGTGTCCAGAGTTAGGCCACAACTGTTCGGTCCTAACTCAGGCCCAACGCGGGCCCAGGGTGTTAGAACTTTTCAGTAGAGGGCTGGTGTGGGTAAGGTAAAATGGCTCCTATGGGTCTCCTCACATTTGGGTCCACCCTTTTTGCTGGCCCAAATTTTGGGCCTGAGTTGGGCTTGAGGGGGCGTGTCAGGGGCTCTCCAGCGTCTGGAACCGGACCAAATTTCGTAACCGCCCCTGTCACACCCCCGACACGCCCACTTTTAGGCTGCAATTGTGCCTGAATTGTGCAGTTGTGCCTGAATTGTGCCTGAACCCAATTCAGTCACAATTGCAGCCCAACTCAGGCACAATTCAGGCACAACTCGGGCCTAAAGCACTTGGGCTGCAATTGTGCCTGAATTGTACCGCAGTTGCCTTGGGCTGGACCGGGCTGTAAATCTACTAACTCTTCAGCCTATGTTTGTGAAAAACAGGGGCATTTTCAAACTTTGTTACCAAATATTGTTGCATTTCATTTCTCTGAATGAAGTCGAACTCAGCCCAGTGAGTGCTGTCCTTAGATCACCTACTCCACATAGGCACTCCCTTCAGTTCAAGGAAGCCTGATATAAAATGCAGAGCAACATTGGCACCAAAAGGCCACAGCTCAGTGGTAGAGCACACCACTGGCATCACCAGGCAGGGCTGGGGAAAACCCTTGTCTGAAACCATGGGGAGCTGTGATCAGTCAGTGTAGACAATACTAAGGTAGATGGATCAATGGTTCGACACAGCTGAATGTGGCTTACTATGTTCATAGTTGAATGGTGACATCAGTACTGTAGAATTAACTTCCTTCTCCCAATGCACTAGCAAAGAGTTTCCCCAACCTGTGGTACGCGTACCACCGGTGGTACTTTCAATGACCTCCGGTGGTACGTGGCAGACTGGTTGTTACCTGCCTTTCTGATCTTCATAGGCAGCCGGGCACAAGCAGCAGCATGATGATCCAGAGAGTGTGTGCTGTGACTGAATAGCTTGCAGAGCTAATCACTCTCTTAGATGTTAGAGGCTAATTAGACTTATCAGATAAGCCTCCCAAACATCAGAACAACAGACAATCTGTGGGGAGGCTTAAAGACAAAGTTAAAGAGACAGCGACCGTTCGAGTCAGGAGGAAGGCAGGCTGGAGCTGGCAGGGCTGCAGTGTGTGTGTGTGTGGGGGGGAGGAAGGATCTGGCAGGGTTCATTAGTAGCACATAAGTAAATCTAATATGCAAGTAGCCCTGACTTACAAATCCAGCTTGTGTTTTTGGTGAGCTATAGGGTGGTTGGGATAGCAGCAGTCTTGGGGTGATGGGCACTCCGAATCCACCACCCGCCCTGATGTGAGCTGTATTGTTCGCTTCCTGGCTGGA
The DNA here is from genome assembly GCA_026170595.1 of Plestiodon gilberti rubricaudatus. Lineage (NCBI taxonomy): Eukaryota > Metazoa > Chordata > Lepidosauria > Squamata > Scincidae > Plestiodon > Plestiodon gilberti. The sequence continues at coordinate 143,895,447 of JANXHW010000003.1, forward strand.
CTGACCCTGTGCTCTGGCACTGAGATCCCGTACATATTTATCATGAAGGGTGGGTGGCAACTGTGGAGAGATATTGGAGGATGCGGCTCACATTTTGATGGACGAAGATGGACGGAGATAGCTTTTTGAAAGATGGCAAAACTGGAAATAAAAGCATGGTCTCCAATCCAAACGGTGACTTATGAATGTACAAAGTAGCATAGCATGCAATGCTTAGGTTTGGCAAAAAGGGACACGACACCTTTCCCATACCCCATCTTTTGAGACCCAGCTCTACTTGCTTCCAGTCAAGAACATTTTGGGCTCCACTGCATTCCAAGTTACCATCTCTGTACCTTGTTTTGTACCCTGAATGAACCAAGCTTGCCAGGTGCCTTCACCCTCTGTCAAGGTCACTCAGAGGAATTTTGTCAGGGGGTACAAAGTTTCTTTTTGGTCCCTTCATGTGAATTTGGCTCCTGGGCCCCTTTTTTTTTGCTCCTGGGGCCCCTTTTTGACCAATTTTTGGCCCTGGGCCCAGGTACAATTGTACCCCCTTAACCACCCTCTCAGAGGCCCTGCCCTCTGTCATTATGAAAAGAAATCAAAGCGTACTAACTAGTTTTCCTCTAACATGTAATACCTGCATGGTCTTGACTGAATAATGAAACATCTCTCAGCAGAAGCCCAGAATCAGGATTTCTTTTCAGGGTTCATGTTTTTTTGGCCAGGAAGCTATTTGCTGATCCATATTTACAGTGGCTTTATTTGTCATCCAACAGATGTTTGGACAGTTAAAGTCCCCTCTGGGAAAGTGCTGTGTGGTTTTGAACAACTCAGTAGTTGCTCAATGAATATTTTTCTGTACTGTCCTGGGGGGTCTGTAGCAGCTGTTGATGGCATTTTACTCTTTGTTTTTTTGATCATCTAGACTCACCCAAATTATTCTGCAGCTACACTCAATCTTGTCAAATGTTATTGTCTTGGTCTGTAAACATTTTCAAAGCAACATGTCTCCTCCTCCTTCTTTGTCTTATCTCTTATTCACAGATGTACATATATAGTAGAAATGGGACTTTAAAAAAGGGCTAGGAACCACATTTTTAAAATAACTGTTGTTCACATCTGCAGGAAGTAAATTTATTTATTTGATTTATATCCCGCTTGCTAATCCACATTTACAGTGGCTTTATTTGTATAGGTCTATATAGGTCTGACGCTAGGATGGCAGACGTTGGATCGTCTGAGCTCTTTACATGTGGGGATATGTGAAACCTTTCTAGTTGCTTCCTCAGGTATCTCTGCTTTTCCAACTAGTGCCATTGGGCTTTCTGCACACATTTCTTCACAAGCAGGTATGCACTTTTTCATGCCTGTGATTTCCACCATTGTTTTGATATGGTTGTCCATTGCATGCTTTAGTGATTCCAAAGCACTCATGCTAATTGTACAGGTTCCTTTCATCAGAAGCATAGGCCTATCATAACTGTGAATGGGAAATGGCTAGGCTATTGAATGGAAATGAGCAGATAGCCTAAGGCTACAGTTCTATACACACTTACCTGGGAGTCTCATTGAATTCAACAGGACTTATTTCTGAGCATAGGATTGTTTTTATCCTCTTTTTAATTCTTTTTTTTTAAACGAGGGGCACATGCAACTATTCTTAATGTTTAAAAAAGTGTTGCAAAGCTGTTGGAAAGGGGACAGGGATATTGGTGCAGCCCAGTGCCACTATCCCTGCCCCCTCCCAGGCCAAGTTGGCCAATGGCCCTATCCATCCCCCACTACCCCGGCCTGCCCTCCCCATGCCCTCCAGCCAACCGGTGCAGGCCTTACCTTGGTTGGGCGACACAGTGACTGGAGGGCAGCGGTGGAAGTGGTGCCGGCCTCTGAGCAGGCGCCGCTTACACTAAAGGTGCCGCGAAAGTGCTTTCCGACACTTTTGCAACACCTCAGGCTGGCAGAGTGCTCGCTCCGCTGGTCTAATTCTGCGCAGGATTGCGCCCTTAAACACTGCCAGCATAAAAACACATTGAATAGGTATTATTTAGATTTGGATTTCTCAGTAACCATATCATTTTCTCTTGATGTATCAAAACTGAGATAAGCCACATATTCCTCAGGGACTCATAGAAAAAGGCAGCCCCACTAATAACCATCAATGTCCTCAAATGCTTTAAAGCAGAACTTTCTCTCCTCATAGGGATATATATGCCATCTCCTCTTTAAAACAGAAGGTGGCATCTGACTGAATTTTTCCCTTGTTAGTCAATGTCTTGGGGCGATTCAAGCAGAGTCAAATACACACCTCCATTCCCACCCAGAACATTATCTGGTTCATAAGACATCCTACAGGGGGTTTGCAATGATGAGATGAGGTTCTGCTTTGCCCAATCCTGAGCATTTGATGTAAGGTAAGGAAACATTCTACGTAATTACATTTTTCTACTGGAGTTGTGTTCAACAGCAGCTACCTTTCATTTTAATATTAATTCCCCCCCCCCAAAAAAAAACTCAGTAAAAATGTTCATAAGATGCTCCTCTTCCTGGCTCCCTTAGTAATCAAGGTGCTTTGCAAACAAACAAAAATACAGCTTTTGCTTGTAGAACCTGAGGATGTGGACAGGATTCTTTGGAGCGTGAGACCGTCTGCTTGCCCACTTGACCCTTGTCCGGCATGGCTGATTAGATCTGGCCGGGTGGGGCTGGCCGAGTGGACAGGGAGGGTGGTAAATTCATCTCTAAGGGAGGGGGTGGTGCCGCCGTCTTTGAAGCAGGCGGTGGTGCGCCCCCTCCTGAAGAAACCCTCCTTGGATCCCACTATTTTGAACAACTTGCGGCCAATCTCAAATATCCCGTTTCTGGGCAATGTGATTGAGCGGGTAGTGGCGTCTCAGCTCCAGAGGTTCTTGAGGAAGCTCCAGTCTGGCTTCAGGCCGGGGTTCGGGACAGAGACGGCCTTGGTGGATGACCTGCGCCGGGGACTGGACAGGGGGAGCGCGTCCCTGTTGGTCCTGCTGGACCTCTCGGCGGCTTTTGACACCATTGACCACGGTGTCCTTCTGGGTCGGTTGGCTGGGTTGGGGCTTGGAGGCACCGTTTTGAGGTGGTTCCGCTCCTTCCTGGCTGATAGCTCCCAGAAGGTGGTGCTGGGGGATGCTTGTTCGGCACCCTTGCCCTTGAGGTGTGGGGTGCCACAAGGGTCAATTCTATCCCCCATGCTGTTAAATATCTATATGAAGCCGCTGGGAGAGGTCATCCGGGGGTTTGGGGTAGGGAGTCATCAGTATGCAGATGACACCCAGCTCTTTCTCTCCTTTCCACCCGACTCCAAGGGGGCGGTCGATGTCCTGAATCGTTGTCTGGAGGCAGTTGGGAGTTGGATGGGGGCAAACAAGCTGAAATTAAATCCTGATAAGACAGAGGTTCTTCTGGTCCAGAAGTCTACAACTCAGGTATTGGATCATCATCCTGCTCTGAATGGGGTTGTACTCCCTCTGAAGGAGCAGGTCTGCAGCTTGGGGGTTCTCCTGGATGCACAGCTGCTCCTGGATTCCCAGGTGGCGGCTGTGGCCAGGGGGGCTTTTGCCCCACTTCGGCTGGTGCGCCAGCTGCGACCGTACTTGGATCGTGCAGACCTGGCCACAGTGACCCATGCCCTAGTGACATCTAGACTAGTTTACTGCAATGTGCTCTATGTGGGGCTGCCTTTGAAGACTGTTCGGAAACTGCAACTAGTGCAGAATGCAGCAGCCCGGATGGTTGCCGGGGCCTGTCGGTTGGACTCAGTCAGACCGTTGCTTCGGCGGCTACGCTGGCTGCCTGTTCGTTTTCGGGCACAATTCAAAGTGTTAGTTTTGACTTTTAAAGCCCTTAACGGCTCAGGTCCAGGGTATTTGAGGGACCGCCTTCTTCCTTATAATCCAACCCGTACTCTGAGGTAATCAGGGGGGCCCCTGTTAACCGTGCCGCGGTTAACAGGGGAGGTGAGGGTGATGGCGGCGCAGAATAGGGCCTTCTCAGCAGTGGTGCCCCAATTGTGGAATTCCCTCCCCCTGGAATTGAGAATGGCTCCCTCCTTAGAGACCTTTCGGCGGGGCCTTAAGACATTTTTATTTAGATCAGCATTTGATGTCTGACATGGCGGGCTGGCTTTTTGATAGATGGCTTTTGACAGATGTAAATGTGGATGACCCACTGGGGCTGGTTGTTTTAATTGTTTTAATTCTTGATTTTAAATGTATATATGTATTTTAATGTTTTTATTGTAAGCCGCCTTGGTTGTCCTTGTGGGAGAAGGGCGGGGTATAAATTCTATAAATAAATAAATTTTTATCTTTTTTGTCCATGGAGGAGAGTGGAACGTGCCTCAGTGGAAGGGCACCTACTCTTTTTGCAGATGTTCAGTCTCTGGAATCTCTGAGGGGAGAGCTGTTGACAGGCAATGTTGACAATTCTTGGTTGGCTAGCAGGCCAATGATTTGACTCAGTAGAAGGTGGTGTCATAGGAACTTTAAAGCTGTAGCCTGTAGTCTTTTTACACCCAGGTCCCATCTTTAGCTTCAATGTCGAACAGGGAGTCCACTCTCCTTTCCTTTCCTGTTATTTGAATCTTTACGATATCTGTCTAGATCTTTTCTTGTTCTCCTCTATCTTTGTCAATTTTAGCCCTTCCCCTCTTTTCCCATCCTTTCTGCTGGTCCAACTCACCAAAGACCAGCCATGACTGACAAACCAGTTGAGATCTACATGCAGTTGAAAACTAGTTTTAGCTATTGAAACTGAAAGGAACATATAATTATTTCACAACCACCCAGTACAAAAATGGTTTAAACCTTTATTAGAACTAAATCAGGGTCTCTCCTGACTCCTGCTTGGATTTTAACTAAGTTGCTAACAATCAGAATGGAAAGAAAAACTGAATTAAAGCCACAGCTTTGTCCCTAAGTGGCTCTGTCAAAATAAGTGTACAATTCAGTCAAACAACATCACCAACTTCCTAACTGCCCCACAAGACATATTCCACACAATAAAACAGAATAGAAAACAAAAAAAAGTTGCAAGTGCTTTTTATTATTTACTAATTAATATTTACGTAACTTCACAATAATTGTGGCAAATCACAAAAGCAACGGCTTTTGTGGGTAGGATTGCAAGTAGGATTTTAGGATCCTCACAGCCCAATCCTACCCGTTGGGCTCCACAGGCGGAATGCGTGTTCCACCAGCGGAGTTGGCAGGATCCAGGCGGACGTGCCTGAATCCTGGTGGATGCCAAGCAACAGTGTTGCACACTCTGGCGCTGCCAGCAAGTGTGATGAGGCAGCCAGTGAAGTCGCTGGTATAGAAATACAGAATAGAAAACAACAAGGCCTCTGTCTGCTGGCAAGAGGAGTTGGCAGTGGGGATGGGTGGTGGGAGGGACGGGAAGGGAGTGTGAGGATCGGGGGTATTTCTGGGTGGGCAGGGTAGAGGAACTGGGGGTGGGGTGGAGGCAGGAGGGGGTGGATCCAGTGGCAATGGTGCATGCTGGATCCCATCTGTTCCTTTTCAAACCTCCTTGCCTCTTAACTCTCCTTGGACATACACCACTAAAAAGGTGTCATATGTCTGAGGAAACCCATTGCTGTTCATGCAGCCTACCAGGAGGTAATATTTCTACTTACCTTATGCGGACTGTCTGAGTGCTCCCCCCCCCCCCCGTCCGGATGCAGCACGTGCCATTTTTGGTGGCTGGAGATAGAATTTGGGCCAAAAAGGCCTAGTCGTAAGCACACTGCCTGTGCAATAGGGATTCTTCCTTTTGGTGGCAATGGCAGGTAAAAGCAAGCATGAGCTCCACAGTGTTCAGTTCAAAATGGGTTGAATGTTTGCACACATTCCAAGTGAATGCTCGCAACATTTACAAGAGGTTGCTTTGAATGCACACAAAGTCTCAGAAGGATCCTTAAAAGCTTGAGTCTCTTGTGAGTATTCATATCACTCAGAAATTCTCATATGCAAAACACCCACTACCACCTCCCAGTTCCCCTTTTCCCAAAGCCAAGTGTTTACGCTTGATAATGGGGAAGGTGGTAGCAGGTGCTTTCAGGGCCCCAGCTTTCCTACATGCTTTCCTACTGGGAACTAAGACTCTCAGCCCAAAAATGCCCAGTGAGAAGTGAATGCTATTTTAGTGATTTCCACCCAGGAGAAGGCTCTCTGAGGGTGCTCTCCCACCTGGAAAATATGCCCTGCTGGTGATTCTGGAACTGGTAGTCCCAGTTCACAGCAGGGAAAAACTCCAACCAAGATCCTGGAAGCACCCACTGCCACCTTCCCAACCCCAAATATAAGCACTATGCTTTGGGGGAAAGGGAAAGAGGAGGCAACAGAGGCAGCAATGGTGGATGCTTTATTCAAGTCTTTGTGGGCGGTTAATTCAATTGCTCCCAACAGTTCGAGCCTTTACAAACAACCCTGTGTTAGTCTCTATTCTTCTGACAAGCATTTGAACAGTAGTTGTGCTTTTCATCACATCTGATTGAATGTTCATGACATCTCCGCTGCCAGTATTGAGATTCCCTGTTTCTGTGTGGCTCTCAATCAGAGAATATGACTTCAACTCTGAGTCATTTCTTTGGGGGCAAGTTTCACTGAATCTAATAGAGTTTCCAATCCAAAATGCCATAGACAAAAGATAGGTAAGACATTCCATAACAAGATGATGCAATACCCACAGATGTTATGGTCAGACCATGAGCGGGAACCCAAAAGGCAAAAAGGGACATCTGTGAGTACAGGTGAGTACAGCAAGCCAGGTCAGGGTTTTTATCAGGTCAGGGTTGCAGAACCTTGGACAGTTCTAAGTGAGCAACTTGCTCTGACAGGGTCCAGGGGTACACTGAGGTCTTAAATACTCTTAAAGTCCAATGCAGTTTGGAAGTTGCACCAACATGGCATCAGTCATATCCTAAGCCCGTCCTGCCAATGCCATGGCAATGGTGTACTGATGCCAGCCCATCAAGGGCCATATGCCAAGCCTGTCCAGGCAGAGCAATGCTGGTACAAACCCTACCAGTAACACCCCCAGCATCCATGGAAACACCAACCCATCGTGTTATTCATGGAGAGGTGTCCTGATGTCACCATCGGTGTGATGTCTGTGTCATCACAATTTTCATCAGTTTCGGATGAAAACCAGAAGTGGGTTGCAATCGCTGTGGGAAGCAGAGAGAGCCCCCTGGTCTGGAGTCTAACATTCCTCCTCTCCCTCAGTTACCTCTTGCCTGTTCTTAGGGGGCTCAGGAGGCACTGTCTGCTTCTCTTCTGGACTTCCTTGGCTAGCAGACTTTCAGCACAATCCTATGTATATCTGCTCCCACAGAGTAAGCCCCACAGAGTTCAATAAGACATACTTCCCAGTTAGTAATTACAGGATTGCAGCCCTAGGCTCTGGCCTAGTGTCCTAGGAGTGGGTTTCGTCCTGAGCCTTCCAATCTGGCTGGTCCAACCTCATTGGGGTGTAAATAAATCCTACGACTGCAGCTTTAAAACGAAACGTCCAGAATCACATGCCTATTTATAAGCTTAAATTCAACTGAGATTAATGTGTGCAAGAAATTGCAGAAGAAGTAGACACTCAGTAAAGTAAGTTAGGAATTGAATTAGGACACGTGAATTCTCGAAAACACTTCCTGACTAAGGTTTATAGTGTTATGACAGCCCTGAAATGTGGCATTTGAGAATGTATGCAATTACCACAAACCCTCTTTGAGTGCTGTCTGTAGGTTATACTCAGTTTTTAAAAATAAATACTGGTAACCACATTGTAGAAATTGAGTCCCTGTCTACAGACATAAGTTCTCAAACCACATTACAGAAGAATGGGAGATGCATATAAACACAGTTATGAACCTTAAAAGAATGATAATATCAGTTATATAAAGCTATTAGACTGCAAAAAGTTTTAGCAGAGAAGATATCTCTTGAAGATGAGCAGAATGGATATAGTCAAAATGAATTTTATTTTAAAGCCATTGTTTTTGTTTTCAGCACCTCCAATTAAAATTTGTCTTGCAAAAAAGGCAAACAAAAAAAGTTATTAGACTTTATACAGAAAGGAAAAAGGACATGAATATTGTTACCTATCAATCACTGAAGGAGGAATAGTTTTCTCAACATATTTTACTATGACGTTGAAAGCTTGAGGCTATTGCAGACTGATATAATATGAATAAAAGGGGTCTTACCACAAAAACAGCTATGCAAAGTACCTTTAAGATACATTGTTTGCCACTGAGGTAACAGATTACAAAATGAGTTATATAAAAATCTTTGCATAATATCAGCCATTTAAAATGTTTAGGCAAACTATCTCCTGGATTTTCCCCTTAACATTGTTATTATGAAGACATGGTTAAGGAAAATAAAATAAGCTACATATCATATTAAGAAGTCTATTAACAGTTGACAATTTGCTTAAACCAAACCAAGTATTGAACTATGAGGAAACAGCTACACTTTTTTATAACTATCATTCTCCACACTATCAATATTTGCAATTAAGACATTCAATATATGCTATACGAAAACATGAAAACTTAAGAGAACAAGCTATCTTTTTTTAAAAAAATCAACAATGAGAAAAATAAGATGCTATTGGGGAACATCTATAATATGGTGTTCTGAAACGATTGGGTTCAAATGCAGAAATTTACAATTCGAAGATTGTCCCCAGATCTGGTTATATTTTTGTAATATGTTACCTTGTTCATATGCTCAGGTTTCAATTTAAAAAAAATCAAATATAGTATCTCAAGCAGTATCTCGGAGCCAAAGAAAGTACAATTAAGAAAATATATGGATCAGCACAGTTTAATTTTTGATTTTTTTTTAAAACTGGTTTTTGTCTATAGATAACTGAGAAATATAATGATGGTGTGAAATCATTTGTGCTTGTTTCTTTTGTCGAAATTCGTGGCAAGTGTGCTGATGTATATTACTGAATTTTAAACAATAAAAAATACATCTAAGAATGAGCTTCTCCTCACCAACCCTCAACTGCATGACTCCAGTTTTGATATACTGTATAAGACATTCTAACAGACAACAGGAATAATAAGGTAACTATTCCCAGTAGACTTAGGGCCAATTCGCATGTTACAACTACCCTGTGGGAGTCTGGTGGCAATGCTTCTGCATATGGGCAGCTCCACATGGGAGTCAGGGAGGGGGAATGCGGAGTTGCTCACCATACTGCTCAGCCTAATGATCTGGTGGGTCTCATTCCAGAACCACTTGCTGGTAGAAATGTAACTGAGGCTATTTGCACGGTAAACAAGTTTGAAACATTATGTCCTGCATGTGGAGGGCTGGAATAATTTTCCAAAAGTCTCTGTGTAACATGAGAATCATCCTTTCGTTCAGAGCGGTGAAGATGTTTCTTCCCAGAGAAACTAAAAATTCAGATGGATAACATACAGTATATTCCAGTTTGTGCATCTGCAATTTTAATGTAAAGCTAGGAAGTTTAAAAATAGACCACAACTTTATTTTGGCTCAGGAGAGCATGAGAGAATACCACTGACAGAAAACATGATGTGGCCATACTGCAGGCATTGCAGGTCACAACTCAAGGTGTGTGTGTGTGTGTGTGTGTGTGTGTGTGTGTGTGTGTGTGTGTGTGTGTGTGTGTGTGTGTGTGTAAGGATGACACTCCAACTTACTTATTTATTAGAGGCTTATGGTCGTATGGTTTTGAAGCACATTCAAGGACAAATTGATTTTCAGATTGAGGACATTACTGAACTTCGCCAGTGAAACTACTCTGTTTTGGTATGAATGCTTTTTTATTCCTGTGTACTGTGTGTACTTGCTATTTAAAGATATTGAAGAATGACCATCTTCTTGATTGATAGCGAACACACGTTTTGATTAATTGGTCACAAAATAATAGCAACGACATTGGTATGGTTCGTATTTCAATTTTCTCGATGCTGAGCAAGGAAGAGGTACAAACTGCTCTGACACTGTAGTACATTTTCTGATGCCAAAATTTAGGACTCTAGTGGAAAATGAGGAGGCAGACAATGCCATCTATTTATAGAGCATATTTGCCTGAATCCCCTCTTTTGTACTCAACAGCCATGGTCTTTCATGCAGAACCACTGTAGATGGACAGCTGTGTTTCTAAACATCTGTGATGAACAGAACTCAGATGGGAGATTTAAAAAAAAAAGGAGGGAGAGAGAGAAAGGCATCAACATATTCATAAGTTGGGATGGGAACAATGAAAGCACATATTGTAGGTCTGAAGGAAAAAGGCAGTGTCAGCTTAGAAAAAAATTCTCTATGAAATTCTTTTTGCAGATGTCAGCAATAAGCTTGCTGCATGAGTAAGTAATGTTATAAACTCAGGGAAAAGACAATAATGAAAACATTGACCAATCAAAGATCGCTGGGAGCAGAAGAAGTAAAAACCAGAGTACTCGTTGGTTCTAGAGACTTGTAGAACTAGAAAGCATATATCTTTGAATAATTTTTACATTCATTCTGGAAGATCTGCACCGAGAAGAAAGCATGGAGCAGATTTTCTGACCTTACTTCAATACTGGACTACTTAGGCTGCAATCATTTGCACACTTTCCTGGGAGTCAGCCCCTTTGAACATAGTGGGACTTAGTCCTGAGTAAATACAGTATGCATAGGATTGTGCTGTTAGAGAAGTTGGTTCAATTTAAAAGATATATGAAAAAATGTGGCTGCTCGCTTGGGCATTAGCATGGCATTGCCTCTTAGTGAAGATGCCTTTCTATGTTTGTGTGATCATTCACTTTCTACATCACTGGCATAGCACCCAGCGTTTTATTACCAGCACAATCCTGTGTAACTCTTGCACCGGTGTAACAGTAGATACACTGGTGTTAAGTGCACTTATGCCAGTGTAACTTGCCGTACGTTGATAAACGCAGGACAGACACCAGTGTAACCCCTCTTGGGCGGCACGGGTGGTGTTTGGACACCCCCGGAATGCCCCCTGCGCTGGCGGAGTTGCGTTGGTGTCCATCCTGCATCCAAACTGCATGTGCATGGCATCCGAGAGGGGTTACGCTGGTTTCTGTTTGCGTCCATCGGCATACGGCAAGTTACATTGGCATAAGTGCACTTACACCGGTGGATCTACTGTTACACTGGTGCAAGAGTTACATAGGTGCACGAGTTACACAGGATTGCACTGTGCATTAGCTTAAAGATAAAAAGTGAATGTCTTCTTTCAAAACAGAGGTTTTCATTACCATAGTTTTAACTTTGGAGACCTATCTTACCCCTTTGTCACATAATTTCAAAGCCAATGTAAAGGTTTTCCTAGCATAGCATGCTGAGGTACTAGATTTTATTGTAAATGAAAATGTAGTGCGTTAGGAACCATCTCACTTTAGAAGCAACCAAGAGTTCTGGGACATCTTAAAAGTAAACATACATACCCTTTCATAGAGTAGAGTCTGCTTCATAGGGAAATTTACTGTGGGGAATAATCGCCGCCTACACACCCTTTCAGATGGTTTCTTTTCAATTCAGTTTCTTGATAATAAAAGGAAATGAGAGAAAAATTACAAATGTTTACAGCGTAATCCTGTCTACATTTGGACCGGCGGAGTAATCGCTCTGCCAGTCTAGGGTGTTGCAAATGTGCTGTAAAGCACCTTTGCAGCACCCTGGGAGTAAGCGGTGCTGGAGCCGAGGCCAGTGCCACTCTTCCCAGCCCAGAACCGGAGCTGCGCCCGCTGGGGAAGGCGAGTTCCCTGCCGGGTGGCAAAGGAACATGGGGAGGGCAGAACAGGACATTCCAGAGGGGGGTGAGATTGGTTGATTGGTCAGAGGCCTCCTCCGCCGTATCCTATCCCCCTTCCTGGGCCTCGTTGGTGTTACACGGCTGGCTCGAATGTGCACCAGCAAAATAGCATGCCCTGGAAAATGAGGAAGGATCTGCTATATGCAGACCTTAAACTGTAGAGGGGGAAACAAGAGAGTGTCATCACCATGCAGAAGTGAAAGAAAGTCTTGTTGTGATGACTATTAGTCACCAGCCTCCTCATTCATGGTAAGATTTACCTCCGAGTGAGCAGGTAGGGACATTATTGGGATGCAATGAGTTGATGGCATTTATATGCAGTTTGATTTTACAGTTGATTCAGTATTTATTTATATATTTTTCACATTTTTATACCGCCCTTCCTCCAAGGAGCTCAGAGTGGTGTACATATTTCCTCCCCTCCTTTTTGTCCTCACAACAACCCTGTGAGGTAGGTGGGGCTGAGAGATAGTGACTGGCCCAAGATCACCCAGGAAGATTCGTGGCTGAGCGGGGATTTGAACCTGGATCTTCCAGGTCTACATCCGACTCCCAAACCACTACACCATCCTGGCTGGGCTGGGGTGGAAGGAAAAGAGCAGCGACCCCATGAACATCTGTGCAGCATTTTCAACAAGAGAGAGTTCACACAGTGCCATAATAGGCTGGATCTTTAGAAACTCTCATGCATCTACTTGTGCAAGGGGGAAAGCATGCATGAGCGTTTGTGCAAGCTCTTGTACACATGGAAGAACATCTGGATTTAGCTACCTTCTTCCTCATGCAATGCTCTAGCACACGAGTCAAACAGTCCTTCCACAAGCAGAAGATACCTGGCACATGCTTTGGAAAACCTGGCCCCAGCAGCCAATCACTGCTCTCCCCCGTCGTGCCTCTGCCCAGAGTGTGGGGGAGGGGGCCTGGTAATGGGCGGCGACAGGGCGAGTCCCATCACCGGCCTTCTTCTTCTTCTTCTTCTTCTTTATTATTATTATTATGTAGTCATAGTCTCTTAGATTATGCATATTCAATTTTTGTTTAATCACAGTGGGACTCTTGGAACATGAACATTCAGCCTTAATAAATATAAAATAAATTCCACTCAGCACAACAATACTGAACGATGTTGAACAAATGTTCCTATTTATATCAGAAAGAATGTATAGCCACAGGATTTTGATCAATTGTGTGTGGGAAAAAAGTGAAAGCATTTCTGGTTTTCTGAAATTTCTTGGTACATGAGAGAAACCTGGATGTATGATTACTTTATGTTAAATGAATGTTTAATGAATAAAAGCTAAAAAGCAACATGCCATATGTACTACAAAAGCTATCTATAATTTTGATATATTAAAGAAGCAGTCAGAAAAATAATAAATGACCATTCCATTACTCATGTCCTAGAGCTTGAATTAACAAATGACGCTATTGGCTATTGGCATATTTGCAGAAGCTAGTTTTAGAGGTGATTTCAAGGGCTATACACCAGTTCTGACAACATACTAGATAGGTTTTTCTTATTGTTTAATCAGAATCACAAGAAACAACAATGTAGTGATGAGAGGAGCTTCAGAAATAAGTTTCATAAGTAGCGACATACCAACATGTTCTAAAAATGGCAAAAACATTTTTCTGTTTCGAAATCTGATTAAACATGGAGGTGTTTTTTAAAAAAATATCTTCACAATGGGCACAATCCACTGAAGTGCACCAGTGCAGTCCATTCACTTCAGTGGATGTTCAGACCTTCTATCAGAACTGCACCAAATTACTTTACCATAGCAACTGGGAAGTATAATAGCCAACAAATATGATAAGCTTTGAGTTTTTTTTCTATGAATCCAAGCCAACAATCTTTTATTCTTCATTAAATTTCAAAGACTTATGTTGTGCCTTCTTCCAGGACTAAATAAAAACAAGATCCAACACACATTTAAAAAACTTTACCTTTTTTTCTCTTATCTAACCTCAGAGTATGCAATGATTGGAGAATGTAACTGTAATATATACTTGGACTCACCAATGATCTGGTAATAGGTAAATGTAAAGGTTGAAAGTCCTTGTTCAGTAGTGGTTAGTGTGCTGGACTGAGAGCATGAAGACATGGGTTTAAATCTGCCTCTCAGCCACGAAGCTTACCAGGTGACTATCTCTCAGCCTAACGTACCTCACAGGGTTGTTAAAATGAGAGGGAGGACCAAAGCATAAGTATGAATAATAATACATGTGTGTGTATAATAATAATAATAATAATAATAATAATAATAATAATAATGTGTGTGTGTGTGTGAGTGAGAGAGAGAGAGAGAGAATGAGTGTGACAGACAGGGGGTTGCACGTTCTAACAAGTAATTAACTACTGATTAATGCTGATAAGGGGCAGGCTCTGGCGTACCCCCTGCCATTGGTCCGCGTACCCCTAGGGGTACTCGTACCACAGGTTGAGAACAAAGAGAAGATTATGACTACTATGCCTGTAGGATAAGAAATAGTTATAATAGTGGTTGATATAAAGGTAAAGGTATCCCCTGACAATTAAGTCCAGTCGTGTCCGACTCTAGGGTGTGGTGCTCATCCCCATTTCAAAGCCGAAGAGCCAGCGTTGTCCGAAGATGCCTCCGTGGTCATGTGGCCGGCATGACTCTCCTTGCCGCAGCGTGTAGCATGCAGTTGGAACACGGAGCGCTGTTTACCTTCCCGCAAGCGGTACCTATTTATCTACTTGCATTATCATGCTTTGGAACTGCTAGGTTGGCAGGAGCTGGCCAAGCAATGAGCACTCACCCCGTCACGGGAATCGAACTGCCGACCTTTCGATCGACAGCTTATGGTTTAACCCGCTGCGCCAAGTCAAAGAAGACCCTGAGAGAGATGTGTAAGACTTGGAATTTTATCATCCACACCGACAAGATTCAGCTTCAACAAAAACTAACACATTTGTGATGAATGGAGGTTCCTCAGTTTAGCAGGTCTGACTATTCCTATCATTTTCAGGGGGGGGGTTCAGTTCTCAAAATGGTGAGATTCAACATAAAGTTAAGAAAAATCTATAATATTGATAAGTTATCCCAAACCAGGAAATTAGCACAATCATATAACTATACTATTGTAAAATCTAAGGTAAAATGCTCATTCAAATATGAGGTACATTGCACTAAAACTACCCCATACAGGTTTCACTTCACCTACTGAGACCAGCAAAATTAAGAAGGTCATATAGCAGTTCTGGGAGTTGCTATGGAAGACTCTGGAATGCTCAAGTGTTGGTATCTTATAGATAGACCCCAATAATTCCTTCTAGGTCTTGTGACTGTTCGGAAACCTCAGGGCCAGAATAGCCTGTTTTTAAATGTTTGTGAACTAAAGCTAGAAGACAGGACAGAACTTTAAGTTTCATTATTTTTTCAGTGTGGAGACTCACCACACTTATGGCCATCTAGAGCAGTGGCTCTCAAACCTTTTAACACCGGGACCCACTTTTTAAAATGACACTCTAGTCTATCAGGACCCACCTAGCTTTACGATACTTTAAAAAAGGTGATCTAGAAATAAAATAAAGAAATATATTTATATACAAGTAAAGAGCTCAGCAGCTTGCAGGGCAATTAGCAGTTATCTTGCAAACTGCAGCTCAGCTCTTTGCAGGGCAATTAATAGCTATCTGATTTCTGAATAGCCTCAGGGCTTGTGGCAATTACTTATCTTATCTTTCCATCACCCGAGACCCACCAGAAATCAGGTTGTGACCCACCAAGTGGGTTACCGACCCACAGTTTGATAAACACTGGTCTAGAGGCAGGAGCCTTGGGGAGTAGTATAATAAACAGAGAACACCAAGTTTGAATGGAAGAGACCTAAATTGAACAAGTTCAGTTCTGTCAATAGCTTGCCTCATAGGAACAGGAATACCATAAAAGTGAAGGAGAATTTTAAACTACTCCATATACTAAAAGGGCTTAAGAAATGATAAATAATAAAACATAAAATCAGTCTTCCTAAAACAAGCGAGTGTGGCCTTAAAGCAGCACAACTATGAGATCACTGGACAGCAGCAAACTGGAAAAAGGAAGATCCCAGAAATTACAGATCAGTCAGCTTGACATTAATACACGGAAAGATTCTGGACTGGATTATGAAAGTGGAATGTCTGTTAGCACTTAGAAAATAATGGGGTGATTTCCAGGAGCCAGCATGGGATTGTCAAGAACAAATCGTGCCAGACTAATCTCATAGGTAGGAGGTGTGGTCCTCAGGTTGAACTGCCTGAAGACTGCCAGAAGCTAAGCAGGAACAGCCTGTTTTTGTGCTGGAAGGGAGACCAGAAAGTCACTGATAAGCTGTCATGACCCTCGGTGGCAGAGAGGAGTCGCTGTTGCGTGATGCGGTGAGCGTACGGACTGGAATGCTGAGAATGTCAGTGACAGAGCGATGACAACTGGAAAAATGTTTCCCTGTTCAGCGTGATCTGTGGTGTCCTGCAGAGCTCAAGGCTTGTGTTCAGCAGCTAGTGAAGATGACTACCTCATGGAGGAAACCAGCTGGAATTGTAGGGTTCTATACAAAACAATATTGTCAAGATCCTTATCGTATCTAGATAAGCCTGCCTATGTAAGCCGCCTTGAATAACATCTGAAGAGCAATCTGAGGATAAGAAAGAGGGTATATAAATACAGAAAAATAAAATAAATAAATCTCCTTTTTGGATACAGTGCTATATTGGACACAGTGTGCCTAGATTTCAGCAAAGTATTTGGCAAAGTGTTCCATGATATTTTTGTGGATAGAATGGTAAAACGTGGGTGAGATGGTACTACCATTAGATGGGTTCAAAGCTGGTTGAACAGCCATTCCCAACAAGTGCTAATAAATGGTTTCATGTCAACCTAGAAGAGAGGGTATCAAGGGAAGGACAACAGCACCCTGTCCTAGGCCCTGTGCTATTCAACATTACTTGGATGAGGGGCAGAAGGGGTACTTATCAAATTTGCCAGTGACATAAGGGGCAGGGGATGGCTAATAACCTGGAAGACAGAAGCAGGATTCAAAATGATCTCGACAGGCTTCATTGGTACACGCCAAGAAAATGAAGTTCAATGGAGAAAAATGTGATGTCCGCATGTAGGTTTTTTTTTTTTAAAAAAAAAATTAGAGTCACAAGTACAGAATGGGAGAGACCATGGATGGGGCACGAGTCGAGTGACTCGGTGTCGAGTCTGACTCAAGTTGCAGCTGCGGCCAGCTGCAATTTGATTTGGGACTTGGTTTGGGACTTGGCTGTGTTTCCCCCCTCCGCTGACTCATGATTTGGCCCCTTCTGGCAGAGTCGCATTTTTAAGTCCCTACCTAACTAATGGAGTACTTACCAAAACTGGAAAAACGCAGCAGCACTAGAAAGAAGAAGGCAAGGAAGGAGGAAGGAACACAGCAGAGGTGGTGGGTGGAGGGAGGGATTTTGGGGAGGTGGGACGGGACGACTCAAGGCAAGCTTTCAGCTGGTTTTGGCCATGAGCATGAGGGAAGGAGGGCTGGACAAAGACAGGGACAGGAAAGAATAAAAGCGAGGGTCAGCGTTTCCCCCTGCACTTTCTTTTTTGTCGTTGGGGAGAGAAGAGAGATTGGATCGCTCAGGGGCAGGGCAGGGTGGCTAAGCTAGCTTACTGTGTTGGGGGTAATAGGGGAGGCATTGATTTCTCAGGTCAGAGAGTGACAGCGCAATCTTATCCAACTTACACCACCAGTGCAACCAGTGGTGCAGCAAGAACAGGAGGCCCCAGAATGAAAAGGGGATTCAAATCCCCTCCAAAGGGGGATTCAAAGGGGATTTAAATCTCCCCTCCCCTCAAAAGCCTCCCACCCTGCCCTCCCCCACTGGTTACGCCGGTGGTGTAAGTTGGATAGAATTGCGCTGTCAGACACAGTAGAAATTCAGTATTGCATGTTGAGTTCTTTCTAGTAGCAGTGGGAGAGACACACACAGAGAGAGAGAGAGAGAGAGAGAGAGAGAGAGTCGGATCACTCAGGGGCAGCTACTGGGTTCAGATTTTTCAGAGGCACACATTTGCTTTTCTCAGTTCAGAGACACAGAAAAATAAATCAGAATTTATTTTTATTTATTTAAAGAATTTATACCCCGCCATTCTCCCGAGGGCACTCAAGGCGGCTTACAACACATTAAAATACATATATACACATTAAAATAATTAATTAAAACAATTCAATTTAAAATAAACAACAACCCCAGTGGGTCACCTGCAGCATCAGAGGCTTCTATTACTTTGTTTAGCCCAGAAGCGTCAGCAACAGAAGCGTCGGCAACAGAAGGCTTCTATTACTTTGTTTGGCCCAGCCTGCTTCCAGTCTTCTGCTGCTATTTTGTTTATTATATTAGTATTTAGAAATGAGACTTGGGACTTAACATGCAAAAAGACTCAACTTGGGATGTGACAGAAGACTCAGAGTCTCAGACTTGAGTCTTTGGGGGCAAAGACTTGGGACTTGACTCGAGACTCGGAGCCAAAGACTTTTCCACATCCCTAGAAGAGACTTTGCTTGGCAGCAGCATGTGTGTATCTTGGTGTCCTAGTGGATCACAAGCTGAATATGAAAGAGCAGTGTGATGCAGCTGCAAAAACAGCTAAGGCAATACTGGATTGCAGTCACAGAGTCCAAACCATGAGAAGTAATACAGTAGTTCCACTCCACTTTGCGCTAGCCAGACCTCACTTGGAATACTGCATCCAGTTGTGGGCACCACATTTTCAGAAGGGCATTGATAAGCTAGAATGGGTTTAGAGGAGGGCACCAACAAAGATGGTGAGGGATCCCATGAGGAGCAGTTAAAGAAGCTTGGAACAGAGAAGACTAAGGGGAGAAATGACAGCTGTCATCAAATCTCTGAAGGGCTGTCCCATGGGAGAAGGAGCGGTCACTCTCTGTGGCTGCTTGAGGGCATGACTAGAAGCAGTGGGTTGAAACTACAGGAAAGTAAATTGAGGCTAGATATTAGGAAGAATTTCCAAAGGGTACGAGCTGTCTGGCAAATGAAACAGTCCGCCTCGTACAGTAGTGGGCTCTCCCTCATTGGAGGTTTTCAAGCAGAATTTGGATGGTCACCTGTCAGGGATGCTTGCAATGAGCAGAGGTTTGGACTAGATGACCTCCAAAGTACCTAACATTGTATAATCCCACCTGCATCTGTTTCCAGAGTGATGAGGATACCAAACCAGCTGGAAAATGTCATTCAGCAAAAACCAGTGGCGTCGCTGGAGGTGGGGCGGAACGCTAAGTTCCGCATCACGCTGACCCTTCGTTGCCTTCGCTACACTGAATGACTCCGATGGCGAGGGGGTGGGGCCGCCTTGTGCCAGTGAGTAACGGAGGGTCAGTGCGGTGCAGAACTTAGCGTTCTGCCCCACTTCCAGCGATGCCACTGCCAAAAACTAAACTACCCAAGGCTGGTCAAGGCCCAGAAAAGACTTCTCCAGAATTCTAAACTGCCTTAACCCTGTGGAGATCAACGTGTGGTGTGTCAGGTGAGGCGGCCCCGCCATGTCCATGAGGCAGCCCCGCATGTCCATGCTTTGTCCATGGAACAAAGCAGCAGTCCAACCCTGAGATTGTGTGTGAACATTACCCGCTTGCACCTGAGTAAGGTTAGGCTGAGGCTTCGTTGTGTGGACTACAACAGGGAGGGGCTGCCTCACCTGCTGCACCCACATCGCACATCCCTGGTGGAGATACAACAAGGTTGCCAACCCTACCTGAAGCAATTCCTAGAGACGTTCTTTTCCAACATCATATACGTTAATTTCATTAAACCAGGGAGGCCCTGTCAAAATCTCCAGGACTGCTTCACTAGTCACCAGGAGACCGATGCTGATTCCTGGAGGCCCTGGGCTAATTCTGGAGAGTCACTTCCCTAGAAGATGCTGCCTGCCAACCTCTTTCCTTCACAGACCACATTGCTTCTGCCAACAGCTGTGCCAACCATAGCAAAGATTAGACAAATTCAGATCACCAATTATGGGTCCTTCTCCTCCCCCCCACCCCAACTTTTCCTTCATTACAAGCCCTGTGACATATAGAGTGAGCAAGAAAACACACACAGCAAAAATTCCACCCACACAAAACCCCACACACCACAGTGCAAAGCCTGCAGCTAAAAAGGAAGCCCATTTATGAGGTGAAAGAAAAGAGACAAGAGGTGGCAGACATGTGGACCTCAGCAGGATTCATACCCCAACACAGACTAAAGCATGACACCTTAACACGTGTACAGAAACTGATTAATTAGCTGTCACTTTCATTTGTTGACTAGTGAATTATTTATACTCATAAAATGGTTTCATAATTTAGGGCCAATATCTTAGCCAATGACAGCGGAAAGTGACAAGGAGAAGGTGGCATGCTGAAACAACGCCCAACTTCAGTGGAGATGGATGCGATTGTGCTCTGGACATTTGGGAAGACAATTTTTGCTGACTGTTTGCAAGGAAGGAGGAGGGGAAGTACGTTGATTTTGTATTACGTGTTAAACAGAGCGAACTGCATATCTCAGTAATCAAAGGAGAAAAGTTCCTTTAAACCAAAAAGAACATGAAATTACTCTGAAGAAATCTACATTTCCATATGAAATGAAAATCATTGTCTTTCTTTTTAAAAGACTAAATAAAAGCTAATTGCAGTGTTTGTTTTAAATTTTTTGTCTCAAAGCACTTCTTCCATCTTTTGTTGCCACAAAGGCTTTGGATACATATTGATTTTGACCTGTGTGTCACATTTCTACAAATTCCTTTTAAAAAAAAAATGACAAAGCCAACTTCATATGACGAGGTTACTTTGTGTGGTATCAGGATGGAAGCAAAATTACCATTCTCTGCCTCTGTGCGATCTAAATGTAGTGGGAAAGAAATATAATTTGATCCTTAGCTAAATCCAAATTCGCACCAAGGGAAATGCTGGAGGAAGTGAAATAATTGAATACAAAATCCTTGCAAAGTCTTCTGTGGAGGTAGACAGCACCTCAACTCATGCATTTTCTGTCCCTCTGGTTCCTAAGTAGATGTATAAGCAAACAATAACTTGATTTACAACTCCAAATAATGCGAGGGGAAAGAATACTTAAAGGAGGCATTTCCTGGGCATTAGACTTTGCCGTTTCCCTTTAAATACCATAAGGATATCGTATGTGTTAGGAGCATATTTTGATGAAGTGCAAACAAAATCAGAAATCTAACAATTTATTCTACTGCAGCAGCAATACAAAGTCCACTATGATGGAAAGACTCATTCTCTCTCCCCCCAACCCCCCCCCCCCCGAAAGTCCCATCACAATTTCCTTTGCTACAATCAGAAAAAGTGGGGCTTGGACTGCCTCTATCCAAAATTGCTTCTAGTGCATAGATGATACAATCATATCTCAAATCAAGACTTTCTTCAAGTAATCAATGTAGAGTCAGACAGTGAAAGAATTACCGACCACTATAAGCAGCTTCAGGCGAGAGCAAAAAAAAAAAAATACCGTACTCACACTTTTACAAAACCCTTTTACAGAACCATTCACTTTCTGACCTGGCTCTTATTTATTTCTTGTACAACAAATAACACTGTAGGTATTACGAAGCATGGCTGTGTGTTGTTCGACAATCATCAAGGTTTTCAGTGGTTGTTGCACCGTGGGTTTTTTTTAAGTCAGCATCCCACAGCTTGATGTTCCTGAAGGATTTGCACTTCTCTTACACTGGGTAAGCAGTTTGGAAATGTAAGGAGATTCTAGGCCAAACAATGATACATCATTGTTCCTTTCTTTCCAGCAACACATGGAATCACAAAGACCTAAGGGCCAAAATAGGTGTTCAGCTAAACATGCTAAGAGGTGTACTTAAAACTGTAAGCACCACAAAAAGCAGCTGCAGAGTGCCAAATCCTATGGCCTGTGGCGGAGGGGGGGGGGCTGAATAGAGAACCATATTCTGGCTGCAAAGGGGTGTTTGAATGGGCACCGTGTAGTCCTGTGACTCTTCCCACCATAAGAACATAAGAAGAGCCTTGCTGGATCAGGCCAAAGGCCCATCTAATCCAGCTTCCTGTAACTCACAGTGGCCCCACCAGATGCTTCCGAGAGCACACAGTCAATAAGATAACCTGTTTCCTTTTGTCACTCCCTTGCACCTGGCACAGAGAAAGCCTACTTCTAAAAACAGGAGGTTGCTTATGGCTTGTACCCTGTGATGGTCTTTTCCTCCGTAGCTATATTTTCCACCAATAGCTATAGTAGGAAAACAGCCCCACCCCATTTTTATTGTGCCTCTAATATATAGTCTGGAGATGAGTGGGCAATATAAAAAGAGAAGACCTTAAATTTTCCATAGTTCCTTGCAAACAGAGACGTGAAGGTGGTGTGAGAGCCATCATTCCCTACAGTCCACACATTCGTTTTTTTTTCTAGTCCCAGGTTTAGCAGATTTGTAAAGCACTACAAAACTTGTTTAATCACAGCAGGACAGAAAATAAAATAATCACATGACCACAGGCAACGTTGACTGTTCTACTGCCTTGAGTCTCTGAAAAGCTATGTCTCTATACTATAAAGTTATAGACAGATGTTCTTTCGTTGTACTCCACCTTATCTTCCACTAGAAGTTCTATCTTCTTTTGGTCAGAGTCTCCTTTGAAACAAGGGTGGCACCCATTAGTTTTAGACAAATCTTGAGGATTTAACATGAGCCAAAAGGATTTAGGATTTAACATGAGCCAAAAGGCTAGCAGACAGAGTTTCACGACATGTCCTATAATGGCATTTGCATGCTGGAAGGGGTAAAAGTAAGGTAGAAAAAATATATATGATATACTACACTATATTGAAGGGATATTTTTCCTAACAGAAAGCTGAAAACTATCAGATGGGAAAAGGGAAATAATCCCTATAAGCATATAATAAAATTATGACATTTTCAAAGTACCTGCATTATTTTTAATAGGTTTCATAGCACATGTTCTTATTCAAAACAGGTTCTTTTAGTTACTAGATACCATTTCCATTTTTCTCTAGCTTCTTATTTCTCTCTGCTTGTAATAGCAACATTTGGAGCACACTTATTAAAAAAAAATCCTGCAGTGATTATTGTTACCCCTCTTGTTAATAAGGATGGAGCTACTTAAAAACATTGCCACACCACCCAAAGCTAAAAATATCCACATGTCTACCTGAACTCTAATGTCAATTCATAATATCAGTATTTTATCCTATATTTGACAGACACCAAACTAAAAACTGAATTGGAATTTAACCCCTCCCCCATACAAACGTATTAAGGTCTCTAATAATTATTTTCCTGGTGAAACTGAATCAGATCAATACAATAGTTGCCAGGAACATTCGTTCCAGAAATGAAATATCAGCTTGGGAAAGAATGCCATTGTTTGGGAGGACAGGATAAAAATATCTCCCTCTCCCCTCAAAAAAATCAGTGTCAAAAGTTTAGTAGTATTTTCTGCCATCATACTGTATACACAGCTTTGAAAATAACACAGAAACTGGCTATGGCAGTGCTGATATACCTTCCACGTTTTAGACTCTAAAATTAGAGTATTTGGTGGTAGTAACAACTTTTATTTGAAAATGCTGTCACTAGAACACACAAGACTCTTGGGTTCTCTTTTGAAACATCGCTCTTATTTACGGGAAACAGCTAAGAAAGTTCTAAAAAAATTGAACAATATTTCTAAAAACATATATGAAATCTGACAAAAACCAGGAGCACATGTCAAAATACTGCTCTTCAGTTCAGATATTTCTGTCCATACTATCATCTAACACACATTCTTTTCCAGCTGTAGAACTATCCAACATGCAAATTTACCTTGTCTTTTCTACAAAAAAAATTAGACACAGATGTCAAAATACCAAAAATCCATGGAACATACTGAAGCAGATGTTTAAAAATGGATTTCTTTTTTCATTTGCTGTCAAAGATATGAAACTTCTCTAAAATGATAGGAGCATGTATGCAGCACTCAAGGTGTAGGGGTGAATCTCCACTCACATCATTTTGACAGTTTAACGGAGTTAGTCCTGATTTACATGGTTATTAATGAAAGAAGAAGTTATCACTCAAGGTCAGAGTTAAGGTTGTGGATAACACCATGGCTTACTGCCTTTATTGGCGTACAAATGCATTTGCCTTAACAATTACAAGTTGTTATTTTAAATTAATTGGTACCCTTATATCTAATTGCTTTCTGCTTGCCTAATATGTGATGTATTTCAGTAATAGTACAAAAATGTGTTTCTCATTGCTAAGATAATCAACGATTCTGTGAAATATGTAAGAGGTATGCAGATATATACCTAACCAAATATGTATTAGTTAAGATGAATTAGCCAAGATCTTCCTGATTTCTCATTAGATATCAGAATATTTTACTCTGCCAACTGAACTATGGAACAAACAGATAATGCAGATACAGAAGTATCCTATCCATAGCAGATATATTCCAACAGAGGAACCTCAATGGTTGTGGAGTACTCCATGGATTGTGTCTGCAGTACCCATAGGATGACACACAAAAGAGTTGTCCTTTCTGCCCTCAGAAGCATGGTGCACAAACTTCCCAATGTTCAACCTGAAATCAAGTCAAGCTTTTGCATATTAAGCGAATGTTCACAAAAGCTTGAACCCTTGCAAACCATCAATTCCATCACTAGCAAAGGCTCAAACGTGTCTGCAAAAGGTTGAACCTTTGCACTGAGCACTTGCAAAGGTTCAAATGAAAAAGAACCTTTGCAAGTAGTCAGTTTGTTGCTTTCAAAGAGTCAAATTCTTGCAGGCACATCCGTGCTCATCTTGATTCTGCTTGCAAACATTCAAGCAGGGGAGCTCAATATTTCTAACTTCCCTGATAAAATGCTAGCAATATCTCTACTCAGAAGCACAGCAGAAATGTTTTTCCATGGCCATATTGTGCTTTGCTAAATCATGGACCAACCATGGAAACTGGCTTTGGGTGTTTAAGCCATAAATTGTGTTTACGTGCCAGAGTCCAGACTCTCACATATGACCTTGCATGTTTCAGCCCCAAAATGCTTAGATTGTGATCTATCATAACATTTGTATAAATGAAATTATATGTAAATGGAGAAACATGTTGTTCATTTCCAACATACAGTGGACCCTTCTATTCGCAGATCCAGGATCTGCAGATTTGATTTATCGCGGGTTCTGGATCCATGGGGTCTGCAATCAAAACTCTATAAAAACAAATAAAAAAGCCCCCCCAATCCCCATTTATACCTTTAAACGACCAACCCGCTGCGCTTTCAAGCCTCCATGGGGCTTCTGCAAGCTTAACGGCCCACTTCTGGGTCATGCGAAGGCTCTTCCCTCCTCCCAGCCTTGCCCCAGAATGCACCCTGGGGCAAGGCTGGGAGGAGAGAAGAGCTTTCCTGTGACCTGGAAGTGGGTCGTTAAGCTTGCAGAAGCCCCGCGGAGGCTTGAAAATGCAGCGCTTTGGTCGTTTAAAGGTAGAACAGGGATTGGGGAGTGGTGTTTCTTTGTTTTTACAGTGTTTTGATTGCGGACCCCGGTACCCACGGATACTTGCTATCTGCAGGGGGGGGGCAGAATGAATCCTTGCGGATAGCAAGGGCCCACTGCATATTCACAATAATGCCCTAGAAATGGCAGAAATTCTTTCTTTATCACAATAAAGGGCAGGAGGTGTAGTCTGAAGGTTGAGCTGTAGACTTGCCTGAAAAAGCTAAGCCAGATCAGCTGCTGGATGTGAGTCTGAGAGATTGAGAGACTGACAGCCCAATCCTGTGTAACCTTGCACCGGTGTAACAGTAGATCCACCGGTGTAAGTGCACTTATGCCAGTGTAACTTGCCGTACACCGACGGACGCAGGACGGACACCAGCTTAACCCACCTCGGACATCGCGCATGTGCAGTTCGGATGCAGTACAGACATAAGTGCAACTCCACCAGTGCATGGGGCATTCCGGGGGCACTTGGGACACCCCTGGAATGTCCCCCGCACCAGCAGAGTTGTGTTGGTGTCTATTCTGCATCCAAACTGCTTATGCGTGGTGTCCGAGGAGGGTTACACTAGTGTCCACCCTGCGTCCGTCGGCATATGGCACGTTACACTGGCATAAGTGCACTTACACCTGTGGATCTACTGTTACACTGATGCAAGAGTTACACAGGATTGCGCTGTGAGAGGTTGCTGACAAATCTCTGTGAAGGGGTGGAGTGTGGAGGAGTCAGCTGGCAAAAATGGATAACATCTTTGAGAAACCAACTGAAGCTTGATGCAGCTGCCTGCGAGAGCTTGGAAAATGCAAGAGTCAGGATGATGACTGCACTATGAAGGGAAACATCTGGAGAAATTGAATGTTCTATGAGACGTTCTCATGGAATAATACTTGTCAGCCTGCCTATGTAAACCGCCTTGAGTCTATGAGAAACTTTTCTAGACTTTTCTAGACAGAAGCACATCATCCACCATTTTCTTAAACGAACTACTGATGATCAACACATGCCCAAAAATCACTCATGAAAATAACAAGGATGCATTTCAATCTGTTAAGAACTTACTGCACAGGATTTATTAAGCAAAGGATCAATGGGAGGGTAGTAGGCTATCCGTTCTTCCCTGGCTCTTAGACATTATAAATGGTTAAGTGTTAGAGTTGAAACAGTTTGTCTCCTCCCATAAACTAACAGGAGAATGAGAAGGAAATGGTTTGGAGCCAGGTGGGGCCCCTTTCACTCACCTGTGTGGGCCGGGCTACTTATTCCCCCCCTCCAGCTGCAGTTCCTTGTAAAAACCCAAGGATCTGCGGGACACTCCAGAGTGTGTGGCACTGTGGCATGAAGGAGAGCAGAAGCTCAGGGAAAGGGGAGGAAATCTGCAATCGCCAGTACACAATTGGAAGCAACTTCTGGTACACTGGTATCCACAGTTCAGAACGTATCAAGTTGCAAGCAATCTCTGGTTTACCAGAGAATAAATTATATGTTCATTGCTCCGGACAGATCAGCATGTCATTTACCTTCCTTTTCCATATTAAGTGATTCTACAAAATGGGAAAATGCCTACCAATACTGTACATTCTTTTGTCGTTGATTCATTAGGTGATTATCTTATACCTCTCTTAATTTATACTAACATATGTTGGCAGAGTGCTTTCAGGACATAGGACTCTAGGTATTAATTAGTCTCTCTACTAAAATGTAATTAAAGTAAAAACCTAATCACTACAGATTATTTTCCTTTCTTATTATTTGTCTAACTTCCTTGAAGCATAAGTTAAAAACTCTAAATAGTACGGAGTTACTCTGTAATTAGCCTCTTCCTGAATGCTGTAGTAAACAGTTTTAGAGTAAAAAATCCCCCTCCATCTATTCATAAACACTGCTGAAAGATTTTGTTTTGTAAATGGCAGAGATTTTTACTATGCTATGAGCCTATGACTCATCTTGTTTTGTTCACATCTCCCTCCCTGGTTGAATTTAAAAACAGTTCTTTAAAAGTGACTACTTCCTAACTAACAAATATAGGCTATTGGGAGATACAGTAAAAGAACTGTACTGATACATAGCCAAAAGAAAGAAAGAAAGAAAGAAAGAAAGAAAGAAAGAAAGAAAGAAAGAAAGAAAGAAAGAAAGAAAGAAAGAAAGAAAGAATTGACACTTGAAACTTTTATACACAAGTTCATTTCAAAATCATTTCAGCTAAAGTTATGGAAAACAGAAAATGATTCCAAGAGTCTAATCTGAAAGCAGAAGTAAGGAACTCTTATCTCATACACAGTATCAATTAGGAAACAAATCAAGGAGTATTTTACATCAAGAGGATTAAAATATTATTATTAATAAATGTTTACCTAATGCTTTTCAACAAAAAAAATAGTTCACAGTGGTTCACTTAGCAAAAGAAAATATTACAGTACATTTCTTGAAAAATTATCAAAGATGAATAGTGAATTGTTATACTACTAGTTCTTTGTTGATTTTCAAGGTTTGCCATTTTTTTAAGGGAAGCTACAGAAGAACAATAGCATTAATCTGAATTTATAGCCCACCCCATGTGGAAGGCTCATGGTGAGTAACAGTGGATCAAAACAATTGCAACATCCCATTAAAATTCAAGTTAAGAACCAATTAAACAGTTAAGAACATCATAAATACTAAACCTTAGCCCTCTGGCAGCTTAACCACAGCCTTCCCAAACAAGTTGAAAATATTATTTGAAATATCAAGGAGGCAAGGAAGGAATGGCAAGACATTTTCTCATTTTGGCTCTTTTAATGATAAAGTATGTTTTACTATTAATATAAGGCTGAACACACTGCAACTGCAACATCAAACTAAGAACCCTGGCACCATCTCTTAGTGTTAAAATTTTACTCTTTTTCTCGCAACTATCAAATCTCATGCAACAGGAAATGATCCAGTAGTGTATTTTCATATAATCATTCCTATCCTGTGCAACAAAAGATCCAATTCCTTTTCTCTGATGTGATTGTTTACATGTGAGGGGGGCTTGCAGTTTTCCCATATTGGGCCTGTTTCACATGAAATATCTCCAACCCTGTGTAAAAATAAGGTGAAAATAAAGGAATACAAGGAATTCAATCCCTCAAAAATACACATGGGAACCCAAATCAGAAGAGAGTGATAGTGCAATCCTGCGGAGGTGTAGGGTGGTGGAGCAAGCTTTCCGCCGCCCTAAGCTGTCGCACATGTGCCGTAAGGCACATATGCGACAACTTTAGAGTAAGGGCTGCCAGCACTAGGCCAGCAACCCTTACTCCGCTGCTGGGACTTCCCAACAGCCACCGGAGCCAGGTAAGAGATCCACTGGCAGACGCGGGGCTGGTCCGGGCAGCAAGGGAGGGAGGCCATTGACCAAGCCGGCTCGGGAGGGGGCAGGGATGGCATCCGCCATATCCCCATCTCCTGCTGGGCCGGCTCAGCCGTTACATGGCCTCCTCTTACTTCCGCCAGCTATTTAGCTGGTGGAAATCCGAGGAGACTCCCTGGTTTATACCGGGAGAAGGGGATGAATGTCCCCTTTCCCCCGAGTAGACCTCCGGGCCACTCCAGAGCGACCCGGAACGGGGATAGGATTTGGCGGGCGGCCAGGGCCACCCACCAGATAGTTGCACAGGATTGTTCTGTGAGTCCATGACCAGCCCCATTCTTTTTATTATACTGTATATTGTTTTAATCTATCCATGATCAACAGCATGTTCAAGCTGCCTGTGAAGCAACTTGGACAATTTTAGGGAGTGGAAACAAGGCCATCTTACAGGCCTTATTTCCAGTTCTCACAGAGGATAGGTGGAAACCTGCTACACATCTGCATCTGATGTACAGGAAATATACTTTACCACTTGGAAGACAATCAGCTTACCAAGTGGTCACAGTAACCACCACTTTGTAAATGTTCATCTGTACTATGCTGCCATATAGTAAGGTCGGAGAATGTACACATTTCAGAGCAGATGTACGGTAAAGTGGATGGGAAAATGGTCACTGGTAGCAATTCAAAGCATGGGCCCAGAATTCACAGAACAAGTTTTGTTTCTAAATATGGCATTCATTTGAGAAATGTAATTGCCGGTCCTTTTGGTGAGTTACTTGTATTAGGTCACTTTTATCAGCTGCAGATATGAAAAAACAAATTTACAGCCTGATCCTACCTAACTCTTGCTCCACTGGCCTAAGGAGTTTCAAAAGTGCTGTAAAGCACTTTTCTGGCTCCTCTGGAGTAAGTGGCGCTGGCACAGAGGCTGACACTGCTTACCCCACCACCTACCTGGACCTGCGCAGGCTGACGCAGGTAATGGCCATGCCGGTCGGCGCAGGGGAGTAGGAAAGGCAGGCAGGGGTGGCAAGGGGGCCATTCGCTGGGAGGGGAGGATATCGGAGCTGGGTTGCACTGATATCCAATGCCCCTTCCCAGGCCAGGCTGGCCTTACACAGACTCCCCGGACGTGCACCAGATAGAGCTGGAGGAGGCCCACTAATAGGATTGTGCTGTTAGTCAGCAGAACTGGGTTTTTATAAAGTGTGATTACTCCTTATATTATTTCTATTCTACTGGTAAAAGTACAGACCGACAGTTTCTATTGTTCCCAAAGAGCACCAGAATATATTTAGAAAGTGTAAAGAATGAAATGACTTCTACAACGAGTTCTTATGTTTTAGCTCAGCTGTTGTAAGGCCACTTCTTCCCATATCACTGGAGTAAGGTGAAAAGTCCAGGACCACGTGGGAAGAGTCCATGGTATTATGCTTCCCCACACCAGTATTACCCCAATTTCTGGAAGGTTGATGCTAATATGGGAAAGAATGATAGTGTGGTCTCCCTTCCATCTGGTCCGGGGCTTCTTATGTTACTCTGGTGGCATGGCACTGCAGTGACTCCAGTGTTGCCAAAGTAACATTAGAACCAACTTCCAGAAGCTCAGCTGTTCACACTCTCCCTCTTGCACATAGACTGGATTCAGACAACATGTCTGAAATGATGGGTACTGCTTATGTTGTACTCATGGTCATTGATGTTCTAAAGATGGAATCTGAGGCAGAAGTGGTCATATGATGTGATACAATAGCATGCCATAGGTCTATTAAGTTAATCAACTATCTCACACCGCTAGCTGCACCGCTAGTGTGCACTGTGTCCTAGTAGCAAGTATGTTTTTTCTCCCCAACAGTGTTGCATGCGGTATAGAAATAGTTAACTAGAATGTTCATTCATTTGTATTTTTTCCATTTCCATTCATAACTTCAGAGCTCTGTCACAAAGTAGCACAACAGACCTTGGCAGGGAATCAGTCGGTCAAATGCAAGGCAGAGTGATCAAAATATACGCAAGCCATACCACTCTTGCCACTCAGGAGTCTATGGAGAACCAGTGATGGCGAACCTATGACACGCGTGCCAAAGGTGACACACCACAATTTTTGGGTGACACACCAGCGTTCACCAACACCTGGCAACAACTACAGGATCTCAGTATCCGTGGAGGCTGTGGGTATAATGGACCCTTTAAAAACATTTTAAAATTGTTCTGTTTGCAGAGCAGGCTCCTGCACTCTGGCTTGCCCCAGATTGCATCGCGATGGGCGAGCCAGGGCAAAGGGGGGCTGTCGTGCGACCCAGAAGTGGCTTCCAGGAGTGCAGAAGACTGCCCTTCAGGCCTGCAAACAGCGTGGTTTTGCCGCACAAAAAATGGGAAGGCCTTTTCTGACTTATTTTTACTTTTTAAAACAATTTTAAAGGGTACCCCATATTTGCGGTCTTCGTTCACGTGAACAAGAAGAATTGTTTCTCTTTTGTTCGGGGGGGGGGGGGTTGACACACCAGCAGAGTCAAGTTCTGAATTTTTGACACACCGTGCTCAAATGGTTCGTCATCACTGATGTAGGCCATGAAAGATGACTCCTTCTCACCTCGAAACCATACACCTGACCATGACAACATGTCCCTGTGATGTGAGGAAAACCAACCACATCAAGGAACAGGCTGGACATGAAAGAACAGATGCGATAACATTTTCACCATGGCAGGGAGGGGAGTGCAACCACTCACAAAAACCATACCATGCCAGAAACATAATGTCTGAATCAAGCAATAGACAGGCAGTTAAAGAAAAAGCAAAAGTGATATTCCCAAGGAGGCAGGGTAATTGCTCAGGCAGACATGCAGAAATATTAAGCAATGTAGAATGCAAAGTTGGTTACTTATGGGAAGATTGCCACAGAGCAAACAAGGAAAACAGACCCATACTTTATTTATTACTAAAATAAATAGTTTGTACAGCTTGCATTTTTGTGCTCAGTTTTCTGACAATATAAATCCGGTTCCCCATCACTCCCTAATATCTATATTGTTTAGTGCTTTATATACTGTATGATTAGTTGGCAATGGTACTGTTCAATCTGTACTAATCTGTATGCATTTATATTGTCTGAGCAGTTCCCTAATTGGTTTCCATCCAAGTAATCCCACAGAGAATAAGGTTACATGCTGAAAAGGGCTGAGGTGAGAGAGTGGTTAAAAGGGGAGTGCAAACTCTTTTCCTGTTCTTATTAAGAATGCATTGCACATCTGCATTTTCTAAAAAAAAACATTTCTAAAACTGCCTCTCTCTGAATAAGTGGGAATTGTATATGAGCACAAGAAAATAACAAAAAAAGAGGTTCATTTGTGACAGCTCCACCCATTTCTGTTTCATTCATGGCTTGATACTGTACATACAGATTCTTCAAGGGTTAGGAAATGTATTGAAAATGAGCAATGTTCACACTAGGCATCAGACTTTATATACTGTATATGGAAGTAGATTGCGGGGAGGGGGACACTTGATTTGACTGTAATGTTACAGCAATAAAAAATGACCAATTTTGCTTTCTAAACCAGATTTTCCTGACATCAGCCAATGACACTAAAAATTGGAATGGACAAATCTATGCTGTCAGTTACAATTTCTCCCTGATGGAGAGGAGAAAGAGATGATCTAACAACAGGCCTACTTGAACTCAGTGTCTGTCTATGGTCTTTCAGGATCTTATGATACCTAGTGTTCTGTGACACAAAAGAGTGTAACCCAGATTCTCGCTGGTTGAAATCAATATGAATGTTGCCATGGTCTTTGAAAAGAATAGGGTTACACCTGCAGAAATAAAATATGAACTCAACATTTTATGAGGGCTGTACTCTGGCATCATTCAGAACTGGCTATCTGCAAAATCAATACATGACTCAGACAAACCGATGAATGACAGGTGTTAGGTACCACAACCCATAGCTTGCAGAGGTACCACAACCCATAGCTTGCAGAGAATTTAAGAGGATGTAAGAGCGCTGAGTTCTTGAGCCCCTTTGTGGATTATTGATCTTGTACTGCAAGAACAATTCAGGCAGTTAAGTATTTGAGCTCCAGTGCACCGTATATTCTCTTGATTATGCCCTGTGTGTACTATAAAATGTATACACTCTACGTTAATTTTGCACCATAGGTATGATTAACGAGTATGTGTACACAAATGTATGTGCACATGTGTATCAAAGGCATTTTTCAGTTTAAGATGCTTTTATTTTGCCCTTCCCCAAAAAACTACACATCATGAAGGAACTGGAGCTAAGCACTATGCTTGGATATGAATTCAGGAAGTGGAAACAGGTCTCGAGAGCAAACGTGTTCAGGATCAGGGTACCATATGGACAGCAACTGGGGAAAACTTAGGGGAAATATATGTTGGGTGCTTTTTTTTCCTTGCTTAAAATATAAATGAAAACCCCACATCACTGCCAGAATTATTGAGTTGCATGTTGAAGACATAAATATAAGCTTATTTTAAAACTCAGAAATAATACAAAATATTTCTCTGGATACTGTTGTGATTATTTTTTGCAGAATTATAAATAACTGTGACAATTAGGACTTCATTTTAGACATCCCACAGGATATGAGCATAGGACAATATTTTAAAAACTCAAGTGTACTAAACTCACCACTCTTGCTGATGGAATTTTATGAGTCTTTTTCAAAAGCAAAAGGGGCTCCAATCTTCAAAGTACAAGGGGAGGCCATAAACCCGCGATGCTGTTCCAGATACTCAAACATGGAATCATTTAAAATAAATTTCTGATTGAATATTAATTATAATATGGATAATCCAAGTTTGAGCTCCATTTTAGAGACCTATGCTACACTGGTACTCTGACCCTGAAGGAATTACAGGGCAATAAATTGCACTGATACCATTGGAATTTATTTCCTTGTAAGCATGCTCAGGAGGGTAGCCTAAGACCTTTCTCTTTTTTTATGACAAGGTTAAAAAAAAAAAAGACACTAAAGATTTGCTAACCTTTGAAAAATGTGGATATATTTCCTTTCAGTCAATCAGTTCCAAACTCTTCACAAGAAAAGTAAACTTCCTCGTTTTTGTTTTCAGGTAGTTTTGTGAAGGTGACCTTTCTCCTGTAGACTACTAGCATCCTGTTCTCCAACACCCCCACCCCACCCCTGGTCCCATCACTTTGTAATAAAACGTGTTTGAACACACTGCAAATATATAAATCCCATCTGGTTTTATTTATAAGAAAATCGATTAATTAAAATTTAAAATATAGTTAACCCTTTATCACTTAGCGGTACTGTGCCTCTATAGTATCACAACGGTACTGTGCCTCTATAGTATCACAATAAACAAAAATTAGCTCTCTATAAAAAAATCACTGCCACTTAATGCAAGAAATGAATTCTATTTATCTATAGACAAAATTCATACAAATCCTCCTCCTTTTGTGCTAGCTTTTTTTAGCCTTAAAAGTTGCAACTTTGTGTGCCAGTCCTTTACAGTCCCATTCAATCTTCAAAATTAATTGTAAAATAGGATTATATTTCTGTAGATCCTCTGATAAGTATAAAAGCAAGTGGACACACCCAACTTCCAAAATGGTATTTTCCACAACATTATTTCATAAAAGTTAAATTAGGAAAAAAATATCACTAAATGCTTACAGTGTTTAAAACCAGAGATCATCTGCCCCAATTCTTGGAAGTAAGTTCATGATCTTTTTAAAAAATGTACAGATAACAGAATTATAGTGATGTATATATTTTAAAACTAATCATTTACCATACAAACTACCTACCAGTGGCATTAGATTGACTGAGTGGTGCTGAAATTATGATTTATGATTAAGGATTATGATCCTTAAGTGCAGGATGTAGGATTGCATTTTTAAGCATTTTATAAAGTGACTGGAATGCATATTTTTTGATAGGCAGGATCCTGACCCTTACAATCATTATGGCAATAATCTCTCTGAGTATTGACATTAATACAAATATATTCCTCCCTCATTTTTTTATAACTATGAGATTTTCTATGTCTGCTTCAACGGATAATCCCTAGGTTCCTTTTGTAGTCATATTATTCAAGAAAAGTGTGGGGTAACACTGAAATGGGCAATCTTACAACCCCAAAGAATGACTATACATCCCTATTATTTCCAGTGCAGACAAAATGTAATATCTTTATTCAATCTATTGATACGCACCAGAAATGAAAGAGCTTCCCTTAACTATGCTGAACTATTTGGAATGTACTATTGGTTTGGACTTTAACAGTAGCTAGAACTGCACTCCTAAACACACTTACTAGGGAGTTAGCCCCATTGAACACAATAGGACTTACTTCTGAGTAAATATGCATAGGATTATGCTGCCAAAAATATTTTTTGATATTGTTATATGCATGTTGACTGTGTGATTGGAAAATTTTAAACAGGTATAGGGCTCGCCTTCATCAAATAGTCTTTTGGGATATATTATTGTGAGGTTATAGCAAGAGAAGGATTCCCCTCTTCATATAAGTTGGAATGAAGCCTCCTATACAAAAACTGGCATGATGAGTCCCTTACCAATATTTGCCACAGGCCTATGGCTACTCTTTCAGAATCCTCCTTGGCCTGGCCTGACATCAAACCCACCTTAGCTGCTGCTTAAAATGAGAAGAAATGCATAAAGAAGAAGATTCTGTGTCTGCCAAAAAGCTCTCAAGCTCAAGGGTTGTTTAACTTAACCACTGTTCCTTAGTTTATCTTGCATTAGTGGGAACTTCTCATTTAATTTACCAGTCCATAATAGGAAACTTTTTTTCAACACAGAGCTAAAGGTCACTATTATATGTAAGGAAAATTAAGCTGGTGTTCGTGGTTGCCTTACAGTTCTCCTAGTTCAACTACTCCAATAAATGAACATGTACAACAAGCCGAAGGGCTTTTTATTACAAATTTAATTCATTTCTCTAGACAACTGTGAAATTTGCCATTGACATTAGTCATTACCCCAAGGCGAACTAAAAGATGATCTCAGTTAATAAATGATCCTTAACAAGGAACGCTCCCTATCTTCTCTGATATTGGCACAGGCACATTTTATTAATGCAGGGTTAGCTTCCTGCCAGAACACTAGCATTCACGACTATTTGGTATACTTGTTTCCTCTTCCTGCTCCTGATATTAATAATTATGCAACGGGATAATTAACAACACAAAGAGACAGTACTCTGAGCTTGCAGCTAGATTTTCAGCATGTTAACCTTCTGGGAAATAAAGAACAGAATCAAAAAGTCTAGCCAAATAAACCAATGCAGGTTGATTTCACAGTGTGTAAAAGGCTAATTATCTGTGAAAAGTCTGACCTCAAGTAACAAAATTACACAAATGTGCAGGAATTTTATTTTAAATACAACTCAAGACAATTTCAAAGTATGAAATACTGCAGTGGGTTGACTTGCAGAACAGTTTCTGTAGACGTGTGTGGCATTGGATGTGTATATTGACACACACACACACATATTCACACAAATTTGATTGCATTTAAGTATTATATCTTAGATATTGCACATAAATGTATATGCAGACATCCTGAAGAGGTTCACATTATACATGTTAACCAACTACTTGCAACACCTGTTAAAGTATGGCAAAATAAACTCCCCCCCCCACTGCTAAGACCATATAAACAAAATGAAGCTAGCAGATGACAGAAGTGGGTTAAGTGCATATTGTTTACTGGAGACAAGGTGCAATAAAACACAGGAAATATTATCACTTCTTTACAGATTCTATGTGTAATTCATTCTGATATAAGAATATTTATCCAGTAGCAGTAATAACAAAACCACAATTTTTTTTGTTGCAGGAAAAAAAATAAATTGTATTTGCAAAAAGCAAACACATTACGGAGTGTGTAAAAATGCAATATTCCCATTTTCTAGTCAGAGTTCCAATTTATTGAAGTAACAGAGCAGAAAATGCACTGACAGCTGTTACATTTTATTGCGAATTAGTATATACGTTTTATATCCAGTGAGCAAATGCATGATACATTGTATTCCAGTAATTGCCACTGGCTTTCCAAATGGAAACTGAATGATCTTAGTGCAATTACACTCAGGAGAGTAAATGTAACAAGCCACAGTTCTACATTATAGCTCTTTAACAATCCAAGGGATTTTATTCTTCTTTTCCACAAACAAATAAATAAAGGGTCAAACCACAGATCAATTATCTATAAGTATGAGGGGAGAAAATAAGAATAGTGCTGTTTTAAGGGGAGGCCTTGCACATCCCAGATTAGAAGATTATTAAGGTTCCTGAGAAAGACACTGAAGTTTTCTCCAGTCTCAAGTTATTACTTCCACAGCTTTGGAACTCTCTCTCCCCCCCCCCGCCTCCCCCCCATCTGAGTGAGGGAAGTGAGTATATAACTGAACAGTTGGAAAAGAGTTTTCATTTCACATCAAAATCCTAGCATTACTGCCAGTTAAGCAAATACTCTTAAATTTAATGTTTTATATGGGTAGAGAAACAAACATGCATTCATTAAAAACAAATGTTAAAACATTTCCTCACGGAGAGCATTTTTAATGTTTGTAGCTCGCTGTAGCTTACTGCAAGCACTGTGTTAGGATTTGTTTAGAAGAGTCCTATGTTAAGAGAAAGAAATAGCTGAATGCATGAAGGAAAAACACTTTTTTTTTCCCCCGTACTAACCTTCATACCATATTTTAAACCTTTTCCTTGGGCCACCAGTCCTGTGACAGCTCCTTCCCCTTCATGCAGTATGGTGAAGCACTCTGCAAAGCCAGCAGTCTCCTCCCCTCTAGTGGCTACCAGCTCTATTTGCAACACACACCGAAAGTGAAAGGCCTACAGCAGACCACCTCAGGGGCATTTGTGTAATTTCTAAGCTTACAAGAGAGGGAGAGGGAGCGAGGGAGAGAATAGACCAGGCAGCCTATCGCAGCAGCAAATAAAAATTATCAGTCATTTAAAACAATATGCTAGTGAGGACTACAACTTAATCAACACCAACCTGCTGACATAGATTTGCAATTTGAGCAGGTTATTAGTGATCAAATTAGCAACATGTCACAACTTGTATCTGATTTATTAGAAGAACTGACTAATGCAAGAGGACTATAAACAACACATAAAGCATTTTTCAAAGCACACTGACTCTAATAAAATACGGCTCCTGAATAAGTAGAGGGAAAGATGACTACTTAAGGCCTTACTGTGAATGCATTGTTCACGTATGTGTTCCCAGACGACTTGTTGTGCTTTTTGAAAATCATATTCTAAAAAAAGAACAATGAAGTATTCATCATTAAAATGTGGATAACAGTCCACAGCCCAAACCTGCACATGTCTACTCAGAAGTAAGTTCCATTATAGCCAATGGGTCCCAGATAAGTCTGCATAGGATTGCAGCCTCATGTGTGCATAGGATTGAAGTCACTACGGCTATTGTCCAAATTCAGTTTCTTATTAAAGCAAAAATGAAGAGTTCTCCCTTCAAATCTTATGTGATGTGATGGCTATGATTCCACAGAGGAGAGGCTGCATTTTTAGAGGAATACACAATGATGTTAATGTTGCAGATCATGATGCATGCTAGTAGATAACAACTATGCTCGATGATAATATAGATATATTTGGAAGAAATGGTTTGATAGCCCAACTAACAAGATTTTTACAAACATCCCATATCTTCACAAAGTAAGATTTTTTGGGGGGGAGATGCCTCCATCTGCCCTGTTCCTTTTATGTATGTGTGTCGGGGGAAGGGAAACAGAGGAACATGTCCATGCAATAACTAGGCAATGTACAATGCACTTCCAGATCTACCTCTTACATGCTTTTTCTTTCCTATTTGATGGCTATTTGGTGGCTATTTGAGTGGAGGAAGTCTTTTTTGATTCTATTTGGAGCAAGGCACCTTGGGAAAACCAAACAGGCCACCAAAACTTTGACAAACCTTCATGTTTTACCATACCCTCACCAAAAATTAACCATTCTAAAAGTCCATGCCACCTTCCGAGACACATAAAATAGTTGAGTTTTTTTTTTGGGGGGGGGGGTGTTTGAAAGACATCATTTTTTTTAAGGAAATGGGGAGGATTTGCATCAGCATTAGTCTGAATGCTGAAGACCTATTTGGCAAGAAAATTGGTGTCTGTACGTTATGCCCTAACTCTTCGATTGGAGCCCTCACTTTCACCACAAAGAATTACTTGTTCTTGATCACCTCTAGGCTACATCTGTGCGGAGACAGCAAAGTCAAATTAATACCATGCCTATCAACAGTCACAGGCTAGCAAGCCCTGTTGGCAAGGGAAAAGATGCAGTTCTAGGGAAAGGAGACAATATTTTATACTACAAGAGAGTCTTCCGTGATATTATGTGGATTATTCTGTTTCCAACAAGACTTTAATTTTTAAAATAAATAAATAAATGCATTCTCCATGGCCCCAGAAAT
Source organism: Plestiodon gilberti rubricaudatus (assembly GCA_026170595.1). NCBI lineage: Eukaryota > Metazoa > Chordata > Lepidosauria > Squamata > Scincidae > Plestiodon > Plestiodon gilberti. The sequence goes on from JANXHW010000003.1 coordinate 143,934,616, forward strand.
ACAGTCCAAATTTTACAAATGCCATCAAAACACTAACCTACTTTCAGAAGTTAGTCAAAATAAGCCTTTATGGAGAGAATGCAACTCCATGATAACCTCCCAAGACATAGGACAGCAGCTGCTGCTTCTTGTTTATGTATTTTCCCCCCTGCCTCTTGGCATGTAAAACAGCCATTTAGTATAAGCCCTGCTCATTTCTAATATGAAGCTCCACCCACTATTGCATATGGTATGACGATATTCCATTCACCCCACTTGTGGCATATGCTTGCACATCATGTGAATTGATCTTTGACCCAGTTATATAAATGCCTGTCAAAATGCTATATAAATAATACTAACCACAGAAATATATCACACCATACTTTCTTAGGCCTACAGTACATCTATATATAAAACAGGGGTGGGGAACCTTTTTCCTTTCAAGGGCCATTTTAATACATACATTTTTTTCCGCTGGCCGTCCGTAACGCCGTCCGTTTTATTTATTTATTTATTTATTTAATTTTTGCAAACACCCCCCCGGTCTCCGGAGGCTCCGCGCAAACCATTCGAGGCCGCCGCCGGCTCCGCGTGTTACCCCCGGAAGCCGGGAGAGGGCCTCTGCACCTCCTCCTCGCCCGCTGGCTCGGCCCCTTCTGACCAGGCCCTCATCGGCGATTTCACACATGCGTACAACGCCGATGAGGGCAAGAGGGCACGATCTTGACCTCATCGGCATTGTATGCATGTGCGAAATCGACGACAAGAGCCTCATCTGGGGTGACGCGTGGAGCCGGCGGCGGGTGAGCGCGGAGCCTCCGGGAGCCGGTTGGGCGGCCTCCCGGCAATCTCTCGGCAGGCTGGACCAGATGGCCTCGGGGGCCTTAAACGGCCCACGGGCCAGAGGTTCCCCACCCCTGAAAAGGAACATGTCCTGACTCACTCACTCACTCACTGACTCATCACTGCCCCGCCCAAACCCCCAGGCCTAGACATGTGAAATTCGGGGAGCACGTTTCTTCCATGACGCAAGCACCCACTAAGAAGGCATTTTTAGAAATTCTGCCCCTAAGGGGGCAAAAAGGGGTGCAATGCATTTTCAGGGATTCCTTGATATCTCTCAGTCCCGATGAGATATCCGCTTGGTTTTGGCTTACAAAAGATACGCGTCCAAATGCTGAAAAACATATTTCGGGATTTTGCCCTAGTCGACCCGGAAAGGGGCGAACCTAGATTTGGGGGTCAATTACAGAAGCCTAACATGCTTTATTTGGCATATGGGTGTCTTTAGAAAGTTTTAATGGTTTCTTTAAATTTTACCCCTAAATGGGTAAAAAGGGGGTAAAAGTTAAAAGGGGTGTTTTTTTTATTCAATAGAGGACGCTTATTTGTTCTTGGGACTACTTTGTGATTCAGTTCTTACCTGTGAAACCCCCTAAATAAACATGCTAAACAGAGGCTTGGATAAAGGGTCACTCTTAAATTCTAATAAACGTATACAATCTGCAGCGGGGAAAAAAATTATAACATCCCCCAGCATGCGGGCACTAGATGAGGGGAAAACGGTGCAGCCCACCCAACCTGCCACATGGAGGGTTTAGCCTAGCACTTGACCCTAACTGCCCCAAAATCAAGCCAGAAGGCTCAAAGGTCCCTGCTGCAGGTCCCTGAGGAAAATGTCAGCACCAGCCATGGAGCGGTGGATGCCATTGCACCTAAACAGGGCTGGCAAAGTATAAACAATATCAGGGTGAGCGATACTGAAGACCTTCCTGAACACTGAAGACCTTCCTCATGTAAATGTTCACCTTGCACTGAGCAATGTCAACATGGCGTGGGTAAAATGCCTGCCGCCAAGCCCGGAAATGGGATGGGGATGTGGCAGCCGACATCCCCGCCCCCTCGCAGGCCGGCTCGGACAACAGCCGCCCTCCCTTGCCGCCCGGCCCACTCTTGCACCCACCGGCAGGAAACTTACTTTCTCCAGCGGCAGCGGCTGGGTCGCTTCGGCGGTGGAGTGAGGGCTGCCAGCCTCCGTGCCGGCAGCCCTTACTTTAGAGTTGTCGCAAACGTGCTTTACAGCACGTTTGCGACAGGTTAGACTGGCGGAGCACATGCTCCGCCGCTCTAAAGTTAGTGTGGATTGCGCTGTCACTCTATTACTTTTTTGACCATTGAGTTTCTAAATGTTAATGGGGAGATGGTGCCTCACACAATTTCCCCCATCACAGAAGATGGAGCCTGCCTGTTTCGGTCCCTCTCCTATCTCATTTATGACACTCACCTCATGGCTAGTGAGGTGCATGAGCTAATCATGAGGCACATGGTGGACAACTGGGTGGAGTTCTCTATCACATCCCACGACAGCGAGGGGGACAACTATCATTCGATGGAACCATGACTTTTAGTAAATGCAGGGTGTTGTCTTACCTGGGGTAGTTGTGTTACATTTAATTGGTTTATTGCAATCAAAGGAAAGTTTATTGGAGACAAAATAGATTTAAATTACTTATATCCCATAGCAAAGCATGGGCATCACACTAGTGTTTGTATATACTGTATATCACATTGTGGTTCTGTAGAGGGATGGAGATGAAACAAACCGAAGGTTGAGACAAACTGTACACATTCCAATCTCAGAATTAATTTTAGACATTCTTCTAGCTATACCAGAATTTTAGGAGGAGTGCAAGGCAGGGAAGAGTGAACCAGACAAACAAGAAACGATAGGACTGGAATGAGGGAGGGTGGAGAGTCTTTCTGATCTTGGATACAAGGAGTGTTTGTATGTCCACAGTACAAGTGCTTATAGAAGACAATTCTACAATTCTATATGGATACTGTATATATTTGGACACTTGGAAGCCTTTTTTTTGACATTTATGCATCAACTGTTTATTCATATCTGTTTTGTAGATTGCTGATTGATTAGTTTTGTAACCTCTATGTATATCTTGTATATTATGTATGTACTGTATATTTTTTTTCTTTTTTTCTGTTGTCATTTCTATTCGCAAATAAAGGAGGGGGAAAAAATGTCCGCAGTACAAGTGAGGACACAATTCCTGCTAAGCCATCCAACTGTTTGAAGAATCTCATGTTTCTGTGTGGAGGTACAAAAAGACCCTGACCGTCTAGCTTCTGTTGCTATCAGTGTATGTGATCTCCAGTTAAACATTACGTCTCAGAACCTTGCATTATTTAAGACTGAAAAGCACTACCCGTCTCCTTAAAAGAAGGTAGTTGTAAACATATGTTTTGTGGTTTTGTAGAGACCAGACACTATCTCCTGTCCTGAGGATAAAAGGAGGGGGAAGAGCCATGCAAGCCAACCGGAGCTGCTGAAGAAAGATGGGATGGCACATATACATGTGAAACATAAAAATAGTAACCCTTCTACTGTCAGGCTGATGGTCCACCAGTTCCAGTTCTATTGGTCTCTGTGGTCTCTCATGACCCTATTATTTACATTAAAGATGTATTTTATATCCTGCCTTGCAATATGAAAGATCCCCAAAATGGCTTGCAGCAGATGATACTGCACAATACAGTATATTGATATAATACAACACAAACCCTGTGATATTTTTAACTGAAGATGTTGGGGACTGATCCTGGAACCTAATGCATACAAAGCACATGCTCACTGCCACTGAGCTGTGTGAGTCCGGCGTCGAGAAAACTTCTGAAGGCAGAGAAAGCCACACCTAGAATCTTCCTACAACTATAAAGGCACACTTGGCTATATCAACCTGGGCATTGCTTCTGTGTCAGTTCAGGACACAGAAAAACAACCACAGAGCTCTACCTTTGGTGATGCCTACAAATTGTGCCCATTGGAATTCTGTAGAGACAAGTGAGACTTTTTTTTAGTGAGACTTCATGTGTTGTTGTGGTAGAGTAACATTGCTAGGAGACATTCCCTGTGCACAACGGGCAGCAGCAAGAGCAACAAAGCTTTTGTAATGAGCAACATATTGTGTCAGTGGCACACTGACCTGCTTCGGAGCATTCATTTTCTTCTTGCATGGCTTTTTAAAATACTAACAATCAGTGCTACTCAATGTGTGAACAGAGATATATTAATATCCAACGCACAAGTACCCAAAACTCAGCCTTCTCAGTTGTGGCACCAAAGCTGAGGAATTCACTCTCCCGGGAGACTAGGCAGGGAGGTGTCATGACACGATGTTAAGTAGCTTGTAAATATCTTTTTATTTTGTCAGGCATGATTTGGGCACAACAATTATGCTGACAATATTGTTCTCCCACTGCTTTTCTTTATACATTTATAGATCCAGGGTGGGGCTTCCAGCTTAGCTATCTGAATTGCTTGTCTTCCATGCTGTGTTTTTAGATTTTGGGATTTTGGCTGTGCATTGCTTTGTGCAGAAAAGTGGTACTGTATATGCATTTCCTAGTCTACACCTTTTCTGGAGTCTGTACAAAATAGCAGCATTTTTGCTTCCATCACTTCTAAACATTGCCTTTTTCTCCTCTGGACGTACATAAAAGTGTCCAGGCATTTATGGTGCAGGCTGCACCCTTAACTACAAACAGAAAGAAGTCCTAGCCACGTTCAAAGGCAACCTTGTACATGTATTTACATTCCTTGTACATGCATTTACATTCTAATAGGACTTTTTCTGATGCGAATTCATTTCAACCTAGTGATTATCAGCCCCTATGACTTCTGTTTCTCCAACTCTTGCAGCCATCCAAAGTTTACCTGCTCTCTTAAAAGACTATCAGCGCAATCCTGGGGATCTTTAGAATGGTGGAGCGAGTGCTCCACCATTCTAGTATCGCGAATGTACCATAAAGCACGTTCGCGATTATTCAGGAGCAAGGGAGGCCGGCACAGAGGCCGGTCTCCCTCGCTCCGTCATCGGCGCGCCCGCCAGAGGAGGTGAGTCAGGATCCAGCGGGTGCGGTTCGGCAGGTGAGGGAGGGGGGGCCATTGGCCTAGCCAGCCCAGGAGGGGGCGGGGGATGGCTTCGGCCATATCCCCGTCCCAGCCGGGCCGGCTAGGCCATTACACGGCCTCCTCTACTTCCGCCAGCTATTTAGCTGGTGGAAATCCGAGGAAGCCCATCAGGCCGGCCCCAGTTTACACCCGGGGAAGGGGACGAACGTCCCCTTCCCCAAGCAGACCTCCGGCTCACTGGTCAACAGGCAGCCCGGGCTTAGGATCCAGCGGAGGAGGAGATAAGGTTGCACCCGGTGCCCATGAACGTTTTGAACCCCCTTCAAGTACCAACAAACTCATTACGTATAATATTAACTATGGTATTGTCAATATTGGTTGTTCTTTTGACAGGCAGCAGCTCTCCTGTCCTTCCCAGTCCCACCGGAACCCGACAGGAATGGATTTTGAGACCTTCTGTCTGCAAAAAATGTGCTCTACCACTGTGTTACATCATGTTATGCCTGCCTTTGAGTGCAGTTTTGGAGCCAATCCACAGCAGCACCCACAGAGAGAGGCCAAGTGACCCTTTAACTTTTGCTGTCAGGTTTTACAGTAACCTGATGGTACTCAAGCTGCAAATCCTGCCACATCAGAAGTAATGTGATGTCGTGGATTGCATGTAAGTGTTGGTTTGCATTCTTCCTTGGCCTGTCTTTCATAGGCCATGGATGACTGTGGAAAAGTCACCCTGTGAAAATCGATCTATTATATGTTTATCCCACCTAAGGAGCATAGGGTGGCATACATGGTGTCTCCCCTTCTCCATTTTGTTGTTACAACAACCTTGCAAGGTGGCTCCAGTTGGGAGAAAGTGTGACTGGCCCAAGGCCATCCAGTGACGTGGCTGAACAGGACTTCAACACTTCTTTCCAGTCCTATGTCAATACTCTAACTCAGGGGTTCTCAACTGGTGGTATGCGGACCACTAGTGGTATGCGGACCACTGCCTACTGGTACGCGGGTCCCTGGCTCTTAAGATGCCGGCCGCCAGGGATCCTGTACTGCTCCGTGCCAGAGCCCTGGAACTGGCGCCTCGAGCTCTGCAGAGCCTGCAGAGCTCAAGCACATGGGTTTCCAGGGTGGGAAAGGCCCTCCTGTCCACCCTTGCCCCTTAGCTTACCTTTACAGGGCTACAGCGCAGCAAAAACAGACATGCCGATGACATCATCGGCACTTACCGGTACTTCCGATGATACGTGGAGGGAGAGTGACACTGGAGGTGGTACGCAGAAGGTAGAGTCTAACCACTACACCAACAGCTCACAGAATGAGAATGCTTAAGACCCATTTTGTGGACGGTTTTCATGCTGAAAGAGATAATGGGTTGTATCATGAGTAACCCGCCTCATTGGTGCTTCGTTATGACTAATGTTCTTTGGAAACAACCCATGGATTCTAAAGTACCGTGCATGTTTTTAAGTACTATAGAAATTTTGAAAAATGTCAAAGAACAAACGTGCTCCAAGATTATCAGAACTCAGGAAGGGGGGGGGGGGACAAAAAACCAGAACCTGTAGAGTGACTGTTAGAAGATTAATATATATAGAAGGAGAAAACAAAAGGTTTTGTGGTATGTTGTAGCATACCCAAACTGGACACCATTTTGAAGACTGGCTAGTCAGTGGCAAAGCGACAACCGTTGAAGTGACAACCTCAAGGCAAACACAAGTGACTGCAAGCAGCACAAGGCAAGTAAGAACATACAGGGTACAGTGTGGGTGTTATAACTCGAATGCTGTAAATTAGAAAGACACATATTTGTAATTGGCATTGCTGACAAAGAAGTGGCACTAAAGTTACAGATGGAGTCAGAACTGATGCTGGAACAAGCAGCCTAAATAGCTTGTCACTCTGAGCTCATTAAGAAGTAAAATGCAGATCAGGGAACAGCCGAGCAGCTGGGTCAGGTTGTTCATTGGCTAATTTAGTCTAAACAAGAAAGAGGGAAGGAATGAAACATGTTCCAGAAGAGTAAAAGAAATCAAGGAGCTGGCAGAAGGGGAGATGTCATCCACTTGCTGCAATGACAAACACAACTTGGAAGAAAGCTGACAAGTAAGGAGACCAAGAGGAGACGAAATGCAACAAATTAGGTGTTTGGGACAACTTTTTCAAAAGTAGCTGTCCAGCAGCCAGTTCTTCCAGACTACACAAGCTATACTGGGACATTCATTTACCCCATTTTAGCATCTACATAGGCTTGTTCCTGGGCTCTGTAGCATACATTCATTTACCCCCCCCCCCCCCCCGTCTGTCTGTCTATCTGTATGTGTAGTCATATTGTTTCCTCAAGCAGCACAAGCCACAACCTTTTCCACAGCCTTATTACTGAGAGGGTCCTGTGTGGTTTAACGATGCCTAAAGCTCTATCTTAATAACAAGCTCCCTAGATTCCTCGATTTCTGGAAACCCTTTCTAGAAATTAACTAACTGTGCTTCCTCTGGGCCCTGATGTACATGCGTTCACTTGACTGTTTGTCAACACACATACATCTTTCTGTGTGTAAGCCTCTCTAGTCTCCACACAGTTGGGAACACTAAGAAAAAAGGGGTTCGACGTTTCCATTATTCAGATGCCCTATTCAGATGTCCTATTCAGATGCCCTATTCAGATGTCATTTTTAAACATGGACACTACACGTGAGTACAGCCTCTACAAGAGCGTCCTCTTAACAGCCTGCCCCTGTACTGAGAAGTGATCAGGGGATCATGAATACAGCATGTGTCTGCAGTGACAAATGGATCTGTATTTGGGGAGAGAACCTCCTCCTCCCGTGATAGGGAACATCAGGCACCCAGCATTTCATATAATGGTGCAGACTTCACCCTGAGTACGGCATCTGTCACTGCATACAAATGCTATACTTAGGGTCAGCAAGGGGCAACGCTTACCAGAGCATTCATGCAGTGCGTGGGGTTTTAAATGCATACCCTCATCATGGACTCTCTACCTGGGTACAACATTTTTAATAACATCTAAATAGAGCTCAAGTAACAGTCCTATGTGCGCACAGTTGTGCATGCGTTGCCCCATCCAGACACTCAGGTTAATGTGGATATCTCTGGATAAGTCATGAGACTTATTTTTGAAAATCAGTGCTTGCACATTCTTTCTCACAAACACTTGTATGCATTTTAGATTGTCATGGCCAGCAATGATTCTTGATTGTACTGGTATTGACGGGTAAGAGGCCATGGCAAAGAGGGTGTTTTTTTTTGTTTTTTTTTTGAGAAAAATAGCAAAATAACAAAAATCCAGAAACTTGGTCAAAAACATAATAAACGTTTATTACGTTTTTGACCAAGTTTCTGGGTTATTATTTTGCTATTTTTCTTTAAAAAAAAAACACCTCTTTGCCATGGCCTCTTACCCGTCAATACCAGTACAATCAAGAAACTTGTATGCATGTTGAGTGTAATGTGTGAACAGGGCGAGTGTCTGAGCAAGAACAAAGCACTTTAGTTTCCTCTGTCTTCCTACAGGCTGGCAGCACCGTGACTGGTCAAGGTTCTGTGTATGCAGCCTCTTATTAATACCAGCTTTCAGATTTTTATAAATTGAGTTTATAAAAGGATGCTTTCCAAATGGATGGCTCACACGTTAGGAGGACATGTTTTAGGCTTTATGGCCCAAAGGATCTATCAAGCAGATGCTAGCACAGACAATGTCAGTTTCGGGGATAAAAAGAGTCACAGTGTTTTCCATAGCAGGCAGATCTTATTGCCCTAAGAGGAATTTCTTGAGAATGTTCCATGATGGGGTCTTCAAAGAGATTTACCTCTTCCATCAATTCCTCTCCCCAGATTTCGAACACCCACAGTACCTCTTCGGTTTCATAACCACTTTGCACTGAATAAAAAGGTGAATATTTCTAGAGAGGCAAAATGATATTTAGATTTGACAGAAAAGGAGTTAAAAGTAGAGAGTTTTCTCCTGTGTGGCAACTGTTATAATGTTCTATTATCCCTGCAGGGATGGAGAGAAATTCTTGTAAATATTACTTATTTAACAGAACATTCTTCAACAACCTATCAAACTGCTTAGCAATATCATAGGAACAACTCATGAGAGACTGGTGAGTTAAAATGATTAAGGCTGGCTTAATTTTACTCAATCAGAACATTTCCCTAACAACAGAATAAGGTTCCTAGATAACAGATTTCTAAAGCAGCTCAGTGTAAATCAGGTAAATAAATATGCATGTACTACAGCACAACACAAACACATCTTTTTTTTTAAAGTCTGCTATGTTAAATGTGTAATAAATAATGTTCATTTGGATGTTCAAACTGGAAAGCATCTGATGATTTAAAGTTGATGGGTTGTAATGGTCGATATTATCATTATAACAAGGCATGTTGCTATGAATGGGCAGATAGATTGACAAAGAGGGTAAGAGTGGATGCCTTCAGTAGCTCACATACAGTGTTTCAAGTTCCAGTACTGGCCCACTGTTGAGCCCATGTGCACCATGTGTCTGCCACCTCCACTGGCCACCCACTCAACCATTAACCTGACCTTTTCCTGCTCACTCCCTAGGCCTCAAGAACTAGGGTGGCAGCAGATGTACCAGAGCCCTTGGGCTGCCCCTGCAAGTATTAATTGCCTTTATGTCTGAGGCCAAATGAAGACTGCAATCGCCAGCCACGAAGTGACGCGATGCAGCTTGCATCAGGGCGGGTGGTGGGAAAAGTGGCAGATTCCAGGTGCCCTTCTCCCTGGGTATGCCGCCACCTCCCTCCAGTCCACTGTGGATGCAAGCCACATTAATCCTCTCCCTGCTTGCTGAAGATGAATTCGAATCGGATCATCCTCTTCCCTCTCTGCACTCCATCCTCGCACAGTGTTTAAAGCAGGAGTTCTCAACCCCTTCCCGGCCGAGTACCACCCTCTGGTGCCACTCTCCTGCTGCGTTCCACCAGAAGTGACTGGCGATGACATCATTGCAAGTTAATTCCCGGTTTTCCGAGGCCAGAAAACGCAGGTAGGAGGCTCTGGGCAGGTGGGAGGGCCCTTCTCAGCGTACCACCAGCAGTTGGCCTAAGTACCACTGGTTGAGAACTTCTGATTTAAAGTATTTGCTTCACTACCCTATCCCCTTGTTCCATACTCATGTTGAGTTTAAAGTTTAAAGTTGTTAGGGGGACGGGGCTTGGGCAGTCACATGGGGGTTTCACATGACCACCACCCTGAAAATTGGTAGATCTTCAGGAACAGCCCAAAAAGAAGCTGAAGGCGCTGCAGTCAAAAGCAGAAATCAGAAAAAGTCCTCTGAAACCATACTTTTCACTCATGCCATCAAAAGGGTTCAGTTATTAAAAACAAACACATGAACAAACAAACAAAACAAAAGTTGACAGGTGTGGGGATAAATTTGCTGTTATGTTCAATTCCTCAGTTAGTTGGATGCCTAGCCCAGAAATTAAGACTTTGGTCAAAGCAGTTAAGGCAAAACAGATATGCAGCAAACCAGGTATAATCATATATACAGTACTTAAACCCATTTTCACAGAGCTAAGAAAAATCCTTTTGGGTGGTAGAAACAAACAAATCTGTAGAACCTTTGTTTTTTGATGTGTATTGCAAGAGTAGACAACAGAGGAGGAGGAGGAGGAGGAGGAGGAGGAGGAGGAAGAGAATAAGTGAGAGTATTAAATCTAAAGAGGAGTTCTGGTGGTTTTTTCCACAAATATGTCTATAGTACAGAAGTGAAAGAGAGGACTCATGACACAGGGAGGGGAGATCATGTAACTTTGGATTTATGTAAATGAGGATGAAGGGATGTGACATTTGATTGGTTTGAGGGTATACCCGTAATTCGAGTCCCCTATTTTCACATAGAGATGTGAAGATGTCCCAGGGTGTCTTGTGCTAGTACCAAATTTCATTTTGCTAAGTGATGTGAAAGTATTCTACTATAAACATTTTGATCTCCCTGTGACTGACTGATGGCGCAATCCTGCCTGCGGGGTGAGTGCGCTCCACAGGCGGAGGGTGCCGTAAGCTTGTCGTAAAGCATGTTTTCGGCACTCAGGGAGTAAGGCCCGCTGGCACGTAGGCCAGCAGGCCTCGCTCCATGGCGGAAACTTGCTGCAGTCACTGGAGAAAGGTAAGTGTTCCTCTGGTGGGAGCAGGGGCAGATCAGGTGAGGGAGGGGCGGCCATTGGCTGAGCCGGCCAAGGTGGGGGCGGGGATGCCGGCTGCGATATTCCCGTTCCCGGGCTCAGCGGCCCTTACTCCGCCGCCTCGAATATCCGCCAGCTCGAGAGTCTGCGGACATCCGAGGAGGCCCATCGGTGCCTTTCAGCCCTACACCAGGGGAAGGGGCTGAATGTCCCCTTTCCTCGAGGAGACCCCAGGTCGATTTGGCCCAGGAAAAGTGTAGGATTACACAGGATTGTAACAGAATTACATAGGATTGGGCTATGATGAGGGAGGTCCAAATAACTATCTTCATATACAATATAGGAAACAGAATGCTTCGCAAGATAGATCTTGGTTTGATCAAGGAAGGCCATTTTTATATTCTTACTTTTTCAGTGATTAGTCATATTTTAAATACTAGTTTTATATCATTTTTGGGAGATTTGCCTCCCTGTTTGTTCCTGCATTAATTCCAATATAAGCAACATCATTTGATGATAATCAAACATGCCTATTTTTTGTTTTTTTTTTTAATTTTTAGTTATCCACTACATTGCAGCCCAATGTTGTATAAGATAAAACAAATATCAAAGGAATGGTTGCACAGCATGGTAAATTCAAAATAAAGTGAACTGATTACTTCTCTGAACTGCAAATAATTCCAATAAGTACCCATGTGCTAAATAGTGAGATGGCTATGATGTGATAGGATATGATTATTTTCGATACCATTTTTCAGCGCACAAATGCTTTGTTTTCTCTCATTTGATTGGACTATAGTTGTGTGTCCATTAGTGGGAGAGTGAAAAGAAATCCTGTTGCAAGACAGTCCCTATAGGTCTATTGAGATGCATTTTTCAGCCACACCTTTAGTAGAACCAATCCATGGATTTGGTTTCCACCTAAGCTAAGATACCAACTTTCACCGTCTGCACTTCGCTTTGATGGTCAAGTACACATAAGAGACATGAATGCATTCAGCACCAAAGATGGCTGTCATTGGTCTTAGATTATGAAATGAGCATGTTCACTTGGTCAAGAATAGTGTCACCATTAAGGAATATATTCTTGCACCACATGGTTTATCTTTCGAGAGAGCTCAATTCTGTCAGGATCAACATCAAGATGGAGGAGGCCCTCGGGATTTGGGACCCAAACTGGGCTGGTGGCATTGCCCTTCACAGGTGGAAATACCGTATTGGTCTGAGTATAAGACTCACTTTTTTCTCCTAATTTAAGTTTTTAAACTAGGGGTGCGTCTTATAATCAGGCTGTTGCAATTTAATGCCAGTGATTTAATTTTTTTTTTTAATAGCACCAAACTTTAAGGGTGCGTCTTATAATCAGGTGCGTCTTATACTTGGGACAATACGGTATATTTGGGGAGGCTTTGGAGCCAGTATTGGTGGAAGGTAGGGACAAGAGGAAGGTGCCACCACCCTCACGTAAGACCAAGGGTAATCAGCCTCAGGTCTACCAAGGCCATAAGCAGTTTTTTCGTCACAAGGGTCAGCAGATATTCAGACCTTGGAATAAATTTAGACCACAGCTCAGGGCAGGCAAACCCAATGCCGCACACCCTGGAGGACAAGGCAACCAGCCCAATAAAGGGTGCACCATCTGACGCAATGCAATCCCAATGCAATCCCTGACGCATCTGATGTCCAATAAAGGGTGCACCAGCTGCAGTTCTTACAGGCTGCAGCCATGGCAGTAGAAAGCCTGCTGAAACAAACAAACCAACAAACTCTCCTTTGCCTGTGTGAAAGGCAAAGGAGAGTGTCACAGGTGTTGTTGTCACAGGCCCTGACTAGGAAGGCAGAGGGAGAAAAAAGGTGATGAAAAAGGAAGAGGAGGAGAAGAAAAATCTAAAGAAAGACACTGAGCTACAGAGCTCAGAGGATTCGCTTCCTGCCTTAGCAGAGGCAGGACAAGGTCGCGAAGTCCAAGAGATGGGCCCCCACCGGTATCCCCTCCAGTCCTATGTTTCAATTTTTGGGACTTTCTAGAAGTGATCCCTTGGTGCTCTGTTTTAATTCCAATGAGTAACCATCCGTAGGAGACCATCTCCATGACCCATACATCGGAAGACACCTTGTGCCATCGATGCACAGAGACCTTGAACAGTGTGAGCATTTTTGCACACTTCTCCTCATGCTTCTACAGAAGCCTTGCTTTGTGTGTCAAAAAGCTGGGCATACATATGAGAGGCCTTACCCCTCCCCCAAACTAGGCAGCTTTGAGAAGAGATGATATAAAGTCGGACAATGGTGGCAGCATGCAAAGACAGGCACATTGCTTCTCTAAATTCATATCACACACAACCTGAAGCTATGTCGTTCCCCTCCCGCCCACGAAAAAAACAGCATTAGGGAGTGAGTTAACATGCATTGCAGGGGAACGGCTAGTTCTGCTTTCAGAGGACTCTAGGCAGGTGTATTTCCCCCACAATGTAAGACCTCTGTAAAGATCAGAAATAGTGTGAATTTCCCCCACTTTGCCTCTGCTGTTCCTTAGGATCCAGCATGATGATTCTCATACGCAAGCACAATCCAGATCCAGAATAATAAAGGACTTAAAGGAAGGCAGCATCTTTTCTTTTGTGTGGGGCCTTTGAGAAGCAGAAAAATGGCTTGAGACTTTCTTACCTTCCTGAAAGGAAGTGCTGCAAGGAGAGGCTCTTCTCTCCCTCTCTTCCCCTGCACACCACCCTCATTCTTTGGCCTGGTTTGCCTACACTGCCTTTATTCAAACTGATTGGCTGTGGGGACCCACATGGTTTTGTTTGGGAGTCTGAGTGACATCATCACCTCAGAGACAGCATTGCCACATCACTGACAAGATCACAGGTGTTGTTGTCACAGTCCATAGGATAAAATAGCAGTGTGAACAAAAGAGGCCAAAGATTCTCTAAGGATCCTTGGTGGTGCACTGGGGAAGAGGAATTTCCCTACATGGCTGTAAGAGCAAAGAAGGAGCCACCACTAGGACAACAAAGGGCCCCAAACAGCATTGAATGAAACACCGAGAACAATTGGTGAGGTGACGTTTTCCTTTGCTCATACGTTCAAGCTGCATTTAATGTGCTACTTTTGAAGTGAATATCAAAATTAGAGAGTGTTTGACAGAGCCCTAATTATATATATATATATATATATATATATATATATATATATATATATATATATATATATATATATATATATATATATATATATATATATATATATCATCTTGCTTGACATTATTGAAGTTTTGTATCCCTAATCCAAAGCTACATGAGCTGAAGCCAAAGAAAGTTTCACTAAACCCCCTGTGAACTGAATCTGCCAAGTTCTGCACAGCACTACTTAAAACTCACATATGTGATCACTGACTTTGAACAAGCTACAATCACAGCAACCAAGGAATTTGCACCAGTTTAGAACAAAGCTTGTTTTTTCACTTGAGCCAGAGCTATTGGCAAAGGATCCAAAGAGTTGGATTGGCAACTCAGCATGGATTAAATCCAGAATTCAATTTGAAGCTCCATTACCTACAAGCCTTAGCCTTCCTACCAATTGAGGAAATGTCTCCTGCTTTTGATAATAAAAGGGAGGGACCAAATCCCAATGGTAGCACATATTTTGTTGTACAGTAGTTCAGGTTCAGCTATGTATGTTTCTGGTGGAGACTTGCATGCTTTCAGTAATGAATGAAAACCCGCTGAAAACCTTCTACCCGCTGAAAACCTTCCACTTCCTTCTCTAAAGCTCTGATCAATAATCTCCAAGGGCTATACCCAAATATAGAAAATAGATACTCATACTTAGGAGAAATATTCAGTCAGGGTCCCCTTGGATTTAAAACAGCAACACAAAAGCAAAACAAAACAAAACAAAAACACCCAGACAAATAAACCTTATGATTTATCTAGAGAGGAACACTTTCTTTCAGCAAAACAAGAACCGCTTCAAAAAAATGAAACCAAAATTGTGAGAGTTCTTGCTGTAAGCAATTTTTGGAAAAATATCAAAGTTTTGTTAAAAATATTAGCATATGCTGAATTTAAGCATATGTTGTACTACATTTGCATAGTAATAAGGTTTTCTTGGAAAATCATCTCCGGTGATTTTCTTGTGACTTGTTTTTAAAGCTTAAGCATTCAGTAAAGAGATGATGTGTAGTGGAGTAAGGCTTTTTTTTTTAATGGCTATTTGTATTTTACAAGTGGGACATGCAACAAGATGTTGCATCTCTCCAACCCTGATGCCCACGTCCAGCTGTAAAAAGCACAAGCAGGCCAATTTCCTCCCTCCTCCCATCCTGCGCTCTGCTGTTGTTTAGGATAGCCTCGTTTGGCTTCCAATCTTAGGCACTCACTCAACCATATTTTATTTGATTTTAGCCTGTTTTTAATGTATTGGTTCTGATTATAAGATGCCTTAAGTGACTCCCTTATAGGAAGGAAAGTATGGGGTTTAATTTTTAATATACAGTACTAATCTGAGTTGGCTATTAGCATATACAAAAGGGACCTGCAACATCTTGTACAGTGTATCCCCAACCCTAAGTCACCATCTCCACGTCGGTACAGTAAGGCGTTAAGGCTCAAGCAGGATAATCTCTGTTCCCCATCCATCCCCAATGTTCTGCTGTTGTGTTTTCCAACTGACATCACAAGATTTTGCACTTCCTGGGGGTCACCGAGCATACTTAGTGAGGCCAGACTTTGTGAGGATTTTTCCCTTTTCTTTTTCTCTTAATTTACAAACTTTACTACTTCTGCATACCTGGGGTGTCACTACATTGTCTGTGGGTGGCCCTGTTTTGTTTACAAACGTATAGGCACCGTAGTGAGCTGCAGGGTAGCACTAAGGAACCCATTCACCTCCATGACTCCCTATCCCTTGACCATATCAAACCAAACATAAAGCACACCACTGTCACATGTATCTGGTAGGTTCAAGCTGCTACCGACAACGTGATGGTCAGGGTAATGTTACAAACCTTTCTCTCTGCTGGGAGTCATTCAGTCATATACATTACCCTGAACTACTAGAGGAGGGGGAAGGAGAAGGAGGTGGCATTGGGCCTTCCCAGCTGTACACCGGGGGAAGGGAACAAACGTCTCTTTTCCCTGAGTAACCTCGGGCCACTCCAGAGCGGCCCGGAGCAAGCATGGGATCTGGCAGGTGGCCCTAGGCCGCCCGCAGGATAGTTAGTCAGGATTGGGCTACCCAGTAGTGTAAGACCTTGCTATGTTCCTTGGAAGTTCTGGGCAGGTTTCATTGAAACAGAAATGCATGTGCTACGTTCTACTATAGACAGTTCCATCTATCCTAGATTCCCAGGCAACCAAAACAACAAAAGCTTAAGCAGAATTGTACAAATATTTGCAATTTCTAGACTCCAGATAAACATTTTAGGAGCCTGCTCTATATAGAGCTGAGCTTATTACATTCCTAGGCATCAGCATCCACCCAAACAGAGCACCCTGCTGTTTTTCCAACACTAAATTTGGTGTAAGTGGTTAATTTTCTTTTACATTTTTATTCATGCCACTGTCTTTGCCCCTATTTGCAGAGAAGCTCAAAGCAGCTGCCTGTAATTGTACACCGGTGCAAGACTGTGCCCCAGGGGCCTAACCTAGTACACATTTTAAAGAAAATGTGAGAAGAGCAGATTATTGTCTGCCATTGCACATCCAACCCACATGAATGAGATCCTCTCCCATTTAGTTTTTGTAATACAAATGGAAATTTTCCTGATAGAAAAAAAGCACCTTTAGAAATAGCAATTCAGATCCCAGGGCATGGTCTGAGGGCACATGATACAGTCACCATACTAAAGTTATTAGTTCCCACTGAGGAAACATCAACCAATCATCTCTGATTATTACCCAAGAATCATCTTGACAATGGATGGTGGTCAGGTTCACCCAGTTGTCGTGACAATATATTTTGGATCATACTCGCTACTTCCAGTTTGTGCCTCCTCAGCTCTCTGGTAATTCTATTTCTGAAGAGGAGAAAGAGAGCTCCGCTCCGCTTAGTTTGTTTGCTCAACTAGTTAAAACTGAGCTCTTCCTTTTAGAAATAGGCTTCAGTGAGGCTGCCGTCCAATAGCATTTCAACCTATTACTTTAAGCTTTTATTTTCATCATCTTACATTGTCCTCTTTGTAACTGATTTTAAGATAATAGGCACACTCATTTGTCAAAGTGAGTATGATGAATTAATCCTCAGAATTTATGAACACAATTTAACAATTTTAGAACTGTATGTTTCAGGTATTTACCTGAGCACCCCCCAATGATCACACCAGACAGAGACTTGGATTAAGGGTAACTTTATTAACTGAACAACATGTGAAAAACTGCAGCAGGGAATATATATAACCCCCAAACAACGTGCGGGCCCTAGAATTGGGGGAAACGGCACCTAGCCGTCTGCCTCCCCCTGAGTTACCCTTGGGCGTAACATTCTGACTCCAAGCTATCCTCAGTCATAGACTGAGAAAGCCTATCACAGCCGACCCGATGGGTCGAGGCAGCTGGACCGCGCAGACTCCCCCAGGCCAAGCCGTATGGTTGTCTTTGTTGATCCAATCAAGGGGCTTGCCAGCCAGCCTCACCAATCCAGTCCGGCACCATCTGAGCGGTCCTGGCTCACCCCTTGACCTTGCTTACCTCCGAATGTACACCAATTGCTTATCTTATCTACCCGGCCCGCACGTGACCTGCCACACGGGGGGGTTAGCCTAGAGCTTAACCCCCACCGCCCCACGAACCCAAAAGGCTCCTAATCCCCTGCTGCAAATCAAAAAGGAAAATGTTGGCCCCAGCCTCGGAAAGGTGCACTCCGTCCTCTAAAGAGGTTCGGGTCAGAAAAATGATATTTGGGTGGAAGATGACTTCCCCACCCATTTCCCGTATATATTTCTTCAAGTACCGGTTGGTCTTACGACGGGCTAAGTCTAACAAACGAGGTCGGACAGCCCCCCTCCAAACCCTATGTGGGAGCATGTCTGACCAGAGGATAACAATCCCTGGCAGCCAAGATCTAATAATGGCAAGATCCCTACGGACCTGTAGCCTCAAGGACTGATATGTCCTCTGGCCCAGGTCATTTTCGCCAAGGTGTAAAACCAGTATTTGAGGGGAAGGCCTGGAATCAAGAAATTCCTTAATAAGCGGCAACAGCTGACCCCACAGCATGCCCCTCCTGGCCGCCCACCACACCTGCGCAAGTGCACCTAAACCTAGCTGGGAGCCAAAGTCACAAGCCGCTGCCCTCCTCCTCGCCCAAAAGACGATGGAATGGTCACAAATGAGGATGCGCACAGGAAAAGACCAGCGACCTGAGGAAGAAACAAACAAACGGTTGGCACAACAACACCAGGCCAAAATAACCATACATAGCCACCCAATGGGTCCCCTGCGAATGCCCATGGCATGAACACAATGATGACCATCCCTCAAGCAAGTCATGCAGCGGATCACCATCGGCCGATCCGGCGCAGCAATGCCAGCCCCAAATAACAATATAAACAGCCAACGAATGGCTCCCTGCAAATGCCCATGGCATGAACGCGGTGATGACCGCTCCTTAAGCAAGTCACAGTTTGCGGATGTACCCCTTTAACGCAGCGGATCGACATCAGCTGATCTGCTGAATGGAGGCGGACGGCAGGCCTGAATGGGCTGCCAAAGAGGCCGCACCGATTGAGTATGATGAATTAATCCTCAGAATTTATGAACACAATTTAACAATTTTAGGACTGTATGTTTCAGGTATTTATAGGATTCATTGGAAAGTCCATGTTATGTATTGTGTTTTGCCATCAGTTGTGAACCCAATGAAATAAGTGTTTGGTGCATCAAAATGACATATTTAACAGTGCAATCCTGTGTATGATGTGGTGGCCGGCCTAAAGGGCTGGCCGCTGCATCCTGTGCAGTTCCTGGGCCATGCCGGGTCAGCCTGGGAGCAGCTCAGGAGAAGGGAATGTTCATCCCCTTCCCTGGGTGCAAACCAGCTGGGGTCCTATGGGCTTCCTTGGATGTACGCCAGCTATGAAGCTGACATACATCCGAAGTGGGGGAGTAAGGCTGGCCAGGCCTGGGAACAGGATATCAGAGGATATCGGAGGAGCGCGCTGCCGATATCCCCACCCCCTCCCAGCCTGGGCCGGCCAATGGCCCCCTCCCTCCACACCCCTGCCCCCTTCCTGCCCTCCTCCCACTCCTGTACAGACTGGTGCAGGACGTACCTGTGCCAGTCGGTGCCAGGTTCAGAGGGTGGCGGAGTAAGGGCTGCCGGCCTCCATGCCAGCAGCCCTTACACTAGAGTTGTCACAAACGTGCTTTACGGCACGTTTACAACAGCTTAGATGGTGGAGTGCATGCTCTGCCGCTCTATACTTAGAGAGGATCATGCTGCTCATCAGAATAGCCCAATCAAACTAGTTTAGTCAAGTTAATCTGCCAGGCAACATGGTAGACTACTTATATATAGTACATCATTCATGCACTTTTCAGAGGGGCATAGAATGGTTTTGTTGTGGAATTATAACAAATATTGTCTTGGGTTTTTCCCCTCATTTATTTTAATCTTCTTCCATCTTCAGGGGAGCCTTTTCTACATTTATTTGTCTCCTGAGAAATCCAAGCATATCCACCGCAGAATACCAGTGCACTCCCGAGGATTTGGGGTGACATTCTAGGAGGTATTCTCACTAATGTGGAGCACTGTCCAGGTTTGTTGAGCCTTTCAATTCTATACATTTCCAAGACAGCTTACAAATCACCAAAAGGGAAAAAGCATGAAAGTGGTTACACACAATCCCCCCCCCCAGTCAAAACAGCAGAACGATTTTAAAGTAAATAAAATCAGCAATGAGCAGCAGAATCTCAGAAGGCCTGGCCCTCCCACCCTCCCCTGTGCCGTTTGGCTCCAAAAAGGAGCCAAAATGTGCCAGGGGGTGTTTCTGCACCACGGCGGCATGCAACAATGACATCACACCCCAGGGGCAGGGCGGGTGGCATCTGTGGGGGGGTTGCTGCGGCGGACCCCACCCCATGGGGGGGTGTACTCTCGCCACTGAGTTCACCACAGTTCACCTTTGGATGGTTGTGAAGATGTTATCTCTCTAGCTGACTCCTCTGCATTCCACGCTCTCACGGTGCCGTCTCACTGTCTTCTCGAGGTTCATCAGCAACTTCCATCTCCCATCCAAACGAGAACCGAGGGCAACCCTGCTTACCTTCTTCAGGCAGGGCACCGGGTCAAACCATTAGGCCACACGAGGCACACCTCCTGCCACACCTCTTATTGAGGAACCCATGCTAAGTTCTCAAAGGACCCCTATGTCACAGTTTGAAAAGTCCTATCCTTCCCTGCTCGATCAACTAGTTAGTAAGAGTAGTAGCGTCATTCTTCAAACTCTGTACTCTGAATTGTCCAGTTAATTTCCACAGGGGTATGCTAGGTTTTAGCAATCAATAAAAATAATGCTAATGTTTATTTGCTAAACAGAAAAGTGCTGTTCTAATACATGCCAATAGTTGAATATCCAAAGCTGCAATCCCAAGCATGCTTATCAGAAATCCAGTTCATATATCTCAATCTAGGTACCTTTTTGGGCATGGGAAGGAGAGATACCCTGACCTTGAAACTGAAGCTTCTGCCTCTGACCAATAAATTGCCACATTCTGGCAACGCAATCCTGTGTAACTTTGCACTGGTGCACTTACACCGGTGCATCTGCTGTTACTCCGGTGCATCTGCTTTTACACCGGATTGTGTTGTCAGTCTTAAAGCTAATTACTTTTTTTCCTAGTCTATTTGTAATTTCTAACAAGTTGGTAAAGATGTTCTTTCTTAGATCAATTAACTGGAGTTATTACAATAACCAGGAGAGAAACTGAGATAATGGAAGGAATTATGTGATTTCTGAGCTCAGATTTTCTTCTGTGGGCTAAAGGGTAGGCCTCTTTGAAGCAACCATTGGAGCTAGCCTATTGCCTCTCTGATTCATAGTCCCAAACTCTTTCTCTCTCTCCCCCCCCCCCTTATCAGACTTGGAAGAAATCACTGATCCAGAATAAACACAGGCTTTCTAATAATCACACCACTGAAAAATTCTGGAAATGGAAAAATAAGATCTCATGTTCCTTTGACTGCTTTTTAAACGTGTGTGTGCGCACACACACACACATCCAATAACAGTCTTTTTTTGTTTACTACAGCAGTTTTACTGAAGTACATCTGAATTCTTCAAAGTAAAGGAGGAAAATTACAAGTATGAAGTCATCATTACCCACAACATTCAGAAGCCATTTCTACCTCTTTGCTCTTACGGTAAATACACCCCAAAACGCATTTGTCATCTGACACGTTTTCAGTAATCCATATTTGAATAGATGAAATTGTTACACTCTGCAGTGCTGAGAATGTGGCAAAAGACTCCTGGCTGGACTCATGTAAAGTACAGTGCCTCACTCACTGTTTGTAAGTGTATTTTTGTTTGGAGCTCTGCCTGTCCTTACTTCATAGCTTTCATCACCCAAACTTTGTTCTGTTGTTCTGCCTTGGAAAACTAGAACACATTTTGCATTCTCTGAGTTTGCAGTTGAGTTTACATTTTCAGTCTATGTTATAGCCCTGCAAGATAGGTTTGGGGCCTACATCTTACACATATGAATAAATAATGTTAAAGCTAATAAGATCTCTGAGAGAAAATGATGATTGTGTTTAATCACTAACCTTAAGCAGCAGCAAACCATATTATCAAACACCTTCATTTCTTATAAAACTATCTATCACACACAATATAGACCTGATGAAAAGGAAGGTGGAAGTAATCAGGACAGAATGCCAATTACCTCATTACTTGTCATAGCACATTGTAACTGGAAATTGCTTCTTTCAGGTTCTGTTTGCTCAGGCAATTACAATAAACTCTCTGCTTGACATGTTGTTTGCACAGATGTAGAGCATTAATAAACATGAGGGCTAATCTGAATTATTGAACCAGCCGCAATAATTCCAACAAAGGATTTATAATAAGTCCAAGAAAGCTGAGGTATCACTGGAATTCCCTGTAAGCAACACTGACATACTTTATCACATGTAAAATCCTCAAATTTAATGTACAGTACTGGAATATGTCCCATAGGTATTTTATATTTTCTAGTACTCTAAGCCCTCAGCAACTTCTATTATGAAAGAGACTCAAGACTGTTAAGGGAAATGGCAATATCGCAGACTCACAGGAAAATTACTTTATTTGCCATATGCTTTGCACACCTTTCAGACCCTTATTACCCTGATTTAACTAAAAAGGAAAATGTTCTGTATTGTAACATGAGTAGTACCACATTAAAAGCTCCAAAGTGGGTCTAATTTTCATTTATACTAAGACAACGTGACACCACTTTGGCAATGGAAAAGTGCCTTAAAGTGGGTACAAATTGCATTTATTCTCACCTCGAGGCCCTTTTACGTTGCCGGAACAGGTTAATGTAGCTTTCCTGTTAATGAGAATTAGGCCCAGGAACTACATATGAGCGAGGTCTGTTTGTTCATTCTTGATAAACTTTGGCCTGAGAAAACTTTGTTGTTAATATACTAGAGAAGAGCATAGAGGGAAAAGCACATCACACAGCATAGTTGCCTGATTAAGTTCAGCTGAAAAAATGAGATTACAGTGCACTGGCGACATAAAAATGGGGAGGTTACCCGATTTACTGTTCTTCTGAAGCAACGGATGCATCCCTTCTATCTGAATGCTACAGAGTGGAAGGGCAGTTACACTATTCAGGAGGAGCCAGCTTAAAGGGAAAAAAGGGGGGGGGGAAACACCAACCAGATTTTTAAAAGCTCAATGTATTAACAGAGGCATATTTAACACATTTTTAAAAGTTGCTTTTCACAAGTATTTCTTAGTTTAAATGGCAATGAGCTGACAATTTATTGTGGGACGTTCAGTGCGGGGGCGGCAGGTGATGCCAGTGGCGTAGCTGGCGGGGGGTGGACAACCACCACCACCCCGGAACTCTGGCAGTTTTCAGCCGTCTCTGTGGGGTGAAAATTTTCAATGTATAATTCAAAAAGCAAACAGTAGTTTTAGGCCCTCCTTATCTGATAGATTTTAAAATATCCACATTATTTAGGTAGACTGCCTTTCATGTACCTCTCCAGTAACTGAGATGTGTAGGTGGTAGAGTAGATGAAGAGGGAAAACAACAGGACATTCTTAAAACAAGATAGTTTAGAGAAATCTAAGAACTTAACAGCCATTCCTTCTGTTTGCTGGGATACAGTCTATTCTATGTGGTACTGTATGTGATTCTGTGCATATTCCTTTGTCCTTGTTTTGAAGTTCACTTAACCATAAAAAGGAAACATGGTCACAAAAAGGAGAAAGAGAGCACTGAAGCGTAGATCTCTTGATAATAGGCCTTTTCAGATTAGCCTGATGAGTGTATTCTGTAACCATGTCATCCTATTCCTTTTATGCCTATTACTGTAGGGGTGCCTTAAGATATATTTTGTCCAGTTTATTTAAACAAAAAAATGAACTTTTTGAAATGTTCAATTTGTTAAATTGTCTTTAAAAGGTTATATTCTGCAATGCACTTACAGCAATAAAGAGTGTAAGTGCAGCTTGCAGAGCTGATCAATACAAGCAGTCCTTCTAGTGCTGCTGTCGCCAGTGTTAAAAGTTTAGATTAACTTTTACCCAGACTAATGCAGATCTCACAATCCGCTACCGTAAGTCCGGGCGCATGGCCTTTGGGTGCTCCAGAGCTACTGGTGCAAATGGCTGAAGGCTCTGTGCGCTCGCCAATGTTCTACCCAAGCTGCACTGGATCTAAGGTAGTAGCGGGTTGGGCCGTGGGCGGTTTGGGGGAGGAACCGAAGATTGAAAGTGCGAGAGGGTTGGATCTCAGCAGCAGCATGCGCCGAATTCTATCCCCCTTTCTTGGCCCAGACCCACCCCCCTGCCTCTCCTTGGACTTACACCAGCAAAATAGCTGGCGTGGGTCTGAGGAGACCCATCGGTGACAAGGCGGCCTACAGGGAAGTAAGTAAAAAATATTTTACTTACCACTCCCAGGCCATTTGGCTCTGTTGGTGGCACTTCATACTATGAACTGGACTGGCAAGGGATACAATTGTGCTGTCCAGCTGCAATGCTATAACACTTTCCTGGGAGTAAGCCTCATTGAACACAATGGAAGTTACTTCTGAGTAGACATGTATAGGATTGTGCCTTTAGGCATGCCTTGATTTTGCACCCCTTGTTCGTATCTCCAGAAATGACGGGAGCCCTCCCGGCGCCCGGAGCAAGGGCGGGGCCTGCGTGAAGTCACGTCGACGCACCACCACCCCACCGGTTTTGGTGTCATTTTGGAGCTAAACGGGCTCCAGGGAGGGAGGGCCAAAACGAAGACGGCTGGAGCGGAGGTGGCGCATCGCGAGGGTAAGTACGCCCCCCACTGAATGCGCCCCACGCCCCCACGCCCGGAGTAGCTCCACGCGCTCCGTGCAAATTCCGCCTCTGCATCTCACAAGGCTGGATTGGGACACCAGTGTCGCAGTGTGAGGTGGCCCCTCAAATCACTGTGTGGTGTGAATTTTGTATAGCTAAATGCTCAGAAAGGGGTCTGTGTAATGCCATTGTGGGTGTTGCTTTGTCCCTCCTATTTAGTGATTCTGATAGATTCCAAAATATCTTCCACTGGACCCATTCCTGACATCCAGTGGGAGTAATTGGAGTACACCAAGTGTCCTGGAAGCATTCACAAAATAGATCAATACACAAAATAGATCAATATTGTTTTTGATTTTCAGGGATTTACAAATATTTTATTGCTATTGCAGTTGTGTTTTTTTATCTGAGCTTTATTTTATTTTATTATAGTGGGTAGCGTTCCACTGTTTTAATGTACTATATGAGTCTTTGTAAGCCACTTTGAGCACCTGACTATTGGGGAAAGGCAGGATATAAATATTTTAAATAAATACATACATACCTCTGCCGCCATTTTTTCCTGAGCTGTGGCCTGATGCATCAATATGCATCAATGAAGTCTACAAGCCCTCCCATCCTCTTGTCTTGGCCTCAGATCTAGTATATTGTTCTTGATATTAAGAAGAAAAATTCTATGCTTTTCAACAAAAAAGTTCACAAAGCAGTTTGCGTAGCAAAACAAATAAGTAAATAGTTTGCTATCCCAAGAGGGGAATCATTAACCACTTTCACATACCAGGTTTAACATATCTAGACCTAGCAGCAGAGGTTGTGGCATGGAAGAAGGTTTCTGGATACAGCTCAGACTCCAAAACAACAAATTGGGGGTCCAGTTCATTAGTATAGTACAGGGTTGGCCAAACTGTGGCTCCTGAACCACATGCGGCTCTTTGACATATAATGTGTGGCTCTCGGAAATATGTTTGCTGAGCTCCTTTTTGCATCATAATTTGATATAAAAGGTAAATAAGAAATGTTCAAGCTTTACAATTATTTACCAGGTATAAACTGAGAGTCCACTGGATTTAAAACATAAGGTTAATGTTCATGGTGAGTAAATATATTTAAGAATTTAAATGCTTCTTAAATATTGCGGCTCTCCAACATCTGAAGTTTATCGTATGTGGCTTTTATGTTAAGCAAGTTTGGCCACCTCTGGTATAGTACAAGAAAATTGCTTGTGGACTGTATTAATTTGGGTGGTTCTAATTAATCTCTTATTTGGACTCTTCCAACCACCATAATTCTAGTGTACTCCCACAGTTTATTAACTAAAATAATCATGAATATAGGAGAGAATCCGTTGTCTCCATCCACCTATAGTAAAAATACTGACAGCCCAATCCCACCTAACTTTCCACCCACGGATCCAGTGAGGCCAGCTCCTGAGTAGGAAATGGGAGCTGGGAGGTCACCTTGGGAAGGGAACTGTCATTCCCTTACAACAGGTAAAGCCCCAGCCCTGGCTATGGGTCTCCTCGGATTTGTGCCCGGTATTTTGGCGGCACAAATTTGGGAGGAAAACCGGCCAGGGAAGGGGGATAGGATTCGGTGTGCACCACTGCCACCAATCCTGTCCCCTCCCCGGGCCAGTCTGTCTGGCCCACCCCCGCCCTTGTCACTGCCCTCCCTTACCCATCACACTCACTCCTCCCCCTCCTCCTGCCCCCTCGTGCCCACTGATACAAAACTCACCCTCCTGGGCTGTGTGTGCTGTCTGGATCTGGTGTGTGGAGGCCAGTACAGGCCTCTGTGCTGGCGCAATTGCCTTATGGCAGCTTTTGCAACAGGATGTCCTATGCCAGCCAGGGGGGTGGGGTGTAGGATTGCGCCCTGAGTCGCATAAATATATCAGTGATTTTGTGCAGACAGTCCAAGAATCCCGGTATGATTGGTACAGCATTTAGCTTAAAACAAGTACCGGTAATTTGAAAACTTTTTATCCCTAGCTTCAGTGTTTCCATGAGACCATCAATTCCAACAGACCTTCAAAAGCTGGAGAAAATTGTATCCCCAGGAGGTTTCTCAATACATCACTTAATGCTAACAAATTTGACCCATAGTTCCACATTGCTGTGAGCACCATTAATCATGCCTTTGCTGCCTCATGATTCTGTGTTCCATGATATGAATGCTAGTAGTAATATCAAAAGGAAATTTAAAAAAAAAACACTAATACCAACAATAAATACAACGCTTTGCTCATAAGGAAATACTTTTGTAAGTGCTAAGTTCACCTCATTCCTTGATTATGGTAAGCTTCTTGAGGTATAAGAGAACTTGTTTCTCAGATTGCTTTTCTGGTTTAATCTTCAGTTTAGAACTCAGTGCAGCATTAACCCTGATTAGTTTTATTGATGTTTAGAACATTTGGGCACAAGGGACCCATTTGTTTAAAATAAAAGCTTTTTTTGCTACACAATGCAAAAGGGAAAATAAAACAAAATCTTCCAGAGAGTGATTTATAAATCAACATGAGCACGTTTTGCAAAATTTTAATTGGGCATAAACAAAGAAGCCGGAAAACTATTCAGCACACAGCCTGAAACCCTGCACTTCAAATCTCCCTGTTTCGGAAAAAAACACGTGACTCTGCTTCCCCACGCACAAAGGTTTGCTGCTGCACATCGTCACAGGGTTGTTGTCGACCACGAAGGAGAGGATATACTGTATAAAGATATGAACTTGTCTGGAGACAATTCCTTTACACTCTTATAAGCAAGCAATTCAAAAATCAATACATTGACTTACAGATAACTAATGCAGTTGTCTGCATGCTAAAGTGATCACAATGCATTTCTTTGCTCCATCAGATAGAGAGGCCATGAAATGCCGGACTGAACAGAGTTTCTGAAACCTACTAGCCAAGACTGAATGATAGTATTTAATTGCAAAAGGGCAGTCAGGTTAGTCTCTTGCAACAAAAACAGCAGCCTTGAAACATGAAAGAATTAACCAAATTTCATTCCCATTTTACCTGAGCATTTCATAGCGACTTTGGGTAACCTAAAAGTCCAATCCTATCCCTGAGATACGCCAGGTAGTGCAATGACAGCCTAGAAGTCCTTAGTGATAACTGGCAGCCTCACCACTTTCAGTACTTTACTGTTACGCAATTTTGCACAACTCTTGAATCTGTGAAAACAACCGTGACTGGCTGTAAATGTCTCATCCGCCACACTTTCACTATATTTAGCCTTTAAATCTTCAAAAACTCAATGCCTTCTCTTGGATTAGCATTAGACTAATAGGCATCTGACGCTGATGCTGGTCCTCCAGCCACACACTCAACAGTGTGTGTTTCCATCTCCTTGAGCACTTTTCCTCTTTTCTTAGCAATCATTGTTGACTGCATTAACCCAGAATCTTTCACGTGTTACATAATTCGCTCTTTGTCTTTTAAAATGGTTCCAACAGTCAAATGACTCATCCCAAAAAGCCCATGCAACAAATGTCATTTTCTCACCGCTTTCAGCTCAATTATTAATCTCCATTTTAGTTTCCTTCATCATGGTGTGCGTCTTCATACCACTGCTGTCAATGCTTTTACTACTGTTATGCTTCCCAGACATGATGGGGATGATAATGTTCTCTATCCTAGTCCACTAATTCCAAAGACTTGCCTGTGGGCAAGAGTTCAACTCTTGGGTGCCCACTGGGCCAAAGTAATTACAACACAGAAGGATGCTGTCATAAGAATGTTCCTTTGGTCTTAAACAGAGGTGTTTCTACGGTAGGGGCCCTACCGTACGTCACGCCCTGTCCTAGTACCATGCTTACGAACTGGAGCGATGAGGCTCCGCTCCCTCACCGGCGGACCCATTCCGCGCTGCGAAGGCGAACGGGCAGGAGACTCCCTGCTCGTCACCTTCGCAGCGCGGAATGGCTCCACCGGTGAGGGGGCGGGGCCTCCTCGCTCCGGTTTGTAAACATGGTACTAGGATGGGGCACGACTTATGGTAGGGCCCCTACCGTAGAAACGCCTCAAATTTTAGTCCCATTAAACATAATTATATTGTAAGATTTAAAATGCTTGATAATTGTAAGCTTTTCTCTGTGTTTGCTTTTTAAGGAGAGTAGATGGCCACTGTAGGGGGTCATGATCAAACTCAGTTTTAACCTTCCCTCCCTCTTTTCCTGCTTTTATGGTCAGAGGTGTGGGATACAGATACTGTACGGATAGGGACTCCTGTTGCTGCAAAAGTGCATCACAGTGATAAAAGTGGGTAGTTTTGTTTCTTGGCTCCTTGTCTTGCTCTGTTCCTTCCCAGTGTGATAGGTTGCTGACCTTCTTATAAATGTCTCCTTCTTCTTAGCAGACTGTGCAGCAAAACACCAACTGCCTGCAGCTGACAAACTCCAGTCCCTGGATTGCTCTTCTCTGTTTCTGCTTCACTTTCAGATGCAGTATGTCTATTCCTGGGCATTCAGCACAGCTACATCCGTCTCTCTCCACCAGTCTTACCTGACGGGGTTGTCTTTGGAACTCACCTCTCTGATTCACGATTTTGCAACATGCTTTGGCAAGATCACCTTAGCCATTTCTGGTCGTAACCAATCAGTGTCAAAGGCGCAAGTGCCTGCTGGGTCCGACATTGTTCTTTTGTCCCCCTGAGAGATGCTGATCCCACAAGGGCCACTGGTCCCTCTAGTACATGAAGGCTGCTCTCATAGGAGGGCTGTGCTATATATCCCCTTGTGTTATATATCCCCATGTGGTGCTGCCCCTGTGCAGAAACCAGTTTCAACAGCCCTCCTATGAGAGCTATAATGTTGAATCGGCCTTGAATTCTCTTTTATGGGCAACTCTGTATTGACGCCTTCTTGCAGGCCTAAGCTACAAGTCTGTGGCACAGAAAGGAACCTTAGGAAGTTTTACTCTTTAAGGATTACTTGCTCACTAAAGGGTGTTATAATCGGTTTACACACTTAGCTATTGATTTAATAAACCTTGAGGCCTTCTGCCAAGTTTTCTCACAATGTATGTGTGGCTGTTCATTCGGGCATGTCCTCTGCCATCGGAGTAGCTAACAACTGGAGACGAGCCACTTTTCAAGAAAGCATTCGCTTCCCCACTCTTTTATCCATGATGGGCTCTTTGCCCACTTGTTCTCCAAAGCAGGATATTCCTATCACATTGCCAGAACAGGAAGGAGATTAGGGTGCTCTCTTTTACCAATTAATCCTTCAAATATTTCTTTTTTATTGCATTTTCAAATCTCTCCTCTATAAAAAGTTCATTGAAGGATGGGTTCCTTTTATAAAACCACTGTTGTCAACTGCCATGCATACCTCCTGAAAAAGCAAATGCTATGATGCTGAAAAGACGGCACCTTCCTCCCAGAGATCGGGTACTTATCTTTGTCAGCAGCTAAAGACCTGAGGTGAAAAGTGTTTTGCTGAACTGGGACCTCAGAACAGGATGTCATGGGCTCCAACCCTCAGTTCATCCAAGGAGGATTAGTCGTATCAGCAACAGTTTCAGGACCAAAAATAGAGAGTTAATTTAGAAGACAAGGAGAGCCGATAAAAAGGATGCAAATCTACAAAAGAGCAGTTGTAGAAGTGGCAATGACTTTCTGTGGACTGTGTTACTTCTTTACACCGAATATTAAGTACTTTGCAATTAACACAAAACACTATGTTGAAGGTTGAGGTTATGACTTTTCACAAAGCCATACATTTAGAGGTAAGGGTCTCACAGTAGTCTTTGGAAATAGTGAAATATAAAGAGAAAATTCTCGCTAAGATTGCTGATCTTTGTCCAGTAGTGTACATTATAAAATGAATATTTTAAAATACAAGAGCCACTATAAAGGAGGGATTGGTAGAGTGGTTTGTTAAGCATATAAAAATGTTTTGGAGGTCTGCTAATTCTCAAGAGAGCCAGCAAAGAAATTAGAATTTTTTTTTCAGTAGAATATATAAACAGAGAATGATGAGAAAATTGAAGGGGCAGGGCTTTTTTTTTTTTAAATTCAGCTAAGCATGGATCATCGAGGGGACCCAAACATCCCTGCTGGTTCTGGCATGGCAGGCACCCCTTGAACTGTGCAGCACCAGGTGGACAGCACCTACTCATCAGTAGCCCTTACCATTGACACCAATCCACTGAACGCAAGAACATAAGCCCTGCTGCAGGGGTTCTCAACCAGTGGTACTAGTACCACCAGTGGTACTTTGGCCAACTGCTGGTGGAACTCGGATTGCCGGACCACCAGAATCCCTCTCTGACATGGCGTTTTTGGTGGCACGTTTTCCTTCCCAAGAGGCTCTCGAGAACGCTGAGAAGGGCCCTCCCAACTGCCCAGAGCCTCCTACCTGCATTTTCTGGTCTCCGAAAACCTGAGAACCCAGGAGTAACTGGCAATGATGTCATCACCAGTCACCTCCGGTGGTACGCAGCAGGAGAGAGGCGCCAGAGGTGGTACTTGGCCGGGAAGGGTTTGAGAACCCATGCCCTACTGGATCAGGTCAAAGGCCCATCTTATCCAGCATCCTCTTTCCCACCATGGTCCATCCGTTGGCTCTGAGAAGTCCACAAGCTGGAGATGCAGGCACAATCCTCTCCCACGCAACTGCTATTCAGAGAAGACATGCTGAATTCTCATTGATACCGATATGCTTTCAAGAGCAGGGTGAAGGCAAAGGTTTTAAGGCTGCAGCCGTAAGCATATGACTTGCCTCAGAAAGATGTGCCAAAGTTGTGATAACGTGATGAATAAATGTTGTTAACCATGACATAAACAAAGTGCAGTCTGAGACAAACTGTGGAAGGAATCTGTGATAGAACTTCAAGACTGTGATTGCATCATTCAGAGCCACATTCTCTCCCCCCCCCCCACGAGTTCCAGAGAGTGGTTCCCTGAGAACTTCAATATTTACCACCAGCTTTAAGATATAAATAGCTGTGAGTGACAACAGTCTGTCATCAAACTTTTCCAAGTTCAGGATAGAAAGCTGCAAACTTTGACACCTAGTGAGAGAGGTATTATATTTGCAAGCAGTCAAAACTGACTGGAAACCAGCTGAATCTGTCAGAATAATTCTTGCCATCCCACAAGAGCTGATTTAACCAAAGCTTTTTCAACTGGCAGCTTCAGGCATGAATTTACCTCAGCAGAGGTGAAAGAAGAAAGCAAGGCTAAATATACAGAAGTGGTGATTGTAGCAAGATTGAGGGTCCCTGCTTCCAGATATTTCACCAAGAAAAATAGTGATTTAAACATGCATGCCACTCCCACCTGCTTCAAGAGGTATGTATTTAATACTTGGCTACTCATACCCTGATACTAAATGTAATGTGAGAAGCAGCCCCAAGGCTGAAGACATCATTTGAAACCAATTCTTTGGAGTCGGGCAACCCAATCCTGTCTAGCAGGACGCTTCAGTGCAAATAAGGCACCCGTCACAGCCTGTGCAGAATAGGACCTGCACTGATGCAGCCGGAGGCCTCCTTGGGGTAAAGGGACGTTGGTCCCCTTAACATAAGAAGAGCCCTGCTGGATCAGGCCAAAGGCCCATCTAGTCCAGCTTCCTGTATCACACAGTGGCCCCACCAGATGCCTCAGGGAGCACAAGACAACAAGATACCTGTATCCTGTCACCACTCCCTTGCACCTGGCACAAAGATGGTAAGGCCACATCTGGAGTATTGTGTCCAGTTCTGGTCACCACACCTCAAAAAGGATATAGTTGAATTGGAAAAGGTGCAGAAAAGAGTGACCAGATTGATTCGTGGGCTGGAGCACCTCCATTATGAGGAAAGGCTACAGCGTCTGGGGCTTTTCAGTCTAGAAAAAAGGTGCCTGAGGGGGACATGATTGAGACGTATAAAATTATGCATGGGATGGAGAGAGTGGACAGGGGGAAATTCTTCTCCCTCTCGCATAACACCAGAACCAGGGGACATGCACTAAAACTGAGTGGAGGGAGAGTTAGAACAGACAAAAGAAAATATTTCTTTACCCAGCGTGTAATTCATCTGTGGAACTCCTTGCCACAGGATGTGGTGATGGCACCTGGCCTAGATGCCTTTAAAAGGGGTTTGGACAGATTCATGGAGGAAAAGACCATCACAGGTTACAAGCCATAAGCAACCTCCTGGTTTTAGAAGTGGGCTTTCTGTGCCAGGTGCAAGGGAGTGACAACGGGAAACAGGTTATCTTGTTGTCTTGTGCTCCCTGAGGCATCTGGTGGGGCCACTGTGTGATACAGGAAGCTGGACTAGATGGGCTTTTGGTCTGATCCAGCAGGGCTCTTCTTATGTTCTTATGAAAACTTACTCCTACAACCAGGAGGTTGCTTATCCCCATCATGGCTTGTAAGCCCTTACCCCAGGTAGAGCCCCAGCTGCCCCAATGGACATAAGAACATAAGACGAGCCCTGCTGGATCAGGCCAAAGGCCCATCTAGTCCAGCTTCCTGTATCTCACAGTGGCCCCACCAGATGCCTCAGGGTCTACTCAAATATGCATCAGCTATTTTGCTGGTGCACATTCGAGCCAGCCGTATAACGCTGGCCAAGCCCAGGAAGGGGGATAGAATAAGGCGGAGTGTGCCACCACTGATCCCTTCTCCCTCCTAAGCCTGGCAGACCAATTCCACCCCCTGGGAATTCTCCATCCTCACCATGCCCCTCCGCTGCGCCACGGGGAACTTACCTTCCCTGGCAGCTGCAGCATTGTCCTCAGTGTGGCGAGAGTGGCGCCGGCCTCATCTCCTCTTACTCTCTGGGTGCTGTAAACGTGCTTTATGGCGTGTTTGTGACACCCTAACCTGGTCTATTTCTGGACAGGATTGTGCTGTA
Source organism: Plestiodon gilberti rubricaudatus (assembly GCA_026170595.1). Taxonomy (NCBI): domain Eukaryota; kingdom Metazoa; phylum Chordata; class Lepidosauria; order Squamata; family Scincidae; genus Plestiodon; species Plestiodon gilberti. The sequence continues at coordinate 143,968,042 of JANXHW010000003.1, forward strand.
AGCCTAACATACTATCCTTACTGCATCTCTTATATGCTCCTATGGCTGCCGGTCTTGCTTGCATTGTAGATGAATGTAGTTCTCAACTGGTGGTATGTGTACCACCAGTGGTACTTCGGGGTATCTCTGGTGGTACTCAAACTGCCATGCCCCCCTGAACCCCACCAGGACACCCAAAACCCCATGAAAATGCAATGTGGTTTTTGTTTTTTGTTTTTTTTGCTCCCATGGTTTTGCTCCTGGGAGGCCCCTGCCTTTAGCCGAGCCTCTCGGGAGCGAAGAAAACAGCCCACCTGCAGCCTCTTACCAGCCTCCTGTGCCGAAAACCAGGCCGAAAAGCCAGAAGTGAGCAGTGACGTCATCACTGCTTAATTCTGGTGGTACTTGGCTCGGCGGTGGCTATGTAAGTGGTACGCTGCTGCGCTATGTTGAGAACCCCTAGTGTAGATGATACTGAACTGGATTAACCAGTAACCTGACTCAGCAGAAAGCAGCTACCCAAGTAATGCCTAAAAAAGGCCACTTCCTTCTTTAAAGAAAAATATTGAAGTGAACTAGAGAAATAAAAAATAATCAGTCATCTTGAAAACTATTGCATGTCTGCCAACTGTGGTTCAGTCTTGGTCTTGAAAAAAGATTCCCAAAGATCCGTTACACCAGCTGGTTTTCAGTGGAGACACAGATTCTGCCTTGAGAACTTTAATTTCACTATCGGAAATCAAATACTCGATTCCCATGGCTTTAAAGCCAAGGCCTACATTCTGGTATATATCTGAAAGGCTGAAAACAGTGGTGCATAGCAGTGTCTTTAGAGATGTATGCTGCACCACAAAACCAGGAATTCTTGTGTCTATAATAGTCGTTTTGTTAACCTCACAAAATCCTTGCATCAGTGACAGCTTTGCCCTCTCTGTAGGACAGAAGCTTAGTAATGACGAGAACCTACTACTACTCTTCCTGAAAAAGTAACCTTCACTCTGCTTAATAAAAGTGTCACTGGCACAGCAGTTTATAAAATGTCTTAGCCATAGCAAACTCATATAATGATTCCACAAATGTCTAATGGTAAGTGCATTGTTATGAATAAATGATAGGAGTCAAAGTGAGCACTAAATGAAAGCGCTCTTGAGAAAGCAGGAAAGATTGTGTCTGGGGTAGGTGGTCATGTGAAAATACCCCACTGCTTTTGTACAGAGGAAACAGCAGGCACAATCCACAAATATGTGCATCTGCATTTTTTTTCCAGCAGTTTTTGCCCCACACCTAAAAAGGGCATGGTGTAGGGAAAGGGAGAAGATTTTTTCCCCTCCTCACAGAACTGAAGGTCATACAATGAAACTGAGTGGCAGAAGATTAGAAGCAGACTAAACAAAAGTTCTTCACAAAACACATTGTTAAGGTACAGAAGCTCTGTGACAAGATATGCTAGTGACCACTAAGCAGTGGAACATCTTCCGGCCTGGTTGGAGTCCTGCTCTTTGGATTTACCATATTTCCAGGGTTAGACCATTTTCCTGAGTTGGCTACCCAGAGAGAGAGAGAGAGAGAGAGAGAGAGAGAGAGAGAGAGAGAGAGAGAGAGAGCGCTTTGTCAACACTCAGATCATCTGCAGAGGGTTGTCACCAACCTCTGGCCCAGTGAGGAGCCCTACCCCTTGGACTTACCATCTTCCAGGGCAGGGGGAGGAGTAGGAGCAACCCCCCCTTTCAATTTATTCAAGCTCCTGTGAGAGATGGGTATATAGGCATACTGTTCAGGGGAGGGGTGTTAGAGTAGGGGCCATAGGGGCCACTTCAGTGAGAGGCAGGTGATACAGAGTGGGTTGGCTTATCCTATATACAGTGGGGTCCATGACGAACCACAACCAGCTTCAATACTGCTGGGAACATGCTCTTCCTCAGAAATGAATTAATCACCCTCCATGCCCACTCAATCAGCCCCCCCCCTTGGTGGATCAAATAAGCCAAGCCAGACAAGGGTCAAGCAGGCAGTTGGAAGGTCTCGCACTCCAAAGGAGCCTGTCCACATCCTCAGGTTGTACAAGCTGAAAATAATCCAAAATAAAATGGAGCACTCTATTAGTAGCCATTTTATGACAGCGGAACTGCCAGGCCCCCCTGGTCCTAAAGCCCTGCGTCCAACAGCCCAATCCGGCATAGGATTGGGCTGTAAGTAAACCTTATGGCTAAGTAAACATTTGGACCTGAATGAACCCACATTCAAACAATCCAACTTATGCACCAAATTGCCTTTCTGCTGGCTTACCCACTCCTCAGGACAGAAGGGAGGTGTCTTCCTATATACTCTCAGTTTGCTCTTGTTTGAAGGGTTGAGTAAAGACTGGAGATTAAAAAAGAATACCCATAAAATTAATAGGAATTACCGTATTGGTCTGAGTATAAGTCTCACTTTTTTCTCCTAATTTAAGTTTTTAAACTAGGGGTGTGTCTTATAATCAGGCTGTTGCAATTTAATGCCAGTGATTTAATTAATTTTTTTTAATAGCACCAAACTTTTAATGATGAGAAAATAATCAGGTGCATCTTATACTCGGGACAATACGGGTAAATACTATTTTTTAAAGTCCTAGTTCTTCATCTATACACATACAGTAGTCCTCTGTGTAGCCACACATGTAGTTGAGTTCTGTACATGTGCAGAGATGACCTCAAAAGTGGACAGAGCTTCGGCAGACATTCTGCCCATGTACTCAAAGGGGAACCCGATACACAATTATGTGCGTCAGGTGCAGGTAGAATGCCCCATCGCTCTGGAGGTATCTTTGTCTCCTCTTCCTCCACAAAAGCCCAAAGATTTTGTCTCATTTTACACCATGTGTGTGTGTGTGTGTGTGTGTGTGTGTGTGTGTGTGTGTGTGTGTGCCCAATCCTATCCTCCCCCCACTATAGCAAGCAAATGCACCAAGACAGGTAGTGCTGTATGCTATGGTGAGGAGGGGGCAATTAGGAGGCTTGGGAGAGGCAAGGGAAAATGTTTCCCTTGCTCCTCTGTAAGCCCCTCAATTGCCTATGAGTCTCCTCGGACCTGCACCAGCTATGTAGCTAGCGTAAATCTGAGGAGAGAAAGGGGGCATGTTGGGAGGCTCTAGAAGGGACAGCTTCCCAGCACACGTTGGTCGTGTACACTCCCTCCTACCTCCAACACGCCTCACGCCTCTCCCCAGTCCGCCCAGGAATGCTTCCCCCCCCCGGCTCATGAAGTGCCCCCCCTGCCAATGTACTAGGACCAGCAGATCCTTTCCTGGTTTCTGCTGGACACAGGATGCCGCTTACCATCTCTGGCGGTGACCTGACGGTGACCACTAGAATGGTGTTTGCGACACCATAAAGTGTGTTTCACTGCTGAAACGGTAGTTACAGCAGCGGAGCCTGGCCATGGAATTGGGCAGTTTGTGAGCATGTATGTATGTATCTCTATATTAGTAAATATATATTTTTATTCATAGTTAGTTGGTTAGTAGCCTTGTCTCATCATATGGTGAGCAGAGTCACTTTTATAAAGTGCCACCACTATGGGGCTTTCCTCCACTGGTGGGCACAACACTTGCCTTCCCTGCCTGGGAAAAAGCCACAAGTTCTTCAGGCGGACAAGGAAGAACCAGAAACTTCACCTCAGCTCTGCACTGTGGGAGACAGCCCTCATTCCCAGAACAGCCATATTCATGCCACATTTTTTTTTTTTTACAAAAAAAACTTCTGACTGGGTTTCTGCTTATGGAAATAAAAAAAAATAGGTTTTTAGTCTATTGAGAAGATGCATGTAAAGGTAAATGGAAAGTTATTTTAATTTCACCTGTCCTTCCTCCCCCCCCCCCCCCCCCGTGTGTGTTTTCCTCTCTACAAGTGCATTTTACATGGACTTTGTCTTCCCATAACTTCCTTCCTTTTCAAAATAGTGATTTGGAAGTTCCCTGTGAGCAAGTTGCTGAAAAAATCCTGCTTGTTTTTTTTAGCAGGCAAGGGCTGCATGCAGAAAGTTTCTTTACAAAAAGACAGGATCAACTTTCCCTTTGATCCAGTCTGCTAATGGGTATCTTAGTGCACAGTTGCTCCCTGTTTGGGGAAATAGACTGTGCATGAGTTGTTGTCCCCCTCCAAAACACTGGTTCAACATTGAAATTGTATATTTGGAAGTCACAGTATAATATTCACATGCTGCCTAGTTTTTTGTTTCACTCTCTAAAGATTTATTCACTCTAGCTTTTCCAGATTACCAGTATGTTTGGTTTCTGATTTTGCTCTTGCCCTATTGTGTTGTTTTTATAATTTTACTTTTTAAATGCTTTTTTTTAAATGCTTTATTGTATTTTAAAATATTGAGTCGGTTTTAGCCAACTCAAGTCTCTTTGAGAATGGGACAGAATATAAATCTTAAAAAATAACATAAAATCAGTGAGTGATCATCACAGTTTGTTTATTTATTTATTTATTTATTTATTTATTTAAACAATTTATATCCCACCTTTTCCTATGCCAAGGCAAATGCCCAAGGCGGCTTACAACAGAAGTTAAAATACTTAACTTAAAAAATACATTAAAAAGTTTAAACAATACATAACCGTACATAAACAATTTTAAAAACAATAAAATCCACGGGGGGGGGGCTGTATGGAGCAGATAAGCAGCATGGTAGAGCATCTTGAGACACAGGAGGCAGACCACAGCCCATCACCCAAACACTAGACGAAACAAAAACGTTTTGAGCCCTCGCCGAAAAGTCATGAGGGAGGGGGTAGCTATGCCATAGAGTTTACACATCTTCCACCATTAGACATGCTCTGGTTCGCCCACCCATCCCAGCCTCTACTGGACAAAATAGATGCTCTTCTCCGAAAAGTTGCCATGAAGCTATTGCCCTTCAATCAACATCATCAGGGTTCCACATGGTACCAAAGAGAGACAACAACCTGCATCCCATACCAAAGCTAAGGAATTTCTCTCTCTCTCTCTCTCTCTCTCTCTCTCTCTCTCTCTCTCTCTCTCTCTCTCTCTCTCTCGCCCCCCCAACCACCCCCAAAACATCTCCATACCATCAGAAGCATATTCTGATGCTTCTTTGCATAGGTGCCTAGTTTGTAGCCATAGACATGGAGGCCTACTTCTGCATCACAATACACCCACAACATTGGAAGTATCCATGCTTTGCAGTCAGCACTGGGCACTTCCAGTACCAGGTGCTCCGACCCTTTGGCACCTCCATGGCACCAAGGATCTTCAAACCATGTATGACTACGGTCACTGCATTCCTTTGGCTTTGAGGGATTATAATTTTTCCCTATCTGAATGATTGGCTTGTTGTGTCAGAGTCCAAACAGCAACTCTTAAAATGCCTGGACTTCACTCTTGCCCTACTAATGTCTCTGGGCCTGTATGTCAATCACAATAAGTCTTAGCTTGAACCAACGCAGCAAATCCAGTTTATAAGAGACCACCTGCTGGATTCTATGTACTGTCATGCCTATCTCCCGGAATTGAGAGTTCAGACTACTATACAAGGACTTGATGACTGGTATATCACATTTTGCGACAGCTGTAAAAGGCCTTACGCTGCCGGAACACTCGTTCCAGTGGTGTGAGGCTCAAATAGGATTGAAACCCCACAAAACCCCTTAGCAGATATTTCCTTGTCTGAGGCTGATGAAGAGCTTCTCTAACCACTGTGGCTATTCTAGGGTCTTGAGTTGGTCCACAAAAAATAAAGGAAATGGGCAAATGGCCCTTCTCTGGTCCAGCGTCCAGGTTCTTTCTGATTAGTGTCCTCTCCCTAGATATTGGAACTGCCTGATGGCTTTACATAATCCCTGTTGTAGCGATGTGCAGAATGCCTTGGAGAAATTTCAGTTCTTATAGAAACTAATTTGGCTTCACAAGAACATTCTCAGTTTTTTCTTCCTAGGAGGAGCCCTGCCATTCATTTTGAACTTCACTTTGAAATTTTAGTGACGACTCTACATTAGGGGTGAAAGGTTACCAGTGAAAAAGCACCAAGATTATACTGGCAACAGCTGTGAATCTGGGTCTGACTTCTGACACCACTGTAGCAAAAATAAAGACAGAAGCACCCAGTTCCATGTTCTGTTTACCAGTATAGTAGCTTATAGAATCAGGCCATAAATCATAAGAAATTGGGGCCGGGGGGGGGAGGGAGCCATTACTAGACAACATGACTTGTCTTTGGCAAGGAACGAGACCTGCGCTAATCATTGTCCGGTCAGTTTACACACGTTCCTTACTATGTTGTTATTACTTCTGTCCTTTTTATAATGAAGCAAACATTAAAGTAATATTATTTCAGTTGAGGGTTGGTATCTATAGCTTATACCTTGTGATGTTAATTAAAAACATAATTTTTATGTACTTATCACAAAGGAAATATCATTTCATTAAAATCCAATTAGATTCAGACAATATCTGTAAAGACTACTGAATAACTGCTGTTTGAACATGGCCTGCTTTGTTCTATTTTCATCACCCGAATAAAAGCAACCACAACAAACAAACCAAAGAAAAATAATATATATATTCTTTATTTTATTAATCTCTGAGGTTACATATCCACTGGCATTTAGAACAGTTGTTTTATGTGAATAACATACTAAAGATTTCATGTTTCACCAACTGCCGCATAAGTGACCTTTTTTAAGACCATTCTTATCCCAACTCCACCCCTGCTATTTTTGTACAATGAAACACATTTATTTTAGTGGGATAGATTTCTTTGTAGAGCTGCCCCCTTGTCCCACAGTAGCAGCTCCACAATTCCTAGGCTGCGGGAAGGACATGATTGCTTCAACAGACATAGCGGACATATGAATGCCATATCTCTTTTCCTTTAGTAGGAAATCATTTTTCAGACCCCACTGAAAAATGAACTTACATGATGGCTTGCTTCATCCTTTCACTTGTCCTTTTCCTTCCTCTACATCTGGACCTAGAAGTTCTAGTAGAGGGGGTGGCCTCAGGTGGAGGCACAACATGCCAAGGGGAAGGGGAACCCTCTGTGACAGCATTGCAGGTTCCAAATGATGAAACAAACTGCCCTAGCCCAGGGCCCCCTTCTTCCCCGGCGGAGTCTTTTTGGAGTGCCGATCTCAAAAAGGGAGGCCTCCCCTCCTCGGGGTCTTGCCAAAGGGCTCAAGGCCCCTGGGGCCCTTGGCGGGTTTCCTGAGGCATCTTGGCTGGCTTCTTCCTTCTTCCTTCACCTCTTTCTCTATCTCCCTCCCTCTCGTAGTCCTGCAGCCCCGCCAGCAATCCCCCTCTCCACTTGACCCCGCCTTGCTCCCAGTAGCCTCTTCCTTGTCCACCTCCTCTCTTGTATCCCTCTCCATTCACCACTGTGTCTTGCCTCCTCCCATTTTGCCCTTCCTCCTTGTCCCTTCCATCACTTTGTTGCTCCAGCCTGACGAGTGCCCAGTTTGCCACCAACCAGCTGTGTGGGGCAGAGACACTCAGTGATGAGAGCACCACTAAGTGTCTCCCTGGAAGCTCTGGAAGGTCTGCTGGCATGCTGCATTCAAAGCACAGCGTTCCACAGCCTACCACAGCAGGGAAGAGCTATGACAGTTCAGCACTTTCATGTGTACCAGTAATTCCAAGAGAGCTATGAAGGTAAATAAATGACACAGTAAACACCTTCGAACAAGAGGTGCTGTGTGTCATACAATCAGTATAGCGGCTTGCAAGACAAGTCACAACACTGGAACTAATGATGGTCTTACTTGAGCTGGTCTCACACTTCTTCCTCCTGAGATTGCTACTATGCTGCTATGACTTCTTTAGCACACACACCTTGCATTCAGAGCTCTTCATGTCCATTCTGCTGTTTTTATATGGCATCTGTATTGTTGTAATTGTGTTTATTAATTGCTTCTAATCGTTTATTTGTTGTACTTTAATTTAGTTTATGTTGTGAACTGCTTTGAGCACCGGAAAAGCAGTGTAAAAGTATTTAAAATAAATAAATAAATAAATAAATAAATAATGTTTGTCATCCTCACATCCTGATAAAGCATCTGGTACAGCACCTTTGCATGCAGATGGTCTCAGCTTCAATCAGTGGTGTCGCTGGAGGTGGGGCGGAACGCTAAGTTCTGCACCGCGCTGACCCTCCGTTACTCACTGGCACGAGGCAGTCCCGCCCCCTCGCTTTCGGAGCCATTCAGTGCGGCGAAGGCAACGTGCAGGAGACTCCCTGCGCGTTGCCTTCACCCCACTGAATGGCTCCGAAGGCGAGGGGGCGGAGCCGCCTCGTGCCGGTGAGTAACGGAGGGTCAGCGCGGTGCAGAACTTAGCGTTCCGCCCCACCTCCAGCGACGCTACTGGCTTCAATCCCTGGCATATCCAGTTTGGGCTGGAAAGGAGCCCAGTCTGAAACCTTGTCAGTTAGTGTGTAGACAATACTAATTAAATGGACCTATGGTCTGACTTAGGACAAGGCAGCTTCTTATACTGTGCGGAGAAGACTTTGAAATAGCAAGCGGTGGTGGGGCGGGGCATTTCAATGTTGCATCTGTTTGCGAGTAAAATGGCCAACCTGCCTTGATGGCTTCTTGGCTCAGAAAATCATTGAAGTGTGTGGAGTGCAGTAGCCATGCTGTGGGGTGTCTCAGATGATCCATTTTGACCTCTTCCAGCTTTCACATCTCCAATACTCCATGCACTGGAAAATCTAGGGCCCAATTAGCACAGTTACCCTACAGAGCGGGTGGCTGTTTGCATAGTTAGTTGCTTAACTGAACAGCACCAATGTGGTTCAGGCCAACCATTACATTTCCCATCTGTGATGGAAAAGAGAGTTTCACTTGGGAAACATTTCTCTTTTCCTCTCTTTGCATGTCTTATTTTTTCGATTGTACCCTGTGAGCAGGGGCGTGTGTTTTCTGTTTTTTACAGCACTGTGTCCTCCTCCTCTCAATATCAACAGCAAGACCAGGCCAAGAAGAGGCATTCACATGAATCAGTAGTTCCTTAGCTGTCATTTCTTGGCATACTACACATGCAGGTCACAGCCCTTCTTTGGTCTCCTTTCTCTGAACCTGATTTCCTCAGCAGCCCAGGCCAATACTCTTCTGTTTATTCTTTCCCTGCCCCTGCATTTGGCCCAACATTTAGGCCTGCCTTTGCCACAACAGAGCATCTTGGAATGAGTTCTTCATGCATTTCCATGGGAGGCTGGATATTGGTATGGTTGGGCATTGACTTGGTGGTTTCAGTAAATAAAACAAAGCAAATAATGTCCCAACAAATTTCAGACTAAAACGTTCTTCTTCAGAAGGACCATCACCTTATGTTTCAAATGTAGCTGCATTATACATTTCTTCATGCAGCACATTTTCTGAGACCATCCTGGTATCTTCGTTGTAACAGCGCTTGGTGCCATCACTCTCTTCTGGGGCCTCCTTGCGTTAGTTGGTAATTTGATGGCTATTAGTCTATTCAGGCAAAGTGTCCCAAGAAATCAGAGTACAGAACCCAAAGTATACCCTATTCCAGTCTGTCCCCTGCTTTATTGGAACATATTTTGCTGTAGAAATGTTCCATTTGCTTGTAGAATCACCCAAGAGTAGCCCTATGGGAGGGAAGAGATACAGCCATGAGGGTCCGCGCTCTCTGTGTCATAAGACATGATTCTCTGATTCAGCAATTAGGAATGAGTGGCACAGGAAATAAGATGCCCAAGCAGGAACAGCAGCCACAGCACTCCTGTCAGGAGTATCTGTAATCACTGAGGCAGAAGTGCTGATTCAAGAGCTTTGGCAAAGAAAGGCACTGATGTTGATAAGAACTAAAACAAAATGGTTTTGTTTGTGCTAAGTAACTGACATTACATCCAAATAAAGGTTAGAAGAAAATCTAGAGAGATCAATATTGATGGCTTAGGGTTTGCAGACAACTAATGAAATATTTGTTTAATACTTTCCTTATCTGTTCCTGAGGAGCAAAAAAAAATCCAGCAATTTTGTTTAACAATAAATTTCTATGATCACAGTCAATGGAAAGAAAGAAACATTAGCAACTAAGCCAGCCAGCAGCGCCGAATGTAGAGCAGCATATTTGAAATGTGAGACTGGAAATGTCTCAGAAATCTCTTGACCTTGAGCGTACAATTTTGCAGAGGACCATGAAAAGAGTTTAAGGACGTACACTTCATAGCCATGTGCAATGGGCCAATGGACAATAGTCACTTAGGATCCATGCTGCTAAGGCAAATTTTTGACCATTAAATAAATGCTGAGGACTGGACAAGAAAGATCTTCTGCATATATACAAATGTTATCTCACAGGGCTGCTACTGGTTGACAGACAGCAGTCTGGGGTACATGTTTGGTTGTTAGACCTTGAAGGGATGGCAGGTCCTGATCTGGCAATGGCAACTGGATGCATGTTAGGTGGAGATTGCCATTCAGCTCGGCCAAATTGCAGGGGGAGCAATCCTACCAGCTTGAAAAGCTGTTTCATGCCCAAAGGCCTGCTCAAGTCAGGGGATGTTTGTTCCTTGGTCTCCTAAAGCTTCTGGGTCATGCTCATTTACTGGTCTGACCACCTCCCTTTGGCTCACCCTAAACTGAGGTTGCAGCCGTACACCTGGGAGTAAGTCTCATTGAACTCAGTGGGACTTATTTCTCAGTAGACATGCATAGGATTGCACTGTAAGAGCGCAATCCAGCGCAAGGATCTGGCGGGCAGCCCAGGGCCGCCCGCCGGTTCCTGTGCCCAGGCTGCCCATCGACCACTGGGCCAGAGGTCTACTTGTGGAAGGGGATGCTCGTCCCCTTTCCCTGGTGTAAACCGGGGCCAGCCCGATAGAATTTCCACCAGCTAAATAGCAGGTGGAAGTAGAGGAGGCCGTGTAACGGCCGAGCTGGCCCGGCGGGGATGGGGATATGGCCAACACCATCCCCCATCCCCTCCCGGGCTGGGTAGGCCAATGACTCCCCTCCCTCTCCTGGCTGGACTGCCCATGCGGCCAGCGACGGACCTCTTACCTTCTGCCGCCATCCGCATGGGGATCCAGCGCCAGAGTGAGGGAGGCTGGCCTTGCACCGGCCTTCCTTACTCCCTAGTTGTTGCGAGCGTGCTTTACGGCACGTTCGCGATGGCATCCGGCAACGGAATGCTCGTTCCGTTTCCGGATGCATTTCCAGGATTGCGCTCTAAGTCTAGCAGCAGCCACGTCTAACATATCAAAATGTCTGAACATTTTGATAGAGGACAAACATATTGAAAAACAACAAATACATATTTTAAAAAAACAAAACAAACATTTGTTTTTTAAATGCCGGAAATTCTACAAGCCATTGATTCGTTGCCGGAAATTCTACAAGCCATTGATTCGTTCACCTCCAATGAATTATGAGTCCTCCTCAGGGACATTAGCGTAGATTTGGCTTGCAACTTATAAATCAGAACATTTAATAAGGACAAAGGGACAGGTTCTTGTTTTCAAATACTGCGAGCTACTGTGTGACTACAGAGATCAGGACAGCCTCAGGGACACCTGTCTGGTAGACACAGGTAGACAAGGATAAGCTTTATGTCATATTATTGACCTTTCCATCACAGCAAAATGGCAGCTGTGCAATATAGCCTCATACCTGTCTGCTATGGAACTCTGGTCTTTAAAAACGACTTCTGGGGGAGCTTTTCTAGCTGTTTGTGAAGCAAGAGCAGGCAGCTTTCTCAGAAAAAAAATTGAGCTATTTGAAAGAGTTGACAGCTTGGTGTAACATTGTGTCAGGGAAGGCAAAAAGTAGGCGACATAGAAGATGACTGAAATGCTGACTAGACGGCACCGGTTGCATCATAAGCAAATACACCCCTGGACATTATTGATGGCTGGGGAAACCAATACTACTGAGTTAGGCCTTTATCATATGCTCAGAAAAGTGCTGTGTTCTGGAGACATTTTTGGCATGGAACATTTTCCTCTCTCAGCGTATACCCTGAGTAATCCCGTGCAGACATTCAGTCTCTAAAAATCATATCCCATCTAGACATTCATTTCTTTTTATCACATCCATTCAATCACATATATGCTATACTGCTAAGTTTACCAACTTTTGATTGAAATAATTGATTTAAAGAATTTCAAGGTTGCTTTAGGGTACCTGGGTGGGACCAATCCTGGCACCTGTCAGGGGCAGAGACTGGTGGACTCCATCAGGCCAGGGCTGGCTTATCCATGAAGTGACTTGCACTGGCCACGTCAGGCATGGATTGGGGGGAGGCAGCGTGGCACCCCACGCCCACTTGCAACCATTCCCCCGCTCTTCTTGCTGTCCTGTGTGTGCCTGAAAGAAAATTGTGCTGTACCACACCGCTGTTGCCTCCTTCTCCAGTGCTGCCATTTTCCTTCCTTTGCCTTTTTTTTTTGGGGGGGGGGGTGTACGACGACAACAACAGAAATCACACTGTTCTGCCCTCTCCTCTTTGCAATTGGCCTGGAAGGAGAGGAAGAGGCGGAGCAGCACAGTGATGGCAAAAGGAAGAGGGAACAGCAGCGCATCTGCCAGCCTGCTGCCAGGAAATGGAGGCGCTTGCTGCCCTCCAAGGCACTCACCCCCACCTGGATCGGCTCATTGGAATCTGTGATGACAGCGGGGTGCTCTGGCTCGGGTGGTGGCACACAGTCCAGTGGGTGAAGGCGTTTGTTTTTTATTTATTTATTTATTTATTTATTGAATTTCTACCCCGCCTTTCTCCCATGAGGGCAACCAAGGCGGCTTACAATAAAACATTAAAATACATATATACATTTAAAAAGAGTTAAAACAATTAAAACAAACAACCCCAGTGGGTCATGCACATTTACATGTTAAAAGCCATCTGTTAAAAAGCCAGCTGTTTAAAAGCCAGCCCGCCATGTCAGACATCAAAAGCTGATCTAAATAAAAATGTCTTAAGGCCCCGCTGAAAGGTCTCTAAAGAGGGAGCCGTTCTCAATTCCAGGGGGAGGGAATTCCACAGTTGGGGCGCCACTGCCGAGAAGGCCCTGTTCCGCGCCGCCATCCCCCTCACCTCTGTCAGTGGCGGCACGGTTAACAGGGCCCCCCCGATGACCTCAGAGTACGGGTCGGATTATAAGGAAGGAGGCGGTCCCTCAAAGGAAGGAGGCGGTCCCTTATGTTTGGTTTGGATTTTTTTAACGTGATCTTTATTGGTTAGATGCATGCCTCTGCAGTTTAATTGCTCACACTTCCATACCTCACCTTACCGGCATGTAAGTTTGTGTTTCCCCCCTCCTTTTGCTTTAAAGATGGCTGCTGTGCTGTCCCTCAGCCTCCCCATTCAAGGCCGCTTCAGACCGCACGAATCTTGGCTCGTCCCGGAGCTTAGCCGAGGCGTGCTGGGGTGTCTGGTTACCACAGCGGAAGCGAGCGGTCTCCCGATTGCCGGCACACTCGAACACGCTCGAACATCCTCCTGGGCCATGTTTGAGGGGGCGCACAGCGGCGCTACTGGAGCCACCAATCAGATGAGAGCGCACTTGTGCTTAGCAAATCACAGCTGCGCTTTCTTCAGAAGGCGGGACAAAAGGAGGGACCATTTGCAGGGAGACACTCCTACAGAAAGGCAGGTCGGTGGCCAGCCTCTCGCGCTCGCTCGTCTTTGTTCGCCTCCGCAAGCGGTCTGAAACGGCTTTCAAGATGCTTGGCTGGCTTCCTGTAGAACAGTCCCTAAGGGTTTTTTTTGTCTTCCCCTCCCCTCTTCCTTCACAAATTGTAAAATTGTAAAGAATCTGAACCCAGTTTGTCATCTCTCATGGGAGCTATGAATGACTAGGGTTCGGTCCTGCTACTGCTCCATCGACTCCAAATGCCATCTGTAAACTTCTCTTGAATCTGTAGCATGGATATTTTCATGATCAGACATATCGTAAAAAAGGTAGAGATTCTCTTGAATCCTTTGCAGGACTACTCAGTTGTAAGCCCACTAATTTCAATGGGACTTACTCTCAAGGAAGCTTGTATTGCAGGGGTGACCAACCTTCCAACATTAGGGCCTCTCAGATTCGTAGCAATAGATGGTGCGGGGTGGCAGCAGGTCCCTGGTAGGGGGCAGTACTCCCCCCTGCACCAGGCAACAAGCGAGGGGTGCATGCGGCAAAAGTGGTGACGGCCTTTTTCCCTCCGTCGCGGCCGCGAAGTTTAGCCCTCCCACCTGCCTGGGCTCCGTAGCCTTATCCCAGCCAAAAATCGCCCGAGGTGTGTGTGTTTTCCGGCTGGCGGGGACGTGATTCCGTGATGCCGCCCAGGGGTGCGTCACTGAATCCTGCCTCCGGTAGCACGCAACGCCACCCCAGGCCCCCTAGTGGCACAGGGTCCTCTGCATCTTTTTGAGTTGTGTAGATTAGAAGACAGAATCTTGGCAGCTGCACCTACTGAAATGCCCTCACCTATACAACCGTTAAAGGGCCAGGAGCATTCATGTTGAAAGGTTGGCCACCCCTGCATTGTATAGGGGTGAATGCACAGGAGGTTTCTCTGTATATTAGAACGCTGGGTGATCAGGATCCCAAAATGCTTGGAGAAACTATCCATTCATTCAGCACTGACCCTTGCAGACAAACACCAATCATGCAGCCACCAGAGGGCATCGCCAATGGGCGCATCAGTGCCAGGGGTGGCACCAGTGGGCATGGTCCTGCTGCTCCCCCTTCCAGGGCTTACCGGATGCAGGAAGGATTTAGTGTGAACAGAGAGTTATTGTACTGCTCTGGTTTACAGGTGTCTTGCTACGAAGTCTGTTGGAACACAGTTGTTGGGAGTCGTAAGTTAGTACTTCAGGGTGGCCTCCACAGCCTGGCCAGCTAATTAAGATGGAAATTCCCTCCATATGTGCAGCAGCAGCTCCTTTTCACAGGCATCATTGACCTACATTTTCAAGGGTGTTGGGTACCCACAGTTCTCCCTGACAGCAGCCATATGTCTTATCTATGCATGTACCCCTCCACAGTGTTTACTACGGCCCAACAGCCTGAAAGGGGGAAACATGCCAAGTTAAATGATGGCATTCTAGTTTTAGATACAGTAAATCACAAAGGAGTTCCAAGATGCAAGAGAAATGGCTGGTTTTGGCCCCTCGTAATTGAAGATGGCCGAGGCGGCGATTTGGGCACGTTGCGATTTATAGCGCATTCGTTTACAGTCTGAGATTTTATATGATAAAGTTTTAGCCTGGCATGAATTTTTATGACTGATTTTTAAACCCCAGAAAATAGGATTGTGCAAGAGAAGACGCTGCCTGCCCTCTTATCACCAGTGCAGTAGCAGGTGGCAAGTCTAATAATCCATGCTCCTATAGTCGGCGTCTACTTTTTATACCCTATAGAAGTGGTAAATAATATTGGGACAAAATGAGTTAGGATACTTAGGATTCACTGTAGCAAAGAGAATCAGAACAACAAAGGCACTCTCACTGATGAAATTGGAAATGTTTTTTTTTTAATTAACACTTCTAATTAGAATTTAACATCTCACTAGCTTCGTATGGGATTTCTCGCTTCCTTAACCTCACGGAAACCTATCTATTGGTTCTAAATAGGCAGTCACTTACCATGCACCACTTGAGGATTTCAATTAATCCCAAATCCTCTAACTTTGGTGTTTGAACTTGCATTTGTCTCTGCAGGCCACCCCCCTCCCCAGTTTCATTCCTTTTAAGAACCTGCTCAAAAAAGTTTCCTTCTACCCTTGTTTCTGTTGTGTCTCCCCCCCCCCGACTCCCCCACTTTTGGAAGACGGCTTTTTGTTGCTGTTGTTGTTCTTGCTTAGAAGATGACACAGCAGTGTCACATACATGGTTAAATAGTATGTTCTGCTTAATTTATCACCTGCCAAACCATACAGGCGCTGTACCCAGGTGGCCTCAAGTTAAACCAAAGTCTTATCTACAAGCACGAAATGGTTCTGAGCAGATTCACTGGGAGAAAATGAAACCCAAAGCAACAACATCTCAATACAGTACTCCAGTGTGGGTAAGTGCCAGCACACCAGCTACATCTCAGGTTTCCCTATCCTAATGCACATTGCAGAAACAACAGAGTGGGATAGACAAGGGCCGTTACAGACACCGCACCTATGCAACTGGCAGAGGCTGCAATCCTATACATGCTTACCTGGGAGTAAGTCCCATTGAAATTAAAGTCCCATTGAAATCAAAGGACTTACTTCTGAGTAAACATGCATAGGCTTGCATTGTAAAACTTTGCCGATACCGCTGCAAACCTACATGCCTAGTATATGGCATATGATATTAAGGTCTTCAAATGCAGCTAATATGCAGCACAGCAGGGTGGTTCTGTCTCCTGTGCCTTACTACAGCAGTAATCTCAATGGGCTTTACTGCTGTCTAGAGAATCACAATTAAATTATGATGTTTGCAGCCAATAAATGTATTGTACGGAATAAAGTAACACGTTAAAAGCTTTCTTCTAAAATAGTGGCTTTATACAGCTCTGGGGTGTTGTTTTGTTTTTATGAAGCTAGGTAGGAAAATGGAATATGGTGCTTGCATGTGGCTGTTTGTTCAGTAAGTGATTCAGGACCAGACGATATTACATTAAACATATACTGTAGTTTGGATCTGCATTAGGGATATTTTAAAGTGAAACAACAGGCATGGGGGCCCCAGTGAGGACTGCGACTAGTACACACAAGAAGTACACATCCTTTCCCCAGGTGAAGCTTCCCTTGGACCCAATGCCCAGGACTAATCGGAGCTTTAGAGGCATCATATTGAATACCCCTTCCCTGTGCTCATGACTAATTACCACATTAACAGTGCAATCCTATCCAACTTACACCACCGGTGTAACCAGCGGGGGAGGACAGGGCAGAAGGCTTTGGAGGGGTGGGGAGATTTAAATCCCCTTTGAATCCCCCTTTAGAGGGGATATGAATCCCCTTTCCGTTCTGGGGCCTCCCGTTCTCGCTGCACCGCTGGTTACACCGGTGATGTAAGTTGGATAGGATTGTGCTGTAAGAGTTAGGACAGAATTTTCTCCAAGTCAGAATTGACAAATGGCCATGCAGAATTGGTTACCATTTCCTGTGTCTTGGATCACTTGCTTGAGTCATCTATTTATTTAGCGGGTACCATGATTGATGGTACACCTACTGTCTGACTGTGACACACAATGGAGAAAATGGGTAAGTGATATGTAGAGGATCTGAGTTGTTCAGCTAAAGAGTGTTTTGATAGCTCCAGCTAGAGTTGCCCCCACTCATGATAGACTGGCTCAAAAATGAGCCAAGCTATTGGTCAGTGCTGGACCGTGGGCCCATTGAAGAGTCAGAAGTCAAGATGGAGGCAAGCCAGGAATCAGGATTGAGGAGTCAGGAATGATGCCAGAAGTCACACAAAGAAGCCAGCCAAGTGTCAAGTACATACATTTCCTGCGTCGTAGAAAATTGTGACAAATCAGAGAGAAGCACAGTACTTGGGGGCAGGGACCTTGTGTATTCTATTCACCACCTGAGCTTGTCTTTTTCAGCTTTTGTCTGGTCTGTACTTGATGATTTAAAATTAATCTCTTCTCAGTTTTGTTGAATAGCTATTGAGGAACCACGAACCTATTCCTGTTATACTTCAAAGCAAAACTGGCCTCTGAGTAGTATATTTTTTGCAGATATAAGTGGAAAACATCTTCAGCAGATGATCAGCATCTTGACTGCCATCCCAATCTTCAAGTTGGAATTTATTCACAGAAATTATTTGCAAGCCACTACAGGTTGAATTGCCTGTCTTTTGCAAGGGTCATTGAATATCGTTGTCCTAGAATGCATTTTGGAAAGGGAAAATATATTGCAGATATTTGATACACATATAGTAAAATGCCTCTATGACACAGAGCAGGTATATGAATAATATACTAAAGTCCCATTGAAATCTAAATTGAGTCTCTCTAAAATGTGTTGTCATTGAAGATAGCTTGCTGCATAATTCAGCAAAGCTGAATTGCAGGACTAAACATACAACATAAAAATATTAGAACTATAACTATTGGTTTATACTGCCCAGACGCTTTTAGAGGATATGGTCCCCCTATGGGGGGGAGAGCGGGATATAAATCCAACAACAACAACAACAACAACAACAACAAAAACAATAATAATAATAATAATAATAATAATAATAATAATAATAATAATAATAATAATATGGATAAACACCAGTTTGATTAGAAAAAGTCAGTTCCTAGTCCTCAGAGCAGAGATGGACAACATGACAGCAATGCCTGAAGGCATATAAAAAAGTTTGTCACTACTTGTAAAACTCTTCTTCATAATTATAATGAAATGATTCAGAACATTTTCTTTACACTAAGGATATTTAACTATAGTTCAAATTACTTTTATATTCCTTGTATATGAAAATTGCAAGCCACCTCGCAGTTTTGGTTCCCATTGTTTAATATCAAGGTAAGTTTCCAACCTTCATAGTGACTGCGAAATACTGTATAAGAAATACTGCAAATGGTTTCTGTAGGACAGACCGAAACCAATGGGAGCGATGGTCAGAGCTTAGTAGGGTCTCTGTACCTTCCATTATGGTCTGTGCCCATGTTGGTCACTACCTATGAATGCAAATCTGGATAGCTGGAATAAAGAATGTAAATGGATGCAATGGACAGAAGGCAGACAACACATTTTTATTGTATAATTTGGAGGGGCAAATTGGCATTCAGTAACACACTCCCAGTGTTAGCAATCAGGGCCAGCTCCAGGTTTGGAGAAAGCCGGCTCCTTCTAGGCGGCCCTGGGCAAAGTGTCTTCTGGTGGGCCCTCTCTCCTTTGTCAGGGGGGACCCCCCCATCATGTAGCCTAACCTTGGCAGGCTTAATGGACAGCAGGAGTGATGGAGGGCTGTGGCAGCAGCACTCCTGTCAAAGCCATTGATGAGCCTCAGTGGGCCCTGCTGGAAATGATTGTTTATTTCATAGTACTTAATGACTTAATGTGTTTGGTGGATTATCCTTGAAAGCAGTTCAAGCACTTTTTAGATGTATGACCCATCAAAATGAATAGAAGATGTAGAATCTGTGGTGGATTTAGCCCTGGAGATCAAAAAGAATTAGCAATGACATTGACAAAATGCTTATGACAGGCACAAGAAAGCATTTTTGCACAGAGTGCATAATTAACTCATGAAATTCGCCGCACAAGAAATAATGATGGTCACTCACTAGCTTAAGCTAGTTTAAAAAATAATTAGACACATTAATGTAAAGATAGCTATTGATAGTCCTATTACCTAGGATAGCTAAGTGGAGCATCCATATTTAAAGGCAGTATACCTCTGAATATGAGATACTGGCAATGAACTGTAGGGAGAGAACTGTTGCCTTTGTGCCTTGCTTGTCATAGAGATTTGGCTGGCCATTCATGAAACACAGTGTGGGATATTGCCCTTGATCTGATGAAGCAAGGCTCTTCATGCTTTTACACTCCAGGATGTGTTGCATTTATACTAGGTGGACTGAATCAGTTCGGTAGCAACACCACCAAACTCTGTTGCTTATGGATCACAACCTATATGTCTCATTGCGTCCATGCTGTGAAATGCAAACACATGTATACTTACATTGAGCCCAGTTGAGAAAAGTGTTTGAGATTGCCTGTTTCATGACTGCAGAGTTGGACATATCTCATAAGGCTCAATGTTCTAGTCTGCCGGAGGTTGTAACTCTGGAGGAAAACCATTTGTTGCCATTCTGTTTAGCAGGTGATTTACAGAACTGCGGTTTTCTCAATGACTTTACTAAACCACCCAGGGCAAAGTAATGTTTATCGCACACAGTGATGCATAATAGCAGAGGTTGACTAAGCTGTAATTGTGTCACAAGAATCTCACCAATCTATCAGAACTTAGTGCTGGGACACATCTGTCCACTGTGTATACTAAAATAATATTTATAGGCTGCCCTTTAAAAAGGAGCACAACGAATGTCTATGCATTAAGAAGACCACCACCATGGCACCTTGGGTTGCTTTCTGTCATCAATTCCCCAACAGCAGTTTGATTAGAGGTTTCACTTCATGTGGGGCTGGAGAGGGACTGAGAACAAAAGTCAATATGCTGCAAACCCAAGTGGCTGAGGAAATTTTTGCAAGAACCTGGCAAACTACCTAAGTGCAAACTGGTCCCAGTTCATAGGAGTGTTGATGTGTGTAGCGGCTACACATGATGAAGGGATAGATTACACCTCTTGCTTACTCACCCCTGGACACCTCCAGCAAAGGGGCTGCAGCTCTATGGGTCCAACAGGCAAAGGACTGTGTGAAAACATTTCTGCCTGATGGTCTAGTAGTTTTCTAAATTATTTTTAGGCAGAGGGTATGTGTAGATGTGAAGAAGCATTCAGAAGTAGATCCCCATACCTCTGAGGTGGTACAGCCCATTCAAAAAAACCATTTTTTGTGCTTAGTTTCCTATGCTTACATGACTTGAGACCTACCAAGCCAATTGAATTCTATGAGCCATACATGGTAGCTCCTGAGAAGTTTAACAGGCTGGATTTCTGTTAACAACACACACACACACACACACACACACACACACACACACACACACACACACACAGAGAGAGAGAGAGGGAGGGAGGGAGGGAGGGAGGGAGGGAGGGAGGAGGGAGGGCGGGGCTGGTGCCTATGTTCAGGTTCTTGGGTCACGAGTTATATAGGTCTGACTGTTTCAAACAGATCTAAGAGCACAATCCAATCCAGGCAAATCACTAGGAGAGATTTGAGCATATGATTTGGGTGCCCACTGAAATCAATGGGACTTACACATACTAACTCTAGCTGGATCATGCCCAAGTCTGTGAATGAACCAATGTATCAAAAGGTCAGGTGGCCACATTCATTTCAATCATACTCTCTGTCTAGCAGCATCTATATGAGCACCATATCTTTCAGTAGCATACACAAAAAGTCTTCTGGGCATTTCTTATGGAATTTCCATTTGCAAGTGTCTGGACTCTGTTTCCTTAGCACATTTTCGTGTTTGCTAAGCTTGGATTTATTTTTGGAATTTGTCTTTCTTTTCTAGAATTCTGGGCTACTATGAGAATTTTGCATATATATGAAATAGATGTATATGTTTGGCAAACTTCATTCTCCAAATTGACTGTATCAAATTAAGAAGTAGGGTTTTATAATCACCAACTGGAGCTTTGTAAAACATGATACTTTTGCAAATGGCACTAGAGTAGAATTTGTGTATTTATACAGATTATTTACCTTCACTACAACACGATCCTCGCATTTTCTAGGCATAGTGTAATCCTTAAGGCTAAGCAATATTTAGTGTATCCAAAATGTAATTGATTTACAGTGTAATCGTACTGATGATTACTCAGAAGTAAGTCCCACTGTACTTAATGTACTTACTCCCAGGTAAGCTTGCATAGGATTGCAGCCTTATGGTACAATCCTATTGTGCTTCTGCATCAGTGGAGCATGCGCTCCACAGGCACAGACTGTCGCAAAACTGCCGAAAAGCAGTTTGCGATGGCGCGCCAGAAAGCAGCACTGACGGAAAGGCCTGCACCTTCCCACTGGCGCCAGTGCAGGGAGCAATGCACACTGGTGCAGGTAAGTGCTGCGCAGAGCAGTGGAGAGGCACGAGAAGGTGGAGGGGGCAGGAAGGGGCTGTGACTAATCTCATCAAGTTTGACTGAATGAGTCAACATGTAGTCCTAGCATTGATCTACTCATATAGCAGAATCACATGGTACAGCTCACATCACTCTGTCCTTACTTAAACATTTAGCTATGCTTGTTTGTTACACATATTTACGAAAGCAGCAAGAGAAATAAAATCCCTTTAGAGGTTCCAGCTCATGTCTAATAGATGTCTAATAGAATATGTCTAATAGAATATACAAGTCTATGTCTATGTCTTATGTCTTATGTCTATGCCTTATGTCTAATAGAATATACAATAAATTTTAACATGCACCATTGAGCCACACTGAGGCTTGCAATTCCACTATCAATTTGGCTGGGGCTCTGAAGCCGAGTGTCCCTAGGTACGTGACGTCATATGAGCAGTCTGTCCATCTTTAGAAGACACAACAGTCCGCTCTGTTCTTGGCCAGACCCTTTGAAGCAGAGGCTCCTGTCATCAGTTCTAGACAGTTTATATAGAGTTACAGCTCCTCCTTGGACCATTTCTCCCCATTTGAAAAATTGCCACTGTGATCTCCCCAGCCTGCCAACTTGGCAGACTCTATTATGAAATCTGGAGATGAGCCAGGAATCACTGCAGCATTCCAAACCACTGATCTGAGTCAGCCATCAACTTGATTCAGCACTCCCGCTTGTATTGACAGAAAAACTTCCTGCTAATATTTTGGAATTGGGCAGCATTTCTTGGATATTTCTTTTCGAATTGGATCCTATTAAGCAGAGAGCATTCTGAAGTGTATTAATGTATTTAGACAGAAAAATGTAATCTCTTGTTAGGTTTTTCTGAAGAACTGGATAGTCCCCCAAATTGTGAATTTTGCCTCTGGTTGCCTATGTTCTTTTTTTAGATCACTATGATCTATGGTCCAAACAATTCTATACATGTGTTTACTTGGACTCAGTACTGAGAATACAATCCTGACCTCCTTGATGTCAGTGGGTTTCCTTACTGATTCTGAGATTTCTGTTTCTTCCCGATGCTACATTGACACAGGAGGAAGTGGAAAGAGGTATGCTTTGTCTCAATAGTGTAACTAGGGTGGAGCGCGTGGTTCAGTCGAACCAGGCGCCCACCCTGCGGGAGCGCCGCGCACCCGTGCCGGAGTCCGACTCGGAGACTCGAGTCTCCGAGTCAGGCCGGCCCGGCCTCCTCAATTGGGAGAGCCGGCTCGGGGACGTCCTCCCCGGCCGGCTGCCCAGGGCCTTCTAAGGAAGGCCCGCGCGAGAACGGTATTTACACTGTTCTTTTCACGCATGCTCAGACTGTTACTGAGGGAAAAGGGCTGCCCTTTTCCCTCAGTAACAGTCTGAGCATGCGCGAAAAGAACGGAATAAATACCGTTCTCGCGCGGGCCTTCCTTAGAAGGCCCCGGGCAGCCGGCCGGGGAGGACTTCCCCGAGACGGCTCTCCCAATTGAGGGGGCAATTGAGGGGGCGCCCGGAGCGGCGACCCAGGTCGCCCCCTCCGGAGCATGGCGCCCCTCCTCCGGAGCGCGCCGCGGCCAATAGGCGCCGGAAGAGGCTGTTACGCCACTTGTTTGTCTGGTAGTTCATACCCCGTGAGACAAAAATGGCCTACTGCATAGGAGCATTTAGGGTTGATTACTGGGCAGACTGCTAAGCAGACAGTTGAATAGATCATATGTTGGGGATGCAGCTCAGAGGTTCAGTAGGGGTACAGATCCCCAGGGCATTCAACTGTTTGCCAAACGGTGATATTTCCCTGCAGGAAAGCCAGCTAGCCAGGAAAGAAGAAATTTGTGCTCCTTGAATTGTGCACGTCCTTGACTGTTTCACACCAGTGGTGCCATTCAGTAAGAAGGCAGGTACATTTTTACTTCCGGGCAACAAGGTTAAAAAAAACTTACTTTGAGATATTATGTGCTCTCCACCTCCCTGAGAAGGAAGATAATAATAGTAATGTGTACAGACTAACTGTCCCCCTACTACGCATGTTTAAGCAAAAGGTCTCTCCCCCCCCCCTTCAAAGAAGTGAGAGTTGCCTGTGCACTCAGGAAGCACACACAGCAGAAATGCGCAAAGAGGAGCTTGTCTGAAGTGGCTCCCTGTTTCCGATTGAAATCAATGGGACCTAAAAGTGTTTGCTGTTGGCTTGAGCATGCCCCTTCTGTTTGCGTGTGTATGGATTTGCATCAACCAACTCCTATAATCTAACCCAGCAGTCAAAGTGTAATAGGACAAGCTGAACACAGATGCTTGGTTTTGTCTAAGTAAAGGTAAAGGTATCCCCTGACAATTAAGTCTAATCTTATCTAAATTAATTAAAATGATGCCTGTGGGTCATACTAAGCATTACATTATTTGTCAAATGTCACACAGGAATGTTCTGAGACACACATGGAAACACTTGGTCAGGGTACAAGAAATTATGGCTCCCCTATATTTGTGCTTCATAGATTATGATCTTCTTACCTGGTCTCCAGGATATTTGTTTTTCTTTAAGCATGCCTTTAAAGAACCCTTTCATCGTCTTTGCGTCATCTGCTAGTTATCTTTAAGAGGAATATTTCTTGTTCCGAGGCCAATGAATGAGTGTTGGAGTTGTTCAGTTATTTACCAGATTTCCTCCATCATTTCTTTGACATTTCCATCTGCTTTTGGGAGCCATCCCACTGTTCGATGCCAGTAGTGTTCATTGCACAAGGATCTTGGCGTCTGAGCCACTGATGACACATCATAAACTTTGGAGAAGAAATCTTCATTTTTCAGGACATTTTTTCCCCTTTTCAAGATTTGGATGCCCTCCCATAATATCATCAATACAGTCTGGGTGTGCTGAGGGCACTAGAAAACAAGGAATGAAAGTCAAGCAAAAGATGTCTGCAATGTGCAGAAAGGCAAAAAAGAATAATTGAGTTGCAGAGCCAAAGAAAGCCGATGCCATTGATATACGTGAGGTGCTGCTGCACACAGCTGTGGATTGTCTGTTGCCTCTACGCACACCAAAAACTCCCATAAAAAGGGGGCATCAGGAAGAAAGGTAGGAGGAGGAGCAGCTGCATGGCATCAGGTCGCGTCAACAAGAGATTTGAAGGCACTCGCAAGGCCTGTGAAGAGGCAGAGGAAGCCATCTGTTTCCCTATGATCTGCTACCCTGAGGGAACTCTTAGACAAGAACCCTCTCCTTCTTCTGGGACATGTGCTGGAAGATCTTCAGCATCACTTGCTTTATTAAGTCAGAATTTGGAGAAAAATGGAAACCATACTAGTCACGTAAAGTGATGAGAAGCGCACGCGTTCTGAATGTGGGTCTCTGTTTACCTGGAGGGGGGGTACTTTTGGATCAGGACTGTATGATCATTATTTCATTTAGAATATTAATATACCACTTTTCAACAAAGGAGTTTGCAACAAAGAAGAAACACAAGGGAGCCACCAGCAAACAGCCATTGGAAAAGGCATTTTATTGGGATGAATATAGGGACAGTCATTCTCCCCCTGCATTTATACGAGAACTACCACCAGTAGTGTCACTGTGCCGACCCCATGATGTCACCACCGGAAATGACGTCACCGCCGCTCAAATTCCCATCTGAAACATAGGGCGGGATGCTGGGTCAAACCGATCGCCTTCTCTGCCGCCCACTGTTAGTGCCGCCAAAATGGTGCGATTGTCACCCCTCCCCCCTGCTTTGTCACCCCCTGCTTGTTGCCCAGGGGTCCACCACCCCCACCCCCAGCGACGCTTCTGACTACCATTTTAAAATGTGCATTTTCGCCCACTTGGCAAGGACGTCTAAAAGGGCCCCCTAATCTCTGGCATGATTAGGTAAATTACTGTAGGTGTATTCCACAAGATGGAGAAAAAAGGAGCAAGGATTTGGTTTGTAGAGAACAGAACAATTTGTATATGAGAGCAATGGAGGTTTGGTAAAAAGAGCTCATTACCATCCAACCTCATTACCCAAATTGCTTAAGTGACTCTTAAGCTTCTGGCACTGTGATAGCCAGAAATCCATACAAACAGAAGTGCTATTTAAATAGGCTGCAATCCTGCACACAGTTTGGCTGGTTAAGGTCCATTGACCTCAGAGAGCTTTCAGCAGCCAGGATTGCCACCTTAAGTTTTCGCTCTTGACATGGAGCTACATGACAATTCTGTCACGGATTCATGTAACTACCAGGCTATGTTCTAACAGCTCAATTATAAATAACAGGATTTGTACTGTATATCATGTTAGCAGTGATTTATATACCCCATATGATCTAAATTGTAATTAGGAAAAAATATTACTATGAAATGATCACTTTGCATCATTATCTCTATCTTGAGGCCAACTCCTAATTTTGGGAGTGGTTATGTATTTCTAGAGCTTCAAACCCCCCCCCCCCCCAACTCAGGAAGTAGCTCTAGAAGAGAAGAGCAGTTCCTGAGGATACTGAAGGATCAGGCATGCATCATTCCCACTGCCTGACCCACCCTTAAATCTCTTATTACAGGAGGGAGGAAATACATCATACATTTCCTTCCTCCTGTCCTTTTACCCACTCAAATTGCTGCCTTCTTCTTTGACATGCTCTGAAGGCCAGACTATGTGTAACAGTGCAGCTACATGTATTTTATCCATGCACCCAGCCTGTTCACATAAAAATGGTGAAGATGGTGAAGAGTCTACCGTTTACTTGCAAAAAAAGTAAAAAAAAAACACCAGTCATCTTTCCCTGCCTTACATTGCTACTCTCTCCATTATTTTAAGCATTTTTCTCTCAGCCCAGTTCACTTCTGATATCAGAATCGGGCTAGAACAGAAAATGAGGTACAGAGTGCAGTGTTACTGGTTGGGGGGTGATGGGGTAGATTTCATTCTCTTTTCCCACGGAACCCTAGACTTCCCACCCCTGCTTTATGTGTGAATGGGACAGACTTGTGAGTGAGTGTACTGTCATGTCTGGCTTGGTCCTGAGCATGACAGATCAAAGAGTGACAAATAAACAGAATGTTGTAAAGTCGATACTATAATAGAGATTTATAACTAGGGGCATTTTTTAATGGCTTTATTTTTTTCACAGGTTCCGGTGTTTAACCAAAATGAAATAGCAAAAAGCAATGTTAAGTGTTTTTTTTCCATTTTTCCCCATTTTAACTTTTTTAAAAGTGTACTAGGTAGGTGGTATCGGTTGTATAGGTTACATAGTTTCAGGAGATGAAGAATGATGCAAAATTACATGGTTTTATTTTATTTTATTCGCAAAAAATTGTTAGCAGAAAACAATGTTTTGTGTTTTTATGTAGTTATCAACAACCCCTATTTCATGACCCCTATTTATAACAATGATTGAAATTATATTAGCAGTAGCAGTAGTAGTACTAATATTCTTTTTATTATTAATATTATTATTATTAATATTATTATTATTATTATTACTTAGCTGTAGTAACAATATTCAAGGAATCGTACTTTTCAGTCACTGTTTTAGACAGGATGCAGCTTTACATGAATGCTTGAGGTTTTTTCTTCTGACTGGTTAGTTAGTACATTGCCCAGATGAAGAGCGACTGAAGTTGGCAGAGTGTTTTCATGTTGGCAGGGTTTCCAGAGCCAGGAGAAGCATACAGGGGAAAGAGCAGCGCACAACCCTTCATGTAATGTGAATTGTAAGAGCAGCTCCTGGAATCCGTGTGAAAACAGGAATAGCTGCTGGCATAGGAGAAGGTTATTAACCTTTGGCATCTCCACTCAGACTGTGTTACAGAATTTGTTGCTTGTACTCTGATGTTCCACTTGGCTCTTGACAAAGAGATTTTGACCCAACACAATTTTATTTTGCACTTCTCCATGGCATTTATTTGCAGAAACAATATCCCCAGATACATCTCTTCAGACAAAATTAACATGTAAATTGAGTCGTCCAGCTTTGCCTTACTTCACCTTAGCTTACCATCTTTCCTTGACCCCTTCACAAAGTTCACCTCTGGTTTCTTGGGTATAATAATCTCTTTATAGATTTCAGCTCAGTTACTCACATTTATAGCGATGGGTGGCACACACGCATACGCACGCACGCGCGCGCACGCACACACACACACACAGTTTGCGCTAGAAATTGTTTGGGAAAACCCACATTATATTGTGAACATCTGAGGAACTAAGTGGCTTTGGGGCAGATCAGGGCCCTGTTACAGCACATGCAGCCCCTCGCCATTATTCCTTTTTCTCTTACTTATGGCCCAATCCTATAGAGGGCCTATGGGAGTACAGGTAGAGGGCCTACAGGATCTCTCAATCTGCTGCCATAAGTCCTCTATGTTGATGCCATAAATTTCACGACGCTATCATGTGCATCATAGCTACTGGTGCAAATAGCCAGACACTCCATGCACTTACCAGAGACTGACCCTGGCCTGACCATATTAGAGCAGGTAATATGCCAGCAGGAGGAGGATCAGGGCGAGGGGCGGGGAAGGAAGGGGGCAGGAGTGGGTGTGGTCTGATGGCTGAGCTGCCATACTGCCTGAACAGCTAAGCAGGAATCCACGCCCTGGATGGGAGACAAGAATGCCAGACTGACAAGCTGGAGTTACCCATTGCGGCAGAACGGAGTCGCTGCTACGTTGATGAGCCCCGCAGTGAGGAAGCGTGGGAGTGCGTGAGAAGGTTGGCTGGCAAGAACGGTGAACAGCTTGAGAATTCTGCCTGGGCTGATTTACGGTTGCTGCGGAAGCTCGAAAGGTGTGCAGCCAGAACAGATAACCACACCGTGAAGGAAAATACCTGGTGAAACTGAGGGTTCAGAACAATATTGTAAAAACCCCATTGAAAAATGGTGGTTTGGATTAGCCTGCCTGTGTAAACCGCCTTGAATGCTGTGTAAAAATGGAGAAAGGCAATATATCAAATAAATAAAAAATAAAATAAATAAAATCTCAGCAGCAGGAGCTCATACCAAGATCCTATCGCCATTGTCCTGGCCTGACACACTCCCTGCCTCACCTCAGACTTACACCAGCAAAATAGTTGGCATAGGTCTAGGCTTACCATCGGAATCTGGCCTCGGGTCCTGGAACTGTCCCGGAATGTTTCAGGCCGGTTGGAAGCTGCCGTTGCTTCCATTTTTAAAATGAAGAAATTTACCTTTTTTCCTAGGAACTGGAATAAATAAATAATTAAAAGGTCTACTGGGAAACATGGGAACTACATTTCCCATATTTCTGGTAGCCCTGAATGCTGTCACTGATGCTCATCATGGTAACTTTTAGGGTCTAAATCCTGCAGCCTTACTATCTCTGGAGTGCTTTTTACTTCTCCATCACTGAGGGAAATGGGGGGGGGGAGCAGAATGTGGTCAGGAAAACTCTGGAGGGGGGAGCGAGCCAAAATGAATCCATTTTGGATCCAGAAATATCTGATCCTAATCCTACATGGAATGGTTTGGATGTATATATTTGTGTCTACCCCCACCTCATGTTATCATGCCCTTCCCTATAACTATATATTTGTCTGTGAGATAGGGCTTTCATATACTACTCAGTGGCACAAAGGCTGTTTTCCCATGGTTTTTTTTCCCCAATACACACTAATGTGGTAATGTTTGGAAGCCTGGAATGATGTGGGCTGGGGCCAACAATGCACAGACTTCCCATTGATCATCACTGTAGTGAAATGTGATCCAAACGCAATAAAAACTGAAACTGAACTGAGTCAAATGCAATAAAAAAACTGAAACTGAAAGGAAACTTGGGGTTTTAGTACTAGCAGAGCCTGCAAAAAGTTGTTTGTTAGTTGCCGTTCATCTACTGCAATCTCTGGCATTTGCAGAATAATCGCCATCCCTCCTAGCCTAGATTATTCTTTCTGTATTAAGACAAAAAAGCAAAGAGAAAGTCCTGATGTCATTTCTGATGCTGAAGATAAAGGAGTGTGTGTGTGTGTGTGTGTGTGTGTGTGTGTGTGTGTGTGTGTGTGTGTGTGTGTGTGTGTGTGTAGGGGGGTTCTGTCTGGATATACCTTGGAAGCCCAGAGCAGAATAGAAATATAATAAATAAAATCAATCATGATTCTCCCCTCCCCATATGAGCATGGATTCCTGGATACATGCTGTTCACACAATGTCCTCTGAACCACTTATCTCACTTAAGTATTGATAGACATGCTGTCCATCTGGGCCCATGGTGATCCTCTTTATACAATCAGGATTTGTGGGATAATGCAAACTATGCTGGGGAAGAGAGGTCAATAAAGGGTTTGACAAAAGATGAACAAACATTATGTAGATTCTGAACAAAGGATTTCCACATGTATGAAAACATTGACTCTGAATATTTTGCTTACTTTGGTTTATTATGCAGCATAACTTCTACTTCCTTTTCACCAATCCATCAATTCCTCTGAGGCTTACTATAGTAACTATCGTCATTATATCTGTTCCGCAGCTCCAGTTTGTTTTCCACCTAAGAACGTTGAGACCTTTAAGACAGACAAAAGTTGTACTAAGGAACTTGTGACGTACTAAGGAAAATAAAGAAACAATCCCAGACAAAAGAAGTACCTGCCAGAGACAGCTATGGTATTTCGTGGAGCACTTGTGGTCTATGAGCGCCATCACTCATTTCTAGTCACAGACAGGCATGGATTAGGGACAGTGTGACAAGCAATGTAGCAGGCAATGTAGTGTAGAATGGCGTTTGCGAGAGAGGAAAAGTGCAGTGATCACACAGTCGATAAACTAAATGCAAAGCCAGAGAGCTGTGTGCCATTTTGCTGTGAAACGGTTTGAGTTCTTTCACTTTATTAGCATACAAATGGGCCAGAGAACTGGGTACAGAGGGCAGAATGACAATCTACGAGGACTATAAAGATTATGAAAAATAGTTTGGAAGACCTATGGACCTATTCTCAAGACTTTGGGGAGGTCTCAGGAGTCCTCTTCAGTTGTTTCTTCCTACCTCCCCCCACATTCAATCAGAACATGCGGGGGATAGTAGCTGATCATATCAGCTAGCCAGGCCTCCTCCACCCATTTTGCCATGAACCGCTGCCCCTTTGTGGGTGGGAACAGTCTTGCCCTGTGCCGCCGTCACATGAAGAAAGAATGAGTTAGTGCTAGCACTCTATTAGTTACTTTTGAGGGGAGGAGGCATGGATGGCTTGATTGTTGTTAGTCGCTTCTCTTCTCCCCGCAATGTACCTCAATTTTTTGCCTCCCCTCATCTTTTAGACAGTCTAGCTGGTTGCCTTTTGGAACCAAGTAGGAATGTTTTGTCTTCTTCCATCTTGGCCTTTCTGGGCAGTTCTTTTACCTACCCCAGACTGTTTCTTGGGTTAAGTTCTTTCCTTAACCAGGCTGGTCACATCTGGGAGGTGTGGTGTGGGCCAGGGAGTGGGAGTAGGGACTCTGGTGTGCAGGTGGGACCAGTACCAATCACTAGATGCTGTCTGGTCAGGGAGGTTGACTGGTAATCCCTTGGACTTGAATTGAAAATTCAATCTCAAATGCTTTCTGGCTTGGGGTGCAGTTCAACTTCCTCAACATCTTGGGATGGGTGTAGATAAGCTCAGTGGTGTAGCTGGCATTTTTCCAAGGGGCCATGGGCGGGACGACGCGTCTTCACCCCGCCCCCCCCCCGTCACTGGAATGGAAGAGAACCTTTTGGCTCCAGTCCCGCTCCATTCCGGTGGCGGGGGCGGGGTGAAAACACGTCATCCCACCCACGACCCCCTTGGAAAATAGCCAGCTACGCTACTGGATAAGCTTGTGCTGTGAATGGATGGCCTGCATCTTGGAATCCACAGGAAAACCATAGCCAGCAAGTTGGAAGAAACAGATATGCCTGTAAACACATTTTGCAAATGTTGACTGCAAGAAACCTTTTTTAGCATACTGCTGGTACAGCTGGGACACTGCTGCTTTTTATGCTCTTGTTTTAATTGTAATGATGATCTTTTAAAATTATTTTTTAGATGTTGTTTTATTAATGTCATTAACTGTTTTTTACTGTTTTAAAATGTGACTTGTGTATTGGATTTGTTGTATTGTATTTCCTTTTTTGTTGTAAGCCGCCTTACACCGCAAAAATAATGTAAATAAATAAAATAAAAATAAGGGGAAGAGATGCTGTTTGCTGTCTCTTCTAGGTTAGTTGCCCGCATTGAAGGGGGTGCTGCTGAGTTTTTTTCTGACTTGTGATTGACTTTATTCAATAAATGTGGCCTGATTCATATTGTGTGTGTAAGGGCATGGCAGAAGTGGTAGAATTCTGGTTGCATGCTTTTTCTGCTCTCTCCACAAATAAACAAGTGTGACCTTTTTTTATACAATGAAACAACATTCAAGGATGGGGGACTGGAATATCCTTGATGGACCAGGTCCCCAAAGGTTTCCCCATGGCAATGGCCCTGGCTGGCTTTCTGAATATCACATTCAGTTCAGACCTTTAATGGTAGTTTCAGGGTTGCACAGTTGCCATGTGAATAGTTTTATTTACAGAGCAGGCAGGTATTTTCCCTGGTGTAGTTTCTTGTATAAAGCAGTTTGTGAAGCCCTAGCCATCTCATCACAAACCTAGCTAAAATGTCTAGATCAAGGGTTCTCAACCCCTTCTCGGCCGAGTACCACCTCTAGTGTCACTCTCCTGATTTGTACCACTGGAAGTGACTGGAAATGACATCATCGCCAATTTCTTTTGGGTTTTCAGAGCCCAGAAAATGAAGTTGGAGGCTCTGGACAGGTGGGAGGGCCCTTCTCAGAATTCCCGAGAGGCTCGGCCAAAGGCAGGAGCCTCTCAAGAGTGAAAACATGCCACCGAAAGCGCCAAATCAGAGTGGGGTTCCGGTGGCCGGGTCAAACTGTTGCTTCTTGACCCGCATACAGGTTTCTCAGGAGGCAGGTAAGGTGGTCTGGTACCCCCATCTCTTTAAGAATTTGCCACAGTTTGTTGTGATCCACACAATCAAAGGCTTTTGCGTAGTCAATGAAGAAGAAGAAGATGTTTTTTGGGAACTCTCGTGCTTTCTCCATGATCCAACGCATGTTGGCAATTTGATCTCTAGTTCCTCTGCCTCTTTGAAACCCAGCTTGTACTTCCGGTAGTTCTCGGTTCACGTACTGCTGAAGCCTAGCTTGTAGGATTTTGAGCATAACCTTGCTAGCATGTGAAATGAGTGCAATTGTACGGCAGTTTGAACACTCTTTGGCATTGCCCTTCTTTGGAATTGGAACATAAGCTGACCTTTTCCAATCCTTTGGCCAATGCTGAGTTTTCCAAATTTGTTGTATAAATTTAGCACTTTAACACTTGCACTTGCAGCACTTTAACAGCATCATCATTTAGGATTTTAAGTAGCTCAGCTGGGATATTATCATCTCCGCTATTTTTGTTGTTAGTAATGCTACCTAAGGCCCACTTGACTTCACTCTCTAGGATGTCTGGCTCTGGGTCAGTGACCACACCAGCGTGGTCATCAGGAATATTAAGATCTTTCTTGTATAGTTCTTCTGTGTATTCTTGCCATCTCTTCTTAATCTCTTCTGCTTCTGTTAGGTCCCTGCCTTTTTTGTCCTTTATCATGCCCATCTTTGCACAAAACGTTCCCTTGATATCTCCAATTTTCTTGAAGAGATCTCTAGTCCTCCCCATTCTGTTGTTTTCCTCGATTTCTTTGCATTGTTCATTTAAGAAGGCCTTCTTATCTCTCCTTGCTATTCTCTGGAAATCTGCATTCAGTTGGTTATATCTTTCCCTTTCACCCTTGCTTTTCGCATTCCTTCTGTCCACAGCTATTTGTAAAGCCTCATCTGACAGCCACTTTGCTTTCTTGCATTTCTTTTTCTTTGGGATGGTTTTAGTTGCTGCCTCCTGTACAATGTTACGAACCTCCGTCCATAGTTCTTCAGGCACTCTGTCTACCAGGTCTAATGCCCTAAATCTATTCTTCACCTCCACTGTATACTCATAAGGGATATGATTTGGGTCATATCTGACTGGTCTAGTGGTGTTCCCTACATTCTTCAGTTTAAGCCTGAATTTTGCAATAAGAAGCTCATGATCTGAGCCACAGTCAGCTCCAGGTCTTGTTTTTACTGACTGTATAGAGCTTCTCCATCTTTGGCTGCAAAGCACATAATCTATCTGGTTTCGGTATTGACCATCTGGTGATGTCCATGTGTAGAGTCGTCTCTTGTGTTGTTGGAAAAGAGTGTTTGCTATAACCATTGTGTTCTCTTGACAGAACTCTGTTAGCCTTTGCCCTGCTTCATTTTGCGCTCCAAGGCCAAACTTGCCTGTTGTTCCGTTTATTTCTTGATTTCCTACTTTAGCATTCCAGTCTCCTATGATGAAAAGGACATCTTTTTTGGGTGCTAGTTCTAGAAGGTGTTGTGGGTCTTCATAGAACCGGTCAACTTCATCTTCTTCGGCATCAGTGGTTGGGGCATACACTTGGATTACTGTGATGTTGAATGGTTTGCCTTGGATTCGAACTGAAATCATTCTGTCGTTTTTGAAGTTGCACCCCAGGACTGCCTTTCCCACTCTTTTATTGACTATGAGGGCTACTCCATTTCTTCCAAGGGATTCATGCCCATAGTAGTAGATATGATGGTCACCTGACTTAAATTCGCCCATTCCCGTCCATTTTAGTTCGCTGATTCCCAAGATGTCAATGTTCAATCTTATCATCTCATTTTTGACCACATCCAGCTTTCCTTGATTCATAGACCTCACATTCCATGTTCCTAAGCAGTATTGCTCATTGCAGCATTGGATTTTCCTTTCATCCTCAGACACATCCACAGCTGAACATCCTATTGGCCTTGACCCAACTGCTTCATCCTTTCTGGGGCTATTTGGAATTGTCTTCCGCTCTTCCTCAGTAGCACATTGGACACCTTCCGACCTGAGGGGCTCATCTTCCGGCGTCATATCTTTTAGCCTTTTGGTACTGTTCATGGGATTTTCTTGGCAAGGTTACTGGAGTGGGTTGCCATTTCCTTCTCCAGTCGATCACTTTTAGTCAGACTCTCCGCTATGACCTGTCCATCTTGGGTGGCCCTGCACGGGATAGCTCATGGCTTCATTGAGTTATGCAAGCCCCTTCGCCACGACAAGGCAAGGATCCATGAAGGGGGGGGAGTCACTTTACACATATGCAAATAGACCTTATGAATGCCCTGTAAGAACAGAAAGAACATAAAAGATGGGTTTAAAATACATATGATAATTGTTGCATTATTAATGCTTCAATTTGCTTTCAAGGAGCATTTAAATAATGTTTTGTGCTCATTATCATGATGAAAGATACACTAGTTTTTCAATAAAAGACGTCTTTGTTGTTTTCAATACTATTAGAGTGATGAAACTTTTCAACACAGAAACAAAAGATCTACAAAATAGTAGTCACAGAGGGCCCTTAGGAATGTAGGGGGGCTTTAAACCCATAGCCTGCCACTGAAACTGATGTAAGCCCCAGGAAAGAAGCTTCCATTGGCACAAATGAATGCTTCCCTCCCAGGGCTTATTGCAGCATGGGAGGGGCATTTCACAAGGACCATGGCATGAAGAAAAAGGGTGAAATACACCCCGTGTGGTACAGTACCTCCCCCCCCCCATGGCTACTTTTTTAGTTAAGAATGCAAAGCCAAATGTCTCCAAGCATCACGGGGAAGGGAGGAGTGGGGAACAGGCTGGAGGGAGTGGATTCTGGTGGCAAAGGCACCTATCCCCTATTTCCTCCGCCCCCTTCCTCTCTTCAGACTTACGCAAGCAAATAGCTGTTGTGGATCCGAGGGGACCCATAAGTGATTAGGCTGCCTACCTGGAGCTTGTTCCAAAAGCTCCAGGCAGGTAAATGTACTACAGAGGCGGACTTCTACAAATACTTGAATACATATGTGCAATTGCGCCAACGAAGGGCATGCTGCATGCTATGGTGGGGGTCAGATGGCCAGCAAGTGGTAAGTAAAACCACTTACCACTTGCTGGCCAACTGACCCCCGCCATAGCATGCAGAATGCTCTCCGTTGGCGCAGCTGCATAGTATGGAGTGGCAGGGGAAAGGACTGGGCTGTACGCCTGTCATTACCTGCTGATGTTGGCCAATCACTGGCATTGCACTTCATCTTGAGCACATACATATTCAAGTATTTGTAGAAGTCCGCCTCTGTAGTACATTTACCTGCCTGGAGCCTTTGGAACAAGCTGGCCTAAGTGGAATCCAGAATGCATAAATGAACGTACCACTGCATCAGAAATATGTAGCAACAACGGACAAGTTCCATAACAGGAAAACTGGGACCAGGACAATCTTAATGTGAAATATACACATGCTGGTCACTGACTTGACTAAATATCAGGACACTTCTATTGATTTAAGGGAAAGGACTATATTAGTTGCAGAAGATGTTGAATCAAGGATTTAGCCACATTATTACTTTTAGCTAGACTAATTTCATTTTAGAAAAATAAACTCCGTGATTGCAGACTGCCTTATTTGTGAACACCTTATTTGTAATGATTTCTGTATCATGTGATTCAATTTATTTTGTTAAGCGCAACGAGAAATGTATGTTTGGTCCTAATAATCAGCATGCACTCCTGAAAACAAGTACAAAAAACTGGTTTCCATATAAACATTAAGCATATAAACATTATAATTGCGATTTCCTTTCAAAGAAAGTATAAAGGTAGCATGAAGCGTTTCAGGCAGGGGCAGTGTTTATTGATTGCTCCAAAGCAAAGACAGAGTTCATTCGCATTAAGAAACTCGGCAATCTGATTTTCACTAATAGAAGACTACTGAATGCTAACTTCTCCCTTCTCTGACATTGGTTATAAATGTCCTTTGTATCAGAAACTCTGTGCAATAACATTTTAATTCCATGTATTTCAAGAACTATTGATTGGCATGGGCAATCAGTTGGCCAGATAAAACAGCTGGCTATTACAAAATATTGCTTTCAAGGGTTCATAATTCACCTCTGCATATTTGAAGATAATAGTCCATCTGTTTATAAAAAGCAAGGGAAATAAAAGGCAACAGAAAATGAAAAAAAAAAGCCAATTCAGAGTTAGATGCTTTTAGTGTTCCTGTGATTCATTCAAGATTACTTACATGACTTGTGCAGTTACATTAAGCTAAACCTCGTATACAGTTCTTATTGCTATATAAGCAGAGGTCATTTTCTATGACCAAAATTGCTCCATGATCTCAGGGTGCATTATAGTTGGCTTCATGGAAAAGCAGGTGTGGTTGCTGATTCTTCTGCGACAGGGCCAATTTGATTTTCAGCCCATGATGCAGGGTTGGTCCATCCATGAGGCCAACTGAAGTGGTTGCCTCAGGCAGCAGGTTGGTGGCGGGCACCTATCTCTGCCTGCCTGCCTGCCTGCCTGCCTGCCTTCACTGTTCCTCCTCAGTGAAGAGGAGGACAGAGAAGAAGAGGAAATGTGGAGGGGAGAAGAATGCTGAACTAGATCACTGGAGAGTGGGAGGAGCAGAAGCTGACACATCATCAGGTAAAGGGGGCAGCATGCTGCCTCAGGTGTCAGGAGGTCTTGGGCCAGCCCAGCCATGATGTGATATCTGTTGAAAAGAGTGGGGCTAACAACTCTGGACTGCAGAGTCAGCTCTAATTAGGCTTACCAGATCTCTAACCAGGACAGAGTGCTAGACCTTTAGGAGAAGGAATGTGGGCAAGTATAGCTTGTTAAACCTTAGAGCACAATCCTAGACATGTCTACTCAGAACCAAGCCCCGCTGAAAACAATGGGGCTTGCTTCTGAGTAGACATGCCTAGGTTTGTGCTCTAAGGTTTAACAAGCTACACCTGCTCACATTCCTTCTCCTAAAGGTCTAGCACTCTGTCCCAGTTGGAGATCTGGTAAGCCTAGCTTTAATGTGTATTGATATCACCATGCACTAATGGCAATTTGGTCTTTTTTAGTTGCATGAATCAGACCAAAGAATCCCCCAGCGTAGA
Organism: Plestiodon gilberti rubricaudatus; assembly: GCA_026170595.1. Lineage (NCBI taxonomy): Eukaryota > Metazoa > Chordata > Lepidosauria > Squamata > Scincidae > Plestiodon > Plestiodon gilberti. The sequence goes on from JANXHW010000003.1 coordinate 144,005,690, forward strand.
TTAATTAGAGACACTGCCTATAATACAGCTAAGTCCATTGTACGCTTTTTCTACTGTAAAGGGAATTCCTTTATACCAGGTGCTCTTAAGATCTTTAAGGCTAAGATTATCCCCTCAGTGTTATTTGGAATACCAATTTGGATGAGGGCATGGGATTATTCCCTGGAACAGATTCAGGGGATGTTCCTACATAACATCCTTGGCCTACCAGGATGTGTCCCTTATGCCGCCCTTTGTTTGGAAGCAGGGATGTGTCGGCTGGAGCTAGTGGCTTGGCTGCGATACTTTAAATACTGGCTCACTGTTTATTATAGGACCAACACTGAGGGTTTGCTTCCATATCTTGTGTCTGACTCAGTTTCATCTAAAGAACTTTGGCCCTTAGAAAAGAAAATTAAGAGTGTTGGGTTAGATCTGGAAAGCCTGGGAAATTGTACCTTGGAGCAGGCATTTCATCAAATTAAAATTAGACTGCAGGACATAGATCAGCAAGAGTTGTGGGGAGAAACCATACAAAACATATAAAACCTGTTCCCCTCTCTCATTACAACTTGCGTTCAGCTGTGGACAAATGGCAGAATATCTGTTAATTCTGAAATGCCCCAGTGAGCGTAGGGCATTTTCCCTGGCCAGAAACAATGTTTTTCCTTCAGCTGTGACTGCTGGTAGATTTAGGGGTATTCCTCTTGAAAGTAGGACTTGTACCTGCTCTGTTGAGAGGTGGTGGTGGAGTCAGTGCAGCACATTATTTTGTACTGCCCTTTCTATTCAGTCTTGTGCAGGGTTTACCTTGAGGACCTTTTGATTAAGAAAACAGGTTGTGCTGACCCTGATAAGGTTCGGTTTATCCTTGGGGGGACTGAAGTGGAGCTAACAGAAAAGGTGGCCTATTATCTGAGTGCTATACTTAAGAGGAGAGAAAAGCGTTTTTCTACAGTATAGATTTTTATTAATTTATGAGATGTTATAATATTTTAATGTATAAAATACTGGCCAAGATTATTATTTAAGGTTCATGTTTGTATGTTTGTTTATGTTTACGTCTTTGTTAATGTATGTGTCTATATGTAAGATGCCAATAAAGGTTTTGGAATTGGAATTGGAATTGGACCAAAGAATGCCTGAAAAATGAGGGCCACACACTTTCCACCCATTTTTTAAAAAATGTGTATCAGTTCAGTTTGGATTATTCTTTTTTTAACTCTCTCCCCCCCCCTTCACCCATGATTAGGGACATGCACATCCTACTCCCCCTCCCTGTGTGTCTTTCCTGTTCTTCTAATCATGTGGGGAGTTGTCCAGTCTTCCCCCTTCACACATGATCTAAATACTACTTTTACACTGCAATATTATACACACTTTCCTGGGGTTAAGCATCATTGAACACAATGAGACTTACTTCTGAGTAACATGCATAGGATTGCACTATAAAGCACTCTAAACTTTAAAACCAATCTTACCATTTGAATTAGCCAATAGACAAAATGTAGAAAGGGTAAAATATGTTTCTAAGAGCTTCTGAGAGTTCTCCAGGCCCCTTGTGAAACTTGTTTGAAATATGTATTTATCTCCAGTATCTATATCCTGCTTTTTAAAACATCCCAAAGTGATTTACAATGAATCCACACAATCATCAAATGCTAAATTAAAAGCTTAACAATAAAAGCCTTAAACACGAAAACAATCAATAACATAAAACAGCAGCATAAAATCGCAATTACCATGTGGTGCTAATAGCCTTCAGGAATTTAAAAAAAAATGTTTTCTACTTCTGTTTAGAAGCAGGAAAAGAGGAAGTCAGCCTGATCTCCCTGGGGAAAGAGTTCCCAAGTCCGGAGCCCACTACTAAAAATAGTTTTGTTTGTTACCTTTCCTACATATGTATGCATGTACAGGCTACTATATCTTAAAATTAAGATAGGAAGTCGCTCTCAGGGCCTAACCAGAAGTTATTTTATTTTATTTATTTACATCTTTTTTTTACCCTGCCTTTCCCTTGCAAAGGCAAATGCCCACGGCAGCTTAAAAAAATATGTATATAAGAAATATAAAATATACAAACATAGAATATATAAAACATGCAATGTATAAAAAACTTAAATCATTCAATATCAGTTTAACAATGTAACGAAGAGTAAAACAAGATAATAGGATCTGCGGAACATCAAAGGAGTAGCACATCCAACAGGCAGGTTCAGGAGGCCATGGAAGGCCTGTTGATGCTGCTGCCAACCCACATCAAGTCAAAGGAAATGGAAAGTATACAATGCCAATTGCATTCAATGTTTTCCCTCCCCACTCTAGTTCGTTGGCTATTTTTTTGCACGTCGACAGCCATGCCACACGTCTTGTTCTAGACATTACTGGGGAGACCCAGAGATAAGTGGACCAGCTTCAAACACACGTTCCTCAAAACAACTAGTTAGGCCCTCAGCTATTATTCAGTAGGTAATTCTGCACACATATCAGCAAGTTGAAACATGTTACAGGTTGATTACCCCTTCTCCGGACATCCAAAATCCAGACTATTCTGAAATCCAGACATTTTGGGGGGCTATGATTTTTTAAAAACTTTTTCCAGAACCTGGCTGGCATAGTGCAAGGCATGCTGAGGCTCAAAATTATTAAAAATATTGAATAAAATGACCTTCAGGCTATGTGTATAAGGTATATGTGAGACATAAATTAATTTCGTCTTTAGACTTGTGTCCCATCCCCAAGATATCTCATTATATTTATGCAAGTATTCTGAAATCCAGACAACTTCCTGTCCCATGCAGTCCAGATGGTATTTCAGAATATAAACACTGAGTAAGGGTAGCAAAAAAGGCGGGACCACATTTTCCCTTTCCTCCAACAAACAAACTAGTTAAAACTGAAATGCGAACCTCATATTTTATTTTATTTTTCCTCTGAAAAACATTTTGTACTTCATGTATATTAAGGGAGGAACCTGTTCAACTCCAATTGAATGAAATGGGATTCTTCCCATTAATTTTAATGGGTGCGGAATCAGGACCGAACTTTTTTTTAGCAGTAAAACCTTCAGGGCTATTAAAGGTTATCATAGTAATAATCCTTTCAGAGAGTCCCTCCTCTATGTATGGCTTTCACAGACTTTGCAGGCCCTAAAAGCTCCAAGAGTTTTTATCATCTTCCCAGCCTCCAACAGAGCTATTAAGTTGTATCAAGTCAAAGAGCTCCTTTGGAAAGTGCTCCTAAATACACCGGTGCATAAAAAATTGACAGTTCCTATCTTGGTTCATTTTCAAAATGCCTAAATACTGTATATATTTAAAAGCTCATGCACCAAAGGAGCCATAAATGTCTATCATCAAGTAAAAAATATAAGCAATTTTGGGTGAACTCGCACAGGTCAGGTCCAGGGAAGAAAATTTCATACACAGGAAACTATGCTGAAGTAAATTTAAGAGTTCGACCTTGCATTTCAAATCAAGGGCATTCAAATTTGTTCAACCAGCATTATTTCAGGCAGAATGTCAAAGCATTCCATTGTGATTTAAAACATGCGTCAGAACATCATAATGGTGCTGCTGTAGAACTCATGCCAGAGAGGACTATATATGTGGATAGGAACACAGTAACACATCTAGAACAGGGCATTCCAAATGCCTGTTTTAAAAGTATTAAAATACAGCATACAACCCACATCTCTTATCCGTGAAGTGAAGCGGTATCCCCCCTCCCCCGTTGTCAACTGAACCTGAGTTTTACTCATGTGATGCAACCATCAATTCACAGACCAATTCCGATGGACATCAGCAAATAGGACTGTATAGGAATAAAAATTACTCTCACAAAAATGACAAATATTTATATCCTGTTTTTTCTCCAAGGAGCTCAGGTTGCATGGAAGATTCTACTCCCATCCAGCTTCATAAGAACTCTGTTTGGCCAGTCCCATCTAGTCCAGTAGCCTGTTTTTCCTAGTGACCAACCAGATGCTTCTGGGAAACCCACAATCAAAGTGTGAAGGCAAAAGCCCTCCACTGCTGTTGCCTCCAAACATGTTTCCCCAGAACCTGGGGTTTCCATATATTGTACCTACTGACAGACCTCTTGCTTCATGAGTTTCTCCAATCCCCATTTAAAAACACTTAAGCTGATGGTCATCACCACCACATCTTGCGACAGTGTTTAGAAGAACCTCACGAAAACCCTGTGAGGTAGGTTAGGCGGAGAGAGAGCATGTAGGCCCAAGGTCACCCAGTGAGCGCCATGGGTGAGTGGGGATTTGACTTGGAGTCTTTGTGGTCTAACCACTATGCAACACTTGCTTCATGCAACCCATATGAATCCGCCTCACACCATCAGTCCTTGGACCATCTAGCTCAGTTTTGTCTCCACTCGACATACTGTATTTTTTTCTCCACCCTGTGTGAGGATGTCAGGGATTGACCCAGGGACTTTCTGCATGCAAAGCATGTGCTTCACCCACTGAGCTGTGGACACTCTCTCTGTACATTTGTGTATATACAGTAGTTTGTATCTGTGTAAACTCTTCTACACATTCACCCGAATGTACACATGCATTCTGGTTGTTGTTGTTGTTGTTGTTGTATGGAGTAGGAGTGGGGCCAGAGACTACAAGTGAACATCATTCCAATCCCACTACAGTGAATGGGATAACGACACGACCAATCAGATCTGGCTATGTGATCATATCACTGAGGGAAAATAAGGGCAATATAGTGTAAATGAATGTGGATAGTTTTGCAAGGAGTACCAGGAAATCATGAAAAGAAAGGGCTTTTCAGCACTGCCAAAAATGTTCATGGAAAATTGACAGCAGTTTCACTTCTGCTCTGCTATTCGACAGATACTAACCAATGTCTGAAGCTATCCAGATCATATTCCATAGGTTGCTTATATTAAATTGAGGTTTCTAATTCAGGCCACATTATGGAGAAATAGCCACACACTGCCTGGGATTCATAATGTTGCCAAAGTATATGCTACTCTGACTCTTAAGCATCGTCAAGTAACTTTGTTGAAAGGAATGCTATATAGACAATATATGTTCCAGAAAACTGAATAGACGTTACGTATGTCTAGTCCTGTTACTGCTTTGTTTTCTAATCCTTTTTCTTATGCTCTGTTTTGTACATCTCCAGTACAGCTGAATAGAAAATGTTATCATATAAAAGCAAGCCATTAATCCAACTATGACAAAAATTAAGATATATTTGTCCTTTAAGGCTGTCTGCCTCAGCTCTGTTCAACTATGGAGGTCAATAACCTGTAAGTGTTTAATGAATATTGCTATAATGTTGCTTTCATTATTGAATTAGAAGAGGCTTTGAAGGAGACATAAAATGGCTTGATGTGTTTTGTTTTATATTTATTAAACATCACAAAATGTATATGAATTATTTTCCAGCTAGTTAATATTTTGAAAGAAGCTCAGCATTTGCATACGATTTACATAAGAAAAAACCCTTTCAAAAATAGTAATAAATAATAATCTTCCAGCTGCTTCCATGTATCAATGAAGACATGGTACACTTTTAGAAATTCATAACAAATGTGAAATAGATTTATTACCGTGAGCTATTTCACAGTTCCTCTGCTTTGCTTGTTATGGCGTAATTTCATGTGAATATTCTATACACACATTATTTAATGTTTATTATTCCTTTAGTACAAAAGGAACAGGAGAATCAATTAAGAATGGAGAGAGGAGAAAATTATGCTCGCATAATAGATGTTCTAGAGTAAAGCTCTGGAAAAAATATCCTGCTATGTGGGGACAGAGTGCACATAAATAGTTGAGAAAGTGCAACCCAGTTTCAGTTCTCTGTAAGTGTAATGGTTTCATATCAAGGAAGCTAGAACTACAGTTCTATGAGACGATAGGGTTCTCTCACACATAACTATGCCTGCCACTCTTACTGCATGTAACTATGGGTCTCTAACTATGGCTGCCATACTTTTTGAAATTCCTAAAATAATGATTTCTTACAGCTTCTTAGACATTACAGATGGTTCCGACTCGAGTCACTTGTGTCCGACTCGAGTCACTCGTGTCCGGCGCCGGCACCGCGGCTTTGCTGCTGCGCCTCCGCAGCAGGCGGCGCCTGGTTCGGCTGAGCCACGCGCTCCACCATCCTTACGCCTCTGGTTTCACAACTGTAAACAGAATACTGGATGAGACAGAGTAATTAGAAACATTTTCAAGGCACAAAGCCAGGGATAGAACAACAGGTCTTGTTTTCATATTTTGCACTACTCCCCACATGGACATTAATGGGCAGTCAAATCCTATTAAAAGAATGTGTGTTCTGCTGGCGGGGGGGGGGGACGGATGAAGGAACCAGGAGGAGGTGCCTGGATCATGGTGCGTGTCATCGTCGCGCTCATCAATGCCGACAGCGAGTGCAATGAAACCACCAATGTAGTTGCTGGTGGCCATGTGCACTCGCTGCTGGTAAAGACACCGTCCACCAGTCCACCAGTAAAGCAGTGGTGTGGACAGGTGGTGGGAAGAACGGGGGAGTTTCTGGATGGGGGGGAGGTGGTATGGGGGAGAGAGGGGGTAGGATTAGTGACACTCGCGTGCAACTAAATCCTATCCCTATCCCTTTCCACTGCCGTTACGTTATCATTAGAAAGGTAATTTAATGCAGAATGTAATGAAACAAACCGATTTGAATTATCTGTATTCTATCAAAAGGTATGGCCAAATACCCAGAAAAATAAAAGACAACTGCCTTAAGTAACAAAAGTGAATTTCCTTAACTCATAACTGACCAATCAGACTGATTGTTCCAATAGCCAATGAGGAGTTATGACACAGCATGGAACCAATAAGGTGTTAGTATGAGTCAGCCCTCCTTTCTATGTATCAGAGCTAATACTAGAACTCTTGTTCAGTTGTGTGAGTGTCATCAAGTTAGCCACTTTTTTGTTGGTTTTTTTGTTGGTTTGTTGAGTGACCTGTACTATTATATATTAAAATAAAGTTAATGGGAGTGACACCATAAACACCGGGTGACACCGACCCTAGTGACACCACTAGGGAGACGCAATGGGATCTCGTACCGGGTGACGCAAATCCTAGTGACGACTCTGGCTAGAGAAGAACCGAGGAGACCCATGGCTTTCCCCAAGGTAACAGAGGCTTTCCCCAAGGTAAGGGACCAAAAGTTCCCTTGAGGAGACCTCCAAGGCTGCCCCCCATGGGATGAAGTGTGTACCTCTTTGGTGTACATGCATCAGTGGGGGGATTTAGTTAGGATTGGGGCCTTAGATGCATAAGACATCTTGCGCACAAGTGCAATGCATAACCTTATACATAGGTCCACTCTCTTTCTTTGGATGCTGACATTTTGTTACCTTATGCATCCTCACAATATTCCATGATTCTGTCGTTATGTTTTTCATGTGTACAGAGCAGGAAGTGAGACTAGTGATGAATGAACTCTCCTAGCTCTGTTTGGAATCAGCTCAGTAATTACAAACTTGGCCAACCAGGAAAATAAACATTTTCTGAGAAATCACTTCTGGCACATGTTGGCATATGCATGATGATGGTGCCACACGTATGCACCTTATCACACTGCCCTTAGGAAATTGTAAATCCCAGCACCAGCTCTGATGGAGAACCTCTGGTAAATTCAGCTTTCTTGCTTCCCTGCAAAATGAAAAATATCAAACACATCTAGGAACAAGAGAAGGTTTTAGATACAGATGCTGAGGGAGGTGGGGGGGGGAGCACAACAGCCTTGTAAAATGTTTGCAAGAATAAGTTAAGCAATTAGATCCCAGTAGACCACATGCTCATCAAATAAAAGGCTTCTTGGTTGGGGTGGGGTGTCTGGTCACAGCAATCAGCAATAGTTTCAGCCAGAGTAAGAGCTTAACACTAAACTGTTGCTCCGCACATACACCTAAGAAAGCATCTGGCTTTGCAATGCATGTATTTTTGCAGCCATCAATGAGAATGTCGATGAAAGAAAGGGATTTAACACTGACGGCTTTAACAACAAAGAAATTCTGCATGTGTGCCTATAAAACATCTGACTTTGAGCACCTAGTCTGCTGCCTGCACATGTGCAGATCCTGAGCTAGAAAATAACTTTTGAGGGAAATGCTACTCAATAAGAGATACAGCCAAATGTTACAAGCTGGGAAAATTCATATTCCAAGCTAGTTAATTATGAACTTTTGCTGAGACCGGGAGGTATTGATTTTTACCTAGAGGCACCTACTGAGCCCATGGCTAATATGGTTTGAATTGAGACCCTTATTTCTCTTTCAGTTCCTTGTCCATAGTACATTCCATTTTCATTACTTTGGAGCAGGGGTGGGGAACCTATTTGCCGTGGGGGGGCCATTTCCCCATTGGGAAAATTGGCTGCGGGCCGCCCGTAAGGGTGGTCGAAATTTTTGGCCCCCCACCGCAAATTTGACACCCCCCCACGAATCTACCCTTCTAACCCACCCACCCACCCACCCACGGAACACTCTCCCTCCCACCCACCCACCCACGGACACTTACCTGAGGCTCCGGGGGGGTGGCGGTGGCGGCGGCGGCAACTGCCGCTGCCGCCTTCCCGCGTCAGCTCCAGTTTAAATCGGCCTTTCTGCAGCTGCACAGATTGCCGTTGAGGCCGAGAGGGCAATCTCTCGGCCTCAACGGCGATCTGCGCAGCTGCAGAAAGGCCGATTTTAAAGTGACTAGGCAGGCAAGCGGTGGAGCCTCCGGTCCCGCGGGCCGGATCGGTCAGGTCCCGCAGGGGCCGGACCGGATCGACCCACGGGAGGTTCCCCACCCCTGCTTTGGAGCCTACCACATTCTCCATGGTCTTCACTCCATGCCCTTGGGGGAAGAAACTCAACTCAGTAGTAGAGCACCTCTTTACATGCCCAAAGTCCCAGGCACCTCCTGGTACAGCTGGGCATAACCCCTACCGGAAATCTTGGAGAGCCAGTCAGAGAACACAATGCTGAGCTAAATCGACCTAAGGTTTGAGTCAATATAAGGCAGCTATCATACTGTATGTTCAGTCCAACACCGTTTTCTCAAATCATCACATTGCGTTAGCCAGTTACGTGAACAGTTAGCCAGTTACTAGGGGGAAAGGCTAGTATTTGGTCAGTTCCTAACCAGGTCATTTCCTAACCAGGCTATAGGGTTCAATATCTTTCAGTGTTTTTTTCCCCACCCTGCTTCCTCATCACTTTATTTTCTAGATGTTCCTATACCTCCAGGCCTCTTTGAGCCAGTTACTCCATCGCATATACCTTCTTCAAACATTTCTAAAAAGAACTTCTGGTTTCCTTTCATCTTCATCTTTTATTTAAATTCCCAACAACCTTCAGAGCTTTTCGCACATCTCTTTACTGAATGGATCTGGTGGGGATTTTTTAAAAGCACCTGAGGGATTTGCTCATTTAGTTCCCATTGAAAGTCAATAGGTCTTCAGTGCCTGACAAGAATTATTAGTTGTTTTTTTCAAACTACTTTCTCCTCTTATTCTTTCCCGTTTCACTACCAGCGGTCTATATTGGGTCTTTCCTGTTTCTTCAACCACTTCCATTAGTCTTAACATCATCAGTATCTGTTCTTAATCACATGGGGACTGGTTTCCCCCCTTAAGCTATGGGTAGATTATCTCAGTCTTGCTACTCATATTGATATTTTGGCGCAAAGATTTTGCTGAATTCAATCACCTCAAGCAATTGTAGGCCATAAATTATATAAATGATCAGATAGCCCGATAAATGATAGTGGTCACTGTACTGAATATTAGGGAAGCAAGTTTATACAGTTTACTCACTGGATCTTACAGTTAAGTAGCTATGTATACCCCCCAAAATGTGAGGTGTTAAAAAAATGTGAATGGACCAAATATTAGCATTTAATGTCACAAGCTTTCCAGGCTTGCATAGTTTTTAGAAGGCATGGGTAGTCATATCAAAAACAAAATACAGTATATCATCACATGCCCAGAGTTACATTAGGTTTGCTACACTTAGAACAAAGGATATGAAATTAGACCTTACTATGCTTTCTTTCAGTACTTAGAGGTGATGAGTGATAACCATCTGCAACCTGCAAGCACTCTGACATGCAAAGAGGGCTACTGCAGAGAAGGTATTCCCATTTACTTGTAGCACAGTGGCTAGCAGTTTGGGAGTTGGACTTAGACCTGGAAGATCCAGGTTCAAATCCCCGCTCAGCCACGAAGCTTCCTGGGTGACCTTGGGCCAGTCACTATCTCTCAGCCCCACCTACCTCACAGGGTTGCTTTGAGGACAAAAGGAGTGGAGGAAATATGTACACCACTCTGAGCTCCTTGGAGGAAGGGCGGTATAAAAATGTGAAAAATAAATAAATAAATAAATAAATAAATAAATAAATAGCAATCTGATCTGAACCAGGCATTTACAACAATGGAATGCAGTTATGCTGTGTGTGCCGCTGCAGTGTGCTGTGTGCGCCGCCACCGGCCATATTTGAACCGCCACAGAAAATGGTGACAGTGCCGGAGGCTCACCACCAGACCCAGCTACCTCCACTACCAAAGGTAAGCTGGCAGTGAGGGCGGGGGTGGGTGGAACAGGGTGGAGATCAGAGCCTCTGGGCTGTGTGGCATTGGCAGGCAGAGGGAAGATATTGGTTGCAACAGCTTTGCTGAAATCTCTGCTCCTGCTTGACACACACCCCTTGGTTCTACTCTGACTTGAACCAGCCAAAGAACTGGCCCAGATCTACATAGACCCACAGGAGACTATGGCATGGTGGAGTAATGTAAGTGGTCTGCCACCAGACCCTGCCGCAGTTGTCAGAGCAAGTAATTCAGCGGTAGAGGGCAAAATGGGGTAGGGATGGTGGGGAGGGGGGAGGCTGCGGGTGGGGGTGGATCCAGTGACAATGGCGTGTGCCAGACCCTATCCCTTCATTTTGCAGCCTCCCTGACCCCTTTCTCTCCTTGGACTTGTGCCATCTACACAGGCTTACCAGATCGTCGCTGGGACGGGAGCGGTCTACCCTTAAGGGGGCGGGGCGTGGGGGACCAGAACACAATGCGTTCTGGCCCCCCCACGCCCCGCCCCCTCAATGGTAGACCGCTCCCGTCCCGGCGACGATCTGGTAAGCCTGCATCTACAGAACTGGTGCAGGTCTGAGGAGATTCTTTGCATAGCAGGAGGCTTATGGAGAGGTAAGGGGATTTAAATCTCCTTTCCCCTCTGAAGCCTCCTGATCCCCTCCCCGCTGGATACAGCATGCTCCTTTTCAGCGAGACTGCACCAGTGGGGGGGGGAGCATAGGATAGAGTCCTTAAGCAAACTCTCCCAGTCTCTTCAACTGCAATAGGGGAATAAGGATGCTTACGTACGTTACAGTTGTTTAAAAGGCAAACTCAAGACAATATATGTGAAGCACTATGCATATTCAGGAAGCACTAAATATCACTATTATCTACCATCTCCATTGAAGTGAATGGAGTTCTGCATGTGTATTGGAGCTTTTTCAAAGCAAAAGACAGGTAAAGCAAGCCCAAAATATGCATAAAATTCCTGCCGTGTGCCAATCAGTCAATGTTTTTACCTATACGAGTTCACTTAATACTTCAGAACTACTGATCTTATTTATTATTGCATCTTTATGCTCACCTTATTTTAACCTTACAGTGAAAAGAGATGCCCCTTCCCAAGCCTTGCTTATGTATCATGTGGGTATATTGCTGTTTGCTTTGGCATACATATGATCTGAAGAGCCCTGGGAAAGCTCACTCATCTTCAGCAAACTTGCCACTTTGCTGCCAATATTTGATCTCCAATCTCACATCTTGTTTGTTTTGTTTGTGGCAAATTATCTTTATGGCAACATGCCTCCAAAGCAGATTTCATTGGTATGACAATGTGCTCTGATCTGGCCAAGAGAAAAATGCTTAATCCTTTCTAACAATGATGCCAGAGAGATTTCTATAAAGGTCCTTGGATAATGTAATGAGATGGTTTCATACCCCAAGTCAATGCATATTCAATAGGTTCAGCTCTTCGGAGTAAAAAAACAAAACAAAACAAAAATAACATGCTGGTTTATTATTACAAAGAGAATGTGCAAGCCAAAAAGCAATAGGGAATACAACCAGTATCATTGGATCGAGAGGCATACAAAACCCACTGAATAATTTTACTAATCTCATCATTTATTTCTTTTTGCATCTCTTGAAATTCTCACAGATACTTTGCATGAGCAGTCCCCTTCATATTCACTTTACATTTTACTTTGGATAGAATTTGGTGACAACAAAATTATTTTCAAAACTCCCTCAGGACATGCAACAACCCCTGAGAAATTGTATTGCACTTATAAAAACTCATTTGCCTTCCTTTGAAAATTCTCCGATTTTTCACCTCAGGAGGAACCTTAAAATTCACTTCGAATTCCATGTTGTGTAAAATTTCAGTACCAACTGCCCTGAGCAGTTTCAAATGTATGATAGAAACTCATTTATTTTGCCTGGGAAGTGTTGGAAGGGAGGTGGGAAAGCAGAATCTAAATTCCAACAGAAAGGATCCCTGAAATTCACTTCAAAATTTACTTTTTTTAAATGTCACTGCTAATTCTATAAGGAATTTTGCTCATCTCATGATCAAAGACCATTTCATCACCCTTGAAATTCCTACAGATGCATCACTTCAACTGGACCATCTAAATTCACTCTGACTGTTGCTTACAGAGAAATTAGGAGGCAATTTTTCTGATCCACTAGGAGGCTTTTACTAGATTACTAACAGCGCAATCCTGTGTAACTCTTGCACCAGTGTAACAGTAGATCCACCGTTGTAAGTGCACATGCCAGTGTAACTTGCCGTACACAGGACAAAAACCAGCATAATCCCCCTCGGATGCTGCGCATGCTCAGTTTGGATGCAGGATGGACTCCAGCGCAACTCCGCCAGCGCATGGGTCATTCTGGGGGTGTCTGAACGCTCCCAGAATGCCCCCTACACTGGCGGAGTTGCGCTGGCATCTGTCCTGTGTCCGAACTTTGTATGCACGGCGTCCAAGGGGGGGTTATGCTGGTGTCGGTCTTGTGTATGTCGGCGTACGGAAAGTTACACTGGCATAAGTGCACTTACACTGGTGGATCTACCGTTACACCGGTGCAAGAGTTACACAGGATTCGGCTGTAAATCAGAAGCAGTTGATTTGGTATGCCAGAAGTCTAGATAAAAAATAGAGTACAAATTAAAATCAGCCCTGCCACCATGCCTTTGGCAAGGATCCAAAGAGCTACATTAGTATCCCAAAGACTTGGGCATGGCAAATGGACCATTTTGCATTGTTTCTTTTGGAAAAGCAGGTCCCCGTGCATTAGCACAACCTAATTTATAACCCCCTTCTGCTTCAAAATGAGTTTGCTATGTGGCAGGAGGAGGAAGTTCTGCCCCAAGTCCTGCCCCAAGTCCCCTTTGACCAAGCAGGTCAAGTAGCATGGTTCTTTGGATCCTGTCCTAAACATTTTAGACATTAACAACCCAATCCTATGGGCTGCCTAATGCTGGCAGAGTCCTGCAGTCATAAATGGCTTTATGGCAGCCAGCTGTGAGCACCACCAGCAGCCATTTCCAAGCCACCACCATGAAGCGACAGCAGCATCGGAGGCTTGCTGCTGGCAGCCTGCACTGGAGCAGGTAAGCTGGTGTGTGTGTGTGTGTGTGTGTGTGTGTGTGTGTGTGTGTGTGTGTTTTCATGGGTGGGGAAGGGGACAGCAGGGGGAGTAACGGAGCATATCAGGAGAGAAACTGAGAGCACGTTGGGGGAGGAACTGGGGCCATGTCCGGGAGGGAGGGTGGATCTGGCAGCAGTGACTTTTGCAAGATCCTATCCCCTCTTTCCCAGGCTCCCCTGCCCCTTTTCTCTCCTTGGACTTGTGTCAGAAAAAGGGCTAGCATAGATTCATGGAGACCCATAGTCGATCTGGAACCTTACCAGGGAGTAAGTAAAAAAATACCTCCTGCAGGCTGTTTGATCGCTCCCCCCACTGGATGCAGTGCGTGCCAGTAGCGTAACTGAACTTGTGCCACTGGGGTTATAGGTGGGGTGACAGGTCATCACCCTGCCTACCCCATCACCGGAATGGCCCTGATCCAGAGCGAAACGGATCAGGGCCATTCTGGTGGTGGGCCGGGTGGGGTGATGATGCTCCGCCCTGCCCACCGCGCCATTAGCACGAGTCCAGCTATTCTACTGCTGCATGCACTGCCAGTGTGGCTGCATCAGTGCAAGGTATAACAGCACAATCCTAGCCATGTCTACTCAGAAGTAAGTCCCTTTGTGTTTAATGGGACTTACACCAAGGAAAATGTGTATAGGATTGCATATTTAATCTGCACAATGTACAAATTACCGTAGCTGCAAGTTTAAGAAAAGAAGCTCACCCCTAACTACTTAGCAATATTAACAGGATTTAGTTGGCAGCAGAATACATTGGCTAATGCCATTGTTTGCACTAGGAAAGAGAACTTTATTTTTATTAAGTACCATGACACATTAAACACAGATTATTAATAACGTTTCTCTTTTTCCTAAAAATGGTACCACAATCTTTATAAAGAGGCACGAATACACTTATTAATTTTCTAAAATCTCATTCCTGTTTCTCCAGTAAAATTACCAGTGATTGCAATATATGTTTTGCCTCAGAATGTGTCCTGCACAAAATTTCTGCTTCTAATTTAAGCTCAAATAAAAATGTGAATATGACTGAGTAACAAAAAGATCTCAGAGGTCACAAGGCCAATGTGAGTAATACAAACATTTGTTATCATTTGAAATAATGTTATGCTTGAAAAGACACAAATCCAAGGGGATTTTCATTTTTAAAATGTACAGAAGCTTTAATTTTACAGGTGCTGGAAACAAGGGTCATGAAACAAATGGGTTGTTTTCCAGCATTGCAATTACTTTGGCATTGGTCACAAAGATTGAAAAAAGCTCGATTCTGGCATTGGGGTGTCTCTGGCACTTCTTTACCCGACACCCTAAATATGGCATTTTTTTTCCAAAGAAGTTTGAACTCAAATTCAATAAAGCAAAGAGATGGAAAAACAAAGTGAGCATTGCTTGCTCTGAAGATAGCACCAGCAGCTGTCAGGAACATACAGCGCTGGGGTGGAGATTTTTTATCTGAGGGAGCTGAGCTCACGTGGCAAACCCAATACAAACCTTATGTCTTATCACGAGGACTGTTCCACATGATAGCTTATTTCATATGGTGCATATCTCACTCTGCATATTATTTTTAAACTGAAAAACATCCTAAGCATGACTTAAAGAAATGTAGGCATACCTCCAGGATCTGAGAAGTTATGATCTCACCACCCCACTGTTAGGGCACTGTCAAGGCCCACCCCACTGTGGGACTGTGTTGTTAAGACACTGAACTGAAGACTGGAAGGTCAGTAGGACAGCAGTTCGAAACCTGAGTGCCGCGTGACGGAATGAGCTCCCGTCTCCTGTCCCAGCTCCTGCCAACCTAGCAGTTCGAAAGCAAGAAATTGCAAGTAGAGAAATAGGTACTGCAGTGGCGGGACAGTAACAGTGTTCCATTAGTCATGCTGGCCACATGACCACGGAAGCATCTTCGGACAGCGCTTACTCTTTGGCCTTAGAAACGGAGATGAGCACCGCACCCTAGAGTCGGACACAACTGGCTCTCGAGCAGGGACACCTTTACCTATTACTTATGTGCTTGACTCTTTCCAACTAGAAACAGCGTGTCTTAAAGGTGTTACCGTTGGGCTGGATCATACCTAATATTAATGTTAGAAAAGACGCCCCAAAATGTAAAGGTGATTGACTTCTGTTGAAATGAGGGGTGCGTTTGCCCAGCTTCGGCTGGTGCGCCAGCTGCGGCCGTACTTGAGTCAATCAGACCTGACCACGGTGGTCCACGCCTTAGTGACTTCAAGACTGGATTACTGTAATGCGCTCTATGTGGGGCTGCCCTTGAAGATGGTTCGGAAGCTGCAATTAGTGCAGAATGCAGCGGCCAGGGTGGTCACTGGAGCTAGGCAGTTTGACTCTGTTGAGCCGCTGCTTCAGCGGCTGCACTGGCTGCCCATTCGTTTCCAGGCCCAATTCAAGGTGCTGGTAATGACCTTTAAAGCCCTTCACGGTTTGGGTCCAGGATATCTGAGGGACCGCCTTCTCCCATACATTCCAGCCCGCTCTCTTAGGTCATCTGAGGGGGCTCTCCTGGCGGTGCCACCTCTATCGCAAGTTAGGGGAGTGGCAACACGTGGGCGAGCCTTCTCTGCTGTGGCGCCACAACTGTGGAACTCCCTGCCAGGGGATCTGAGAACCACACCCTCCCTCATGACTTTTGGCAAGGGCTCAAAATGTTTTTGTTTCGTCTAGCGTTTGGGTGATGGGTTGTGGTCTGCCTCCTGTGTCTCAAGATGCTCTGCCATGCTGCTTCTCTGCTCCATACTGTCAAACCCCCCCAGTGGATTTTATTGTTTTTTAAATTTGTTTATGTATCTTTATGTATTTTAAATTTTTTATTTTAATCTGCTGTAAGCCACCTTGGGCATTTGCCTTTGGCATAGGAAAAGGCGGGATATAATTTTTTAAAATAAATAAATAAATAAATAAAATGTTAGGTATTGTATACTGAGATATGCTAAATTTTCATGGATGAATGTTTATATTGTTAAATTGTTAAATCTAAAGTTTTCTATGAAACGGAAGCTAGTTCAAGAGAAAATTGAAGGGAAATTGGTGGAAGAGAAAGACCTAGAGACAGCTACGCAATGCAAATTAAAAAAACGAGAAGAAAAACAGGGAAGAAACATATGCTGACCTAAAACAATCTTAATAAGACAATGAAGGGTATAAGAGACTTGTTGGGGACTAATCTACTAGTTGACACATGAAAAGAGAGGCAATTCTTCCATAGTTTCTGCTACAACTTGTTTGGAAATGGGCTGATTCAGATAATCTACCTAGCAACATTAATAATTAAGTCATTAATGGGAAAGAGAACTCAAAACAGTCAGCAAAACCCTCCATTCTTTTATTCAGCTTGCTAGAAGATAATTGGAGGGGGGGGGGGAGGAGAGGTTTTTCACTCCTAGCTGCCCTGAGAATCGAACAACATGGTCCTTTGTGGCTTCCCTACCAAACCATGAAAGTTGGTATTTCACTCCTCTGTCCATTGATACTGGTCTCTGCCTCGGTACTGGTACTAACATGGTTTCCAAAAGTCATCTAACCCTCTAAAAAGTTTGAGCCACATTTTCATAATTTTTTTTAAAAAATGATGATTTATGGTTATGCAAACTAGGTTTAATATGCATTAGGAATTCAAATGCTGTTGCAATAATTTTTTAGTAAAAGCTGCTTTTTGAACTACCTTTGCACATTTCTCTCCACGAGCCATAATTCTTCATCTATAGAGTAATTTATTTCTTCTGGTTTTAATATGTTACAGATGAATGGTTGTATGTCTTTCCTGTTAGAGCATTACAAGACAGGCCACTTTTGCATTAGGCTGGTACTACAACAGATACCTGTGGTGCTCTTCATGGTTCATGTGGTACTAATTTAAATGGGAAGTTGCACATATTTCATTGAAACACTTGGTAAAGCCAGCTTTCACAGAAGGGTGCAAATGATGGACTGTTCTCTGTGTGCAGCTGAACTGCTCTAAATGTGTCAGTGAGGGTTATGGATCATTTCATTCACCCATCAGCTCTGGTCCGCTGTGTGTACAAATCACAGTCTAGTGTCATCCAACAGAACATTCCTGACAATACTAGAACATTTATAGTACTGCCATTTTAATAGGAGTTCTGCAACCCTGTTTAAACAGTTTTACTTCTTTAACTCTTTCAGTCCCCTGTTGGAAACAGTATGTGGTTTCACCCACCTCTTGTGCAAAGCTTCTTCCTTTGTCCCTGGGAAGCTTAAGCAGCAGTGCCGCTCAAGTTCAACATGAATGTGTGGTCAGCATTTGCTGTTACCCAAACCCACGCAGGCCCACAGCTGAAAACAGCAGCCCTGTGTCCCATTTTCCCTTCTCTTCTTTGTAATGTAAAGGAATGAGACATGTGACGTGACATCATCATATTGCGCACTTCCTCTTCTCTCTTGCAGCAGCCAATGATGTGGAGTGGGAACAGGGAAATATACCACACAAGAATATCACACTGTAGGGAACATGAAGGAAACTCAGCAGCAGGGTGCAGTTTGTGATGAGATCCCTTGTTTTCAGGGACGTAGACTTGAGTCTATTGACTTGGACTTGAGTTGGACTCAAGTTGCATCAAGACTCGAAAGACTCGGCTCGAGACTTGGAGCCTTTTACGACAAGTTGAATTTTATTCAGGTTTAAACCCGATTTCCCCATTATAAATAGATAGAGACTTGCAACTCGCAACCAAAGACTCAGGACTTGGGGGCAAAGACTTGGGACTTGACTTGAGACTTGGACCCAGAGATCTGAGACTGGACTCGAGACTTGGAGTCAGAGACTTGATCCGCATCCATGCTTGTCTTTGTAACTTCAGTTCTGCCATCAAGAACAAATTGTATGAAACTTTCATAATGTTCTGTTGTTGTGTGCCTTTGTGTCTCTTCCAGAAAGCATTGGTATAGAATTTTCTGTACCATTAGGCTTGGTCCCATAATCACTTGAAATTTCCAGAGACAAGCCTCTTTTCTCTGTTTAGCTTATTTCAAAGATACATTCAGTCACTCACAGTGAGTGCTTTTTCCTGCCGCTTATTTCCTGTACAGCCAAACTGAAAAAAGAAATACTGGGCAATTTCAGAATATTTTCCTATTTCCTAGAAAACTGCATGAAGCTTTGGGCAAAGAGAATATTGTTCAGGGTTTCCTACCTTTCCATCCTAGATTCCAAAGAACTGTACGATGGAAAAGTTTTCACCATAAATCTAAAGACGAATAACTTGACTTATTGTAGCTTTTTAACGTATGCTTCATATTTTAGATTCACTGGTTATCTCTTGGATACACTACACAAGGGTATGCCAAACACATTTCAAATTGTACACAAGTAGGCATTTGTAAAGCAAAGGAGAAATCAGTATGGAAAAGATCCCTGACCGTCGGCCAAGGTATTACCATTTACTCAATTTCTCAGTTGTTCACTGCTCGGCCAATATTAGCAGTCTTTTAATTTGTCAAAGGTTCTGTGTGACGGCTCAATCCTGCTTAGAATGTGTATCCTGTGACCAGGAAGCTCTTCCCCCAGATTCCTGATGTGCAGACGTTAATCATGGCAAGAGAAAGGCAATTTGTACATACTCAAGAGTTATTCTGTTCTTCCTTTTTAGCTCACAAGTTTCTGGGCTGAGCCATGTCATTAACAGTAAGTTCCAGAACTAATGGCCCAATCCTAACATCTGATTTACAGCAGCAGGACAGTGTATAAATCAGCTGGCGATGACACACAGAGCACACCACTAGTGGCCATTTTAAATTAAAAGGGTGGCAGCGTCAGAGGCCCACTGCCATGGCTATCCACCTGCTCTGGTGCAGGTAAACCAGTGCAGGGAGCAGTTTGTTGGCAGGGAGGGGAAGGAATAGGGCATGTTGGGAGAGGAACCTGGGGCGGGGAGGGACGGGTGGATCCGGCAGCAGTTGTGTAAGCTGAATCTTATCCCTTCTTTCCTAAACCTCCTTTTCCCTCCTTGAATTTGCCAGGTGCAAGGGAGTAGCGACAGGATACAAGTATCTTGTTGTCTTGTGCTCCCTGAGGCATCTGGTGGGGCCCCTGTGTGATACAGGAAGCTGGACTAGATGGGCCTTTGGCCTGATCCAGCAGGGTTCTTCTTATGTTCTTATGAATGTTGTAGTATTATTATTATTATTATTATTATTATTATTATTATTATTATTATTATTATTATTATTATTATTTAGTAGTAGTAATAGTAATAATAATAGTAATAGTAATAATTGAATTTCTATCCCGCCATTCTGCTTACAAAAATTAAAATACATACAAATCCATAAAAACAATTACTGTACTAGGTAACATTAAAAACTCCTAAAAACATTGATACAAACTAAAAGCAATAAAACGCAAAATCAACAAGCTTCTAAAAGAGGGCCGACCCTATAAAATCTTTAAACTAGGCAGTAGCTCAGAGGGTTTGTTTAAAAAGAAATGTCTTCAGACCCCGCTGGAAGGCCTCTAAGGAGGGAGCAGTTCGTAAATTAAGAGGGAGAGAATTCCAGAAGGTGCACTGCTTAACATGTATTATGCTACAACAACCTGGTATGGTATGGATTATTGTCCGCCTCATATTGCAGCTGAGGCTGAAAGGGAGTGGCTTGCCTAAGGTCACCTAGGGAGTTCATGACCTAGGGAGTGAGACCTGAACCAGGGATTTTTTGCAAGCCAGTGGAAGGAGTCTTTTTTAACATAAAAAAGCATACGGGGCCACCATTTGGATCAAAGCTGCAGTGGGGGCAGAATACCTACACCCCCTGTCCCACCATGATTTCACCAAGATTTGTGGGCCCCCTCTTGCTATTCAGAAATAAAGCTAAGTTCCCATCTAGGGACATTGCACAATTAGGCACACGTCTAGTTTGGTCCTTTTCTGCTATGTTACACCAGCTCTCAAAGTATGAGCAGCAAACAGTTTCCCAAAGTAATTTACTCCCTTCCTTCTTCAAGCGCATGCCTAAACAATTTTATTTCCTGTGAAAAAGAAGGGGGGGGGGAGCCATGCAGTTTCCTCTGGAGAGAGTATTCCAAAGTCTCGTTACTATGACAGAAGTGGGATCTGCCTCCAATTGCCTCCTGCATCACATGGGATCAACTAAGCTGCATGTTAGCTCTTACCAACTCCAATATTAACTGCAAAGAAACAACACCAGGATTACCGTATTTTTCGCTCCATAGGACTCATTGGACCATAGGACGCATGCATCCTATGGAGCAAAAAATAGGGGGGAAAAGGTTTTTTTTAATAAAAATAAAAATAATAAAAAATGTAAGCAAAATACACTTACTGGGGCTTCAGGGAGGCCTGCAGAGGCTTGTGCAGGCCTCCCCAATCTTCATTTCAGCAAAAAATGGCCATTTTCGGCCACTTCCGGTTTTCGTCAAAACAGGAAGTGGCCGAAAATGGCCAGTTTTTGATGAAATGAAGATCCGGGAGGCCTGCACAAGCCTCTGCAGGCCTCCCTGAAGCCCCGGTAAGTATTTTTTCTTTACTTTTTGTATTATTCGCTCCATAAGACGCAGGCTTTTTCCCCCTATTGTTTTTTGGGGGGAAGTGCGTCTTATGGAGCGAAAAATACGGTAGATGAAAAGGAGAAGTTGAGCTGAGTATCATCAGCATGTTAATGACATCTCACTCTAAATCCTCCGACGATCTCCTTCAGTGGCTTTAGGTAGATTGTAGGCATCATAGGCGATGATGGAACACCACATAGTAACAGTTAGAAGTCTTGCTGCACCACATTCCTGGACCCCTCCACCAGACAAGCGGTCCAGAAGGATATGGTATCACAATATGCCAAGAGGCGCAAGTGAACCACTAGGGTCACGTCACTCACTCACATACACGCTTTCCCATCTCTTGGCATCCCTGTGTCAAGTTCCTTCTCCCTCTCCAGAATGCCTAGTTCAGGTTACCCCATGATGCCCTGATTCCATTATGATGTGCAATTCTCCACCCACCCATTACACAATTGACTGCCACTGACACACAGAAGGACACATCCTAACGATGTCAGGTCATGGGGTAAGTTAAATGAGATACTATGAAACGAGGAAGGACAACACAGGATTGCCATTTCTGGCAGCAGCCCTGCGTTCTGTGCAACGACATGTCGTTCCAGCCTGGGTGAACAACTCCTCCTAATCGTAATCTATATTAGTAATCCGTAGTTAGGTGTGATTAACTGTTCTGCATAACCATATGTGACATGATATTTAATTTCACCGAGTGAAGACGATGCCAGCAATGCATCTTCTGAACTACAAAACTGCGGTTTGATTAAAACTGTACAGATAAAGATCAGGCTCTCCTGCTTCACTGGCATTTGCCTTGCAAAGGACGTTAAAACAAATGTGGTCTTTTGAAAGGGAAATCTAACACCCCCCCCCCCATTTAACACTTACTTTGAAAATGCCAAATTGCAGGAACGTTTTAAAGTCCAGAGTGCATTCTGGGGCCCTATACATTGCAATCCCAGTTTCCACAACGTTATGCAATGTGCGGGCTGGCTTTAATGGAATTCCTAAGCAATGAGAAAATCACAGACTCTTTCCTCCATTGATATCTCACAATGGAACAAAACTTGGAAACCAATGTGGTTTTTTTAGGAGAACCCTGAATAGAACCCCTTAACGGTGTTCAGTTTTCAGGAGTTGGCATGTTGTTCAGTTTGGTCCAATTATCAATAAATAAGAGGGATTAGCTGTTGGTAATGGTGTAGTGGACAAAGGGTGGAGGTCACATGCAGCGAATTCAGCAAAGTGAGAGTGTACTTAGGAGGGGGAAAAAAGCTTTTCTAAATTAACAATAAAAAGAGATGATTAGGTTAACTGTTTAGTTTCTAAATCTGGCTGATATGAATTTGCAGCTGAATTATACCCAAAGTGCTACGTCAAGGTTCATCTAACTTCCATCTCCTTACTTGAAAATGATAATTTAGCCCTTCATCGGACTGACTGTAGGGGAAAAAAAAAGTATAAATAGCAAAGTATCTGAGAAATAATTGAAAACGACCTTGAGAGAGAAAATCCAGCAGAAAGTCTTGGTTTTTCTATTCACCTGGACTGAGCAACGACATCCTGTGTTCAGAGCTAACGTGATACAGAAACAAGAAATCTCAGAACTAGAAATAGGAGATCCCAGACCTTCAATCACTTCACTGTATCTACCGGTTTCAGCAACCAAATAGCTAAACGTAATGAATGGGCCTCAAAGCTCACAGATGCTTGTGTTAATTATGGGTCGTCTGTATATTCATGACACTCAGCAATCTGAGAAGAATGAGCTAAAATCTAGAGCCACGTGGTGTGCCTTCTCTGTGGTGTTTGGATATGGAAGGCCAGCATTCCAAGCGTGGCTGAGTCATGAAACTCAGCGATGGCCTTGGGCAAGTCACTGTATCTTATCTCAAATCTACCAACTTGTGACCCATAAAGGCAAACACAACCCACCAGTCATCTCTTGTAGCCTGCCAAATGCTTGACACCACCCTGTTGTTTTGGTCCCAGGTAGGGGATGCAAAGCCAAGAGTTTTGTCAAACCCTCCATAAGTATGTATTCAGTTTCGGATACAGGCCTGGGAGGGGGGTGGGGATATTGGCAGTGCGCGCCGCCGATATCCTAAACCCCTTCCCAGGCCTGGCTGGCCTTACATGGCCTCCCTGGTTGTGTGCACATCTGCTGGTGCGCATCCGAGGAGGTCCATTGGGGCCGTTGGAGCTTACACCGGGGGAAGGGGACAAACATCCCCTTCCCCCAAAGTGAACCCTGGCCCCGCCGGCACGGGTTACATCATGCTTACAATGCAGCGGCCAGCCATTTCGGCTGGCTGGTGCATCTTACGCATGATTGGGCTGTAACTTGCTTCACACGGTTTGATGTAACAAGTTGGAATGTACTTTGTACATCTAAAGGTGAGATTGCAAAACCATCTCCTGCTCTATATACCGATTCTAACTTGCTAAAAGATTTTTGCCACATTAGCTGTCTAAGAGCATAGCAGAAAAGATCTGCTAATATTTTGTTACATTTTAGCTAATGAAATCTTTGTTGATGTTATACATCAGACATCCGGTTATTTAGAGTGAGTTAGATACAACAGTAGCTGCAATCCAATTTTACTATTTGGGCAAATAGTTTGTAAGAAGAATACAAGAGCAATGACAGAATATTCATTTTTTAATTGCTATGTTTTTCTGCTAGCTCAATTCCTGGACATCCACAACCTCACTTCAATACAGATAAATTAATATTTCAGGTAAGTTTTTAAGCCATAGATAATATGTCAGCTAGAGTAATGTCCCATAGTAGTAGTGCCATTAAAAATCACTAGCTCAGGCTGCAGTGCAGAAGATGTTTAAGCTTTCAGACTTGAATTAAACTAGTTTAGTAGATTGATTGCGGTGGAACAGTAAGAGCTCAGAAGGAGAATTGTCATGGAACTTTGCCTGAAGTAAATTTGAGGTGAATTTGGAGGGTTTTGCTTAGGCAAAACAATGAAGTATGTTTGAGGGAAGCTACAAGACGCAGCATAAGCTGAAATATGTTTTAACCATTGTGCTAATGTCAATAGGCTGGGTTTCTGTTATCCAGTTGAAAGGGAAATTAAAACTCTGCATATGCTCAGAGGAATTCTTCATTAGTATTGTATGTGTTTCTGTACTAATCATTATGCCAGGAGTGAGCCTTGTCACGTATCAAGTCCAATGTAATTAATGGGGGTTGAGGAGTTACCATCTTTCCCTTGTGTCTTCTAGATTTGTAAAATTTCTTAAAACGTTTAAGTATGCTTAAATGAATAATAGCAACAATGTGAACACCCAGATATAAGATACGCCTCCTCCCCCCCATCTTGGTGAGCAAAAAAACTGAGAAGCATTGCAATATTCCATGATGCTCAGTCTGCTAGGGAGTGAGTAATTCTCTGCATGATATGGTCTATCACTTAATTTAGTTAAATTTTAGTGTAAGCTATAATGCCATCTGCTTCCCTGCCTATGCTTTGTGCAAGAAGCAAGTTTCGTTTTATGTAATAAGTGGATAGTCAAGAGATAAAGGTTACCGTAGTTTAAAATAAAAGTCTTCTGGATCAGTTGATTTAATCCGGAAGCCCTTCCCTAGCAACCCAGATACAATGGGGCTAGTTGTGTATGTTAAGCAAGCAGGAAAGGCAATCTGCATATTCTCAAGGCCACTTTCATCTGTATTATTTCTTTACATTATAGGTACAAACATTGGCTTCTTGCAATGAAAAGAGAAATCTCTTTTCATTGCAATCAAAGAAATCTCTTTTCAGGGCAAGATTTTACTGTTTGCTCATTGGAGGCAAAACCTGGTAGGGGATGGGATTAAAGGTGAAGTCATTTCCTGTTGGAAAAAGCAGGGAGAGGAGTATCATTTGGGTTTTCTGTTTTAGGTGCAATAATGCCTAGGTTGGCCCTATCACAGGCATGTTCTGTTTAAGTAAAACTGTGGATCCATTGATACAATCAGCTGAATTAAGTTGGTTATGGCCCAATTCTAACAGTTACTAGTGCTGGCAGAGCATGTGCTCCACTGGCGCAAGCTGTCACAAAAGCACTGGAAAGCACTTTGTGACAGCATAACATGTAGCAGCACCGGCGGGAAGGCCAGATCTTTCCCGTTGGCGCCAGTGCATGGAGGAATGCCTGCTGGACAAGGTAAATCCTGTGCTGGCCAGTGCAGGGGTGGGGGAGGACAGGGAGGAGCGGCACAGGGCAGGGGAGGGTGGCGACGGAGGTAGGGTTGGGCAGATCGGACCTGGGAGGGGGTGGGATCAGCGGTGCTGGCATGTGCCATATCCTTTTCCCCCTTCCCAGGCCTGATCCACCAACACTGATCAACTCAGACTTGTGGCAGAGATATCCCTTAATGTCCCCCTGCCCCGAGGAGACCTCCCGCCTGATAAATTTTCCCACGGGAAAATTACAGCGTAATTTCAGGTTACAGCGTAACCCGTAATACAGGTTACAGCGTAACCCTCACTAGCACCACTGCATCAGCATGGGGGACTTAGGATTGGGCTAACAGTCTAGTTTTCCTTGGTCTGGACTACTTTAGGCTGCAGAACAGAGTTGCATGTTTGAATGCTCCTCTTTTTAAGGAAAAAAAACCCTAATTTTTTAAAAAAACTCTCTATGTAGATAAATATTTTGTGCTAGCTAAGTGAAACCTAGGCTTAGCCCTGCTCTCTGATGTCTTCATTTTCTATGTGCAGAGATATTTGTTTTTCATGGCCACTTCCCTTCCCCCAATCCATGCCCTGCCACACCTGACAGCACACATTCCAGAAAACGCTTTAGCACTTGAGTCTACTGACCGTGTGCACAAGCAAGATGTTGTACTCAGTTCTCTTTAGTTCCAAGTCAGGACAAGAGCTGACATCTCAATTATGTTTCCTACCTGTACTTCTTGTGATTACCTACAAGCATGCTCTTTTTTTTTTTTTTTTGCGTTCTGTCCATGCCGGTGAGCTTCCATGTCTAGGAGCATCTGAGAAGATCAAATGGCTTATATGACTCACTCATATAACACATTTTCATGCTTACCCAGTCATGGGAATCACCCAGGGAATCAGCCCATATCTAGAAACTCGATCACGTGAGTTGGCGTGGAGAAGGCTTTTTATCTGTTTCCCTTGAACCACTTTGACACATCTTCTCTGGATTTCACCCAGTGGGTGTTAAAAAGGAAATGACTTAGCTAAGCACATTTGTAGATTCCTGCTGTTTTGAAACAGTTTTAAAAGTGGTATCAGGCTCTGATTTGAACTTGAACTGAAAAGGAGTGATAGGCTGCCGTCTAAATATTACAAAAAAGGGGGAAAAAACCCTTTTCAGGAAGGCCTACCATTATGAATGGATGTGCACCTGAGGGAAACATCAAAGCAAACATGTCCTCCCCTTTGAACTGCATTCTCTTTCAAGCTCAATTTTTCTCTCAGTTTCTCTTTTAAAAAAGATATTTTCCAATGCTATTAGTATCCTCCTGGTGCATCTCTGCCAGTAAAAACTGTTATTCCATATTGCTCTTGAAGGCTGAAACAGGTGGTGCTGTGAGGATAGATTGTGCGGTAGATATACAGTCAGAAACTTTTCAGCTTCAAAAGACTGGAGTGGTTCAGACCAGGGGTCTGTTGTGACAACCTAATCTAAAAATCAGCACAACATCACAGAGCACTGGTCGTAGTATTTAGCCTACAAGGCCCTTTGTACGGCAAGTCAAAAAAATAAAAATAAAATAAATCTGTCTTAAATTGTGTGCTAAAAAAAGAACACATTGAGTTAAACCTGCTTTGAACTAAAGATATCAGCTGATATTTCTTGGCAACTTTCTCAGTCTTCTACAGTCAGGAAAGCCTTTTTCTCTGCCTGCGGAAAAGGCAGGCAGAGGGAGGAAAGAAGAAAGGAGAAAAAATCTATTCCTTACATAAGAACATAAGAAGAGACTGGCTGCTGGATCAGGAGAAAGGTCCATCTAGTCCAACTTCTTGAATCACACAGTGGCCCCACCAGATGCCTCATGGAGCACACAGCCAACAAGATAACCTGTTTCCTGTCACCACTCCCTTGCACCTGGCACAGAAAAAACCTAATTCTAAAGCCAGTAGGTTGCTTATGGCTTGTAACCTATGATGGTCTTTTCCTCCATGAATCTATCCAAACCCCTTTTAAAGGCATCCAGGCCAGGTGCCATCACCACATCCTGTGGCAAGGAGTTCCAGAAACCAATTACATGCTGGGTAAAGAAATATTTTCTTTTGTCTGTTTTAATACTCCCTCCACACAATTTGAGTGGATGTCCCCTAGTTCTAGTCAGTGGCGTCACCAGGGGCGTCGCTAGCCCTCTGGGCGCCCGGGGCACGGGGTGCCCAAGCGCCCCCCAGAAGGGCCCGAGCGCCCCCCCCCAAAAGAGCGCCCCCACCCAGCCCCCGCCCCCACCCCCACCACTCTCATTACCTTCTTCAGCCTCCCCGCCGCCGCCGGCCCCGCGCCGCTCACCTCGGCGCAGCTGTTTAAAAGTCGCGCTGAGGTGAGCGCGGGGGCAGCGGCGGCGAGGAGGCTGAAGAAGGTAGGGAGAGCGATGGGGGTGGGCGCCGAGGTGAGCGGCGCGGGGCCCGGCGGTGGTGGTGGCGCCCCGGCTGAAGATGGCGCCCCCCGGATGATGGCGCTTGGGGCCCTGGGGTATAGGGCCCCCAGTCTAACGACGCCTCTGGGCGTCACACCCCCGCGTCACCCTGGGCCGGGAGGGCGCGCATCATCCCCTGCCGGCGCGTGTCACCCCCGCTGCCCGTGACCCCCATGCACCCCCAAACATTTGCGGTGGCGCCTTCGGTGGCACCAAAGACTTACCCCCTCTTCCGCCTGCTCCTCGGAGCGTCCTACTCGGCCCTATGCGTCATTTTTTTTGTATTTCCGTGCATGCGCACAACACTTCTGAGGCCAAGAAGCTGCGCTTTTGCCCTCCGCAGCTTGTACACATGTGCGAAAATGCAAAAAAATGATGCATAGGGCCTTGTCTTAAGGGGCCGGACCGCCAGCCGGGGAGGACGCTCCGAGGCCGTCTCCCGGCCTCAGAGGGTGACACACGGAGCCGGCGGAAGTAGGGGTGCGCGCGGGGTGATGCGCGTCACCCCTTAGTGCACATCACACACACCCAGTAGCCCGCCGCCCCCGCCATGCTCCAGCGACGCCACTGGTTCTAGTGTTGTGTGAGAGGTAAAAGAACTTCTCTCTATCCACTCTCTCCATCCCATGCATAATTTTATATGTCTCAGTCATGTCCCCCCTCAGCTGCCTTTTTCCTAGACTGAAGAGCCCCAAACGCTGTAGCCTTCCTTTCCTTTCCTGCATTCTCTTTCAAGTTTTGGAAGAACTTCCACTGCCCAGAAGGCCAACCCTTTCCCTTCTCATTTGGTCTTTGGTCAAGTGGTAGTAGACTTGGAGTAACATCACTTATGGCTTCTCCAGGAAAAATGGAAGAACAGGTTGGTTTAGAAAGGGTTAGACCCAGAGAATCAGTCCCCTCCCCCGAGTTTCCTACTTTTTCTTGTTGTTCGGGTTGCAGCCACTGTCAGAACTTCGAGCCTGAATACTGCTTTTCACTGCTGTGGCCTATCCATCATTTGCATGGCCAATTCACGCTGGAGCCAAATCAAATAAAGAGTAAAACAAGATTTGATCCTTGTTTGCCCCTCCCCCACACAACAACAAGGGAAAAATGTCTTGCTAAATCCCACAGGATTTGTAAATGGGGATACGGAGAGAGTTGCAATAGAAATTTAAATTAGAGGAATTTTAGTCCTCATAAATTCTCATAGTCCTCATAATAAGTCCTATAGACCAAGGGTGGCCAACCTTTCAGCATGAATTCTCCTGGCCCTTTAATGGTTGTATAGGTGAGGGCATTTCAGCAGGTGCAGCTGCTTTAGCAGCACCATCAGCACTTGCAGCTGCCAAGATTCTGGCTTCTGCACAACTCTTAAGAACACGGAGGGTTGGCCACCCTTGGTCTATAGGACTTATTATGAGGACTATGAGAATAGCCATGTAGGACATAAGAAAAGCCATGCCGGAGCAGATCAGAAGTTCAGCTAGTCCAGCATCTTGTGTCCCATGGTGGCTAAGCAGATGCTTCTGGGAAGCCCACAAGGGTGTTTGGAAATGTATTCAATCATTTTTTAAACTCAACATGGGAAAGACTTAAGAGCCAATCCAGGCAATGTCGGTCCTTACACGCACCCCTGGGTACACAGTGCTTGTGAGACGAAGGAAAGTTGGAGTAGTGCATGCAGGACAGTGTGAGGAAGATGCAATGGACAAGGGGATCTGCTCTTGATGACAAGGGTTTCCAACTGCTCCCAATACAGATCAATGCTGAATACAAGACTCTTGAATTTCTCTCGCTCTAGTTCCCACCTGCTGTTTTTCACCCAGCACACACACACACACATCCCCAAAAGATGTATATTTTCTGCAGTCGGCAGAATACTGTAAAATGCGAGGGAGCAACATGATGCCTGCAGCGATATTGCTTGATTAATATCCAGCAGTTCTTTAAAGGGATCACATGAACTTTAATCTGAAATGTGGCTTTGAATGGTTAAGGATGGGATCTGTTGCTAGGAGAGTTGTCAAACCACTGTGGTAAATTTAATGTGTGATAAGATGATAACCTTTTGTTGGCATCAATACTGAATTCATGGATCCTGATCCCAGCAAATAAATCCTTTCCTTCCCTTTGTTATTACCTGCTGCTGTACACCAAAGCCCTACACCACGTGTAAAGACATTTTAGCACAATGCTTTTTCATGTAAAGCACACATACTGTCAAGGTCTGACCACATCACTGTTTGCCTTGGGCTATCTCCTGTACACCTCCTGTATTCTAGATTTTCTCTAGAGGTTGTCGTTTTCTAGCATTTGTAAATATTTCAGATACTTGGAGTGCAAGTAATCATTTTCAAAAGCCACCTACAGCTATTATACCTAGGTGCGACAGCATTTAGTCACCATTATTTTCTCTATTACCATTCTCAGTGATTCAAATCCTATAATGCATGATTTACTATAATTTGAAATCACAGTCTATTTACAGCCATTCTAAATAGAACAGCAGAACTGAATCTGGCAAACAAATAAGCATTAGGAGACATTATGATGAATGGTATTCTTTGCTGTTTGTCAGGCAAGCCTATGGATTTTATTCAGAACATATTTGCCCCAATGAATGTGTAAATGGCAACTGCCACCATTCTCTTATCTTTCTTTTAAAAAATTAAGAAAGAAGAGTATTCCAAGTTAGAGAATGTAAGTTTTAAATGTAACGGTATATTAAATTGTGTATGCTTTTTTCCTTACTCAATGTTTTCTCTATACAAGAAAAGATTCTTATTGACTCCACAAATCTGTCTATTAAAAATAAATTCTGTATATAATACAGTATTGCAAAATTACACCAAATATTATTACTAACGTTTTGTATAGAATGGATATTGGGAACCATTATTATTTTTGAATAAGTATCTGTTAAGGGACTCAAACTCACTCCAATCCACTGCATACACTCTTTTAATATAAGGTGCAACCCAATCCTGTATGAGTGTATTTAGAAGTAAATTCCACTGAGATTACCTTCTCCGGCTGACGTTCTAGCACCTTTTCCTCTGGCTCTGACTGCCGTAAAGCAGTCAGCGCCAGTTGTAAAAGGCACTTCAGCCACGCACTACTCAGCATGCTGCCAGAGACACTGGCAGCAAGGCCAGAGCCTTCTCGCAGGCACCAGCAGATCAGGAGCCGCCCGCCAATCCTGGTAAGATGGTGAGGAGCTGGGAGGGGTGACAGGAGGATGGAAAGGGGTGGAGAACGGGGGTGGGGGAGAGTGGAACAGGGTGGTGATGGGAGCAGGGAATGGGTGGATCATGTCTGGGAAGGGGGTGGGTTCGGTGACAGTGGCGGCCGCCAAATTCTAACCGCTTTCCTGGACCTGATCCCACAGTGCGGATCCATGTGGACCTGCACCAGCTATTTCGTTAGCGCAGGTCTGAGTACACCCCATGCCACAGAAGCTTGCCCCCCATGTAAGAAAACAATGTTTCCCTTACCCAGAAGAGACTTCCCCAAATCCCTCCCCCCCCCCCCACTGAATGCAGTGGTAGCCATTTTGGTGCCACTGCGTCAGAGGTGGGGGAAAAGAATAGGATTGGGCTCTTACTCACAGGTTACTTTACATAGATAGGATGGATGTTTTGCAGTCTGATATTTGCTCACAAGAAAGCCCCACTAAATTAAATAGTCCTTATCTCCACAGTAAATGTGGTTCGACTTGCACTCCAGCTGCAATGTTAAGTGTAGCGAGTCTAGCTGACATCAGTGCAACTTACTTCAGAGTAAACACACTTCGGATCATGATGCCAGACTTATGAACATGCTGCATTTACATCAGACACTAATGCTCACACCTCCCTCCATAATTCACTTCTATAATGGCCTATAGAAATTGCATTTCTAAATAATTGCCCTGATCCAACTATGCCTGTGTGCAGCAGCCAGGCTGAATGGATTTAGCCCTGTCGGAAGACAGACAACTGTACCAAAGGGAGGAAGTGGGGGCAATTTTAATCCAGGCTTCCCCGATTCCTCTCCTGAACAGCTGATTGGTGTGATTGTTGATGTGATGACTTGGACGGACTTTGCACACACAGCCCCAGCAGCTAGATCAGGGGAGTACCTGTGTACACAGCACTTCTTTGGGCATATGGTTCCTTATCTAGCTAGGAAAACATACACAGAAAATGGCTTCTGTATGTACATACCCCCCAGTTGGCTCAGGGTGGAGGAAGGGTGTGTTGTTAAGCATTTCGAATGGGAGGAATGTATAAACTGACCTGCTAATGAGCTTCTTGGGTAATGTACAGCCCTGAATTGAACAGATTGTGCCTCATGCACCCTGTCATTTCTGTTTCACTGCTTTACATTTTAACACTAACAAATAATATTTGTGTTGCCACCAGAACACCACAAGGGAGGGAGCAGCTCTTAAAATTCAGTGTCATCCACATTCTTCTTTTTTCTTAAACTATCCAGTGGTATGGCTCTGTTCCCTTCATAGAAACCGAGAAGTGGAGGCCATAATTTCTAAAATGACAAGGAAAGAAAAAGAAATCAAAGTATGTTTTCCCTTTTCAAAATATTTAGTGACTACAATTCATCTGTGAACCGAGTAAATCATGGCTTCGTCAAGTGCAAGGATCGAAACCAATTACCATTAGTGACCATCGGGTGCAGCCGATCCTTTCTGTCCTGTAGCCTGAATCTCAATGATCTCCCAAGTGTGCCCATGCAATTTAACAGAAAGATCAATACGCCACAGCAGTTAGCAGCAGCTCTCTTGAAGTGCCTCGACAAAACACGCTACATTTTCTCTACCGAATAAATGTCAAAACATTCCAACAGCTACAATTCTTGGGAGAAATTGTTCTTGTGAAACATTATTGACATACTTTAACCCACATTTCCCACTGCTCTCCAGCTTCCTGGAGGCCGGTCAATTCTGGTTTGGCAACAGCCACATCGACACATGTTCCCCGCTGACATACTCTGTAGGCATGAAAGATATCACGGAGCTTGGTGCTGAAGTTCTGGATGTCAGGGGTCAGTGGTCTGGCTTTGACCCAAGGTCAAGGTGACAACAGCCTCTCTCTGGAGGCCTGTCTTCATCTCTAATATGGCCTTGGAGCCAATCAATACTATTACGGCGCCTGCCCTTCCAGCAGACAGCGCCTCCTGATCTAAGCAGTCCTAGGCTCTCCTTCAAGAAAGCGTCTCTGCTTTAAAAATGTCTTCATTTTCTCATTGTGCTGCAAGGGAGACACACTAAGTCTGGCACTACCTTTGTCTTGTTTGTTTAATATGGCAAACTAAATTGATTCCTTTAAAAAAAACTTTTTAATGGCTTTCTTCATCAGGGGTGTGTTTCCCTGACCTCTTACATTTTCCTACCGGGATGGCTAAAGCATAGGAAAGATACGGTACTTTACATTGCTTAGCTCCTGTTTCATTGAATCTGCTATTTGAAGCAGCATCACTTAATTTTCTGGAGGCTTTGCCCCACCCAACCTAATCTTTTTTTGCTGCAACTATTCTCTCTCTGTTTCCTCATAATCACTGGAGGGAAAGCATTTAGGGAGTAAATGATTACCACTGTCAGACCAAGGATCCAGGTTTATTTTATTTTATTTTTTAAACACCTAGGCTACACAGTGCAACATTATTCCCAATTTTCACAGGCCATAGAGGATTAGAGCATTGTATGAAGCAATTACACACATGAACAACTTGATAACCATGGAGATAACCAAAGCCTTTATCATCTGTTTACAAACACCACCAAAATTTCCAGTGTGACCTACTACACAGCATGCAGATTGCTGCTTTCTGAAATCTGAGCTATGGTGATATCCCCAGTGTACCAAATGAAAACATTTTATTCACTTTGCTCTCTCTCCCCCCCCCCACAGACATAGCCAGGTGCAAAGCAGTTTTAACAATAGTTACATGTAGGAAAATGAGGTGTTTATGTTTACAAATATTAGACAAGGAGCTCTGGGAGTCTGTTCGCACAATATACAGTATTTTGAGCTATTTGGGGAGGCTTTACTCATGGGCCAGCAGGTGGCGCAGTGGGTTAAACTGCTGAACCATGAGCTGTCGATCGAAAGGTGGGCAGTTCGAATCCGTGACGGGGTGAGCTCTCGTTGCTTGGCCAGCTCCTGCCAACCTAGCAGTTCCAAAGCATGTCAATGCAAGTAGATAAATAGGTACCGCTTGTGGGAAGGTAAACAGCACTCCATGTTCCAGCCGCATGCTACACACTGCGGCAAGGAGAGTCATGCTGGCCACATGGCCATGGAGGCGTCTTCAGACAACGCTGGCTCTTCGGCTTTCAAATGGAGATGAGCACCACACCCTAGAGTCAGACACGACTGGACTTAATTGTCAGGGGTCACGTTGACCTTTTTTTACTTAGTCATGGAACCCTTCACATACATGATGGTGTTTGTTGTAAGGTAACAGATTGGCACTTCAGAAACCTATGGTGATTTTTGGGCCATTGAATCCCACTGCTATTGCTGCAGCCAAGATCCATGAGCAACTAGCTTGTGTTCTACACTGCTCATGAGAGTGGATGTTATGTAAACAGTGTTTAAATTCTAAAGAAAACATCCGCGGCCTCATGCTGACTTGAAAGCCATACCCAACCCCTACCAGATATTAGAATGTGCAGTGGTTATCTCTACAGAGGTTCAGAACACTTTAATAACATTACTCTGCGTCTCCCAGGACTGAGCACGAAAAATGGCTTCTGTGTGCCCTGGCTCTTATTAAGCCCTTGTTGTGAACCAGCTTTCATCATCTAATGATGATTACTGCATGATCATAACCAAATTCTAAAACAAAGCAAACACAACAGTAAACCAACTAAAAAAACCACCAAACAGATCACAGAGAGCAGTGTGGAAAAGACAGTAGATCAATTAAAAGAAGGGCAAGTGGAACTTTTAAAAAGCTTTGCAGCATTCCTAGAGATGGACAATACTAGGAACAATTGAGCTTCTTGGGGAAAGGAACCCCACAGCTGGGTGGCCACCACTGAATAGACCCCATCCTGTGTCCCTACCATAGGGACCTCCAATGGTGATGTGATGTGATGCAGAACCTTTGATAACAAATGCAAAGTGCAAGCAGGTACATGTGAGAGGAGACCACCCTTTGAATACCCTGGACCCAAGCCTTGTAAACACCTGGGCTGCCATTTTTGGCACCATTTGAAGCATCCTAGAGACTTCAGGCTGGAGGTGGCAGGTGGGATGTTCAAAAATAAAGGGGGAAAGGATTCATCCAGCCTTCTCCATGGCATCCTATTTTATTATGTGCATGGTGGGATATTTTCCCTTTTAGAAACAGTCCATTCATGCAACCCCTACCACCTCATCAAACACACATACACCTGCATCCTGAAGACCCTACAGTTCAGGACAAACTTTAGCATTTGTCTAATTTAGAATTTTACCTCCAATGGTTTTAAGCAACACTGACCATTTCTTTGGGTTTTGGTACTATCACTCAGGTCATTTCTCATAAGATAGGATTGGGCCCCTAGTTTAACAACATCTATCCCACATCTCCATATGCTCAAGGTACCTAACAAAATATGTGTCTTCACCTGAGTGTGTGCCTGGGAATGGTGTGAGTGACTTGCTGGTACTCACTGAGTGTTACGCGCCCTCAGACATTAAAAACAGTGACTTATTTGAAGTCCCATCCATTTTAACCTGCTAACTAACCTAACCCCTTCAGTCCCTGTCATGCCTTCTCCCCGCACAGGTTCTCAGGAACTGTTCTGCACAAGCAAGTTTCAGCTCTATACAGAGAGACTGTAGTGTCCATAATCTCTCTGTGCCAGATGGTGCTCTGATACAGAAGAGACACTTGAGAAAAGACCCTGGAGCATCAACAAAGTGGCAGAGAACTCATCACAAGACTTTGAGGAATGTTATAAACAGCATTATTTTTTTTTCATATGAAGCAACTTCACTGTTGTTCCATATCATCATCCGTTAATGCCATCTCTGCCTAGTCACATGGCTGGAAAGTAAATGCATAGCGATTTGGCCAGCCATTCTTCATTTGGAACATGTGCATAATTTCTTGTGGGTTATGTTAACACTGTGTGGCTGGAATGAAACAGCACACCTCAGTTCAGAGATATGTGGGCCAACTCATGACCCATATAGAACAAAGAGCAGCACCCCTTTAAAATAAGCTGCTAGGTTTTGACAGCTTTAGTAGCAACAGATTTGGCATATGGCTTCCCTTGTAAGTGCTTTAGAAGCTGCAGGGGGTGCAGAATATGTTCGGTTTAGGAACAAAAGCCTAGTCATCCTTTGCAGCAAAACAGAGTGGTCATAAGGTGTAAAGGTAAAAGTAAAGGTGACCCCTGACAATTAAATCCAGTCGTGTCCGACTCTAGGGTGTGGTGCTCATCCCCATTTCAAAGCCGAAGAGCCAGCGTTGTCCGAAGATGCCTCCGTGGTCATGTGGCCGGCATGACTCTCCTTGCCGCAGCACGTAGCATGCGGCTGGAACATGTTGTCAGTAGGGGGCCCCACCGCCAAATGGCCATGGCCCATTTCGCAATGTGCAGCGACCCGGTAATGGGCCGCGGCCCGGGGGTTGGGGACCCCTGCCTTAGAGCACAATTCTAGGCATGTCTACTCAGAAGCAAGGCCCATAGGTCAGTTGGATTAGGGACATGCAGGCAGCGGAGGCAGAGCCTCACTGGACCCAACAAGTTTTTTAAAAAGTACCTTGCCTTTCTGTGTAGCTCCTTTCTGCTCCAGCACAGCCAGTGAATTAAGGAGTATACAGACACACACATTACAATACACAGAGAGGCACCAAACAGAGCCTCCAAAGTGGATTGGCTGCAATCATGGCTGGCTTCCAATGGAAAAAAAAGGCAGGGTGACTGCATCAGCAAGCTGGGGAGGCAGCAGGAAGAGCTGCCTCCGTTCTGTCCATAGGAAAGCCATGAAAACAGCAGGAAACTGTTTTTGAATGTATTTCCTGTTCTGGCAGGGGGAGAGTAGGAAATGCAAGAAATGCGATGCTCGCTTTGGATTTTCTTTTTGTTTGAATCCAGGAGTTTGTGTGAATAGACGGTGTGGAACTCCTTGCCAGGGGATTTGAGAACAACCCCCTCCCTCATGACTTTTCAGCGGGGGCTCAAAACGTTTCTGTTTTGTCTTGCGTTTGGGTGGTTGTCTGCCTCCAGTGCCTCAGTATGTTCTGCCTTGCTGTTTTTCTGCTTCACATTGTTACCCCCCCAGTGGATTTTATTGTTTTTTAATTTATTTTATGTACTGTTTTTAAGTTATGTATTTTAACTGTTGTAAGCCACCTTGGGCATTTGCCTTGGCATAGGAAAAGGCGGGGTATAAATTTTTAAATAAATAAATAAATAAATAAATAAATAAATAAATAAATAAATAAATAAAATATAGTTCCTCTCCTCACAATGCCATATATTAAGACATCAAGAACAGATAGAAGGTTTGGAAGACTCCCATCCAGATAACCTCCCTCATGAAAGGACTCTGTGCAGTTAATTTAATTGATCCAAAATGCACTGAAAGACACATGTAAAGCACCATCAATACAAAGTAAAAAGAGATGTAAGTGACAGATTTATGCCGGCAGAAAAGTCTTAGTCATCACATAGATTGGTCTATAATGTCAATTCTACATTATGAGAAGAACTTTTTAGAAAGACAGTTTAAGCTATCAGTGAAGAGTCGAAAGACATGAATCCAATTAATTGTGAGCTCTGATTTTTTTTCCCCCCATTAACATTTGTTAGTGATGGAAGGGACAAGCTGCCTTATATCACAGGCAGTAACAGAACATATACAAAGAAGAAGAGGAAGTTCCCTTTTTATTTTCTCTTAATGAGGCCTTAAAAGTTGGAATCTTGTTGCAGTTTGAACTATGGACTTCATTTCAGCACTTTTTCCTGTTTTCTCTAAAACGTCTCGACACTCAAAAGATATCAACACTCTGAAGGGTTCAGACATAACATGGCTTGTGTGCTCCCCTCTCCTACTCCTCTTTCATGCACAGGGGGAAAAGAGTTACAGTGCAATCCTATCCAACTTACACCACCGGTGTAACCAGCGCTGCAGCGAGACCCAGAGGGCCCAGAACGGAAAGGGGATTCAAATACCCTCCAAAGGGGGATTCAAAGGGGATTTAAATCTCCCCTCCCCTCCAAAGCCTCCCACCCTGCTCTCTCCCGCTGGTTACACCAGTGGTATAAGTTGGATAAGATTGCACTGTGAATGCTTTTGCTTTGGGTTTGAGTGAAGACCCAAACTCCATGTTATGTACAAACTCAGGGAATGATGGTTTAGTTCAGGCCATGATTTGATTCTGCGTTGTTTTACCGAATTGTGGTTTCAACTGCTATTGAGTTTTGAAGAAGCAAGGAAGTTTCCATCAAGTTTCAACTGCTATTGAGTTTTGAAGAAGCAAGGAAGTTTCCATCAAGTTCAGCTGGTTACAGATCTCAAGATTGCTATTGGGTGCCACAAGCCTCATACGATGCCATGTTTTTGCATCCACAGACTACCATGTCTGACCTTGTGGAGGATCTCAGTGTTGCCACTGGATTTCACCGAAAGCAACATTCAAAGCTATATTTTTCTCAGGTGAAACATTGGAGAAAATTCCAGGGAAGTCAAAAAGGGTTTGTTAACATCCAGGAGTTTATTGGAAGGAGTGGTTTGCCCACTCC
The DNA here is from genome assembly GCA_026170595.1 of Plestiodon gilberti rubricaudatus. Taxonomy (NCBI): domain Eukaryota; kingdom Metazoa; phylum Chordata; class Lepidosauria; order Squamata; family Scincidae; genus Plestiodon; species Plestiodon gilberti. The sequence continues at coordinate 144,044,310 of JANXHW010000003.1, forward strand.
TATATCATGTGCATTCATCTAAAGTTGTTTAATTCTAGAAGCTAAGAAGAGTTCAGGTCTTTTATGGAGTGATCCGATCGTAAGAGGCTTGTGGCACTCCCAGCCATAAGGCACGTTTGCCGCGGCACCCCAGTGAGTAGGCAGCGTTGGTGCCAAGGCCATCGCCGCTCTACTCGCTGCAGATGGAGCACCCACTGGGGAATGTAAGTGCCAAACTGGGCAGTGGAGGGGCGTGTGGAAGGCGGAACGGGGCACTCTGGGAACCAGGGATTGATTGGCGGACTCCGGGAAGGGGGAGGGATCATTGATGGCTATGCCAAAATTCCATCCCCCTTCCTGGGCCTGGCTGCCATTACACGGGCCTCTTGGATTTGCGCCAGCAAAATAGCTGGTGCACATCTGAGTAGTCCCATCAGGGCAGCTGGAGCTTTACCCAGGGGAAGGGAGAAAATGTTCCTTTCCCCCGAGGTGACCTTCCAGCTGCCTGTCTCATGCCCTGAATGCTGCAGAGGTTGGACCGGCCCAGGGTTAGACAGGATTGGGATGCCCAACTCTTTGACGCAATCCCTTAGTAGCAGCCATAGTTTAGTAGAAAAGCACTCTTTGGCCAGTGCATGAGATGAGCATAAATGATCTTCCTTTTCCTCTTTCATGCCTTGCTTTTCAGCACCCAGCTCCTACTTAGATTTTATGCTTTGTATAAAAAGCAGAAACTGTGTGAGCTCCTGATGGATTATCCAGTGAAATATGATAATCTGCTCTGATGTGTTATTGTTAATGTTCCTTTTGCTGCAATAAGATCAAGAAGAAACATTAAGTTTAGCTTTGGGGTTTCCTACTTGTGCTAAATATTTTTTTATGATTTCCATTTTTATTTTTAAAGCTTTTTATTCTTATTTGTTGCAAACAAATTAATGCGTTCAGAGAGGAGGCAGAATAGAATTCTAGCTATTTTTCAAATGGAAGCAAAAGCTTGGTGCAATGTAGAAAAAAAGTAGCATAAGCTGACATAAGAATAAAAATACTTTGAAATTCAGCTGGCGGATCACATTCAGCTGGGTGGGCTGAAGGCCTGCTATGTGGGAATCTTCCCCCAAATACAGATTCTCCACAAATGCAGAGGAAAGCAAACTGCAAATGCTCTGGAGTCCCAAAGTTCTACTGTACTGTCCGTAGAACTATCTACTGATCCCCTATCCCTTCCTAAGCTTCCTGATCAGCTCCCCCTGCTTGATGCAGCATGCACCTTTTCGGCGCAGCTGCACCAGCGCAGGGGAGGGGATAGGATTGGACTGTCAGAATATCAAATCTAGGGACTTATAATTGTCTTGCTTCGGATTTGAATAGTGCATGAGTTTGTATCAAATTGGGGCCTGTGAGATCCACATTCATGATATGAATTGCTCAAAACAAGCAGTCATTATTGGTGTGTACTCAGGAGTTGATTACTTTAACTAGGCTTACCAACTGCCCCGTATGCCTCATGTGCCCTCACGGGATTTGGGCGCTGCCATCTTGGATCTCGTGAGATTTTGCAAGATCCAGATGGCAGACAGGAAAAAGGTGCCTTTTAAAAGCGGCAGCAGCTTCAGTGGGCCTGGAAAGCCGGGACTGGCCCGGGACCGGAGTCTTAAACCCGGGACAGTCCCGGGTTTTCTGGAACGTCTGGTAAGCCTACTCATGGCTGACATAGCCTGCCTGGAAGAGGAATGCATGCACAAAAAATTACAATCAAGGACTCTCAAAGAAGAAGCCATTTTCTCTAGCATTCTTCAGTTATGCTCACAATTGCTGACTTGAGAGATATTCCCCAACCGCATTGAATTTGGATTCACAGCCAAAGACTGTAATGATTCAGGGAATTTGATCCGTACACCCCAATCCTATTTCTCCTCCCCCACTGGGGCAGCTGTGCCAAAAATGGGCATACTGTATCCAGCAGGGTGAGTGGATCGGGAGGCTTCAGAAGGGAAAGGTAATTTAAATCCCCTTACCCCCTGCATAAACCTTCCACTCTGCAATGGGTCTCCTCGGACCAGCGCTCGTCTTAGGAGAGAAAGTGGGCAGGGAAGCTGCAGGAAAGGGGGATAGGATCCGGCACATGCCATCGCTGCCTGATCCACCCCCTCCCGCATCCTTTGCACCCTATTCCACCCTCCCCCACCCACCCAGTAGGATTGGGCTGTTCGTCTTGCAGAATGTCATGAGCCTACTTCAAGCATTCATGGTATGATGAGTGGGGGAGGACAGGGTGTGAGGCTCTGCCTTGACTTCTGTGTGCTCATTAGAACATCCATTGGGAGTCCCCACATGCACAGCTGTCAGTGGTGTTCATGTTCCTTTCCCATGATTGCCTTGTGGCTCCCGACAGTCATGCTAGGCAAGGTGCTGTAGCTCCATGGTAGAGCATGTGCTCTGCATGCAGATGATCCACCATTGAATGCCTGGGCATTTCCAGGTAGGGCTAGCTAAGACCCCTTTCTGAAAATCTGCTAGCCAGTGTGAGCAATACCTGAGTCAGTGTCAGGAAGCTATAGTGCCGGGGTCAGCTTACTAAAGGCCCTGGGGGCAAAGTCCCCCACTGGATGCCCTCAAGGTTGCAGGGGGCAGCAGCAAGTGGCAATGCCTCCCACCCTCTCCATCAATGAATTGGCTACATGTGTTCATTCCACCATCATGAATACCTGAAAACGTGCTACTCTTTTCACGAGACAAATCAGGAATATGCAATATCCCATACATATTTCTCCAAACTTCAATTTGATAGGATTTATATTAAGTCATGCTGTCCCTTCATGGTCACGTGCAACGTCTCTCCATGTGTCTTCTGCCCTCGTGCTTTTCACAGTCCCTTGTCATCTAATTTAGCAGTTTTGTTAAAGTTCCGGGTGACAGGTCAGTTACGTGAGCACTATGCAAGCTGCAGCTTTCAAAGAACTATGTACCAAGGGTTGTCAACTGATTAGGAGAAGAACAAAAATACTAGGCTGGGTTATTTGATTGATGGGGTAGTTGACAATGGGGGGGGGCAGGGAGGACTGGGTAAAAGCCAGCCATTAAGCTGGTTATCAGAAGTGTTCTGGGTGAAGATTTTTTGGGGGTAAAGCCTGCAACAGGATTTGCACTTGGTGAGCATGCTTGAGTTCGGAAGCCCACACCTGTGTACAAAGGTGTTATGTTGAGCTTTCACCTGGCATGTTGTTCTCACATACTGCTGCAGGTAAGACTTCAGCTTCTATGTGTGTGTGGTCGCTTAGTTCGTCTGCAGCTGCCTGCATTAGCTTTGCCGAGCAGAGGAATACACGATGCTGAAGGCCAGAAGAAAAAGATGCAGATAACGGTAGAACAACACGGATTGCTCTTGCACCCTGTGGTGAAAGCCCTGATTTCCCCCTACTTTTCCATCTACTGTAAACCTGTCTCCACCCCCGCCCCTGCAGCTTTAACAAAGCTTCAGCATCTTCAAGAGGCTTCTAAGTCATCCTGATTCAGTAGCCATTATCTCTCCATTGTCCTGATTGCTGTCCTTTGTTTGAGATGCTTTGTTTGGGCATCTGCGCCTTCCCCTTGACCCATAACCACACAAAAAATTGACCTTGAGCTAGCTCGGTGGACCCTCAAGCCCACCTGATGTGCAGGAGCAGGAAATTCAAAAACACCAGGTGATCTCAAATGACTAATCCCTCCGAGAAAGCAGGATTTATGTCCACTGGCTATGAAACCCAGGAGCTGATTCCACTCCCATCTGGTCCATCACTGGAGCAGTGGATGGATGTCGCATATGGGTTGTGCTCTTCTTCTTGGCAACCTTGGGGATGAGAAAACTGAAAGACGGAGACAGCAGAAGCAAAATGATACAGTATAGGCAATGTATCAGGGATGTGCGGTGAGGGGAGGCAGAACCATCCCTGTCGTCCATGGAAAATAGCTGCAGTTTCCCCTGTGATGGTGCATGCGTTCCACGCAGAGTAAGTGAGAATATATATTGTTGTTGTTGTTCAGTCGTTAAGTCATGTCCGACCCTTCGTGATCCCACGAACCATATCCCGCCAGGCCTTCCTGTCCTCCACTATCTTCCTGAGTTCGCTCATTGTCATGTTCGTTGCATCGGTGATGCTGTCTAACCATCTCATCCTTGGCCTTCCCCTTCTCCTTTTGCCTTCAATCTTTCCCAGCATCAGAGAGTCCTCTCTTCGCATTAGGTGGCCAAAATATTTGAGTTTCAGCCTTAGTACCTGTCCTTCCAGGGAACAGTCAGGCTTGATTTCATTTAGAATTGACTGATTTGATCTCCTAGCAGTCCAAGGGACTCTCAGGAGTCTTCTCCAGCACCACAGTTCAAAAGCATCTATTCTTCGGCGCTCAGCCTTCCTTATGGTCCAACTCTCGCAACCATACATTGCTACATATACATATATGAATATATATACAGCATACATATACAGTTTGCGTCTGTGTGTGTGTGTGTGTGTGTGTGTGTGTGTGTGTGTGTGTGTGTGTGTATCACACACAGTGGCGTTTCTGAGGGCAGGGAGTCTCCTGCCTGATCGGCTTCGCTGTGCAAATGGCTCCGTCGGCGAGGGGGTGGGGCCTTCTCGCTCCAATGCCTAAACGCGGTACTAGGACGGGGCATGACTTACAGTCGGGCCCCAACCTCAGAAACGCCACTGATCACACACTCTGTATATACTGTATATATATAACCCTCACGCCATTTTGTTTCTATTTTAGACCTGAAGATGACCTGACCTTACATGCCTCATGCACTTTCTACAACTCTATCCCATGACGCTATAATTCCCATACTGTGCCACATGGGGCCCCTAAATATTCCCATTTGTCTTTGTGTGCCTTTTCTCCCAGTACATTTCCTGATTATACATTGAGAATCTTCTGGAAAAGGCATTGATTCTGATTCCACTTCTGTAATTGGGTCTGTATGAGAACAATATCAGTGCCCAGGTCCTTAAAGCCCGTGGCCAGGCCTTCACAACGCACAACTGATGGAGCCAAATGAAATTCACCAGGCATTCATGGTGGTGGTCCTCCAGGGTCTTGGCAGACCTCCTGTTTTTCCTTCCTAGCTGAGACTGCAAAAACAAGGGGATTGTCAAGGACCTGGCAGACCACAATTCATAATTGGTGCGCTACATTTGATTCCAGGTGACTCCAGGACGTTAGCGCAGTAAGTCCAAGCTCCTTAAAGATTAATACAACTGAACAAAATGTTGAGGGAATCATTGGTAGAAAAGTCAGTTTACCTCAGTAAGGGATTTTTATTTTGTTTTGGTTTCTGTTTTTGCTGTGAAATCCCAATGTTCTTTCAGGTAGCTCTTCTTTAGAGTTATTCCACTGAAGAACTGACCCAGGCCAAAGCTTGTAAAAACTGTCAGGATCACAGCTAAAGGTTATGTGGCTGCAGGCCATTTGTGCCTCGAAAGCTGTTTGTTCTTTGTCGTCTGCTGTAAACACGGACACGCAACATCCCCCAGCATCTTCCAACAAGCCCCCAAAAAGATGAAGAGCGACATATGCTAAAAAGACGGAAAGGATGACAATTGAATACACTCGTGATGGGAATGGACTTATTTTTTCAGCGACACCTTTCCATTCCTGTCACAAGGCGCCTTGTCACAATAACGTCTTATGCCCTGAGGTGAACAAGTCCCCTTCCCTCTCCTATTGACAGGCCCTGACTTGAAAGGTGGTCAAAGGAAAATCCCTGGGCTGAAATTATTGACCCTCTGAGAGAAATATTGCTGGCTCTCAAACCTCTCCACAGCTAGGTATTCCAGAAATTCCTCTGTGCTTTGCAATCCAGCTGCGGGTCTTCATCTGTCTGGCATACCGAGATGAATCTGGCAGCAGTCATGAAATGTGGCGTTTTTGTTTGGAATGCTTGCACCAAGAGGGCAGAGTCCAAACAGCGAGCTCCCTTGTGTTACATCCTTTTTCCAATAACAAAGTTGACTTCCTTCCCCAGCTAGAGCAAACCATTTATTTAATCAATGTTGAACTTTACATTTTTTCCCCCCAGAACTCTGGTGTTCAGGAAACTTTCCTGCTCTGGAACTTGTACAGACCACCGTTTTAGCATATGTAGCTGTTGTGTGGTCCTTGTGACTTGGCAGGGTGACACACTGTAGGCAGCCAAAGTGGTTCAGGGCATCAGCCAGGCCATTCAAGTCATCTGTATGGTCTCAGTCAACCAGGTCATTAATGGTGACATCATGCACACCGTGTCATATGCCAATATGGTTATAATAGCCAATATTGTAGGATCAGAATGAATGCAAGATGATCAACTTAGACCCATGCCAGCTCGATAGCTGGTACAATGCCAAGTTGATCTGCGAAGGTGGATCAGGCCTGGGAGGGGGGGTAAGGATTCAGTGTGCGCCATCACCAAACCTGCCCCCCTCCCAGCCCTGATCTGCCCTCCTGCCTAACCCTAACCCATCACCACCCTGTTCCGCTCACCACCTACCCCATTCCTCCCACCCCCACCCTCCCCTCACCTGCATGGCATTACCTGCTCTGGTGGGTCTTTGGCCATCTGCTGGTGAACGTGAGGCCACTTCAGCCTCCCTGCCAGTGGCCCAGCAGCGCGTGTTGGCGGAGTCTGCTTTGCAACTGCCGTAAAACAGTCGCCACCAGCGGAACACTCCTTGCGCCAGCACCCGGCCCAGTTAGGATTGGGCTGTAAAGCGGCAATCCTATTCAAATTTACCAGGGAGTACATCTTGCTGAACACAGTGGGATTTCTGTGTAAACATGCAGAGGCCAGCACTTTAATATATCTTTTATATTTATCTAGGATATTTTTAATTCCATATTTCAATGTTTGTACATTTGTTTTAAACAACCCATTCCAAGGAACAGAAAGGAATTAGCCTGATTTTTAAATTGTCAGGGTTTCTCAACTCCTTCCCAGCTAAGAACCACCGCTGGCACCACTCTCCTGCTGCATACCACCGGAAGTGACTGGCAATAACATCATCACCAGTTACTTCCGTGTTTTCAGAGGCCAGAACGCACGGGTAGGAGGCTCTGGGCAAGTGCAAGCAGACGCGTAACTAGGGTGGAGCGCGTGGTTCAGCCGAACCAGCCGCCCACCGCTGCAGAGGTGCCGCGGCGAAGCCGCGGTGCCGGCACTGGACTCGAGTCCGACTCAAGATACTCGAGTCCGACTCGAGTCCGACTCGAGTCTCGAGTCCGACTCGAGGCGGGGACATTGAAGGAGGGGGCGGGGACATTGAAGGAGCGGGGCCGGGACACACGCACACTCATTGTTTGTCTTCTTTTTCTTCTGCGGCTGCGCACGTGACTGTGAAGTGACGGACTCCTTTTCCCTGCGCACCGTCACTTCACAGCACGTCACTTCCTATGCGCCTGCCGCGCTGCCGGCTGCAGCGTGGCCGGCGCTTTTAACTGGAGCGGCGCATTGAATGGAGCGGAGCGGAGCCTGGAGGTAAGCCGCTGGGGAGGGGTGCCCGGTGCAGGGGTCCTGCCGGGTCGCCCCCTTCCCAGAGCGCTGTGCCCACCCACAGATCGTGGTGCCCCCCCACCGGAGCGCTACGCACCCTATCGGGCGCGCCGAGATTTACTTATAGGGGCGCCATTTCCCCCCCTGAACCAGGCGCCAAATGCACAAGTTACGCCTCTGAGTGCAAGGACCCTTCTCAGTGTTCCTGAGAGGCTTGGACAAAGGCAGGAGCCTCTCGGGAGCGAAAATGTGCCACCGAACACGCTGCATCAGAGCAGGGTTCCGGCGGTCCGAGTACCACCAGTAGTCGGCCAAAGTACCACTGGTGGTACTAGACCACTGGTTGAGAACCCCTGAATTAAAGAAATGTTTCAAATTAGGAATAAGGCAGGGGAAGAAAACATTCTCATGTAGAAATGTAAAACTTCCTGTATAGTCTTATAGTGGGGCATGGCTATGGGGCTGTCATGACGAGCTTCTGCAATTCAAATGTGACCACCACTCCAGCACTGGAATGTATGCATTTATCACTAGCCATATTTCTTAGAATTGTACAGCACTTCAGGGTCTCTAATAGTTGCTCCAGCCTCTATAGAATGTTGTTGCTTTCTAGAGACACAGGCAATAGAAGGGCATTGGAAAATAAAATGAGCAGAGCAAAAGCCACATCATTTGAAAAAAGGAGAAAGCAGCAATATGCAAGTATCAAAGCATACATCAAGCAGCATACATTAGACCCCCATAAGACAGAACCTTTAAGATCCTGAATTTATCAAATGACAACATTCATTTTGCACTATGTAGACGACAACAAGAAAGTCAGCAACTTGGTATGCTGACATTGCAGTAAAACATCATTTTAATTAGCTCACACAGAGGACACATTGAAGAAAAAGTGACATTTCATTGAGGAATATACTATTAAATACAACCCTCCTTGACCTGCCATTCATCAGGGTGAAAAAAATCACATGACTCGCTGTGCCTTTCTTATTGTCCTTTGAACTCTGAAACATAAGGTTCATTTGCAGAAACCAGGGACTATCTGAGCATCTTGCCATGGATACCGTTTTCAGTTCCTTTTCTGTTCAGTGACTGTGCATCTCTTCCGTGGCTCTGCAACCCCCTCTCACTACTTTGTGTGATACTCTGAGCACTGGAAGCACTTTGGAGCTCTCAGCGCACAGTCTGGAGCAGCTCACTGGGAGGATCTTTGGGAGCTTTCTCCAAACTCCGTCCCCCTCCTCCACTGTCCTCTTAAAAGCATTCCTGAGAGGCTTTGCCAAAGGCAGGAGCCTCTCGAAATAGAAAACACGGCACCAAAACTGCCTCGTTGGAGCGGGGTTCCAGCGGAACAAGTACCACCAGCAGTCAGCTGAAGTACCACTTCAGGTACGAGTAGTAATAATAATAATAATAATAATAAATAAATAAATAAATAAATAAATAAATAATTCCAGTATTTATATACTGCCTTTCTTGGTCATTGGTTTTCTCCTCTGACTTTAATTCAAGATGGTTTACAACAGGCAAGCAATTCTAAACCAAACGGTTTGTACATTCAATAAATGTCCTAATCTTTCGTAGGTCGCTTCTTTCCAGGTGTTTCCTTGCACGGTCTGGCCTCTTTGCTGGCATTCTCCTCTCACGTGTTGACTGACGGGCAGCTCCCTCTCATGGAGCACCAGCTGCAGCTTTCTCTCTCACACACAGAGGGCTTCTGCAGCTTTGTCAGTGGCGATGGTGTCTCAAACTGCCGTCAGGCATGATCTTCATGAAATGTTGCAGCTTTCATGAAGCATGAAAGGCTGCAGCTCTCCCGACTGAACCAGACCTCCTGCCACTGGTTGAGAACCACTGCACTAGAGTAGACCACTCTTGGTATTGTTAAATAAAACAATGTACAGTCTGTTTGTCCAAAGAAAGACAAGCCCTTCTTCTATTGCATAGAGATTGCGTTGTCGTTACCCTGTGTTCAACCTTTTGTTACAACCAAACAGTAAATGAAAGTAGGACGATGCAATATGTAATGCATTTATTTAGAGATTTCTGCCCCTTCTTCTCGACTGGTTTAGCAATATTCATCGAGGTGTTTCTATAGCAGTGTGGCTTCTGCTTTATTTCAGCCACAGACCATCATTTTCCTCATTGCACAAGTGGAAGACATAGAAGTGATCTGTGTGCTGCTTTGGCGGAGCTGAGAATAAGTACTCTGGCAAGAGCGTGAAAGCAAAGACACGGAGAAGGCTGTTCCTGCAAAAGCAATCGTGTTTGCTACAATATTCGGTTAAGCCAGCAACCTAATCCCTCAAGACTTGGCAGCTAAAAACCAGACTTAATGGGCTTGACTAATTGGTGAATGGGCACCACATCATCCAAACTGCAACAAACCAAGAGGCTACGCATGCACATGGTGTCTGAGTTTATTGGTGAAAAGATTCCCTGGCTCTGAATGTTCAACCTACTGAGTTTGCAAGAAGTAAATGCTGGTTTGTTAAGGTGCTAGGAGGGATTAGAGAACACATTTGTGATGCCTTCCTAATCTGTTCTAGAAACCTGAGCAAATTTAGGCCAAACTAGACATGGCATTGAACACAGCATTGTGTTTTTATTATTATTATTTGTCTTGAAACAAGCAAACAAAAGCAGGTGCAAGGGGGCATGATCCAGATCAAGTCCATGATGTTTTAACCTTCTATTGCCCCATGTCCCAAAATCACATCCCTGAAGTTTCTATGTGCCCCAGAATTGTGTTTTCCTCACTGGGAACCCTAGTAACTAAACACTAACTAGAACACTAACCCCAGAAGCTAAACAATTCCTTGCTATTACTTAATTCCCCCTAAAATACCCCCCCATCCTATATTACGAAGACTTGCTGAAGAGGCCATCGATGTTCTCCATTAATCTGTCACGTCTTCTGCTGTGTTCTATGTGAGAAATTGATAGATAGCAGTTTTCTTTTACATGAATTACAGCCCATTCCAATTTACCAGTAGCGCCGGCAGAACACATGTTCCGCCAGCGCTGGCTGCCACAAAAGCTCAGTAAAGCACTTTGTGGTAGTGCAGGGAGCCAGTGCACCAGCAGGAAGGCTGGAGCCTTCCCACACGCACCGGCGGAGTGACAGAGGCCCGCCAGAGCAAGTAAGTCTGGCATGGGGGGGGGGCAGAACAGGGATGAGATGGAATGGGGTGGGTGGATCAGGCCCTGGAGAGGTGGGATTGGCAATAGCAGCACATGCTGAATCCCAGGCCCCTTCCTGTGCATGATCCACCTTCATGGATCAACGCAGATGTTTGCAAGCAATATCGCTGGTGTAGGTCCAGGTTGACCCATTGCGGCTGCAGGGTCTTACAAATGTCCCCTTTCCCCAAGGAGACGTCCAGCAGCTAAAAATCTTCCGCGGGATGCAACGTAGCCTGTGATGGTGCCGCTGCATCTCTGTGTGGGGATTTGGGTTGGATGTAGGTCCGTTTAGGTTGGACAGCCCAACATGCTTCCATCCTTTCAGATTCATCATGGGAGGGAAGGTGCAGTCTGTGTCAACTCGTTGTGACCCAATTGATGATTATCTCATCAGTCTGAGGTAGTTGTATAGCACATCCTATTTGGGCTGTATTCATAGGAATAAAAGCTAACAGTGAATGTTACGGTCTCTGTTCTGGGCAGTTCACAAGAGTGTAACATTCTTTCTCCTAGGATCGCCAGCCATTCTAGATTATAGCCTCCACATGTGGCAGCATATGCTATGTGAAAAGTTTATAAGTCACCTCCATCACGTGAGAAGAAAGATCGGATGGAAAACAGAGAGCAGGAGAATGTTTGATGGAGGAGCAGAACTTGGAAAGGTACAGAAAGGGAAAGGTAGAAACAAAAAAGCAATGAGTAATATCAAGAAAATGGGACTGTATAAGAGAAGGATGGAAAAACAAGAATGGGAGATTGTGAGGAAATGGAAAAGGAGACAAGGAGAAGAAAGATGTATGTGTTGTGTGTTGTAGAATGGTAAAAAGTGAAAATGGTTCACAAATAAAGGGTCAGAAGAGAAGGCTATATATTTTAATAGATAATGTTTTCCTTGGTATCTATGAATCACTTGCCTTTCATAGCACATTTCAATACAATCTGAGTACAGAATAAAAAACACTTACAGCTCAATCCAACCTAACTTCCGGACGGCGGATCTAGTGATCCACCACTCGGAATAGCCCGGAGTAGTCACAAACATGCTTAGGCACCGTTCTGAGGTGGTTCCGCTCCTTCCTGGCTGATAGATCCAAGAAGGTGGTGCTGGGGGGATGCTTGTTCGGCACCCTTGCCCTTGAGGTGTGGGGTGCCATAAGGGTCAATTCTATCCCCCATGCTGTTAAATATCTATATGAAGCCGCTGGGAGAGGTCTTCCAGGGGTTTGGGGTAGGGAGTCATCAGTATGCTGATGACACCCAGCTCTTTCTCTCCTTTCCACCTGACTCCAAGGGGGCGGTCGATGTCCTGAATAGTTGTCTGGAGGCAGTTGGGAGTTGGATGGGGGCAAACAAGCTGAAATTAAATCCTGATAAGACAGAGGTTCTTCTGGTCCAGAAGTCTACAGCTCAGGTATTGGATCACTGTCCTGCTCTGAATGGGGTTGTACTCCCTCTGAAGGAGCAGGTCTGCAGCTTGGGGGTTCTCCTGGATGCGCAGCTGCTCCTGGATTCCCAGGTGGCGGCTGTGGCCGGGGGGGGGGGCTTTTGCCCAGCTTCGGCTGGTGCACCAGCTGCGACCGTACTTGGATTGTGCAGACCTGGCCACAGTGACCCATGCCCTAGTGACATCTAAACTAGATTACTGCAATGCACTCTACGTGGGGCTGCCTTTGAAGACTGTTCGGAAACTGCAACTAGTGCTGAATGCGGCGGCCCGGGTGGTTGCCAGGGCTTGTCTGTTTGACTCTGTCGGACCGTTGCTTCAGCAGCTACACTGGTTGTCGGTTCGTTTCTGGGCACAATTCAAAGTGTTCTCCCCCTTTAATTAAGAACGGCTCCCTCCTTAGAGACCTTTCGGCGGGGCCTTAAGACATTTTTATTTAGATTAGCATTCGATGTCTGACATGGTGGGCTGGCTTTCTAATAAATGGCTTTTAACAAATATAAATATAGGTGACCCACTGGGGCTGTTTGTTTTAATGGTTTTAATTCTTGATTTTAAATGTATATATGTATTTTAACATTTTTATTGCAAGCTGCCTTGAGTGCCCTTGTTGGGAGAAAGGCGGGGTATAAATTCTTTAAATAAATAAATAAATAAATAGTGGGAGGGCGGCCATAGGCCCAGTCACTCTGGGAGGGGGCGGGGACATGGCGTCTGCCATATCCCGGTCCCCACCAGGCTCCGTAGGGCGTCTGGGCCGTTACACGGTCTCCTCCGACTTCCGCCAGCAAAATAGCTGGCGGAAATCCGAGGAGACCTACCGGCCCCAGCCGCTGTTACACTCAGAGAAGGGGACGAGCATCCCCTTCCGCGAGTAGACTTTCCACCGCGGGCTGCCTGCTGCAGGCAGACCGTGGTGAAGCACTGGATTGGGCAGCCAAGGCCGCCCACCCGATCTTTAGGTAGGATTGAGCTCTTAGTTACAAAATATAGTTTACAAGTATTTTGACGAAAAAGAATGTGATAAAGTTTCCATAACATTTGCCAATGTCCAGAATTTGGGAACCTCAAATGAAGGTACTGAGATTCTTTTCCTGACCCCTCATGAGTGCAGCTTTTTAAATTTGCTTCTCTGTGTAACAGTTGGACTGCACAGAAGCACTGGAGCTTAGCAACAAAAAAAAAGTCTGTCATCTCAAACAAAAACTGTAATTATCACAGGGGAACAAATTATACAGGAAACGCTGCTGGAATGGTTTCCACATATTTAGAATGCACTAATATCAATAATGTATCACACACTAAGAAGATAATATTTTTGTAGATTTTACTTGTCAGAGCAGAAGGGAAGCTGTATCAAATGTATATTCTCGCTAAGATTGTTCAAATTCTTTCATGTAGAAGATACAGGGCCTCTGAGAGGGGGGTTAAGGGGGTAATTTGTACCCAGCCCAGGGCGAAAAATGGGTCAAAAAGGGGGTCCTGGAGCAAAAAAAGGGGGCTCCAGGAGCCAAATTCATATGTAGGGAAGGGGCCCAAAAGAACTTTGTACCCCCTGATAAAATTCCACTGAATGGCCCTGAGAAGATACAACAGTTCATACAAAAACAGAGCAAATGAGTTGTTTTCACTGGTCATATCCTAGTTTAAATCATGTGCAGAAAGTATCTTCAGTTCCTTAATTGGTTTTTTTTAAGCATTTTGTATTGTTTTAGGTCAGTCCAGAACATCAACTAATTATTTTGAATCAAGAACTACTCCATTAAATACCTGAAAATATCCTGACAGCCTAATCCAGTGGTTCCCAAACTGGGAGGCGCGGCTCCCAGGGGAGTCGCGGAGTGCCACGGAATCCTCTCGGAAAACAGTGCAATGCCAATTGGCAGGCATCAACATAATGTAATGGGGAGCCGCGGCCAATGGTTGCCAATAATCAAGGGAGCCGCAGGTCAAAAAATTTTTGGGAAACACACCCTAATCCCTAAGATCCACCGCAGTGCACAAAGCAGGATTGTGCCGGGGCAGAGTTCATATCTCACCACCCTGCTTTGTTTCTTTTGTAACAATCAAGAAATGTAGGACCAAACGAAATATTCCTTGAAGCGCATGCTTATCATGCCCTTTTCTGTTTTCCTCTGTCTCTTAATAAAATCTATATTCTTTTGGAAAACTCTGTCTCATAGTTACTGTTAGCCTAATTAGAGACACTTTGAGGTGGTTTGCTCTGCTATTCAGTCAATGGCTCCAAAACAGCCATACCATATTGACCTCTCTACATATAAATTCCTGCTATTAAGTTTAATTCTGGGCTTGGCAAACCCAGATCTGAGACTGTCAGCCAAATCCAACCCAGCTCCTCCATTGGTGCAGCCAGCCAGCGAGGGAGGGAGGGAAAAACAGTTTCCTCTCTTTGTTCCATTTTGGACCCTGCACCTTGTGCCTCTCCTGGCAGGTGCTTAAAGAGCTGCAGCAAAATCCCAGGTAGCATCCAGGTGTAGACAGTTACCATAACTTCTGTCCCCATCTTTTGAAAATTATGCTGAAGCGAGCAAATTCATTTTCAAGTGAAACGTTAGCTATTTCAGGTAAGATCCATCATTATGCTATTAATAACAACATCAATATTGAGTTTCTTTTCTGAAAAGAACAAAACCGAATTTCAGGTCCTGTGTTCTCAGTGAAAGACATTAAATAGAAATCCTTATGCAGAGCCACTATTTCTCCTGGCATAACTCCTACGTTGGAACCCAGGAGAGCAATATTTATGCTATTTTCTTTCTCAAGGACTCATCCCTATAGCATTATTGACACTTTCCAATCAATACGTTTCAGAGAGGTTTTTTCCCCTCCCCCAGATCAAATGCAGGAGTGATTTGTATGTTTACCTTGATAATATACACTTGTCTCTTTAAGGTGACAGCAGATGGTCCAATAAGAAGTGGCAGGACTAAGTGCAGAAAATACGGCAGTCCATCTCAAGCTCCCTTAACCGTAAAATCTATGAATTTATGCTCAACTGAGCGATAAGAAATAGTCATGAAATGTCCAAGGGTGAAACAGGGTGGCTGGGGATTTACCTAGTTCCTCTCTACAGTGGCTGTGAAGTGCGCAAGTGACAAATCCTTTCCACATTGTCTAAAGACAAGGGAAGTATTTATCAATTAACATTTCAGATTGAGAATCTTTTACTCTCTTCCACTTCTCCCTACACTTGTAAATCTCTTCATGGTACTGCCTGCACTTCTTTTCTGTTCCTCTTTTCAAAGCGGCTAAACTTTATCTCTTGCTTTTCCTCCCATAAACATTTATCTGTTCCATTTAAAACAAAAAACAAAAAACCTCAAAATGAACAACAACAAAAGGAAAACTTTTATCAGCTGGTAGCAATAATTGTCCACTAGCCTCTAAGCCAGGAATTAACTTTTGCCCGTACAGCTCCCCAAATAATTTCATGAGACAAATGAAGTTGTAATAGCATTGGGCCACATTTATTGATAGGCCAATCATGAATTAAAAGCAATCAGTGGTGGGTCCTGTTTTACACTCCACTTCCCTTAATGCGGGCATCTAACCAGTAGCGTAGATGGACTCACACCAGTGGGGCGGTGGGCAGGGCGACACATCATCACCCTGCCCGCCCTGCTAATGGAATGACCCTGATCTGTTCTGTTTGGCTCCAGATCAGGGCGATTCCAGTGGTGGGGTGGGCAGGGTGATGACGCATTGCCCCGCCCACTGCCCCACTGGCGCAAGCGCAGCTACGCTACTGCATCTAACCTAAACAAGACAGCAAAAGCATTCCCACCCTGACTCCAAGCTGCAGGCTGTCTGTTGGCAGAAGAGTCTGGCTCAGTTGGGAGAGCTGCTGCCTTCAAAGCTCGAAGACCGGTGAACTTGATAAGTTCGAGACACACCGTCGGCAAAAAGCTGTGAAAGCCTCCAGGAGGAGAGATAAGAGCTTCCAGCTGCGTCGGTCGAGTGTGGGAGGCGCCAGCCAGCAGAATTGTCAGACTGTAAAAAGGATACCACCTGGAAATTAGCCGTTCATGAAAGATAAAACCTGCTACATGGGAGTGGCTACCCTGAAGTTTAGCTTCCCCCTCCCCAACTCAGCCCAAAAGGCCCCTTAGGGCCCGCTGCAAATCATGGAGAAAAATATCTGCACCAATCACAGACAAATGTACTCTATCAGTTCGATATAAGGTGGGCTGGGAATGAATTGTCCCCCGCCCTTTTATTATTATTTTTAGTTTTTTATATATCCTCTCACTTAATAACCTTTCCCTAAAACTATACCAAATTCCTTATTTCATTCACCTCTTTCTTTCACCCCACTCTTCTTTTTTTGTTTGTAAAACATCCTTAACCTCGAACGTTTTCACAGCAAAACAAACACAGCCCAGTCTCTCACCTACTTTTTTGAATTAAGAAATCCCAAGTCTACAAACACCACTACGAGGACACATTGAACACCAAAGCCAGGGGGGGGGGGAGAAAATAAAAGTAAATCTTGCAAGCAGAAGGAGGGAGAAAGGAAAGAAAGGGGGAAGGAGGTCTAGAGAAAACCTAAGAGGCCTCCAAAGAGGCCGAAATTGCCCAGCCACCCAACACCCAAATCCCCTAAAAAAACACACTACAAAATATGTTTCTCTTAATTCTTTTCCTCTCCCCCCTTTGTAAAGATATAAGCAGCCAGACCACACACCGAAGGAATAGGCAAAGAACGCCCACATGGAGCTCAAAATAATGTGTGTACACTTGGCGAGGACATAATGTACACCGAAGAGAGAAGATGGTGGGCGTCCTCTCTGCCTCCTTGATCAAAGTACCCAATAGGCTCACCTCTCTTGGCTAGCATTATGGCAAGGCAGGGCAAAAATATTCCCGCCACCAAAAAAGGGGGGGGCAGGAAGCCCGTATTGTAGAATGCCCTGGGTTAGTCTCTAGTCTATGTCTTGAGGTTGTCCATGCTGACTGGAAGAGCAAAGGAAACTCTAAAAAGGAGGATAGCAGATGATTGCTTTCTGCAGATAAGGGAAGTGAATATTAAACCATGCATTTCTTAAGTCTATTCTGCATCTTGATTTTCATTCTTTAAAAATAAAATAAAAATAATCACATTTCAAGAATGTTGATAATACATGTGTAAACAAACTACTTCCACACATAAAATAATAAGATGCAGATCCTAAATTACTAGCACCCCAAGATCAATACCTCGAACAAGATGCTAAGTCTACTATCCAATGGTAGTCATTCTCATTCTTAATGGTCCCAGACACTCTGACATCTACTACTACTGTGTAGGTACTGCTGCTACTTTCAAGGAGAAGAAGAGTATTGACAACATCCCAGTATTGCCGTAATATTATACCGACTGTTAGTAAAGGAACACAAAACTGCATGCACTTTAATTAGAGTTAGCCTAGTATGTCCACGGCATCCTTAAACATTTCCATGCAATTTGCTCCTGTTCCTTCCTTCCTAGAGCAAGAGAGGCAATATCATTTCTTATATGCAAGGATAATACACTACAAGGGGAAAAATACCTTCCAATTCTTATGCAATTTTGCAGCGTAACATTACATAATTATAAATCAAACATGGCAGTGTTTACACAGCAAGAAAGGCATGGTGAGCCACAGAGATATAGCACAGGCCATCTTCCACTAAATAATTTTAATTGGACAAGCACTCTGATTCTGTACAACTGTAATTCCAGTAAAATTAAACTTCTTTATGATACACTATTTCAATAAGCTAGTGAACATGGGATGTATGTGCTGCTACCTCACTAAAATTAGCGAACTAAATATTCCACGGAAGTGTCTCGATTTTCTCATTTCCCATCTTTGCAAATGTGCACATAGGGTCAGTTCACATGATCAGCTGAGATGGTGTGTATCAAGTGATAACGTTATCACTGATGTGCTTGTTGCCATTGATGGATGCTGTATTCACATGATAAGAAAACGCTATGTGTGGGAGCTGATCTGTGATAGACATTTGACATAGATAAGCAATCCTAAAGTAGTTGCGGCTATCATGTGGCAAGCATGGTTGTGTGAAACCGTCATCAAGAGATATTGGCTGCCAAAGATGTCTAACCCTGGAGCTTTGCTTCCTATCTTATGATTGTGTTGCCTACACTGAACTAGAGGAACATAGAAGTGGGGAAGAAATTCTCAGAAGTGTTCAAGGGACTTAGTTGTACCTATCTTATGGAACTTTTGCTATATCTGAAGTTCTTTGAAAATATATCACTGCAGAATTCTTTTGATCTGAATCAGATGGCTGCCCAGGGTGTAATTTGTAGTTCTCCTGAATTTTTTGAAAAGAGGAGGCAGCAAAGAGGATAGACTCTCATATCTTAAAACATTGTCTTCTTAAAACATTGTGTGTGTGTGTGTGTGTGTGTGTGTGTGTGTGTGTGTGTGTGTGTGTGTGTGTACACGCACACACATACAGTAAATACTGGCTTTGCTCTCCTCATCCTTCATTATGGCAAGCACTTCAATACAGCCTAAATAATGATGTATTCGAGTCCATGTTTGCACTACAACCAAAATTACTATGGCCTTTGCATTGTTAGAAGTATTGTAATGCACACAGTCATTGCATGACCATTCCCCAAAATATGAAGAGATCTATCCCCATATCTTGATTTTGGAAAATGTAAAAACTTTGCATATTTGTTCATAAAACAAATTACTGACAAATAGCAAATTAAACTGAATGCTACAAGCACAGTATATATCCAAGATCTCATGTGAGACATCCATATTGTGAGGAAGTCTCTCCTAAAGCTGTAAATTCTGACAATAGGAGGAGATGTGGATTGAAAAAGTGTTTTTTTTTTAAAAAAATATGTGACATTCTTAAGCATGTGTTCTGTTTTTTTAAAACAACAATTGACTCTAGCTAAAACCAGCCATTTTTTGAAGCAAAGTAATTTTCTCAACTGTCCCACCGACTTTACAGTAAGTACATTCAAATCACCAGTGTTGGGTGATCTTCTATCCTTGTAGATAACAGAGGCAGCCTCATGATTAATTGCATCTTGATTCTATTCAACAGATGATGGTGTCTGAGGTAGAATAGTTAATGGCTGCAGCCCGGTTTATTGCAATGCTGTTTTTTCAAACCTGATTAGCAACTGAATAACTGAAAACTGATTGATGGATCTACAGTCTCTTTACAGAGCCATTAAAAGTATTCCAAAATGGAGTGTACATATTTTACTCTTTAAAAAACTTTTGATGTATGGGGAAAGAAGGAAATAATTTAAATTGAAAATTGAAACAGAAGCCAAGTTGGAATTGTTATAAAGCTTCATCAGAGATTGTTTTCCAGCCCATTCCTTTTAAAAGTGTCAATATTTTATACAGATGAAAATGCGTGGGATGGGAGAGATAAGGTGTGGTTTGGGGGGGCTGAGCTGCCACCTTGCCTGAAGAAGCTAAGCAAGGCCAGCCCTGGTTTCACTTTGGAAGAGGGACGAAATGCCGCTGATGGAATGCCGGAGCCATCAGAGCTTTGGAATAGAATGCAGAGTATGGGCTGTGGAGTTATCAGCTGGCAAGAATGGATAACATCTTGTGAACCCATCTGAGGCTTGATTGTGGTTGCCTGTGGAAGCTTGGAAGACAAGAGCCATGTGGTCAGAATGACAACTGCACTATAACGGAAGCATCTTGAGAAATGGAGGGTTCTATGAGTCTCTCTCATAGAATAATATTGTAAAAACCCCAATTTGAAAAAAAAATAGGGGTTTATGGTTGGCCTGCCTATGTAAACCACCTTGAGTCTATGAGAAAGGTGGTATATAATTACTTAATAAATAAATAAATAAAATAAAGGTTGACCAACAGTAAAGTAATGTATTTTATATATCAAGCTAGGCCTGTATTGCACCAGGGGTGTTGAACCAGGAACTCTGGGTTCAGATTCCTAACGTTCTTTGCTACTGAGACAGATCACAGGGAAAGGAATGAGCTAGCCTGAGCCTGGTTTCTACATGGTGCCCCGAATTGTGCCCAGCAGGTATACTATAACCAATCGGTCTTGGAGGACTCAGGTTGCCTGAGGAGCTAGTAGACCTCTGCTGGTCCTATATAAGAACATCCCTGGGTCTGAGTTTCTTGTCTAACAGAGAAGGAGCTGAACACCCTTATCTCCAAACTGTACTTGACCCCAGCCTAGCCTTGATTGTGCTTTCTGCCCCTGACTCTTTGATCTCTTTTTCACAGTGCCAGGACCCAGTGGTGTAGCCAGCCTCTGGGGGTGGGGGCAGCAGCATGTGCTGCTGGGGGTGGGAGCCCATGACGCACCCCCCGTGATGTCACTAGTCCTGCCCCCTCTGAGGGTGACGTCACTTTGAGGCCTTTTCCGGCCAAAAAACACAAACACCCTGGCATTTTTGGGCAGGAAAAAGGCCACAACGAGCCCAGGCAGGCGGGAAACTCCTTTCCTCCCCGGTGCTGAAAAAAAGCTGCTGCCATTTTCAACCCCCTCCCCCATTTGCTGCCTGGTGCAGGGCCTCTAGGTACGTCACCTGGGGGAGGACCGGCCCGCCCCCCATTCCTACACCACTGCCAGGACCTGACCCTCAGCTGTCCCTTGACTATGCCATCTGCCTCTGGCCCTTCAGAACACCTGGTCTGTATCCTGGCCACTGACCTGTTGCTCCATGCTCGTAGCCGTGGGCCACAATGAGCCCAAGCAGGGATTCAACAAAATCTCTTCAAGGATTACTGAACTATCCATTTCTTATGCTACGTTTGGATGCTTAGGTGGTAGCAACATGCAGCAATTGTCCTAAATATGATTTTAAACAAACTTGTCTGCCTGCTGTATATTAAGCCCCTTAGGGTTGGAGTTTGCAGGCATCAAGCAGTGCATATGCCCATTTTGCAGCTTTGGCAGGAAACCCAATTACAGATATGGATCATGTCTGAAAGAGCAACAATGCAGTGGTGTAACTAGAGTGGAGCGGAGGCAAGTAGTTCTGCAAGACTCCGTTACACCGGAGTCAGCGGCCCCTCCCCCTTGCTCTTGGAGCCATTCTGGCAGCAACAGCAACATGCAGGACACTCCACTGTTGCTGCCGGAATGGCTCCAACAGCAAGGGGGAGGGGCCGCTGACTCCAGGGTAACGGAGTCTTGCAGAACTACTTGCCTCCGCTCCACTCTAGTTACACCACTTCAACAATGAAAGATGATTTGACCAGATGGAATGACACATGGACAAAAGAAAAGATGGGTAGACAATCCATAGGTGAGTGGAGAATGAGTTCAAAGACTGTAGGCCAGGTTGGATATGAGACAAAGTACTGCATTTATGATTGAGAGAAAGTGAAGCAAGGAGGAGGTATAGAATTTATGAGAGAAATGATAGGTTTAGTCTTCATGACTGGTTGCTCAGTCATGAAGCTGTTCAGCTGTTATTGCCATCATGTGAGCTCCCCAGAAAGTCGTGCCATCTGGTGGCGCTTCACATGAAAGCAATAACTTCCAAAACGTCTTACCACATCTGTCCCCCTAACGCATGTAGTACATGCATACAATGGGCTTGAAGGAAGTAGAGCGTTGGGTTGCTTCACACATTTGAATGAATGTGCCTCCATCCTGCTCAATTAGGAACACATTTTAGATATAAAAATTACCACATTTGGTGGTGGTGGTGGTGGTGGTGATTAATGGTAGGGTGAAGCACTGATTTCTGAAAATTTCTTTACTCAGAAAGGCACATTATTGAAAGCCAAATGTTAAGACTCTGAATTACAAGCTGCCCTTAGTAAAAAGTCTCTGTGTTTAGATACCTGCATTAGGCTATAATTTCATGCTGAAATCTCACTTTAAAACTTCAGTGTAAGGTTTCTTATATTCTCTGCCTGCAAACATTAATGTGGATCATTCATATTGTGTTCTTGCCTCCACCTGTCTGATTTCACTTAGGACAATGGCTTCTGAATGTTTTTAGTATGACAAATATCGGGTGAATTTGAGGTTAATGCCAATTAATAGGTTGTGCCATTCTGGAATAACTGGTAATTTGACCGAGGAAATGAAAGAAGCCATAAGCAGAAAGAAAAGAGGGGGAATAATGACATCAATTAGAAACAAATGACTAGCAAGTAATAAATAAAAACAAAAGATTCAGATAGATAAGGCCAACATTGAACATATAAAAAGACTCATCAATATATGTTTTCAGATGAGAACTATAGTATCATTTTCTGAAGTTTTTTGCCCAGAGCTCATCATTTTGGCACAACTAGGCTTACAGTTACAATCAATTCCTAGCCATGTTTCAAGAAAATTACAATGATGCTGCTATTCAGAAGAATACTACCTGTTTACTTTCTGCATTGCCCATGTGTTAATTATTATGGTTGCGTGGGTGGTGTGAAAAAATTTACTTTATAACTAATGACCCAATCCAATGCAGGGCCTATGACTGTGGATCTTGCAGTGCACTGCCATAAGTTCTCTTACGGCAGCACAAAAGATGTGCTGCTGCTGTGCACTTTGGAGCCACTGGCACAAATGACCAGAGGTTGCACACTCCTGTCAGTGGATCTCAGACACCCACTGGAGCAGGTATGGTGGGGGTGGGGGCAGGCAGGGGGCAGTTTGGAGGAGGATCAGGGCAGGGATCGGGCCAGGTAGGGGTGGGAGGGGGAGGGCACACAGCAGCAGCAGTGCACACTGAGATCCTATGCCCCCTTCCCAGCCTGGACCCACTCCCTGACTATCCCTGACTATCCCTGGACTTACACCAGCAAAAGAGCTGGTGTAGGTCTGAGGAAGCCGCTGATGGCAAATGGGTTAAGTAAAAAGTAAATATTTTTACTTATATCTCCCAGGCAGTCTGGTTGACCTCCTCCACCATAGGATGCAGCACGTGCTCCATTGGTGCCGCTGCATTGCATAAACTGGTGGAGGAGAGAATGGGGGCAGTAGTCTACTCTATACCTACCCAGGCAATGACTAGAACAGAAGTGTTACTGGGTAAATAATCCATTCCATCTGAAATGATCTTAAATGTGTGTCAAGGGGTGACCATAGCATAGCAGGTGAATGACAGCCCAACCCCAGCAGCATCAGGCTGCACTGCTGGAACTTGTGTCATTGGTCCTGGTGTACTTCATCCCCCACTTGTCTGATTGCCGTCCTGCTGCTGCAGAAGCTGCTGATGCTTCTGAGGTCATGGCATAGGTAGAAAACCTGAAGCCACCCACCGAGTCATCACTGCAGAGCAGATGAAAAACAAATCTGCTTGGAATGGCACTACAACCCACAGTTCTGCCACCTTGTCCAGTAGAGTGAGATTCTTCAGTTGACAGGGCAAACCCTGAAGACCTGTCTGAAGCAGAACTACTCAGGATAGGCTCTGCGCCATAGTGAGATCTGCAGCGAAAGGCTTCCGTGGTCTAAGTGGGTACCAATTCCAGTCTGCCACTTCACTTATTGGCTGGTTTTCACATGATGAGAAACTGAGCCCTTCATTATTTTTCATTATTTTTGGCATACACGGAATATTGTATTCATTATACATAAAAACAAGGGCAATGTGTATCTAGAAAGCTGGAGGGGGGAATTGCCAATATTTTTCCTACCAAAAAATAAATAAATGTATGTCTCACAATCCAGGAAATATCACCGTCAGCATTTCCTTTGATCAGTGAATAAATTGTTAAGCAAAACAACAATTTATGCAATTAGCATGCAACTAAGTCACTAGTTTGTTTTTGTTTATATATTGTTTATGTGTGTATAGATATAGATATACATATACATATATTAAATCTGAGTTAAACTTGGGCATGTGTGGTTAAATGCCTAAAATATGTATGTGATTGCCTACCTTATTAGTATGCATTTACTACTACTGAACACTTAAGCTAAGTAATTAAATATGTAAATGGACATGTGGAAATATGAATAGAAATTTGTACACAAAATTATAATACCTGTTCTATTTATGCATTGGCAGTAATTGTGTGCTCGAATTAGGTCTGAATTAATACATTTCCCCATTTAATTTCTGACTTTGCAATAGTGTGTGTTGGCAGTTTCCCTGTGGGCCATGAAAGCCACTCATGATAAGCAGTCCCTTTCTCCAGACGATGATGCCTTTCCCTCCTTTAAAGGAGAGGGCATGTTCCACTGGACTGCACCAAGTATAAAAAGCTACAGATGCTACAGTGCTGCAGAAACGGAGTACAAATTACAACAGCCAGCCCTGAAACGGAAGGCATGAGAGAGGCCCTGAGCCAAGCGTTCTACTTTGGTCTCCATCCATAACATTTGAAAATAGAGCTTGTGCATCTCAGCCTGTTGCAAGTTGCAACGGCAAAATGCATGCACAACATCATCCGTTGGGATGGCGTACTCATTGAAATGACTGGGTTTCTGTACAATTAATGCAAAAATGGTGGTCAGAATATGATCAAAAATCCATTGTCATCCTTCTTTTGAAGAAATCCTGCCATGTTCATGTTCTACTGAGAGCCACGTGTATGTATTTTACCATTTAAACACAGGTACCATCTTTAAATGAGTTCAGAAGGTAATAATGTCTGAGTCTGAGTCAGTCAAGCACCTGAGTCTGAGTCAGTCAAGGCTTAGAGTGCAAGAGGACTGAAGGACCTGACCTTCTTCAACCTCATTCCATCCATTTGACTGCTGCCATTGCCTTCCTAACCCAACTCCTCCCATTGTCCATTGCTGCCCCCAGGCACGTCACTGGAGCGTGGCGGGCGGGCCGGGCCACGCCGAGGCTCTGAGGCCAGGAGAAGGCCTCGGAGCGTCCACCCCGGCCAGTGGTCCGGGGCCTTCTGATGAGGCCCAATGCATCAATACGTTAACTTTTAGCTTTTTCGTGCATGCGCAGACCATTTCTAAGGGCAAAAGGGCAGCCCTTGCCCTCAGAAATGGTCTGCACATGCGCGAAAAAGCTAAAAGTGCACGTATTGACGCATTGGGCCTTGTCTGAAGGCCCCGGACCGCCGGCTGGGAAGGACGCACTTGGAGCCGGTAGCAGCAGCGGGGTCACCCTAGGGCAGAGGTGACGCACGCGCCCCCGCTCTAGGGTGACGCGCACCCTAGTGACAATAGTGGCTGCCCCTCATCGGGCATGGGGTTGTGGCTCGGTGGGACTGTAGCTCATTGGTAGAGCACATGATTTGTATGCATAATGTCCCAGGTTCAATCCCTGGCATCTCCAGGTACGGCTGGGAAAGATGGCTGCCTGAAGCTGTGGAGAGAGCCACTGCCAGTCAGTGTAGACCAATGGCTTTCAAACTCCTACAGGGGAGTAAGGGAACTTGTAAGTCATCTCGGCGACAGCAACAATGGCACTTCCAGGGTCGAGCTGCCTCCATGAAAAAATGTTTTTTTTTCCACTTACCAGGGGTCAGGCCAGCCATCCGGGGGTTGTCGCAGCCCCATCTATGGGCTCCCCTGTGCCTCAGAAGAGCTTCCAATCATCCTTGGAAGCTACTTTCGTTTTTTGCTGAAAACCCGAAGTAACTTCCAAATGCGATTGGAAGCTCTTCTGAGGCATGGGGTGGGGGACCGTAGAGGGCTCTGGAGGGCTGGTGCGACCCCAGGTAAGTGAAAATACCCCTTTTTATGTGATGGTGGTGAGACCCCAAAAGTGCCCTCGCTGACATTGCCATGCCCCTTAAGGGGGTAGCGAATGCTTCCAGCTTCCATGGTGGGTCATGACCCACCAGTTTGAGAACCACTGGGGTAGAGAAGAATGAGATAGGTGGCTCAATGGTCCGTTTCAGTATAAAGCAGCTTCCTCGGTTCTTATGTCTGTAACTCCCTCCCAGGGCTCCCACGTGGTATAATCACAGCAGCGCTTTGTACACTGGTTCGAGAGAATAAACCATTCCTAAGTCTCACTGGAATATATCCTTGCTGATCTCCTGCCTTTCTAGTCCAAAGGTTCTTCAGATCTAATGTTTGTGTAAGATCTTTCCTCCTTCTCCTTGGCTTTAACTACTGTGTACAGGAACTCCTTGTAATGCAAACACTATAAAAATATAGGATGAAAACTGGCTGTAAGCAAGGGACCTGGAATGTTGATGAACATCAAACTCGGAAGTGTGAAAGCAGTCGTTTTGAAAGCATGCTGAGTGTGATTTGTTTATTCATAGATGTTTCTGTAACTTCAAGTTAAATGTAATGGCCCCAGATTGTTAAACTATAACGCCTTTTCTTTTTCTTTAAGCACCATACCACAATAATATGAAAGCAGACCGTTATGAAAGAATATCGATCCATCACTCCCTCTTAAGGTAAAGACAAACGTTATATGAAAAGGAAGCTCATGGTGAATTCCCCAGGCGTGTTGCAAGACTAGATTCCTCTCAGCTTCACAACTGAAGTGATGGGCGTGCAAACCAACAAAACAAATCCTACCTCACCCATCAGTCTTGCCTCCCAGAACTTCAGGTTGGCTGTCTCCTGTCATTGTTAAATGTTCTACATAAACATTCATGCATTGGTCAGTTTGTCATTTCCTTAATTCATTTTTTTTAAAGGGGGAAAAAAAACTAAAAGTGCAAAACTATTCTGGGATTGGGGAAGGACAATATCCTGGCAATATCACATAAACGTATCTATCAGTGCTGTACATAACTGACTTTTGCTTGAAAGTTGCCTTTTTATTTTCTTCAGAGCTTGACTTTGATGAGGAATAGATATGAGCGCATATAGCCACACTGCTCTGTGTGAGTTGCCAGAGATAGGGCCCCTCAGAGGAATCTTATCAAGAGGTACAAAGTTTCTTTTGGGCTCCTTCCCTTCCTGTGAATTTGTCTCCTGCACCCCTTTTTACCCATTTTTGGCCCTGGACCCGGGTACTATTGTACCCCCCTAAACCCCCCTCTCAGAGGCCCTGGTCGGAGGAGGAGGAGGCAAGCAGGGCTCGGCATCTAGCCCCGAGCACCATCCCATAACCCCTCATTCACCCTTTGAACTGGGGTCAAACTGGGACAGTAGCTGTTACTGCTACCACCAAGGATTGATACAGGGGAAATACAGACAGAACGGGGCTATCTTGGGGACCCCCCCTCCCAGTACAACAGAAAGCCCCCAAATCCCAGGGGTTCACTTAGAAGTGGGATGGTAGCTGAAGGCAGACTGCCTGAGAGATGGGGCAAATCAGCTCCCTCCTGAGTGAACAGAGACCAGGCAGGTTGAACAGTAAAAATAAAAAAGGATTCAAAATACACCCAAAAGATGAAAAAGAAAACAAAGGGGCAGAAAAAAAGGTACTAGTGGTAGTTGGGCAACTATGACAGGATAACCAGATGGACAAGATTGGCAAAGGTCAGCAAGGAGCATGCTAAATCAAAACATACAACGAATGTGTCTTTCTGAATACCTTTCCTATACACTAGTCCAGGATCCTGGTTCTTACACCCACACCAGGCTTGGGGGGCAGGTGGCCCTCGCTGATGGAACCAGTGCTACAGATGAAGGACCAGATAAGAGACTTTCGGCCCAATCCTATCTGGACCAGCCATCGTTGCAGTGCCTCTTCCTCTGCCGCAAAGCAGTTGGCATCAGTCGTAGAAAGTGTTCCGGCAGTGCACTGAGTAGTGTGCTGCCTGGGATGCTAGCGGGAAGGCCAGAGCTTTCCCATATGCATCATCGGCTCTCCTGCCACCTGCCAGAGAAGATAAGTCAGCAAGAGAGGCAGGAGGGGGTTGGGGACATAACAGGGGCAGGGAGGGGTGAAACCAGGCAAGGAAGGGGTGTAACAGGGGGTGGGGAGGCTGCGGGAGGGGGTGGATCTGGTGGCGATGGTGCATGCTGGATCCTATCCCCCTTTCCTGAAGACTCCCTGCCACCCTTTCTCTCCGTGGACTTGCGCTAGTGAAATCAAAATCATTAGCACAGGTCCGAGAAGTCTCATTGCGGAGTGAGAGGCTTACAGAGGTATAAGGGGGGTTAAGTCCCCTTTCATCTCTGAAACCTCCCGATCCACCACCCCCACTGGATATAGCATTTATGATTTTTGACATGGCTGCATCAGCGGCTGGGGGGGGGGAGAGAGAGAAGGATAGGAATGGGTTCTTTGCTTTGTTTAACCTCTGGGTATTACCTTGACTTACCTACTGGGGATTATTGGCATCAACAGGGACTTTGGAGTTTCCTGCTCAGATGGGCTTTGTGGTCCAATGAGCTGGCTCAAGGTCAAATCCTTTGTTTACCAATCGGGGGCAAAGGGCAAGGTCAACAACAACGGAGGGAAAAGGGCTGCGATTCTGAAGTGACTCAACCGTCTTTTCAGGATGCTGATCCCATACAGGAGTCTCAAAAATAGGGGGAAATCATGGATTTTCACCACATGTCTTCACCCTTACCTCAAATGCAGGGATTAGTGATGGAAAAAAATAGACATTTCACATAGCTTGTGGATTATTTTAAATTATTGCATGTCCTCCCGCTTACAATGTAAGTAATTAAATTAGTACAGCTGTGTACAAAGCAAGTCATAAATCTGCATTAGGTTGCTGAATCTCTGTTAGTGGATATCCTTGGCACGAAACTCAGATTAATATTTATAGCTCTGCATGAATATCTTGTACTTAGGTTTATAAATGTAGCTTGGAGGACACCAACAACTGTGCTTCGATTTGTAATGGCTTCAAAAAATGCGTGTTGATCCAAGTTCAACATTATTTTCAAATGTATATTGGAGAGTATATTTGTAATTCTCTCTCTTTCTCTCTCTCTCTATCCCCCCCCCCAAGTTTGTGGGAAAGGAAAAATTATGAGGGATTATCTTTTTTTTTTTTAAAGATACTTTCAGCGGAAATGTTTTTAGATAGGAATGTGAAAGATGAATAGATGTGTATACATTTTCTTTGCAGTGCAACAGAGCTCCTCATACTTTTATCTCACACACAAGAAAAGAGAGACTTCATCCTTGTTAAATTGTGTTGTTCTGCATGGTATTACCTAGGATTCAAACAAAAACGGAGCATCAAATGCATGTATAAGCACCCCAAAGCCATTGTACTCTCATTCCAGATTCATTTTTACTTCCACAAAAGTACGTACAGGTAAAAGAAGATGCCCAGAGGGCCATCTTGTCTGTAGTTTTTCCTTTCTGATGTGAAGAAACTATTTTAAATGTTCAACTTTCTTCCATCACTCGCATGTTAACAAGAGACACGTTTCTTCCTTCTATCCAATATCTTTTACTACTTCCTCTCATTTGCACCAATTCAAAATATTATCAAACCATTTCACTTCCACTATATTACTGCATAATATTGATAAGCAAATAAACGTTTCAAAATCATACTATCACTATGTAGCAAGATTGTTACGTAGATTATGGATTGCACATCTCCTGCAGAGGAAACAGTATATTATCGTGTGACAGTAGACTATAGAGCAGGGGTGGCCAAACTGCGGCTCCTGAGCCACACGTGGCTCTTTGACCACGTATAATGTGCGGTTCTTGGAAATATGTTGGCCAAGCTCCTTTTTGCATCACAATTAATATAAAAGGTAAATAAGGAAGTTTCAAGCTTTATAATTATTTACCAGGTATAAACTGAGAGTCCACTGGATTATAAGTTTAATGTTCGTGGTGAGTAAATATATTTAAGAATTTAAATGCTTCTTAAAAATTGTGGCTCTCAAACATCTGAAGTTCATCCTATGTGGCTCTTATATTAAGCAAGTTTGGCCACCCCTGCTGTAGAGCAATGAAAGTATATGTAGCTCCAAACCAGCACATATGTGTTCAGTTCATATGATTCAGTGGAGAATGAAGGGTGCAGGACTATGCATTAGGGCTGGCCTATCCTTGATGCCAACTGAAAGGCTCTCATTGAGTGGTGAGTTGAGGGCAGCATACTGACAAGGGGTGCCCTGTACCCCACGTCTGCCCACCCCCCCCCCACTGAGCCATTTCAGTCAGTCTGCTGAGAGTGAGAGCAAGAAGAGGGTTGGGCCAGTGGTGGCACTGCTGGAGGAAGGAGAAAGAAAGAAAACTGCCACTGCCACCCATCACCACTTCTTTGTTGTCACGGAGTGGGACGTATGTGGATCCAGAGCCTGGCCCCCTTACCTGGAGCTCTGGCACCACCTTCTTCTCCATGCCCCTTTTGTTTTAAATAAATAGCATGCTCCTCTCTTCCAGTTTATTTGAAACGGGATGGGTGCAGAGAAAGGAGGCGTCACCCGGGTCCCAAGTAAGGGGGCCAGGATCCGGTGCACTGTATCTCCTTCTGTGCCTCCCTCGCCTTGTCCTCATTTGGTGAGGAGGAAGAAGGCAAGGAGGCAGCAGTAAGAGTATGCATGGGAGTGGTGCAATTGGACTGCCTCAGATAGCGCCTGAGTTTCCACTGCCTGGCTGAATTGCAGCCTTACTAAGAAAACAACATGTTTTCACATGCACTTTTGGGTTCTTCACAAGATCCTTTCCTTTCCTTCAGCTCTTCTGATCACAGTAGAGGTCACAGGCAATGTTGTTTCTTAACTCTTCTTTAAGGAGATTCTCTCCTGATACATAAAACAGAATTCTTCTTTTACATAAAAGAATTCTTCTGCATTGAGCCCTAAAAAGCATCCTCTAGACCAGCAGTGGCCAACCTTCCACCATTAGGACCTCTGTGTTCATAAGAGTTGTGTAGAAGACAGAATCTTGGCAGCTGTAAGTGCTGATGGTGCTGCTAAAGCAGCTGCACCTGCTGAAATGCCCTCACTTAGACACCCATTAAAGGGCCAGGAGCATTTATGTTGATAGGTTGGCCACACCTGATCTAGACTTTGGAATTCTTTGTGCCAGCTGCATTTACCTGTGTCCCCATCTCCCACGAGTTCCGCATTTGCCTGCCCCGACTCTATATCATTGACTTTTAATGATGTGGGTTGCTGAGACTATCACGGACTGATGTGGGTTGCACAGACTATCATGATGTTAGGAGATGGGGAAGCCTCCCCCCTCCAGAGAGAGGAAAGAAACTATTTTGACCTGAGATACTAAATATATACTTATCCTTTGTGAAAAGTATTTGGTATCTCTCATTCAAAATTGGCTATAAGCGTGGGCTATTTTTATCGCTTGTCAGGCAGAAAGACTGTTTAATTTTTAATGGATGTTGATCTTATTTTTATCACTGTATAGCCTGGGATATTTGCACTCTTTCTCTACTCCAGTCAACTGCTACAGAACAGCCAATTATACGAGCTACGTCTGAAGAAAAAATAGATGATATCTCACCGAGGAGAAAAGTAGCAGCAGTCAATCTCAGATTCTTTACTTTCGTGACTGTGTTCATCTAAGTGACCCTTTTGTGGTAGGATCAGACAGAATAATATATGATTAATTTCTTTTTGGAATCCCTGTTTGAAAGGTGCTTTATTTGCATTAGCATCCCTAATTACTTAATGACAAATCAGATATGGTTCATTGCTAGTAAGTGCAGAAACATGTTGTCTGAAGGATGTAGTTTAATTAGTATACTCCTAAAAACACGTCCCTCATGACCATTGGATGTAATCATTATTTTATGTATTTAACTGTGAAATTTATATTTACTCAGCAGGCTAGAGACCATCTTTTTATTTTTTTCCCAGAGTGACTTAATGTCGCGCATTTAGACTTTAAAGGAATCCACAAAATCTCAACAGCAGGTACTAAATAATAAAGAAAAAAATAGCTATTATTGCAATGAAGCAGATGTATTCTTTCAACAAAATTATAACTAGGATAATATTGCATCCATAAAACACAGAGAGTGGAATACATATATGGGGAAACTCATTTTAATTCCTCGGTTAATAATGTAGATGCAAGAGATGTACATTCTCCTAGATCAATGAGGCAATTTGGGTATTCCTTTATTCTTGATTAGCAAATTTGAACATGACCTCATTCCAAGGGCACACACAGTTATTTCTTGCTTCTCTATACAACCCTAATATATGCTCCAGTTTTGAGAATATTTTCTTCCAGTACTGAAACTGAATTAGAGACTTTCTTTTTCTCAGAGTATTTGTCAGGAGTTAAAAAAACTGTGGATGTAAACTTTCACTGAGGCTTCACATCAAGTGGAGAATTTGGATTTCCTTTCCTCAAAATAGTTGTCAAGAATTATTTATCTTTATGTGCCACTATTGGCAGACACAGTGCTTTGCAAGAGAACAGAGGCCCTCGCCCCAAGAAGCTTACAATCTAAATGTTGACAGAGGGAGAGACAACAGAGGAAGGAGAGGAGATGGAAGTGTGGCAAGGAAATTGAGAAGTAGAATTAAAAACAAAAACGTTCGAGTTTTCAGACCATTTATTAACAAAATTAAAACAGGACAAGTCCCTTTCTAACGTTTTGCCTAGGCCCATTCCTGGCATCTTCAGAGTAACAGTTACTTAAGTTCTCAAAAAAAGAAGAAGCATGCTGCTAGAGTTGCAAGCTCAATGTATCATCCTTAAATAGCTTAATCAGATGCACATGACTAGCACCGGTCTCCAGAATCTCTTACCGAGGAGTAAACTGACATGGAGGTGTGCATCCTTAAAGCACCTGTTCTACATGGTTGCACTTGGATGTTTTCCGTCTTTTTTTCGACAATTTTCTATTCGATAAGGCTTTATTGAGAAGAATATGAATGCATGCAGTGGCGTGCAGTGGCGTCACTAGAGGTGGGGCGGAACGGTAAGTCTTGCACAATGGTACCTCTCTGTTACATGGTGGCCCTGCCCACTCACCATCGGAACCAGTCTGAGCGGCAAAGGCAACGCGCAGGAGACTCCCTACACATTGCCTTCGCTGCTCGGACTGGTTCCGACGGTGAGAGGGAGGGGCCACCATGTAACAGAGAGGTAATGCTGTGCAAGACTTACTGTTCTGCCGCACCTATAGCGATGCCAGTGGTTGTGTGTAATAAAGCTTATGGCGCAATCCTGTCTAGAAAGAATGGCGAAGTGCTACTCTGCTGGTCTCGGTTGTCGCAAACATGCCGTAAGGCATGTTTACGTCACCTGGTGAGGAGACTGTGCTGGCAAAGAGACCGGTGCCACTCTCCCTGCCCCAGATGCATCAGGGTTCGCTGGGGAAGGAAGGTTCCTCGCAAGGCAGTGGAGGACCGGAGGGAAGGCAGAATGGGGTGTTCTGGGGGTGGGGGGGGACTGGTTGGCTGGGCCCGGGAAGGTGGGGGGATTGGTGGTGATGGCTCTGCCAGAATCCTATCCCCCCTCCCGGACCTGGCTGATGCTACATGGGCTGCTTGAATGTGCACCAGCAAAAAAGCTGCCAAACATCCCAGTAGCCCCATCGGGGTGGCTGAGATTTTACCTGGGGGAAGGGATCAAATGTTTTCTTCCCCTGAGGTGACCTTCTGGTGGCCTACTTTGCACTGGCGTCATTCTAGGTGGGGCGGAAAGATCCTGTCAGTGGATCGAGGGCAACGCGCAGGAGAGTCCCTACACGTTGCTTTCTCTCCGCTGACGGGCTCCTACGATGAGGGGGCGGGGTGCCTTGTGCAGGAGAGTAACGGTGGGGTGAAAAGCTGCAGAACTTAGCTTTCCGCCCCACCTAGAGCGACGCCAGTGCTACTTTGTGCCCTGGGTGTGGCGGAGGCTGCACCGGCCTCGCTGCATTGCAGGGTGCAAAGTTAGACAGGATTGGCCTGTTCATTTCTGTAGGGATGAGGACTTTTTTAAGGCCTTCTTCATGTCAAAGGAAGAACTTGACCATTTCTAATTGTAAAGTTCACTATTTCTTTAGTCTGGCTCTTATATTGCTATTGCATACTTTTATATGCCATTTGGTCCAGCAAAAGTTCAGTCCACAGGGAACGTCTGCTGCACAACCTCAACTGAAATGAATGGGAGCTTGCACAGGAGAACCTCTTGATGGATGTGTCCAGAGGGACAGATTCAAAGGGCTGAATTTTAAAGGGCTATGCATATGGACACCAGGACCACTTTGTCTTCCCAGGAACCTCTCCTGGCCCTTAAAGGCCACTCCTGATGGTCAGAGGGACGTCTGATGTGGAATCCACTGCAACTCAAGTGATTGTGTTTGAAGTGAAAACCAGCAAATCTTCAGGAGGAGCACTTTGGGTGCATGCATTGTCAATATAAAATCATACTGAATCCTGACAGCAGCAGCCATATTTTGGGAAAGCTCCATCTACCACTGAGAGACAAAACAACAATGTTATTTCAAAGGCATACACAAAGTCACCCTGAGACACAAAATCTGAGATTAATAAAAGGAAGGTGAGCTGATTAATGACATGTTGTTGTGTACTGCCTCTCTAAGAAGAAAACCCAAGAGGTCTCAAGATGATAAAGTAAATCCAGGAGGCCTCAGGATGATAAAAGCCATATGAAATAAATGTGTTTATGTGTGTGTGTGTGGGGGGGGAGTTCAGTTTTGTCTGCGGGAGTTATGCTCGTGCCTGTGGTTGCACATACAATCCCCACAAAGTAGGGTTGCCAACCCTCCAAGATTGGCCCCGGGGTCTCCAGGAATCAGCATCAATCTGCAGCTGACAGAAGAAAGCAATTCTGGAGATTTTCACAGGTCTTCCAAGAATTTCCAGCATTACATCACATTGGGGAAAAAAAAAACATCTCCAGAAATGGCTCAGGTGGACTTGGCAACCCTACCTCAAAGGCCTGAACAGTCTTGGGCTGAGATGGATGAAACAGGCCACTGATAAACTGTGCTTGTCTTTTCTTTTCCATCAGTCAAAGTTTTAGGCACTGGATGGTTCCAGTGAGTTGTTAGCAATAAATAGCTGAATTATTAGAAGAGGGTCTTCTGTGTGCTGCTGTTCCCTCAGATTCAAGAAATGTTTGCTTTTAAGGCAGACTTCATAAAGAATAATAATGCATCACTTCATCACAATTATACATTCCAGTCTGGTGAAATGGGGAGCACATGTTGAGCAGGGGCACAAAATATTGTCTATTTCCATGGACTAGAGCAAAGTGTATGTTCTAGCAAAAGCTGTGGCTAAGGAGCAGCATGTATAATTTGGACCAAGCTTCATAATTACACATATTTGCTAGTTCCAGCAAATGAACAAACATGATAAATTAAACATAAATGAAAGCTAACACTATGTATTGAACTGAAGACCTCATCAAGCCACATCTAGTACAAAACCATCATCCATGTACAATTAGATAATCTTCGTAATCCAAAATCAAATTGCTGGTTTAATTTCCATAAATATATTTCATTGTGTAACCCTGGCGGTGTGCGCATTGGAAGTGCATCCAAAAACCTATCACAAAGACAACAGGAAAATGACAAGATGCCTTAGAAAAATTGTTGGAACTTGGAGGACGTTTTCTTGGTACCAATGATATAGACTTACATTGTCAATAATTTTGCATTTGGCTATCACAGAAAGAGCATCTTCTCTTTAAGTGATGGATTACATATCTCAGGATATGATTATTTACTAACAAGAGGAGGAGGAGGTGTGGTGGAGGTAGGGCTTGTGTACTGCAGAGATCACTGAGGATCATGTACTGTCAGCCTCCTCAACCACTCACCTGCTAGAATCTCTCCCACGAGGATTCAGTGGTGTCAAATGAGGGGACGGATTTTGTTCCCAATCAAATAGCGTCCTGAAGTGTACCATGTTATTTTTTTTCCACAGAAACAAATGACAGCCATTCACTGATATGGAAGAAAGTCAAAGATACCATTAGAGAAGAGTTGAAATCTGGCCTAAATCCATGGTGATGCCAGCTAGTTGGTGGCAGCAGGCTTTGGTCTTCCTTAAGTCTTCACCTGCAACCTGTTTACTTTGTCCCATTAGACTTAGAGCCCAATTCTATCCCAATCCTATCCTCCCCTTCCCCCCACCACCGCTGGTGCAGCAGCCATGCCAGAAAGGATCACTCTGTATCCAGCAGGGGATGGGGGTGGATTAGGAGGCTTTGGAGGGGAAAGGGGAATTATTTCCCCTTACCCCTCTGTAAGCCTCCTGCTCTGCAATGGGTCTTCTTGGATCTGCACCATCTCTGTAGCTGGAGCAAATCAAAGGAGAGAAAGTGAACGGGGAGGCTGCGAAAAGAGGGGATAAGATCCAGCATGAGCCATTGCTGCTGGATCCATCCCTCCTGCAGCCTCCCTGCCCCCTTTCCTCTCCTCACCCAGTTTCACCCCCTCCTTGACCACCCCCGCCGCTGCCTTACCTTCTCAGGCAGGTGCGGCAGGGTCTGGTGATGCGCATGGAGCACTGTCACCTCTTGTGGCAGCGCTCCCAAAATGGCTGCCGATGGAACGCTCTGCACTCCGTCAGCAGCCATTTTACATCAGTGGAAGGCTCTTCTGTTATCATAAAGCCCTGACTCCAACAGCCCAATCCAGGAGTAATTGAGAGTCAGCCCACTATTGTCTGTATTAGCCTTAGCTCTCCCTTGGCTCCATTTCTAAATTATGCTAGAGTATGGGTATGTTTAACTTGTGAACCCTCAAGCAATGTGACCCACCAGTTTTGAGCTGAGATGCACCAGATGCCTGGAAACCATCTTGGTGCAATGCTATGCAGGTTGTGTGTGTGTGTGTGTGTGTGTGTGTGTGTGTGTGTGTGTGTGCGTGTGTGTGTGTGTGTGTGTGTGTGTGTTTGTGCACATACTGTATCTACGTATCTATCTACCAAATAATGCTGTAGTGCTGCAGATAAGTTGGCTGTTTATCGCAGGAAGAAAATAGCAGAAATATGTACAAAGAAGTGAATAATAAAACAGGGATTGCTCTAAAACCTTTTAGCTAGATGTTTGAGTATTGACCTTCAAAGTTCTGATAACACGGTTCCGTTTCGGAGCGAGGCAGAAGCGGGAACATCTAACTTTTAAAGCAATCTCTGTTTTATCATTCATTGACTTACTTATATACAGTATAAATATCTTGTTTATTTTAATTTGTGTCCCTATCCAGCCCTTAAAGGTCTCAGGGTGACTTCCAACCATATTAAAACCTTCAAAATTTCCGCGAAGTTAAAAAATAAAACTCCAACAGCAAAGACATGTTTCACGGAATAATGCTCCTGCACAGTTATCTCTGGCTATCAGATGTCTGCCCAAGTTGGAAAGCTTAACAATGGTTTCAAAAGGCCTGAACGTCTGAGCTCAGACTGACCTCTAGACTCCGAAGGCCTTCCATAACCAAGGGGCCAGCAGAGGAAAAGTCAGACGGTGTGCCCTGGCTGATTAGTAAGCTTCTTGTAAATGTGTACAGGGCTCGGGCAAAGGAACAGTGAGGTTTTGCTTATGCTGGGTGCATGTTAGGAAAACTGTGAGGAATGAAAGTGAACAAACACTGAACAGTTAGAGAAATATCCTGCATTATCTCCATGCTGTGGGCTGCAATAACAAGTTTACCCTTAGCTTCTTTACAGAAATAGGCTTACCCCTTAGGACCGTCTGAATGTCTGTCCATCAAGGACTTGTTCTTCCTATTGCACTTGCTGTTTAAGGAAAAAAAGTGTGGAGTTTG
This sequence comes from Plestiodon gilberti rubricaudatus, assembly GCA_026170595.1. Classification (NCBI taxonomy): domain Eukaryota; kingdom Metazoa; phylum Chordata; class Lepidosauria; order Squamata; family Scincidae; genus Plestiodon; species Plestiodon gilberti. The sequence continues at coordinate 144,081,934 of JANXHW010000003.1, forward strand.
GAACGAGGACTAATGTAAGCATAATTTCCATGCCATTTCTTCGCTGCAATATTGATGTATTAAAACCTTGAGTTAGCACAGAGGTGCAAACTCTTCCAACACTTCAGGAAGCATGGACTGAAGCGAAAATGGGTCAGCCCGGCTCTTGTGTTCAGAGGGTCAAAATATGCACTGAGAAAGGTCAGAGACTTCACCAGTAAAGTCCCAGCTGCCAGAGCTGCATAAAAACAATACTGACTTCTGCAGTATAGTTTTTGCTGTGAAATTTGAGCAGATGCTTTTAAGGCACATCCCCTGATCCAGCCAGAGTAAGTCAAAAGCAGAAACAAGGTTCCATGGGTGGATCTCTCCTACATGAAGAACAGTTTGGCAGGTCAGGGGGAGAGTCTTGCACCCAGCACGTGTGGGGAAGGGGGCTCAAAACAGAAGAGGAGGTAGACATGGATGCTAGACCCCGTTCAGGGACCTTCTTTCCACTCAGCCATCAAACAGGTTGGTACCAGACATGCTCTAGAACATGTGTAATAACATGCTCACACAGGGGAACAAACAAAAGTGCAGGGACTGCTTCCATAAGCAAATGGCACTCCTCAGCACTCCCATAGGATCAATGACTCTGTATCTGTGGATTTGGTATCCGCTGGGGGTTGCAGGAAACCAACCCCTGCGATACCGAAAACTGACCATAAGATGCCACAATGTAACAAACATGGCTACCTGTCTGGAATTTGTCACTTATTCTTAAAGTCTCATGAGTGGGGGCATCAGTGGAACAGTAACACTAGGAGTAGGGCTGTGTCCATAGTGAACTGATTGCCACAGTAGATCTATGACAGTCCATACGAAAGCCCCACAGTTGTGCTGACTCCTTCCTTCCTCTACACCAGGGGTTCTCAACCCCTGGTACGTGTATCCCCAGGGGTACGTGGAGCACAGGTTGGGGGTACGCGAGACGCTGCCCGTTATCAGCTGCTGTGATCAGCAGCTGATGATAGGCAGCTGTATCCAATCCAATCCAATCCAATCGTTTATTAATAGTCAATGACCAGCAGCATAGCACAACAAAACACAACATCAACAGAGCATCACATAACAAGGAGAAGGGGAAATTTTCAGCCAAGCCTAAGTTAAAACAGGTAGGAGACACTACACAAAAGGGGGGCGGACAAACAAAGCATAAATCAGCATTAAAAATTTCCCTCGGTACTGACAATACTCTTTCGAATTTTTCAAGCAGCTGCCAAAAAGCTTGCACACCAGATTGTGAACCAGGAGCTTTTCCCCACAAGGAGCATTTTGGCCAACTCCACATCAGTCGAACTGGAATATTTTTTAATAAAGGGGAAATAAACCTAGCGCACAGCCCCTGATAAAACAAGCAGCGAAACAGGACATGCTCTACTGTCTCCACTTCTCCCAAGTCACATGGGCAAACCCTTTCAGATATTGGAATCCTTCTAAAACATCCCTCCAAAAATGCCGAAGGGAGGGCTCTCCACCTGGCCAAGAAAAAGGCCCTCCTATGCGTGGGGAGCTCTAGCAGTGACAGATAAGCTGCCAGCACTACTTTATATCTAATGTCCTCTGCAGCTAAAAAGTGTGGAGTTCTGCTGATGTCCTCTTGCCGCTCTGTATCTAGCAGCCTTTGCCTTATCGCTGCTCTTGCGCGAGCGCCACAACCCGGGAAAAATGGCTACAGCCCATCCGATGTCCCCCGTAGCTCCCCCTACCTGGTCTCCCAGCCGCTGCCATCCAAGATGGCGGCACCCAAATCTCATGAGGGCACATGAGGCAGTCTCATGCCTCATGTGCCCTCACGAGATTTGGGCGCCACTATCTTGGATCTCGCGAGATTCAAGATGGTGGCAGCTGGGAGACCAGGTAGGGGGAGCTATGGGGGACATCGGGAGCCGTTTTTCCTGGGTTGTGGTGCCGCAACCTGGGAAAAATACATTTTAAGGGGGGTATGTGGGGGTAACTGGGGGGCAATTGGGGGTACACGGGGGTACATGTCTGGGGTACGTGGGAACTGGAGGACTGCATAGGGGGTACGCGGGCCTCCAACGGTTGAGAACCTCTGCTCTACATGTCAATCTGTGGACACCCACTCTTGCCCTGTCTGATGACCTTCTCCATGTGCATACCATGCATACACATACAACACTTGTTCTATGCTCACAACCTAATAATTAGAATGGAGGGCATTTGTGAAGATAAAATGGAGCTCTTGGCAGTCGTATCTGTATACTTCCTTTCATGTTAGAATTCAAAATACTTCACGTTACTTTGCAATATGTAGCTTAGTACATATAAACAATACGTGCCATTTCTTCACTGAAGCAGCACTAAGCAATAGTGTTGTCTAATGGTAATAAAAATTTGTAGTCTCATCTTATGACCGGTTTGTGCTCAGGAGAGAAGGATTGATATCACTTTATAGTTTTATTCTAGCTAGTGTCACAGCAGATGCTCTTCTTACTCATATAATAATTGCCTAATCCCTTTTCGAGATTTGCTAAGCAATTCTCCATTATAATTCAATAATAACCTGAAGCAGTTAGTTCAACAGGTTAATTATATGATACATTGCAATATAAAGTATTTCATTTTATCACTTTTGCATTTGGTGGGCTTTCCTTTGACTGAAAGCTCTTCTAGTTTGAACATAGGGCAGAGACAAAGTGAATGTTTGCTTGGTCTTGTCTGTTCCCAGTTATTGGGTAACAAGGCAATCCAGCAACCAATCTTGCCTACGTGCTTCCTGCACTCAGTTCAGTACAGTCTCATCACACACAGCCCAATTCTGACTAACTAACTATCCGGCAGGCGGTCCAGGGCCACCTGCTAGATCCTATCCTCACTCCGGGCCAATCTCGATCAGCCCGGAGGTCTACTAGGGGGAAGGGGACGTTCATCCCCTTCCTCTGGTGTAGCGCGGCTCGGCCCCAATGGGTCTCCTTGGATTTCCGCCAGCTATAGCTGGCGGAAGTAAGAGGAGGCCATGTAATGGCCATGCTAGCCAGAACGGGGATGGGGATACGGCAGGCGCCATCCCTGCCCTCTCCTGAGCCAACTTGGCCAATGGCCCCCCTCCTGAGCCGCTCGGACCGCCCCCACCACCCCCACAGGAATCTTACCTGATTACGGCGACCGCAGGGGCGATCCAGCAGCACAGTAAGGGCTGCCGGCCTTGTGCTTTTTTGTGCTTTTATTGCACTGTAATGTAAGTGGAACAGATAAGAAACAAGAGTGGCAATAAAAACAGTTATTGTGCTTGTTCACGACGGCTTCCGGCGGTGGAGCGCTTGCTCCGCCGCCAGTTTTTTTGGGCAGAATTGAGCTGTCAGTTTAATCTGTGGATCAATTTTATCAGGTTTAAGTTTCTCACATATTTTTTATATAACTCTCCTACTCTCCATTGGATTTTTGGGCACGTACTACACTTTCAGCCAGCATCTGTGGCAAGTTGTTCTCTTTGTGTCTTTTATCGGAACCAAAAGCTTCCTTCCCTTTCTTTAAGCATTGTAGAAGTTCTTTTGCCTGTGAGACACCCATTTGTCTGTCTGCTGCCCCACTGACAAAAAAAGCAACTATTTACCTCAGCAACTCCCTGCATGAGGAAGTACAGGTCATTCTGGGAACTCCTAGCATGCACCGCTCTTTCTGTTTTACTTAAAAAGATGTCCAAGGACGAGCGGTAAGTGGCTGCTTCCCCTCACTTCTTCCTGCAGTGTTCCCTTTAAGTTTGGATGTATGGTGTAGTGGTTTGGGAGTTCGACTTAGACCTGGAAGATCCAGGTTCAAATCCCTGCTCAGCCACGAAGCTTCCTGGGTGACCTTGGGCCAGTCACTATTTCTCAGCCCCACCTACCTCACAGGGTTGTTGTGAGGACAAAAAGGAGGGGAGGAAATATGTACACCACTCTGAGCTCCTTGGAGGAAGGGTGGTATAAAAATGTGAAAAATAAAAAATAAAAATAAATAAATAAATAAGGGAGGGGACCGTGAAGCAAGTGAACCATTTGAAGTGGATCAACATGGCTCACATCTGCGGAGGACTGGAGGGAGGTGGCGGCAGAGCGAGGTGAAGTGCACCCTGAAGCGGCCGCTCCTTCTGCCATCCAGCAATACTTCATGTCGTTGGCTGAGTCGCCAATGCGTTGCAAGCTCTCTTCCAGTCATCTGGTCTCACTCCCTCTTTTTGCCATACACTGCAGTCTTTTCATAACTGATTCTCACAGCTCCCCAAGTTCACATGTTTGACATAACAGCTTGAAATCAGTCACATATGGGTCTATTTTGCTCTGAGTTCTGATGAAAAAAATGTGCACCTTCCATATATAACATTTTTTTTCTGGGTGCAGAGTATGCTTCATGTCTATTAATTAAAACTTATATTTCATTCCTTATTTGCATTATTATCAAACTGAAAAGTATTACATAAATACCTCTTGTGCTTCTTTACATGCCAGATGAAGAAACAGTGCTGACTGCAGCCACTCATGTTTCTTATCTGTTCCACTTACGTTACAGTGCAATTCAAATCCTTGTTTCTGCTGAGCCTGATCCAAATACCACCCTCCGCCCCATTTTCTCTGCACTGAGAAAGCAGGAAAATAGGAACTTTGTGAATTTGGAGGGAGGGGGGGGGTTTGAGAGGCTTATTGGAGCTTACTTGGACAGTACTGTAATTTTAATTGTCTCATAATGTCAGGGTTTGTTAGACCTAAAGTAGCATTCATGCACACCATGGATGGATTAACAGCCGCGATGGTGGGACTCTGCAATGGCTCACAGGCCAAGGCCATCAGTGCGATCAGCTGGAGGACTGATGACCCCTGGAGCCCCCCCCCACACCTCTGGAGCCCCCACCAGAGCAGATAAGTCGGTGGAAGGGGCGTTCTGGGAGGAGGATCAGGGTGGGGACCAGCTGGGGCGGGGGGGGGGGGTCGAGGGCAGGCTGGCAGCAGATATAGCAGCAGCACCAACATCCTATGCCCCTGTCCTGGTCTTTACATACACCCTTGGACCCACTCGGATTCACACCAGCCAAAGAACTGGTGCAGATCTGAATAGACCCACTGAGATAAGGCAGTGGCAGAGTAGTTTTTTTACTTAACAGTCATTGCTGCCTGGTCCCCAGCCAACTCATAGCATGCAGTAGAGACTGTGCCAGCTCCGCTACACATTCTGGGCTGACCCTGGATAGGATTGGGTTGCTAAGTACCCGGTATGTGCAGTGTTGGGAAGGAGAAGGGAGGTTCCTGCATGCAGCAAGAAAGATGCTACCTGCGGAGTAGGAGGAGGATCTCTAGATGAGGTCTACAGCGCCAATCCTGCACAGCACTATGAATCTTACAGTGTGATCCTCTCTAACTATAGAGCAGTGGAGCATGTGCTCTGCCGCTCTAAGCCGTCACAAACGTGCCGTAAAGCAGGTTTGTGATGACTCTGGAGTAAGGGCCACTGGCGCGGAGGCCGACAGCCCTCACTCCGCTGCCCTCTGGACTCTGCGGCCACTGATACAGGTAAGTCCTGCACCGGTCGGTGCGGGGGTGGGGGAAGGGCAGGCAGGGTTGTGGAGGGAGGGGGACCACTGGCCGGCCCAGGCTGGGAGGTGGCGGGGATATCGGCAGCACACTCCACCGAATCTTAGGCCCATTCCCAGGTCTGGCCAGCCTTACTCCCACACCCCGGTTGTTAGCTGGCGTACATTCAAGGAGGCCCATAGAGCCCCAGTGGCCCTATAGGGCCCCAGAGGGCACCCGGGGAAGGAGACAAACGTCCAGGAATGACATAGGATACAGCAGCCGGCCCTTTAGGCCAGTCGTGTACCCTTACACAGGATTGCACCGTTAAATTTGACTGAACTCATTGGGTCCTGAACAAGGATAGCCATCATGGGCTCCTGAACAGGATTGCTGCCAATTAACAGTCATCCTTAGGAGCAAAAGAAAGCACTTAAAAAAGGGTAACCTTATTTAATTGGTACAAGTGTAAGTTCTTTGGTTTAAAACATTGAAATAACCCCATGCAGCCTCTGAATGAAAATCCTGACATCTCGATTGATAGTGTTTTAAATTAATGATACATTTAAATAAATAGCTAAATTGCAATGGAATTTCATGTTATATCTACATTAATAATACCCAAGGAATTAGCTGTGATTAATGTGATAAGGAATACCAAATGAATTAATAATGATTGACCACTTATGGCTAAATGGGCAACCCTTTATAATAAGTGGCAAATCACTCTTCCTTCCTTTGGTATTTCTTGCAATAACTTTAATCATGATGAATTCTTTTGGTATTCAGGTGGATATAATACATGATTCCATAGAAACTCCATTATAATTGAATGTAATATTGCTGAAATGATTTTCATTTAAAGCTCGCTAATAGATGTGGTGAAAGTAGCAGGAAGCTGCACTCAGGCCTGAAAGAAAAAGAATCGTGAGGATGAATGAGGGCAAACTGCAAGTTCCCACACCAACAGTTGATATGTGGGGCTTTTTTATTTACTTCATATTATAATATTTAATATATATGTCTATGTAGGACTGATTTTCCCCCACTTCATCCTGTGTGGCAGTCACTTCAATTCTATCCTCTCCCTGCTATAGCATGGTCGCTCCAAAACTGGCAACGCTGGAAGCGGAGGGTGGGGTGATTGGGAGGCTTGGGAGAGGCAAGGGAAAATATTGTCCCTTACTCCTCCATTAGCCCCATGATTGCCTACTATGGGTCTCCTCCTACTATGGGTCTCCTCCTGTGCCAGCTATATAGATGGTGCACGTCTGAGAGAAAGGGGGTGTGCTGGGAGGCTCCAGAGGGGATAGCATTCAGGCGCGTCACTTTTGTGGGGTACACCCCTCCCTGCCTCCCTGCCCAGGAATGTCCTCCTCTGCCCACAAAATGCCCCCCCACCAACATACCTGGGCTGACAGAGCCTCTCCTCTCTGCTGCCAAGTGTGGAGTGCTTCTTTCCATCTCTGGTCTGGAAGTATGCAGTAGCATGCTCCAATGCAACTGCGTTTGTGATGCTATAAAGCATGTTCTGCTGCCAGAATGATAGTTCCGCCGGCGGCAGCGGACCTTGCCCATAAGATTGGGCTATATGTTAGTTAACATTTCAGTATAAATTGGCAAGTGCAGTTTTTCAGAATTTATGGTTTTCTCATTAAAACATTCCATAGATTCCAGTATCACCTTCATATTTCACGTTTGTGTCCTTTCCCTCCTCAAAAGAACTCCGGGGAGCTTTAAATGGTTTGTCCTGCTTTATTATCACAGAAACCATGAAATATTAGGGTGAAAGAAAGAGACTCAGCTCAGAGCAGATGTCATGCCAACCATAGTTTACAGAGCTTACCTATCGTTTGACTTGATGTTCAAATTGATAAACCATCGTTGGTGGCAAACCAGAATCAGAAACAATGGTTCAAAGCAAGTTCAAATTGCAGTTTGAAGTGACATACACATTGATAGATGATTGTTAGGGCTGTTGCTCCACATCTGGAGATGGTTGTACCATCAAGAGAGAAGTGCAGTGCAGGTGGAGAATGACAGTCCACAGGTGGTTCTTGCTGGTATCTCCCTACACCCTATTCACTGATCTAATCCACCCACAGCTCAGCTCTTCCTGCCCTCCTCCACACTCTGGTGATGGTTCCCTGTACAGCAGAGTTCTCAGACTGGTTCAGGGCAAGAAGCCTCTTCGGGGTCGCGCGACTCCCCCCTTCCTTTGCTTCTGGTGTCCAAGATTGCCATGCGGCAGCAGAGCTCTGTGCGTGTGTGCATGTATGTGAGCATGAGCGAGGCTGCTTCTTGGGGAGGGAGGGTGGAGCAGTGGCTACAGAGGGATTCTGTCTTATCTCGCTCGCTGTACTCATCAAGCTGCTCTGCCTCACCCCCACCCCACCTCCTCTTTTCCCTGGTTATTAGGCTGCTGCTAACTAACAGATCCTGCCGGCTGCAATCTGCCAGGCTCCGGTTTGGCTCAGAATAAAAGAAGTCACCCGCACGCACACACTCTACCAATGCGAGCCAAAATAGTGTGCAAGAGGTGCATGAAACACTTCAAAACCATGGCAGGGGATAGGCAGACTGAGCCCCTGCTGCATTTCGAATTCCAAGGCCACACCAGCTCTTTTGCTGGTGTAGTCCAGGCTTCATTACGAGGAAGCTGCTTGAATCAGCATATAAGTGACTATGCCGTATCTCCAAAACTAGAGCTGAAAAGGCAAAACTGATGCCATGTTGAGAATCAGCGGCCCAAACATACCCATTACCCAAGAATAGGTTTAACCATCTTTTTTTGTTGGGAATGCGTAATAAATAAGGCGTGTGTCACATAGGTGCATAAAAAGTGCATGGGAGCATTTACACAGTCTGCTGCCACATTCCTCCACAACTACCACTGAGTCCCCCACAAGTTCCACGCAAATGAACACAATCTGAGCAGCCATGGGAATGACAGCTGAACAGGCCCCCGCTGGAGGAATGCTCATTTTGAAAAATAATACTCCTCCTCTGAGCTCATTATTAATTTTCTCTGAAGCTTTATTTTATTTTGGAATTGCACTCTTCAGAAAATAAACCTTTTGCCATTTTTAAAACGGAGAATTGAGCCACATGTATAACTTAAGTAAGAGAGGGGTTCTGCTTCAATGGAACAGAGATGACCTGGCAGGGCAGCAGAATAATTTAGAATGCAGATTTTTGAGAGGCATTTCTTAAAAGGAATATCCCCAGAAACTCTAAAAATGTTAATGGAAAATCCTCCGTTCAGAGCCACCAGTGACATTGAGGGGCAAAACCTTGTATTACGATCCAGTAAGGTCAGCAAATACTGTCCCTTTGTACCGTGTATTTCCTTCCTCTTTTTTGATAAGGAGTCTGACAAATTATAATGCTCTTACAGATATATCTTTATATTTTCTTTGTGCAATTCTTAAGTGAAAAAAAAGAATCTTATTTTTCCTAATAATTTGTCCAGCTCAGGGAAAGTGACTGGTAATATCTAGGTACATATATTTTTTTCTCTCTCTCTTTGTCATCGGCAAAGCCTTGAAGTTGGAATGCTTTCATATTTATTGTCCAGCAATGGTTAGGGCTATTCATTAGGAAAAGTATCTCTATTACTCTGACAGAAAGGTGATAGCCTTGCCTTCCGCTGGCCCAGTTCTTTATTAATGACCCCCAGATACCATTTTCCAGCTCTGTGCACCGCAGTATTTTAATTTAGTGATACAAATTAGGAACCATCCCATACCCTCGATCTGTGAACATAGTTCTCATTGATATCAATGTTAGCTGAGTTTTATCTGCAGCTTGGACTGAAGACCTCAGTTACTGGGAACACCCAATGTAATATTTGTAGTATTTCCAAAGAAGAGGGGGGGGGAGATAAGCAAAAGGTAATTCAAGCCCTGCTGCATCAGAATAAATTCTGAACATATCCCATTGAATAGGGGCAGACTCTGTCAACAGAACCGTTTTCTTGACTATTACAGGAAAGGCGAGAGAAGGAGGAAGAAACTTGGGCTTGTCGTTAACTAGCATGATCAGATTTCTTTAAAAACTCACATAGGCAAACTCTTCTGTTGTACGGGATGTGTTGGTGGCATAGATATTTTCAGGGAATTCTAACAGAAGATGGCTATTTATTTAAGTATGCCAAAATATAGAAGACATTTTTATTTCTTCTTTACAACATATATTTATGTGATTTGGAGGTCAAGCCTATGCACGTGTACCCAGAAGTGTGTCCAATGGGGCTTACTCCCAGGAAAGTGTGTACAGTATAGGATTGCAACCTTGGTGTATTTTCACACATTACAGTTTTGACCCCAGCCTGGCACAACATGGGATTATCTATGAATTGTATAATAGAACCCAGGATGCAACCAGATTATTAACTCCAGCTTTTCAAGGGATGCAAATTGTGTAGTATACAGTACAAACAAGTGTCAGCAGCAGTAAACACTGGTGCTAGCCTAGTAGGATGCTAGTAGGTGCTAGTAGGAGAACTTACTGGTGCTAGTAGGATAAACACTGGTGCTAGTAGGAGAACTTACTACAATGCTATCCTTGCTTATTTTCTGCACTCAAGGAGAATAAACTCAGAATGTTTTCTTGTGTCTACACTTTACAAGCCTTCAGAAAAGGTGCAAACCAGAGAACCCTTCCCACGTGAGCAAGATGTCAGATGACGTCAGGTGCATGGGATAGATCCAGCTATGACTTAGGAACTGGTTGAAGACTAGGAAACAGAGAGTGGGTGTCAATGGGCAATTTTCACAATGGCGAGAGGTGAAAAGCGGTGTGCTCCAAGGATCGGTCTTGGGACCGGTGCTTTTCAACTTGTTCATAAATGACCTGGAGTTGGGGATAAGCAGCGAGGTGGCCAAGTTTGCGGACGACACTAAACTTTTCCGGGTGGTGAAGACCAGCAGGGATTGTGAAGAGCTCCAGAAGGATCTCTCCAAACTGGGAGAATGGGCAGCAAAATGGCAAATGCGCTTCAATGTAAGTAAGTGTAAAGTGATGCACATTGGGGCCAGAAATCAAAACTTCACATACACGCTCATGGGTTCTGAGCTGTCTGTGACGGATCAGGAGAGAGATCTTGGGGTGCTGGTGGACAGGTCGATGAAAGTGTCGACCCAGTGTGCGGCAGTTGTGAAGAAGGCCAATTCCATGCTTGGGATCATTAAAAAAGGGATGGAGAATAAAACGGCCAATATTATTATGCCTTTGTACAAATCGATGGTAAGGCCGCATCTGGAGTATTGCGTCCAGTTCTGGTCGCCACATCTCAAAAAGGATAGTGGAACTAGAAAAGGTGCAGAAGAGAGCGACCAAAATGATTAGTGGGCTGGGGCATCTCCCTTATGAGGAAAGGCTACAGTGTTTGGGGCTCTTCAGTCTAGAAAAAAGGCAGCTGAGGGGGGACATGATTGAGACATATAAAATTATGCATGGGATGGAGAGAGTGGATCACTGGCATCACTGGAGCGTGGCGGGGGGCGGGCCGCCTGGGGGTGACGCGCGCCATGGGGTGACGCGTGCACCCCCGCGCGCGTCACCTCCATGATGCACGACACCCTCCGGACGCTCCGAGGCTGGCCCGGGAGCCGGCCTCGGACCGTCCGACCCGCCGGCGCTCCAGGGCCTTCTGAAGGAAGGCCCATGCAGCATGTTAATACGTGCAAAATGCCCTCAAAACGGTCTCTGCACATGCGCGAAAATTGTAAAAAAATACCCGTATTAACGCACTGCTTAGGCCTTCTTTTAGATGGGGCCTTCTTTCTTCTCCCGGGCCGGCCTCGGAGCGTCCGGAGGGCGACGCGGGGGGGGCGGGTCACCCCCCCGCGCCGTGATGTCAGAGCGTCACTAGGGTGACGCGCGCCCCCTGCCCCAGGGTGACACGCGTCCTAGTGACGCTACTGGAGTGGATAGAGAAAGGTTCTTTTCCCTCTCACACAATTGGTAATTGGTTTGTGGAACTCCTTGCCACAGGAGGTTGTGATGGCACCTGGCCTGGATGCCTTTAAAAGGGGATTGGACAGACTTATGAAGGAAACTTCCATCACAGCTTACAAGCCATGATGGGGATAAGCAACCTCCTGGTTGTAGGAGTAGGTTTTCTTTGTGCCAGGTGCAAGGGAGTGGCAGCAGGAAACAGGTTGTCTTGTTGGCTGTGTGCTCCCTGAGGCATCTGGTGGGGCCACTGTGTGATACAGGAAGCTGGACTAGATGGGCCTTTGGCCTGATCCAGCAGGGCTCTTCTTATGTTCTTATGTTAGGGAGGGGATCAAATACACCCCCTTCATTCTGCAGTCCAGATTGCCTGCCCCCACAGCTGCTATTTTACATGTAAAATAAGAGACAGACACCCTAATTGTGCATTTAGCATCATGTGCCGTGTGACCCGGATGTGGTAGGGTGAAGGAGTGCATTTAGTCTCTTCCACCAGTTTACATTACAATAATCTTTAGCCTGGTAAATATGCAACCTGCTCCAGAATCTTTGTTTTGCATGGGTAGCATCTTAGTCACATGGTTAACCTGACATATCAAAGCAAACCAGATTTCTCATCAACTGACCATTTCAGCTAACAATCAAAACCCATGAACACCTGACACCTGGATTTGGAGGACACAGCATTGGAGATGTACAGATGTTTGGGGAAAGAATGGCATGGCATCCTATTTGTAAGGGTTTTTTATTTTTTAAGAATGTTTCTTAGAAATTAAAATACACGCAGCAGTGCAGAAAAGAATGCACAAGAGTGTTTTTCAGTGTTTACATACATCTATTCTTATTTTGTGTAGTACAATAGCAAGCCATCATTTATTCATTGAAAGCAATTCTAGCTTCAGGTAAACACACCTGAATTCTTTTTTGTTGTTAACTTACACATGTCATCTACACATGTCTCCAAAAGATCTATTAAAACATGCATTAGTAGTTAAATGTTACTAAGGTCAGACAGTGAACTACGACTGTCTCCTAATCTTTGCAAATTGTTGGCATGAAACTTTGTGGAATCAGCTACTACCAGGTTGATTACCCCTTATCCGGACATCCGAAATCCAGACTATTCCGAAATCCAGATATTTGAGAGGCTATAACTTTAAAACAAACAAACAACTTTTTCCAGCACCTGGCTGGCATAGCGCAAGGTGTGCTAGGGCACAAAATAATTCAAAATATTGTATAAAATTACCTTCAGGCTATGTGTATAAAGTGCATATGAGACATAAATGAATTTTGTGTTTAGACGTGGGTCCCATCCCAAGTATATTTATACAAATATTCCGAAATCCAGATAAATCCGAAATCCAGGCAACTTCCCGTCCCAAGCAGTCTGGATAAGGGATACGCAACCTGTACTGTATTTGATTCACCAATTGGGATGTCCTTGTTTGTACTAACATGGATGCACTATTAGCACATATGTCAAATTACAAGGGTGTGTTTGTGTATGTGTGTGTGTGTTTAAAAAAGAGTTGTACTCATGGGAAGAAAATACAGGATAATCTCATGAGTCAAGTAATCACAGTTATCAGTGTCATTTCAGATTAACAGTACAAACTCTGAGCAAAAAGTGACTGCAAGGGAGCTGGCAGTGGTCCACACACTCTTCAAGAATCAAACGTCTGCTATTGCTGCTAAGAACATGTTCAACACATAATTAAATGTATTATATTTCAGCAATAGAGGCCACTCCCTTGGCGACTGCAGCACCTTCCCAAGGGAGGCATTACAACTTCCATTGAAGAAAATATACACATCTGCGCAGCCTGGGTGCAGTAGTGTCCTTTGTTTTCTCTTGTAGGTGGATTTTGCAGAAGAATTATAAAAGGAATTCTTCATTTGCACATGCTTCAAAATACATTGTATGGGTTAACATTTTTTTTTCTTGGATGAATGGATAAAAAAACTGATCTAGTAACTTGCCTGGGAGCCAGAGTCCTGCATTGCATAAAAAGGTGACCCCTGACAATTAAGTCCAGTCGTGTCCAACTCTAGGGTGTGGTGCTCATCCCCATTTCAAAGCCAAAGAGCCAGCGTTTTCCGAAGACGCCTCTGTGGTCATGTGGCCGGCATGACTCTCATTGCTGCAGCGCGTAGCATGCAGCTGGAACACGGAGTGCTGTTTACCTTCCCGCAAGCGGTACCTATTTACCTACTCGCATTAACATGCTTTGGAACTGCTAGGTTGGTAGGAGCTGGCAACGAGAGCTCACCCCGTCGTGGATTCGATCTGCCGACTTTTCGATCGACAGCTCATGGTTCAGCGGTTTAATCCACTGCGCCACCCGCTGGCCTCCCGCATTGCATAGTCCCAGGCAATCTGCCAGCCCAAATATGCCAGTGTGAGGTCATGAATAGACAGCTGAAGCAGGACCAGACGAGATCATACTTGTCCATGAAGATCCCTAGCTAACCTTGGGCAATCACTTAGGCCAAGCTACGAGTGATATGACAAGTTACCGGTAACTGTCTTCGGTTTTTGTCTATGAGACACAGTTGTGGGGGCTCCTGATCTAGACCATGACAATAGTGAAGGGAGAGGAGTAGTTAGTGTTTTGCCTCACCATGATCCCTATTCAGATCACCCCCTCCTCCACCAGTATTTTCTAAACCCCCGAAGATAGAAAGCTATGTTGGCACATTCATGTCACACAGTTTGGCCCTAACTTTTAACTTCATGTTGCTTCATATGCTTGCTGTACAGATAAAATTGGATGATTCCCCATCCACCCCCATGAACACTACCTTGAATTCCTTGGAGACAAAAGTGGGATACATAGACAGAATGCATAACTGATGTTGTACCCGACTGGTTAAATGGCCTAGAATCTGATGAAACACATGATGAGCAGAATGAAATTGTCCACCGAAACTTCTAGACAACTGTCTGGCATATCCCTGATAACAACTCTCCTCTTCATAACAGTATTACTAACGTGTGTGTGTGTGTGTGTGTGTGTGTGTGTGTGTGTGTGTGTGTGTGTGTGTGTGTGTGTGTGGCTATTAGCATGGAATTAATTCACCTCCTACCCGACATTTCCTAGAATGTGCCTTTGAAGTCAGCGTAAAACTCAAAAATAAGGGTTAGGCAGGGGCTTTCTGATTTCTTAAATTAGAAGGCAGAGAAGATACTGCATCATTATTAAAAAGAAACATGTAGAGGTGCCTTATCCTCAGAGTTAAAAGGTAGCATTAGTGATATTTCCCATCAAGCTATTTGCAGCAAATGTAAGTTGATTTACCTTCTCATTATGTTGTAAATGTTTTTCTTCCTCTTGAGTTGTCTTTGTCCTCTTCTTTGAAGAGGCGGTGGAGTCACGAGTCCTCAGAAGCAACTACCTGCAAATAATAATGCTTGACTGCATAAGCAAGCAGCCGGAGAGATGAGTTATGAAGAACAAAGTTCTTGTTACATATGCTTCAATAATCCTTAATTCTGGGAAAGAAAATAGCCAATAACTTGTGAAAGGTGCTGTGAATAAATGTGCTTAAGGCAGGATAATATACTTTTAAATTGAGATTGGCTGTTTAGGATCTTCTTCAAGGCAAGAGCCATGAATAACTGATAGTCAATGCGAGGTCAATTATTGGATAAGACACTCTGAAAAATCACACCGTGTGTTCCAGGCATGCGATGGATATTTTTTAACAAAGTGCTATTCAAGACCACAGGTGTCATGAAAGAAATGAGGAATAGCACTGCTGTTGCATGGCAGAGAAGGAATGGGAGCCAGAATAGGGAAGAAAATGCAGAAATACAGACACGCAATGTGACGGGTCTATTATTATATTTTTATTTTTTAAGAAAAGGAGGGTGTAGACTGTTGATGAAGCACTGATGATCAAACCTTTTCGAAAAGCAAAGGTGTCCCCATTAGACTCACCTTGCAACCAGCATGTGCTTGATATAACACAAACTGACACCAACCTTGACCACATTATAAGGGTTGCAATTCAATTACGATGAAGAGAGTTTCAATGGCTAATGCACAAGAGCATTTTCTTTCTATCAGTGATTGGTAGATGCATTCTTGCACTTACCTGCACCTCTTTAAAAATAGATATTTACACCAAGATTACTTTAATTTAACTTGGTTATGGTTTGGGTGTTTTTTTTCCTCCATGTTTTATCTCTTTATGGCTGCCTGTAGTGACACTTGTTCCGGAGCATCATCTTGGAATTGCTTGGGTGTGTGTATGTGGGGAGATTCGGTCTTTGCGAGACTTAAAGGTCCATTCTTCGATGCACTGAAATTGAAATTGCAACAATACACTGCTATTTAGAAGCATTTGTAATGTTTCCTTTTTCATACCTCATAATAACCAAAGCAATGTTATCCCCACAGTTCAAACAGTCCTTTAATCCAATTGTCTGTAGAAAGCGACTCAGTGTGTAGGACCAGTGGGGCCGGCCAGAAATGTAACTGCTCCTGAAGAGGTGGTAGAGCATGATAGCCCTCTTGCTTTCCCTAAATAGCACTCCTGCTCTGATATGCTTGTTGGCATTTTTCAGAGTGGAATCCCTGCTTAATGCTGTCCCCTGCGCATGGTGTCCTTTGATGGTCCCACCCTGCCCGGCCTGGGATCAGGCTGGGTACCTGACTGTTAATCAGCATTTGTTCCTGTAAACAAGGGCTGATCGAGGGGGGGGGAGCAGTGGGGCTTCACAAGTGCATCCATGGTGGGTGGGCATTTGCTGGCATGATGGTCATACCCCCTCCCATGCATGCAGGAACATGTGGGAGATAATGTGTGACGAAGGCTCACAAGTTAACCTGCACCCAGGTACATCTGTGTAGCCCAGGTACCCTAGTTGTTAGTCAGTACCTAGTTAATTGTTAGTTATTCGTGCATTTCATTCAGAGCAAGTGCTATCCGAGTACAGTGTGCACAGATTGTTGATCTGTAAAAATAAACCCCCAAGTCATGTCATTCACACAGAAATGTGTACCAGGTATAGATATTCTGTACATGAGAACAGCATGATACGTGAACAGCTCTTTAATCCTTCTTGAATGTGAGTGATCAAAACTAAGGACATTATTGCAAATGAAGTCTTACCGGTGCCTTGTACAAAGATACCAAAAGTTCTGCTTTCCAACTAGGAATACCTCACTAACAGCCCAATCCAGTGTAGGATACGGCGGCTGGCCTAAAGGGTAGGCCTCCGTATCCTATCAACTTCCCGGGCTGCCCTGGGGACAACACGGGAGAAGGGGACGATCGTCCCCTTCCCCCCGTGTAAGCTGCAGGAGGCCCTATGGGTAGACTTACCAGATTTTCCCAGTTCTAATCCAGGAAAACCCCCCCCCACACACACACACAAACAATTATTTATTTATTTATTTATTTATTTATTTATTTATTTAAATAAAAATAAAATAAAATTCCAAAAAATTCTGGGCACTTGCCGCCCAAAGTGCAGCTGAATTATTTATTTGTTTGTTTGTTTGTTTTTAATCTAATTAATTAATTAACTAGCATATCTGTCCTGCCGCTGCTGCCATTGCCGCCATTCTGCCGCCTTTGCCGCCAGCCACGGCCACCATCATCATCTTCGCCGCCACAGCTGCAGTTTTCAGAGCCTGGCTAGCCACATCTGAGTTGGTCAGGATTCCAGCTCCTGCCGCCTCCGCCGCCTCCGCCGCTTGCAAAGTGCCCAAAAGGCACTTTTTCCCCTGGCGCGAGATCTCGCGAGATCCAAGATGGTGGCTCCCAAATCTCGTGAGGGCACATGAGACAGTAGTACTTCTCATATTTCCTGTTTCTTCCTCCGAGCCAGCCAACAGCTGTTGAATTGCAAGGTCCTCCATTTAAATTAATCAAATGATTTCTGTTTGACTATAAAAATGTTGAGCCCAAGCAGCATGTCAAGCTACCCCTTGGTGAATTATTTTATCTCAGGATGGCACATCCATGAAAATCACCCTGCTATGTCACCCAGAGATTACTGTTATTATGCATCAGCTGAAGATGCGTAGTAAAAACTGTGTGGTAAAATACTCAAAACGTTTGTCTACATCCATCGTTCAGCTATTCACCTTCCTTCTCCAGAAGCAAAAATGTCGTTCTTAATACCTTTCAATTTTATTTATTTATTTTATTTATTTCTGTATTTATATACCGCCTTTTTTATCCTCAGATTGCTCTTCAGATGTTATTCAAGGCGGTTTACATAGGCAGGCTTATCTAGATCCGATAAGGATCTTTACAATATTGTTCTGTATAGAACCCTACAATTCCAGCAGGTTTCCTCCATGGTGTAGTCATCTTCACTAGCTGCTGAACACAAGCCTCAAGCTCCCTGCTGGACGCCACAGATCATGCTGAACAGGGAAATTTTAAACATAGGAGGGACAACGATGGAGATGAAATTTTATACAGCTCTGAGCATTGCCATTGTCATTGGGGTATAAGAATGGTGGCTATTGAGAGCTTCCTATAAATGGCAACTACCGAAGGACTTTCTTCATGACTGTCATTCATGAGGATAGCTAGAAAGTCAGGCAAGGAAATGGGGGAGCTATTTTAAAATCTCTGCTGACCTACAACATTATTTAGCAAGGAGTATTTATTTTAAGGTCCAATCAAAAGCATATTGACATTGATGAGAACAGTCCTGGGGACTTAAGTGGGCGATATTAGACTTTACATGTACAGTTTGGCTATGACAAACGAAGCGGAGAAAAATCATTATATGCACTGCAGTGCTGGGCCAGCGTACGTGAAGCGTTCTGACATGACATCTGATGTTCCAAAGTGGTTTTTAACTCGTTCTGTGTAGCATTGCCTCAGGAGAAAACCGTTCATTCAAGAAAACGTGTGAGAAGAACTGCAGTAGCCTATCGAAGTGGCCCCGGGCAAAGTGCTCTCTGTCACCTGCTGTATTGCCCTGACTTTGAGACGCCCTGACTTGCTTTTCCCTGACGGATCTGAGCATTTGCTTCTCACCACGTCCGCCAAGGAAAGCTGAGGAGTCTTGTCCTGATGTTCCAGCTTTTAAAAGAGCCATTGTTGACACTTCCTTGGTTCTTATATTGTCCTGTACACAATATAAAAGTCTGCAGCAATAAAGCAACAACAACAACAACAACAACAACAACAACAACAACAACAACAACAACAACAACAACATTGCAATTTGTTTGTATGTGGGCAGTTTTAAAAGATTCAGTTGAAACAAGTTGTGCCTTAGCAGTGCTTTAAGGGTTTGAAATCAACACGAATAAAACTATTTTCCCCATAGGTCTATAACGGCAGCATTACAGCCTTCCTTTGCCAACACTGTACATACGATCCAATGGGAATATGAAGAGATGGATATTTTTTTTTATTTCTACTGTATATACAATATATATTGTATGTATTGCATGCCTCTGGCAACTCCATGATTATATATGAGAGTTGCCAGGTATGCAAGAATTCTCATAAACATGTGACAACCAAAGGTCTTCTACACGAGACCTTCTGCACTCTCTGTATACAATATTTGAGGAGTCAGGCTTAGTGAAAGAATATGCAGCATGACTGTGAGGACTGGGGTTTTTTTCCCACTGCATTACCACTACAAAAGAAAATATTTCTTCACCCAGCGTGTAATTCATCTGTGGAACTCCTTGCCACAGAATGTGGTGGTGGCACCTGGCCTAGATGCCTTTAAAAGAGGATTGGATAGATTCATGGAGGAAAGGTCCATCACAAGTTAAAAGCCATAAGCAACCTCCTGGTTTTAGAAGTAGGTTTTCTCTGTGCCAGGTGCAAGGGAGCAGTGGCATCGCTAGGGTGTGGCGGGGGGCGGGCCACCGGGGGGGACGTGGAGGAGGGGGTGACGCGCCAAGGGTGATACGCCCGATGTCGCATGCCACGTCACCCCTGCTGCTGCCACGTCACCTCCTGAGGCTGCCGTGTTGCCCCCCCTGAAACCACACGTCACCCTTCAAGGCCTCCGCATCACTCCCTGAGGCCGCCCGGTACGAGCCGGGTGATGAGCCGGTACGAGCCGGTGAAGACACGACTTGCTCGCCCGCCGGATTGGCTGCTTCTGTGCACAATGCTGTTTGAAGCCTCTTGCCCTCAGCGGCGTTCTGCGCATGTGCGAAAACGCCGCTTTTGGCCTAGTCAGAAGTGGCCGAGCTGGTGGGCGAAGAAGACACATCTTCACCCTCTCCCGGCTCATACCGGGCGGCCTCAGGGGGCTCTCCCCCCCCTTTGCTCATGTTGGGGTTGCATCCTTCTCCTACAGTCCCTCCTGCTCCTTTTGCAGCTGCCCAACAAATCACTGCACATGAAGCAAGTGCCTTGAAGATATATGATGGTCAAATTCTTGCATGATGCATACTGGGGGAGGGGACGATCAGGAGGCCTGAGAGAAGGAAAAATATTTTCTTACACACATGCTGTGTGTGTATTTGTGTGTGTATTTTATTCGTGTGTGTTTCTCCCCATGTTTGGAGGTGGTGCCTGTTGCTGTGTTGCTGTGTTGCTCATTCCTAGTGGCTGGCAGAGGGGTGTCCCCCTAGCATTGGCCAATCAGTGGCCCTGCCCCACCCCCTTGTCAGCTCACCCTGAAAGCACTTCTCTGGCTGTCAGTGTTGGGGCTAATTGGATGCAGTGATTGGCTCCTTGGAAATCACACCGATGTCACATGAATGTCACACAGACAACACTCTGACTTCAAAGTGGTGATGACACATGGACATCACACCAATAATGCGCTAATGTCATGGCAATGACACACAGACGACACACCAATGACACACAAGTGTCATAGTGATGACACACTATGTAGTCAGCTCCACAGTGTATGCTTTCCAGAGACAGATATGTCCCTTTTCATAACTGCCTGCCATTCTTGGCCCCAGAATTTTTCGATAGTCATTCACAGCCACCCCCAAATCAGTTAAGCCAGATTACTTGAATTTAAGATGACGCTTTGGTCCCCTGAATTTCAGAAAGCTAATTTGTGTCAAATCCAAATACTCCAGCCACACTGATTTATAGATCAAGTAAAGTCATATTATTAATGAAGTGATTTTTGTTCCTTGGGCCAAAAGATTCTATATAAATTTAAAGCATTAGTTTTGTTATTACTTGATCCCTCCCTCAGCTTTGGAGGAGTTTGACCTGCTAATTTTATTTGCTTGACTATTTCTCTGTTAGCAGCACTGCTTGTCTTTAAAATGCATTACCTTTTAAATAAATAGTCCTCCATGCCAGTGTAGACAAATCATTTCTGTCCATGTTATCACTAATGTCATTAAAGTATCGGTTAGAAATTATATTCCCCCTTGAAGCCAATCTACATGCGAAAGCACAGAACTAAAACCTTTGCAGAATCACAGAGCATATGTTATTGGAAATGAACATGGGATACAAATTTCCACATAGATATGATTTCTAAATATAGATAGCATTTCCTTAAAATTCTGATCAAATATGTTTTGGTTAAGTCTGAATGTCATTTAATATGCCTTAGCATTGCATGCATGGCTTTGCCTTTCCAGGCAGCCTCCAAGCTTCATCTGAAATCATATTTGTTTATAATAAATAGCATAAACATTGATGCACCTAATAAGCAAATAAATAAATCAGTTTGATTTGTTATGCAGATAGCACAGATATGGAAACTGTGGCTAGGAACACACACACACACACACACACACACACACACACACACACACACACACACACACACAAACGGCAACCTGCAGTTTTCTGTGCAAAGGTTCTCCTTGCCGCACGCACCGCGAATTTATGTGAACTGTATACAGTGCTGAGGCTCTTTTATGTAGCATGTTTCCCTGGCTGATAGCTAAAAGAGGTTAGGCTGAATCTCAGTGGATCAATTAACAGAGGGACCTGTCCTTCAAGAGAAGAAGATCTATTTCAGGATTTGCATATCACTGGGAAAAATTACAAAGCTGAGATAAATACAAGCCCGATAATAACTCACTGCAGACTTGGCTTCATTCCTAGATTTCCTTGGCTGTTTGTCCTAATAAAGTGTCTCCATGGCACTTAGGGCAGGAAGGTTATTAGTAGCTGTCAATCAAAGGCAGGAGTATGTGTCTGCAGGAGCAGGAAGAGAAGAGAGGTGACATTCATCCTCTCCTTTCCCTTATATATTGGGTGTAAAAGTCATTCAGAGCAAGTGGTTAAAAAGGGATCGGTCCTTCTTCATCCCCCATGGAAAAAAAAAGAAAAAAGGAAACTGCCTTGGTAACCAACAATTTAATAATATAGCAGCTTATGTCAATCATTTTCTTTTACTTTTATTGATATCAGAATGTTTATTAAGTGCCAGGACTATGAAGGACATATGTAAAGAAAAAGAAAATAGGCAGCATCAAGACACTCGGAAAAAAACACACACAAAAAAACCACCCAGCATTGCTAGGGTTTAGATTATCATCTGATGTTCAAATGATGCCTTTCAACTATTTCAGCTTGAAGTGAAACTTGGGCATCTGTCTGAAGAGAAAAGGCATCTTGGGTTTACATTTCTCAGCACTGAACATCCTTAAAAAAAAAACCCTACCAGAGAGATCCTGAATAGGACTCCGCTTATCTCATTCACATCAGACCAGTGATTGTAACTTCCCTAAGTTGATACTCCAAACCGATCCATATAGCAATTAATTAATACTTTAAAGGTCTTTAATTTACTGTACCGTTTTCTTAATTAAAGTATATCTACAGCGAGAGTACTCTTCTCTGTATATGCATATTTTCATAAGTAACAGAGTCCATAGAGTGCTAATTGATATCCTGGTCTCCAGATAATACTTTACTAAATGAAATGACAATTATAACCAATTAAAATTCACTTTACATACTACTTCACCTATTTGGTATGTATTATGCATGAAGGCAGAGAGCACGTTGCCTCCTTGCTCTGGATTTGTGAGTGCCTGTGAAACTGATGGACAGCTCCGAGGTTTCCCTTTAAAGCAGATTTGAGTTGTTGCTGTCTAAAATCACCTAGTTCACCTTGATACCCTTATTTCTATTTTATGCAAAGCTTTTAAAAACACGTTCATGTGTAATTGTATGCCTATACGTCTGGGACCAGGATGCTTTGTTTCAGAACGACAACAAAAATTATCAGCATTCCTTGTAATAGATTGATGATGGATGATGGAGAAACATATTAACTTGGAAAGTCAGAGGATAAGAGCAGTTGGAAAGTGCAAACTCACCAAATCAGATTTTTTTTAAAAAATGATGAGGCTAACAAATGGGGATCTAACTATTCCAGATTTGCACGTTCCAGATTTCCTTAGGGCAAAATACACTTTTCAGTGTCCCTTCTCAATGCATGCTGTACACAAAAGGGTAAAAGAAAGAAAAACAACCTGAGGTTTTGGGAGAGCAGTCTTCAGATTCTTTGGTAACCTCAGTTGTGTCATCGACTTGATCCTTTCCTATCTGAGATCAAGAGGATATACAGAAAGTCCACGCTTACTATCGTTTTGCTATCTGTTGTTTCACTTTAATGTCATCCTCCATGGCTGAAGCTGTTTCCATGTTAGTGTATCCTAACACTGACATGGAAACAGCTGATACATGTTAGTGGATCCTTTTAAAATCTATTTTCAACATCTCTAAAAATATGCATTTGTTTTAAAACACTGCTGTACACTGCTGTTTCCGGGTTGCACCGGGCTTGCGACACACTTCCTGGTTCTATTTTCGCCCCAGAATGCCTTGCAAGTAGCTTCCGAAAGGCATTCTGAGGCGAGAACAAAGCCAAGGAAAGTGGGTCGCGGTCCCACGCAACCCAGAAGCCCGCCAGAGTCTCCCGGAGAGTCACTGAACCCGCCTTTGAGAATTGGTTTCATTATACGTTGTTTCACTTAACGACGCAGTTTCCAGGAACCTAGTGACAACGTTAAGTGAGGACTTGCTGTATTCTATTACAGTTCCTTACATATTTGATTTAATGATGCTGTGAAGAACAAGAGGAGATTCCATGAGTCTCTCGCCATCTGTGAGTCACAAAATGCTTATCCGAGTCATCAGCCAAATAGTTCAGATCCAGAAACAAAAAAATAAAACCTTCAAAAGGTAACAATATCATCACCTTCCCTATGTCCCACTGCAATTGCACTTTCTTGACTGCACCATCTGTGAGCCAGGTTTGGACAAGAGCGTGCAGAGAGGCAGACTCGGTAGCTGGCCTGCAGCTGTGGAACTCTCTGATCCTGGAAACTTGCCAAGGAAACACTGAGCATATTTCAGAAACATTTATTTAGGTTGGCTTTTCGTAATTAGAGCTGAGCCTGTTGCGTGTGGCATGTTAGTGTATCCTTTTAAAATCTATTTTCAACATCTCTAAAAATATGCATTTGTTTTAAAACACTGCTGTACACAGTGAGTTTTTGCAAAAGCGAAGGATTATTGAAATTTAGGCATGCCTAAAATTAAAGAATATTCCCAGTATGAATAGTGCAACCATTTCTCTTTGGGAAAAGGAATGCGTAGTTTCTGCCTGATTGCACCCTGGCGTGTGTACTTGAAGAATGAG
This sequence comes from Plestiodon gilberti rubricaudatus, assembly GCA_026170595.1. Taxonomy (NCBI): domain Eukaryota; kingdom Metazoa; phylum Chordata; class Lepidosauria; order Squamata; family Scincidae; genus Plestiodon; species Plestiodon gilberti. Next base: position 144,106,006 of record JANXHW010000003.1, read on the forward strand.
GAGTGAAGTGTGAGGTACAGGGAAGGGGAAGATGAAGGCATGGGAGCATATGCAAAGCATGCTTTTTTTTCAGTGAGCCACACTCCAGCCAAGCTGAGGAGCATGGAACGTGTTGCAGCTCTGTTGCAAAGCATATGCTAAGCATTCTGAGGCTACAAGTTCAATCCCTGGCATTTCCAGTTAAATCAATGTGAGTAGCAGAACCAAGAAAAGAGGTTCTGGTCTGAGAGCCTGGACAGTCTCTACGAGATGGTGTAGTACTCCTTAAGCTGGACCAGCATTTCTCAAACTGTGGGTCGGGACCCACTTGGTGGGTCGCGACCCGATTTCTGGTGGGTCCCGCAGAGACTCCAATGAAAATACAGGTGATGGAAAGATCAGATAACTAATTGCCTCAAGCCCTGAGGCTATTCAAAAATCAAATAGCTGCTAATTTGCCCTGCAAACAGCTGAGCTCCTGCAGTTTGCATGCTTGTGCAGATATAGGGAGATAAATGTTGGAGCGTCTTTTTTATGGTGTGGTTTTTTCTAAGTCTGTCAATGACAAGTAGTGGGGGGCAGGTGAAGGCTTGGTGACATACCTAAACCCCTCAAGCCTTGAGGCTATTAATTAGGGCTGCCTCATTACAAGAAATGGATAGAGGGTGTTTTTTTTGTCCAAATAAATAAATAAATAAATAAATATATTATTGTTTCTAGATCTCCTTTTTTCCAAAGACTTGTAAAGCTAGGTGGGTCCCGATAGAGTGCTGGTTTAAAAAGCAGGTCCCAATGCTAAAACGTTTGGGAACCACTGACCTGGACCGTTGCCATTGGACTCTGCAGAAGCTATTACCTTCTATAAAGGAAGGGAAGAGAAGAGGGATTTGGTTGCAGTGAATGAAGCACCCTACCATTGGCAAGCAGGGAGAAACAGTGGGTGCAGCTGTAGCTCAGTGGTAAAGCACATCCTTTGAATGCAAAAGGTCCCAGGTTCAGTCCCCGATACAGTCAGGTAGGGCTGAGAAAGAGTCCTGACTGAGACATGCTACCCAGCCAACAATGTGTAGTAGACAATACTGGTTTAAATGAACCAGTGGTCTGACTCAGAATAAGACAGCTTCCTACAAGCTATTCTGATAGGCACAGTTCTGTTCTATTTGCCATAACTCTTTCTTTACTATCAAGCAAAATATGCACATTTCCAGAAACTTCTGAACTAGGGCTGTTACACCCCCCCCCATCTCAACACATCTTACGTGGCTTCAAGAAATGTTCATACTAGAAATAGTGAAAGGAAAAAGTCAACTCATGTTGAAATATACTGTACTGTTGCAATTTTTAAGTTCCAGGGGGGGGGGGCATAGCATTTCATGTATACTTGATCCACAAACAGCCCGTGTCCTAAGGCTTCCTAACACCACTGGAATTAGCATTCCAGTGATGTAAGGCACTTTATGGTGGTTGCAAACACGATGCACCGGCTGGAGCAGCTGGGCAGCTGCAAGCAGCAAGCGGTGGCAAGCAACCCACCAGCAGACCCTTCATGGCCCCTGGCACTAGTAAGCCAGTGAGGGAGGAGGGAATGGGGAGGAATGGGATGGTGAGAGGGAGGAAAGGGGAGGAGATGGGGTGGAACACGGCAGAATGAGGACTGGAAGGGGGTATCAGTGACACGGGGCAGTATTGGCACTGATATCCTATCCCCCCCAGGCCTCAATTCACCTTCCTGGGTTCACTTGAACTACTTCAGTAGACCTGTTCCAGAACAAATGTTCCCTTACCCGGAGGAGACCTCTGGGACTGCCCCCCCCCGCAGGATACAGCGCACACTCCAGCAGTGCAACTGCATCAGCCAGGGAGGGAAAGGATAAGATTGGGCCCAGATTGGGCCCTAAGTAACTTCATTGTCAGATGCCCTGTAACCACCACCTCCAATAATTAACCTAGATTAGTTTTTTCAAGTGCTGTTTCACACTGTCCGGTGACAATATGTAACATCGTATTAATATCAGCAGTATTAATTATATTGTATGTATTATGTATGAATATGTATTAATATCAGCAGTAGCCTTGGGTTGTATTCATCTGTCATAGAGAATACCAATTTACATCCAAAATACATATTGCAAAACCTGTATGTACCATCTCCAAACTTCTTTTCCCAGGGACCAAACCCAGCTGTTTTCTCCTGTACTTTCACTTGCATGGGAAATAATTTGCTATATGCCATGATCCCATCCCTCTTTTTCAGTATAAATCCACTGGTAGTCAAGGAGATTAGGGCCTCTTTTAGTTGTGAATATGTTCTTACAGCGACATGCAGTTGATTACATAGATGTAGGCCATATCCTATTATAGATATGGTAGGTCCTCGAAGGTATACAGGAGCTTAAAACCATTTGTGCCAAAAGGGTCTCCATATGTTGGCTAGAATATCAGCTTTCAAAGAACAGTCATGCAAATGTAGCTCCCTGCATTAAAAATATGATTAACCTATTGTAGGAAAATAAAGATATTTTTTAGTGAAAATAAATGTATTATTGTGTCAGCACCAGAGCAGGTTCTTTGCCTACAGTGTGAACCCAGCCTCACGACTGGCAGAGGCGTAGCTACACCCCGCGGATACGGGGGGTGTTCTCATGACACCCCCGGTGATGTCACAAGCCCCGCCCACCCCTACATGACATCACAAGCCCTGCACCCCGCGCCAAAAAATCTCAGAAAAACGTGCCCCCCCACCCCGGCATTTTTAACTCAAAAAAAGCACATTAGAGGCATGGGCGGGCGGGCGACTCCTGTTGTCAGCACCGCGTCACAAAAGGTCCTTTCTCACTACCCCCACACTGCCCCCCGCCGCCGAATTGCTGCCAAAGCAGCAGCTTGTGCACCCCCCTGCCACATATCGCCCCTGTCACCCGGAGCCCCCAGCCCCCCCACTAGCAATGCCTCTGACGACTGGTGTGCAAATGGTACATATGTAAGTGACGTTTGTCTGTTTCTTTATATGTCTCAAACAGGCTGTCCAACTTTAGTGTTTTGTTTGTTTGTTGTTGTTTTTACATAGAGGCATTTCTTTCCAGTTACACATTGATCTATTCATCTTTCACATTACAGAAAAATCAAAAAACAAAAACCTGTTCTGGGGATTGGAGACAGGGAAGCATGTTGGTAATGTCACTGGTGCTAGCCAAAACATTCCCATCACAGTTGTAACATAGTGAGCATCATTGGAGAAATGGCTTCCTACCGTTCATACTGAAAATTGGTTTATTAGAGCTTGCCCCAGGACTGGAAAATGTGTATATTTTAAGAGCAACAAAAGTACTCTTCTCTACTCTGAGAATGCTATGTCTATCTTCAGCCTTAGATCAAAGGCAAAGAACATAACCTGCTCATGAAAATCTGAATGAAAACATTAATCATCATTTGTAACGTGAAGCCCGATCCTGGACATCTTTACTTGGATGTTAGTCTCTCTACGTTCAATGGTACTTATCCCTGGTAAATGCACATACTGTAGGATTGCAGCCTTACAATAGATTCAGCTCTACATTTGGTCTGGAAATGTATTTTCATTTCTTTCCAGATTTTTATAGATTGTAGCAAAGTGTCATCACTTGTGTTCTAATATCAAACACTTGGCTGCTTTAGATGAAATTATTAAAGGGAAGCTGGAATTGTTGCTTCCCGGTATGACCATTTCAACACATATTTGCAATTGTATACCTTTTTCAATTTTGTCTCAAGTGAAAATCCACTGGACATTCCTCAAGTACAAAATAAATACTGGTATAACTTTATTTTGCAATTACCAAGATTGATTTTTCATTAAGTGTTTTTTTTTCATTTAGCAAAGTTGTTTTGTGCAGTAAATGAAGTGCCAACGCAGACAAATGTAACCAACATTAAGCTGGCCAATAGAATTCCACAAACTGTTCAGGTCATTAATATAATTTGTTTTGGCACTGTTACATTTCCTAGTGCTACTCTGAGAAGTTTGCCGGGCACATCAATTTGTTTTCAGCTATTGTGAAATTGGATATCCTGGCTTTCATCCAAAGCACCCTCTCAATTTGCATATCTTTGTTATCATTTCAGGTTCTCAGAACATACTGTGGACTATCACACCATCTGCACCAAGATCCTCACATCCAAACACAAATTAAAAATGAAACTGTAAAATTTGCAAGGAAACAATACAGACCTTTTATCTCATTCTCCCTCTGTTCATTTTCAAAAGAGAAACTTGCTTGTAGCCAAGCATAGCTAAAAAGGCTTTTATTAATTGGACTGGCATCAAGCATGCATACATAAAATTGTTTATTTTTCCCCTATAAAGGGGTTGCCTGACATAAAAGGGGCTTTGAAGATGACATTCAGATTTTGACATTTGCATGATATTGTATAAATATCAGAGGTAGGAGACTTCTCTGACAAACCAGATGGGTCAGGAAAAGCACTCCCATAGATAGATATTAGTCTTTTACTTAAAGCATATTAGCTTCTTCTCAGTGCTGTGATGTATTAGACAGCTAAAACAAACACATTTTCCTCATGAACCATGGCTTGCTTGCTTCATTTTTTTTTTCCTAGCCAACAACTGGGATTGGAAAAAATATAAAATAATATCATTACTCCGGAGCTTTTTGTCCTTGTAATTCAATTAAGATCAAACAATAAAAATGAACCTCCTCTTTTGATAGTCACAGAGATTAAATCTTATTGCCAAACTTACAGCTTCTCAATTGAGCTCATTTTAGTTTCAGGCAGGGACGCTGAATGTTATCGAAATATGAAAAGGTATTTTAGGCCTTGGATCCCATCAATATTTGAATTAGAGAGACAAAGATTCTTCATTTTAACATAATTCCTCTCTGCAGTTAGATGGCAGCCAAAGGCATTTTCAGCAGGAAGGGGGGGGGGAAGGAATTGCCAAGTATTCCACCAAGTAAACTGTTGGGTATGAGAGAGAGAGAGAGAGAGAGAGAGAGAGAGAGAGAGAGAGAGAGAGAGAGAGAGAGAGAGAGAGAGAGAGAAATGCTGACTGGATTCTTTAGCTTGGATTTCCAAATGAAGGCTGAGGAGACCTCCTTCTTTTGATCATGTAAAGCAATGACACAAATCTGATTATAGGTGTTGACCCTTACTTATCAGCCAAGAATCCACCTCTGTCAGCAGGTCACGCACAGGAACTAGTTATTTCATTTTGAAAGGTTGGGGGAATAACCTCAAACAACATTTCCAGAGGAGTTGGCTTCTAAACTAAAAATGAATAGAAGAGGTTGTCCACAGTTTTGTGCCTCTCAGCCTTCTGGGAAGGGCCAAATGTATGGCAAAAGCTGTCAAAGGATACAACAGTGAAAGAAAGAAAGAAAGAAAGAAAGAAAGAAAGAAAGAAAGAAAGAAAGAAAGAAAGAAAGAAAGAAAGAAAGAAAGAGCAATATGTTACAGGGACATGAGAGAGTTACCTGATCGATATGAACCAATCAGTTCAGGTGGCAAATCATAGAGGGGCAGAGGCGATCTAATATGGGGGGAGCAGGTGTGCTCCACCCCAGGCACTGAGTGGGCGCGGGGGCGCGGCAGCCGCCAGTTCGGCGGTCGAGGGCTTTCTGAGAGGGCCGAATGCGTCGCGCCGGCTATTATAGGGTTTGCGCATGCGCAAAACCTTTAAAAGCCGGCGCGACGTGTTCGGCCCTCTCAGAAAGCCCTCGACCGCCGAACTGGGCGGTCGCTTTGAGGAGGGCTTGTCCCCCGCCGAGTGGGTGCTCAGCTCCGAGTCCGGCTGCTTGGGGGGGCGCTCCAACCCCGCCCCCCCAGGCGCCGGGAGGGCTGGGAACGCCACTGTAGAGGGGCATCTCTCCTACCTCCAATCTCCATCTCCATCTATCAATCACAAAACAGGAAAAAGAGAGTGGATGAAGTATGGTGTATCAATTTGACTTTTCACTTCAGGTGCAAAAAGGTGAGTGCTGTGTGGGATTATTGCTATTGTAGGAGTGGGAAACCTTATGTGAACATTGATCCTATGCATATGTTAATGCAAACGTAAACCTTCACATTGCTTATCATGGCAGCTAGTCAAAGTGCATGAGCCTGATAGATGCAGAAGACCAAAATTCCCTGAAGGAGAGTGAAAAGAGGTGTGCTTAGTCTCCCTTAAAGTCGTAGTAGTGGTGTTGTAATAGTGATGGACAAAAAGTGCCCCCCGCAACACTGGCTTGATTCAGAATGGATTCACATTAGTTCAGGAGCCTGGAAGCTACATCTCACAACCCAATCCTGTGTAACTCTTGCACTGGTGTACAGGTGGGCCCCCATATCCACTGATTCGCTATCCACGGTTTCAGTTATCCACGGATCGTGGGGAACCCCCCCAGGCTTTTACTTTTTTCCCAGTAAGCTTCGTTTCTTCCTTAAACGAACAGGAGAAGCAGCTTCTGGCTGCTTATTACAGGCAAGTAGAACGAGACTAAGTCCTAGAGAGGCTCTGCAAGGTTAACCTTGCAGAGCCTCTCTAGGACTTAGTCCCGTTCTACTTGCCTGCAATGGAGGCTGCTTCTCTGTTTGTTTTAAGGAAGAAACGAAGCTTGCTGAAAGAAAAATAAGAGCTTGGGGGGGGGGGCAAGCATGCCTGCCTGCAGGGGAGGCAGGGTGGGGGGCCCTCAGGAAACCATGGTGGGGGTGTTCGCTCTTATCCATGGTTTCAAGTATCCACGGAGGGGCCTGGAACATATCCCCAGCGGATATGGGGGCCCACCTGTAATAGTAGATCCCCCGGTGTATGAGCACTTATGCTGGCGTAACTTGCCATACACCGACGGACGCAGGATGGACCCTCCTTGGACGCCTCACATGCGCAGTTCGGATGCAGAATGGACACCGGCGCAACTCTGCCAGCATTCTGGGGGCATTCAGATGCCCCTGGAATGCCCCGTGCACTGGCAGAGTTGTGCTGGTGTCCATTCTGCATTGGAACTGCGCATGTGAGATGTCCGAGGGGTATTACACCGGTGTTTGTCCTGAATCCGTCAGCATATGGCAAGTTATGCTGGCATAAGTGCTCTTACACCAGGGGATCTACTATTACACCGGTGCAAGAGTTACACAGGATTGCACCCTGAGAGGTTATTCTGCCTGGGATATTGCTGCAACAGCATTCTAGAGAGCATGAGAGGTCCCATGGCCAGTCCTCCCCATTGCTACTGCCAGATACCTTCCTGTGGGACAGAAATGGTGGCATTGGTAGGGAGGGCTGGCAAAAGGGTGAAACGGGACTGAACTTTGGGAGAGCTGGGACCTAATTTGGAATAGGCTCAGGAGAGTCTAAGCCCCACTGAACACAATGGAACTTTCAGACATGCATAGAATTGGGCTGAAAATGTTTCAATTTGTTCTAAGTCTCCCCTTCCTGGCTTGAATTTTTTTTGGCTTGAACCTGCACACCCAAACTCATTGCCTGATGCATGCATCCATCTTGGTGCATCCAGTGTTTTTTTCTTGCCCTTAGCTTTGCTAGGGAGTTTGTGAGACTGACTATTTGTCTAATAGCATGAGGTTTGCAACTGTTTACAAAGGTAATCATGTGATCTTCCCTTGCTGGTCCACCTCATGAGTCTATCTCAACAACCCCATTTTTCATTTCCTTTAGTAAAATAATTGCATGACATCTGTAACATTATGACCAGGTCATAGTCCCCTGTGCTGGTGCAAAAGTAACTTTTGTTACTTTCTCTGATAAGTAACTCCAGCCTCTGTGCAAACTTCCCCAGGTTTAAGGGGTGGGTTAAGAGTTCGTGTAGCACACTAGCTCCATCTGATGGGTGCTAACAGCTACTGCAATGATTTGGTGGAAACCTTTTGTGTGTGTTTTCCAGCCAAACTGTGGCATTGTCCATCAGCCTGCTTGTACTTTTACTACCCACCTTTCTTTCCCCTTTAATTGTTTAATTAATTGTAATTGTTTAATTCCCCCATTTAGACTTTTATTAAACTAGTTACATTTTGACCCTTGGTCTGCCTAGTCCATGTTCATACAGTAGTGTAGCTAGAGGGGTGGCGGCACGGTAAGTACTGTAAAAAGTGCCCCCTCCTACTCGCCAACTGAGCCATTCCAGCAGCAAAGGCAACACTGCCTTCACTGCCGGAATGGCTGCAACAGTGAGTGGGAGGGGCCACCTTGCACCACCATGTAGCGCTGTACAGTACTTACCGCATCGCCACCCCTCTAGCTATGCTACTGTGTTAATGGGTTCAGTGGATTGTCACATATCTTTGTTCTGCAGGCACTACTGTAGGTTTGATTTTTTAAAGAACCCCTGGGGTTCAGTGCTCTCCTAGGAGGGAATTTTTTTTCTGGATGGCCTTCCTTTGCCTGGTCTCTTTAGCCTGGGATGGTGGTAGCAGATACAAACCACCAAGTGTTTTTCCCATGCAGTGCTGGTCCAGTAAAGGGAAAACAGGGAGCAGGAAAGAATGCGTGTGTGCTAACCACTAGGCACTACTCCCCTGGCCAGCCTGCCTTCTCTTGGGATTCCCCTTTCCCTGACAACATTACAAATGCCCCTCTCCTGCATTCTCTTTCACGTTAAGAATAATCAGATATTAAATAGTGAGAGACAGGCTCAAAGGGAATTTCAGACTCACATGTGAAAATGTTCAACAGCCTTCTCCACCCAGCCCTGCTTTCAGTTTAAAATTCTTGATACCACCAGGGCAACATTTACAATGAAAATATGAAATACTGGATAGATCTCATAGCTTGGAACATCTGGTGTGCAGTTTAACATAATAAATAGAACTTTGATGAAACTTAGCATAATTAAACAAAAAAATGGAACTAGGGAAGATTTCCAAAGAGAGAGAAAAAGTGAGTTTTGAATTCTTGGAGCTTTTAGAGAATCCCAAGTGAATCTCTAGTAAGTATCAGTTCATACTCTTGGGCAATTTGAAAGAAAGACATTTTTGTTTACCTGAGATTTGGAACATCAAAACACAAGAAAATCATAAGCTCAAAGTCCTGGAGCTATTATATTTTCCTGAAGAACAAATGTAGCACTTCTGAATATCACCCCCCTTCCCACACAGCCAAATACTTTTAGAGGTGCTTCGACTCCAAACACTGTATATAATGAAAATTCATGATTCTCTGTGACTCAAATTGGTGGCTTATTCCTTGATACTTCTTAAACTAGAAATAGAATGTATCAATGCATGTTAACTGTAGGGAAAGAAGAGAAAATTTTCTAAGATGTCCTGATTCTTTCTAGCAAAGACCATCAAACATAAGGGCAGGTTGCACACTTACAGCCCAATCGGATCCCTGACTGGGCTGTGAGGGGCAGGGCTTTATGACAGTGGAAGAGCCTTCTGCTGTCGTAAAATGGCTGCCAACATAGCTCACGGTGCTCCACCGATGGCCATTTTGGCAGCACTGCCGTAAGAGGTGGCAGCACTCCATGTGCGTCACCAGATCTCACCGCGCCTACTGCATAAGGTCAGGCAGCAGGGGTGGGTGAGGAGGGGAAGAAATTGGGCGAGGAGGGAGAGGGGGATGAACTGGGGGCAGGGAGGGTCCAGGAGCAGGTGGAACTGGTGATGGCATGCGCTGGATCCTATTCCTTCTTTTCATAGCCACCCCGTCCCTTTCTTCTCCTTGGACTTGCACCAGCCAGAAAGCTGGCACATGTTTATCCAGAACTCCTCTCTCTCTCTCTCTCTAGTGGGCTTACTCCCTAGTTAGTGTGCTTAGGATTGCCTTCTTTATGGCCAATTTCCATACCGCTCATACTGAACCTTACTGAGTAGAAATGGTTCACTCTAATTGAGTGCAACCGCAACATAGAGCCCAAATCCCACAACAAATTATGCTGAAATGCCTCAACAACATGGATTGCATTTCAGATTGCATGCAATGATTTTTCTTTAGCCTCTTGTCAGTGGCGTCTCTGGAGCGCGGCAGGAAGGGCGGACCGCCTGGGGCGACGCGCGCAAAGGGTGACGCGCGGTCGTGCGTGCGTGCACCCGCACGTTGCGCGCAGGTGGTCCGCCCTTCCCGCCGCGCTCCAGCGATGCCTCGGAGGCCTCAGCGACGCCTCGGAGGAGGCCTCGGAGCGTCCAAGGCCTTCTGAGGGAGACCCGATGCGCGACGTCATATTTATAAGGTTTCGCGCATGCGCAGAAAGTTTGAGGGCAAATTCGCCCTCAGAAACGTACTGCGCATGTGCGAAAACCTTATAAATAAGACGTCACGCATCAGGCCTCCCTCAGAAGGCCTTGGAGCTCCGCCGAGGGCGGACGCTCTGAGGCCTCCTTCTGCCCAAGACAGCCGGCCGGCGAGGAGGGTCCGCTGCTGCTGGCTCCGGTGACATCCTCGCCGGCCAGCTGTCGGGCGGCACGGGGGTCATTAGTGATATGGGTGCCGCTTTCAAGGATTATCCAGAACAGACAGGCACAAATAATTCTTTAATCCTCTCCTTTACATTTCCTCCCGCCTTGGGACATTGTCAAAAGCTAAAAAGAAGAACACTCAGGCGAGTTGCTGAGTGTTCTTCTTTTTAGCTTTTGACAATGTCCCAAGGCGGGAGGAAACGTAAAGCAGAGGATTAAAGAATTATTTGTGCCTGTCTGTTCTGGATAATCCTTGAAAGCGGCACCCATATCACTGGGGATCGAGTAGAAAAGGAATTTCTTCAGGCAAGTTTTGGACGATATATTTCTTTATTCTTCAATTTCTAACAATTTAACATGGCTGAAAATCCCATAGAACCCACGTCTGTACATCTTCAGAAGCAGACTGCACATTTGTTTCACCTATCTATGAAAATGTGAGATTGGAAGTCTTTCTCTTCAGACTAGCCCTTACAAGTATCTATCATAAGGACATAAATGCTTCCCTTAGGGCATGAATGGGGGGGGGGGATTCAAAGTTGTTTCAGGTAGTTTTCTCGTCTCTAACCAACTCCACTGCAGAATCATCAGGTTTGCCAATCTAATCCAAACAATATGAACTGCCAAAATTGCTGAGCTTGGCCTATCAATAGTTTAATTTATGTCTTTTGGCATTAGAGATAATTGGAAATGAAATAAAAGGGCCAATATTGTTTTAGATAAGTTGGTTAAGATCTCAGGTTGCTTCAGGTCTCAAACCAGATATTGTAGGTAGCAGAAGAGATGTGATAAGCAGTGATATTGAGAAAGCCAAAGGATACTGTCTTATCACAACCTCTAAGCGCCGACTCGTAATTCCTTGCTTAAATATATTCCCTTTGCATTGAGTCCCAATATTGTATACCTTATAAATGCAATAAAGAAGATGACAACGGAATTCATTTAATTTCCTTGCCAAGGGCTAGAATGTCCAGGGTGCTGACTTGTGCTGGACTCTACATCGCTGATCTTCCCCAGCATGGGGGGACCCCAATACCAGTGCAATTTGTCTTCCAGAATTTTGCATGGAAAAGAGCATCTGACTGCAACACAACCTGCTACCCACAATCCTCTTTATTCAGACAAGCTTATAAGTATCACAATTTTAAACCCAATTATCTGGTGAAGTGAAGAAAGCTAACCTCATGGGCTTCTTATGGTAGGTTGAGTCTCCCTGTATCAAGTGTTGTTGTTGTTGTTGTTGTTTTAAATAATCGAGCTTGATTTCTTTCTAAGGATAAATACATTTTTATCATAGTTTTGTGGTAGAGGGCTGAGACTTTGTCTCTTCAAACTGCAGTCTGCACACAGACCATCTTACTCTACACTACCTGTTTCCTTTTGCACTCAAGAGAGAAGATGGAAAAAGTGCAGTCATTACCTTACACATAAACTGTGCACAGGCCTATTTATTTCTACTCACTTTTAATGCTATCTCCTCTTCCTTTTTTTCCTTCCACTATGGGCCATGATTCATCAGTCTCTTCTGATTCTTTGGAGTGGCATTGAAAGCCTTCCATGTGGTTCATTAAACCTCAACACACACACACACACACACACACACACACACACACACACACACACACACATCACATAAAATGGAACTTAAATTTCCAAAGAGTTTCTCTGGTAGAATTTAGCAGTACTGCATAGCTGAAACTGTTTTACTGACTTTTACCAAAAATTGGATCTTATTCTTCATCTACACGGGTGAATTTTGTAAATACTTTAACAGTGTGATTCTGTGTGCAGCTGCCAGCGCTGCTCTGGAGTGTCATAAACATGCTGAAAGGCACGTTTTCGACACCCGGAGAGTAACCAGTGCAAGTGGTGGTGGGTGATTTGCCAGTGATTTAGAGGGAGTGATTGGGTGGCCTGGCCTGGGAGGGGGGGGGAGTTCAGCTCCACTGAATCCTATCCCCCTTCCCGGGCCTGGCAAACCCTACATGGGCTCCTCAGATTTGTGCTGGCCATTTTGCTGGCCCACATCCGAGAAATCGCATAGGGGCAGCTGGGTCATTAACTGGGAGAAAGGGACAAACATCCCTTTCCCCCGAGGAGCCCTCCAGCTGCACTGGCACTGGCCCGATCCTGCCCAGGATCCAGTGCAGCGTGTTTTTGCACACTATGGCAGCCCTGGACAGGATTGGGCTGTAATTTTTAGAAATATAAGAACAGCCAAATATGTGTTAAAAAAAGAGAAAGAGTAACAACAAACTAAATGTATATCAGGGAAGAGGACCCATGGAAGGCAGACTGAGTGGAGTAGTGCCTAGTGGTTAGTGGGCATGCTTCCTGCTCCCCACTTCCTTTTACTAGATCAGCAGCTGAACGGAGGAGAGTCTTGGTAGTTTTTATCCACTGTCACCATCCCAGGCTACAGAGACCTGGCGGGGGGGGGCATCTGGGAATAACCCCCTCCCAGGAGAGCACTGAACCCCAGGGCTTCATATTAAAAATCAAACCCACAGTAGTGTCTGCAGAGCAATGAGATGTGACAACCCACAGAATTATCTGTGATTGCATGGACTAGGCAGGCAAAGAGTCAGAAAGTTTATTAAAAGTACAAAAGAAAATAATTAAACAAAAATGGGGGGAAGGTAGAAAAAGTACAAGCAGGCTGATGGAAAAAGCCTGACTTGGCTAGAGGAACACAGAGCAAAGCTTGATCAAATGGATACAGTAACCAGTAATGCCCAGCAGATGGAACCAGGATGGTACTCAAGAACATGGCCCACAACCCGCCCACAACATGTGTCACTATTTGAACTCAGTGAAGTTGCAGGCTGAGCTTGGTGTAAAAATAGCAGACAATTGAAAAGGAAGTTACCGTAATTCCCTGATCACCTCTAGCTAGAAACAGTCCCTCACATTAGCAATTTACTTTTGTCCCAGGAATCCTCAGCCCCTGCGCTTGCTGCACAGCAGGGATGATTTCTGTTTCTCATCATTAAGGTTCACTCAGCAGATCGGTGGAAAAACACACAGAACTTCCTGATGCTGGGACCTACACAATTTTAGTTTGATGATGTCATCAAGTTACCTGATTGGAGGAGTGGAACCCACTTGGCCATTCCATCACATCCCTTTACCTAGACAGACAGATTTGACTGCTCAGTGGTAAGGCAGTTGTTGTTGCTAGGCAGACTAGCTACTCTAGAGAGTTACAGCACAATCCGACTTAACTTTTGTGCCGGTTTAACCAGCGGCACAGCGAGAACAGGAGGCCCCAGAACGGAAAAGGGATTCAAATCCCCTGCAAAAGAGGAATTCAAAGGGAATTTGAATCCGTTTTCCGTTCTGGGTCTTCCTGTCCTCGCTGCGCCGCTGGTTAAACCGGCACAAAAGTTAAGTCGGATTGCGCTGTTAAGAACTTTTCAGAATCCACAAATCCATGTGCTCGCTAATAATGGTGTTTTAAACAAAGACAAAGGTTTCTTGCAGAAGGATGCCCCAGCAGCTTTTTAGGCTACTGAACTTTTTAGGCTCATGCCCCAGGTGCTTCTGGTGCATGAGAAGCTTCCAAAAATAAGGAATAATACAGTAGGCAAAAATAGGGGGATACTGTCCATCCATCGCCAGGACCTGCATATTTTCTGTTCTCATTTCTCACCTGGACTGACCTCTAATGATTATATTAACAGATGTGGGAGTTAACCAGTTTGATTAAAGCAACTGTTGTTTCAAGTCTTTGCTGATTGAGAACCCTTGAATTAGTTTTGCCTTGCTGTGTATTTGCTTGCTCAAATACACTCTTTTTCTTTAGTTTTTCCTAAATTTATGCTGCCCACACAGAACATGGATTTCAATTAGTTTCTCCTAAGTGACCAGCAAGGCTGAGATACAGTGAAATTAACTAGCTGCTGTCATAGCAAAATTTACTTTGGAAATGTGAGTGCTACGCTTAATACTGGAATTAAACGTACAGGCATAAAATATACATTTGAGACACAGGCTATGAGAATGCAGCACAGGAGATCTCAATATGTAACTCTCTCCGAAATTATCACCAGTGTTAGAACAGTGAAAATAATTTCAATTGCAGTATTTGTTTAAGAAGATGTAGGTTTTTGTTCTACACTTATGCTTCAGAAATGTGATTCCTTTGTTGTTTCCAGGGCTGTGCATACAGCTTCAGATAATCCCCAATAATTTCAGATAAGCACTAAATCAAACCAGTTTCAGGAGCTCTGAAGCTAATGGGTAGGCAGGTCCAGGCAATTTCTTGTGTATATTGAACAGCAATAGTACAGTACTTCTACACAATGGACTGGATCCAAAGGTGCCCTTTCACTTTTGACTCTTCTGTAGATGACTGACAGTGCAATCCTAACCAACTTTCCAGTGCCAGTGTAGCCGTGCCAACAGGGCGCACACTGCATTTTGCAGTACAGGGGAAGTCACGGAGGCCTCTTCAAGGTGCGGGAACATTTGTTCCCTTACCTTGGGGCTGCATTGTGGCTGCACCGGTGCTGGAAAGTTGGTTACGATTGTGCTGTGATTCCAGAAAGTGGTGCTGAATAGACTGTCTGAGATAAGGGGTTGGAGGCATTATGCTTCAGTGGTTCCATGCCTATTGGGATGGCCAGTTTCCCTGGAGGTGCTGTTCAGAAACTATGTCACTGTGGCATCTAGGCGTGGCGCCCTACAAGGTTCCATATTTTCCTCCTGTGTTTGTTAACATCTACCAAAAACTGCTGAGTAAGGTTATTTGGTGGGGTGAGGTGCCATCAGTATGCTGACAAACACCCATTTCGACTTCTCCTCTTCATCAGATGCAGCTAAGTCAGTGGAGATGCTGATTTGGTGTTTGAATAGGTAGCAGAGGCTGCAATCCTACACACTCTTTCCTGGCAGTAAGCTCCATTGAACACAACGGGGTGGCTTACTTCTATAAGTTGAGGATTCTGGTGAAACTTGATGAGGGCCATCGAACTGAAACTTTATCTAGATAAGATGGAGGTTCTGTTGGTTGGTGGTTCATCTGACTGTGGAGATGGTGTTCAACCTAGCTTGGATGGGGTTGCATTCATCCATATGACCTGGATCACAATTTGAGTTTGATGGAACTGAAGGCCCAAGCAGCACATCCAGTAAGGGTACTGTGCCTTCCATCCAGTAAGGGTGGTGTACCAGTCTGGACTTTTCCTAGACAGAGATAGCATCGCCTGGGCATGTTTATCCATTCTCAGGTAACCTTCAATTAGACCACTGTAATCTGTTGTACACGGAGTAGCCATTGAGGACTCCTCAGAAACTTCAGTTAGTAAATATAGCTGCTAGATTACCAACTGAGACTGAACACAGGGAACATATCTTACTGGTTTTCAAACAAAAAAATATGCAGTTAGAATGGAAAGTGAAACTGCTGTGTCATGCTGACTGCTCAGTAGCTGATGCAAGGTGGATGACGTGATCCACAGGTGGGAGATTAGGTAATGCATAAGCTGATTGGAGGACAGAAATATAAAGTATAAAGTATAAAGTATCAACTGATTTCTGTGTCTGAGTCGTTTTCCTTCTGCCGGGACTGAGGACTGGATGAACTGAACATAGCTCTGCTGACAGTGATGAAAGGCAGCTGTGCAAACCTTAACAATGCGGGCTCCTGGTGGCCAAGATGGTGGCCGCCATCTCAGCCGTGCAGCCCTGCGCCAGAGCCCGAAAAGCGGTGGCTTGAGCTCTGCCAACCCAGCAGAGCTTGAGCGCGCGGGCTTCCAGAGTAGGGAATAACCCTCCTCTGTGTCGTACTGTTGCTGTCTTCACTCCGGTGCAGCCACAAACCAGGAAGTAAGTGCCGATGACTTAATCGGCACTTACTTCTCATGGTGCACGGAGTGCTAGAAGCGTGCTGAGGTGGTACGCCAAATAAAAAGATTGGGAACCTCGGTTCTACTCTCCTATTCCTTCCTCTCCCTGCCCCACTCACTCCCCCCCCCACTGACCACCATCTTGACCCGGCAGATGGTGGTCTGGCCGCCAGCCCACATATGCACCACCAGTGATAGCACCGGTGCTGAAGCATGTGACAATGTCATGTGACTTCCAGTACATAAACATAAGAACATAAGAAGAGCCCTGCTGGATCAGGCCAAAGGCCCATCTAGTCCAGCTTCCTGTATCACACAGTGGCCCCACCAGATGTCTCAGGGAGCACAAGACAACAAGATACTTGTATCCTGTCGCCACTCCCTTGCACCTGGCACAAGAAAACCTACTCCTACAACCAGGAGGTTGCTTATCCCCATCATGGCTTGTAAGCTGTGATGGAATTTTCCTCCAGAAATCTGTCCAATACCCTTTAAAGGCATCCAGGCCAGGTGCCATCACCACCTCCTGTGGCAAGGAGTTCCACAAACGCTGGGTAAAGAAATATTTTCTTTTGTCAGGTAAACAGTGCTCCGTGTTCTAGCTGCATGCTACACGCTGCGGCAAGGAGAGTCAGTAGAAACCAGACACTTCCATCTGGATCCTGCCAGCTCTGCCGGCAGAACAAGCATTGCGCCAGTGGAGGATTTAGTTTGGATTGGGCTGCCAGGATGTTACAGGTACACAAGGGTGTACATGTTTTCACAAGGAAAATTTGGAGGAGATGTCTATGTGAAACTATAATTCAGTTCGGAAAACTAACATAGCTTTTTTTAAAGAAAAAAATCCACTTAATAAATGGACTGAGGGCCCAATCCTATCCAACTTTCCAGGGCCGATGCAGCTGCAATGCAGCCCCGAGGTAAGGGAACAAACATTCCCTTACCTTCAGGAGGCCTCCGTGACTGCCCCACTCAGTGCAGGATGCAGCACATGTCCCATTGGTATGGCTGCATTGGCACTGGAAAGTTGGATAGGATCGGGCCCTTAGCAATGTTCTGTTTCTTGGGCTTTATGACAAGTATAATTCCATTGACATTCTGTAGGATGAGTACTTGTATACCCACATCCCCTTTTGATTTAATACCTTGTTTCAAATGGTTAGACTCTTCAGAAAGGTGATAATGCACATAGAGACCTTAATTCTTTTTATAACGAAGAAGTGGAATTAGCTTAGTTAATTTTGGAATCGTATTTCAGCACAACTACCAAGGTTTCTATTGACCTGCCGCATTCTTGTCTTATTATCTAATTTACTGATCCCAAGTTTAGTAAAAACAAACATATATAAATATATACATTTCATCCATGATTGGGAAGCATAGATAAAAATAATGTGACACTGAAATTTATACTTAAGAAATAGTGCACTTCATCGCAATCAATTTTTCATTATGTTGCTGAGATCAATAGCTACAAATAAGATATAAAAACTGTATTATTGATGTGGCACATGTCAGTATAAAATGTGCAATTTTCTATAGCATTTCACTTGTGGAAAATTGCATTATACAATTTCCAGCATTATACACATTGGTCTTCAGAGAATTCTTATTAAAATCAATGTAGTGTAAGTCACACTCAGGAATATTTTACAAAATAGAGAAAAATCAGAGCACATGTGGAGGTTTTGCTACATTGACTAGATATTATTACTTATTTTGAAGAAATTGGAAAATCAGAATCAGGGACTGATTCTGTTTTCTGTGCACAGCATACTTCTAGACCCCAGGCTCCCAGCATCCTTGCCCCTTACTAGACAAATGGTGCAATCCTGTGTAACTTTGCACCGGTGTAACAGCAGATGCACCGGTGTAACAGCAGATGCATCGGTGTAAATGCACTTACATCGGTATAAGTGCACTTACACCGGTGCATCTACTGTTACACCGGTGCAAAGTTACACAGGATTGCGCTGAGAGGCTGCAATGTTATGCCTGCTTTCTTGGGAGTAACGTCTGGGATTTATTTCTCAGAAAACCTGCATAATATTGCATCGTAAGGCAGGCAGGACAAAGGACTAGCCTGATAGCCTCCCTCAGGGGCAAGTAGCCTCGACTGACAGCCCAATCCTAACCAACATTCCAGTGCCAATGCAGCTGTGACAATGGGGCAAGCATTCTGGCGGGGGCGGGGACAACAGTCACAGAGGTCTCCTCAAGGTAATGGAACATTAGTTCTCTTACCTCAGGGCTGCACTGCAGCTGCGTTGGAGCTGGAAAACTGGTTAGTAAGCACATACTTCAGAGTAAGCGTGTTCACAATGACTCAGGAGTAAGGGAGTCCAGCGCAAGGCTGGCCTCCCTCACTCCGGCGCTGGATCTCCACGCGGATGGTGGCAGAAGGTAAGCGCTCAGTTAGCGGCCACATGGGCGGTCCGGCCGAGCGAGGGAGGGGGGTCATTGGCCTAGCCAGCCCGGGAGGGGGTGGGGATGGTGTCAGCCAAATCCCCATTTCCACCGGGCCGGCTACGCCGTTACATTGCCTCCTCTACTTCTGCCAGCTATTTAGCGGGCGGAAATCCAAGGAGGCCGATAGGGTCGACCTGTGTTTACACCCGAGTGTCCCCTTCCCCGAGTAGACCTCCGGCCCGGCGCATGCCGGGCAGCCCATGCACAGGATCTGGCAGGCGGCTCTGGGAGTAAATTAAATGTAACAAAAGTAAATTAAACGTAAGTAGAGAGGAGCTATGCTGTGTGCTTCACATAGGATATTGTGTTGATAGCTGCTGTACCACAACTCTGTGTTTATATGGTACAACTGCTACCGGAGGGCCAGAGGGCCAGGATAAGGTTACACAGCCCTTTACCACTAAATCACTAGTTTAATTCTGGAGTTCCATTTGCAATGATCTGAGGCCAGGCTATAGGCCAAGTTAAACGTCTAGGTAGGACCTGGAAGTCAACTACTGTATGCCAACTGTTTGCATTTAAGGCAAAATTATCCATGCTCAAATAACCCAGGCAGACCAGCTCATATCTAGAGCCAAACCACAACATTTTCTAGTTCAATCCAGTTTAGCTTCAGCTGTAACTCAAGCTGTACCAGTATGGCTCCAATATAGACCACCACCACACCACCCCAAAAAGGTATGATAACCGGTTTGGCACACTACAACAAGTTCAGTTTCAGTTCATATGGAAGAAGTTAACTGTTTTTGTGAGGCACATGTCCCAACTTTCCCTTCATTCCTGCTGTGTGGCTGAATGGGACGGGACCAGTTTTCCGTACAATGTAACTCCCTTATTGGACCTACTACTTCCATGGCTACTAATTTTAAAGCCTTAAACGGCTAGAATATCTAAAGCTCTGCCTCCCCCCCCCCCCTAAGAATCTGCAAGCTTAGTAAGATCAGCATTTATCCCACTTTCCAAGGCTCGGTTGATGATGACACATAAGAGAGCCTTTTCCGTCATGGCCCCCCAAATGATGATGATGATGATGATTGAATATTTATATACCACTTTTTTAAAGCCCTTCTCAAAGAGTTTTGCATAGCAAAATAAATGAAAAGATGATTCGTTATCCCAAAGAAGCTCACAATCCTTAAACAAATGCCAGGGAGACACCAGAGGCAGCCCCTAATCTGAGATGATGAAGGATAGTTGCTCTCCCCATGATAAATGTATGTCAGATGCGGAATTCTTTGCCCTGGAAGATTACTAGTCTGCTGCTTATCTTTCAATATTTATTAAAGAACTAGATTTTAATTAGCTGTTTTGAATTTTTATCTTCTGGTTTCAAAAGGAGGGGCGTCCCGTTAAATTAGGAAATCTGGATCGCTAAAGAATTGAAAGGATATTATTATCATTATTATTATTTACTTAGAAATTTTCTTGCAGGACCACATTTATGCTGAAGGAAAAATGAAGAACTAAATTTGTGGGAGCATGTGTTTATTTTACAGAATGGAAAGACTGTCTTATTACCGCTTCATTTATCCTCTCGCTGAATATTTTTCTTAGTTTTCAAAATTAGCTTTATTTCTTTTTCCCATTTTATGGACTTTTTTTGTTTATTTAATGGTCTTCTGGGGCATCTTCCACTTTCCAACCCATCCCTTTCAGGGCTATGTAGTATCACTATATAGTGATTCATGGACTACTGGTCTACTGCTATTTACAGTCTTAGCAGATATCTCATAGACTTAGGACCCAATCCTATCCAATTTTCCAGCACCGATGCAGTAAGGGAACATTTGTTCCCTTACCTTGAGGATGCCTCCGTGACTACCCTTCCACCGCAGGATGCAGCACATGCACCGTCGACTCGGCTGTATTGGTGCTGGAAAGTTGGATAGGATTGGGCATTTAATGAGCATGTGTGGTGAACAGGAACTTTTCACCATAATTAGGAAGACTCTGCAAGTAAAATGGTGCTGACTTGTCTTAGTCAACTAGTATAACCCACTACTATGACAGCACCAGTATGGCTGACCCCTAGGCCAAGTAGAACAAGAGGACAGGAGGAAAACATGGCACCCTGCTGAATTGGGTTCACATCTGTCCATTGGTCAAGCCCAGACATCTGACCATGGACAAGGAGAGGTGTCTGGGGCAGGGCTAGAGTTTCCACTGTTAGAGGAATCAGTAGGAAAAGGAGAACCTTGACCTCCCTGAATCTTACAAAAGGAGAGGGTTGGATTGAGATGATACATGTTTTATTCTTGCATTCTCTGAGTTAATTGCACATGGCAGTCACACATCCCTAGACCCAGGAGGTGAATGAGGAAACTGCAATTAGGGCCCCAAACCTATGCTGTCCTCACCTTGCTTGGCAGATCTCATGATTTGCCAGCATAAAACCGGGGCACTGGCACTGCTTCTGCTCTGTTGTGCTGTGGTCCACTACGGACAGATCAGGAGACAGTAAGCCCTGTGTCAGCAGCAGCGGGCCACAGAACCTCCACTGAAGCAGGTAGGTGAATAGTGGGGCCAATTCAGGGGTGGGGATCTCGGTGCAAGCCATGCACACCAGATCTTATCCCCCTTTCCCGGCCTGGGCCCACCCCCTGACACTCTTCAAACTTAAGCCAGCTGAAGAGCTGGTGCAGGTCTGAGAAGACCCATTGGGGACCAGGCGGCCTACGGGGAGGTAAGTAAAAAAAATCTTTACTTACCTCTCCCAGGTTGTCTGGTCCTTGACCGGCCAACAGCATACAGGTCAGGCTGTGATAGTGGCACTACATGCTCTGGACAGGCAAGGGATATGGATTGCTGCCGGAATGTTTTTTTTACAATAATTGCCATATAAGGCAGGTAATGCTAGCGGAACACTCATTCTACCAGCGTTACAGCCCAATAGCATTGGGCTCTCAGTGTTACAGTTCTTTGTTTCTAAGCTAGCAGTAAGTTCACATGTTGAACCAGTGACTATAATTACTATTACACAACTAACAGCCTGATCATGCCTAAGATGTAGCAGTCGGCTGAAATGGCCAGCCGCTGCATCCTAGGCAGGATGCGGCCCGCGCTGGCACAGCCAGGACTTACCTTGGGGGAAGGGGATGTTCATCCACTTCCCCTGGTGTAAGCACCAGAGGCCCCAATGGGCCTCCTCAGATGCGTGTCAGTTCTTTAGCTGGCGTGTGTCTGGGGAGGCTGTGTAAGACCGGCCTCGCCCAGGAAGGGGCTTGGGATATCAGCACAACCCAGTGTCGATATCCCTGCACACCTTCTAGGCTGGGCCCCTACTACCCTAGCCCTCCCTCCCCACACCCTCCCACCGACCGGTGCAGCCCTTATCTGGGCCAGCCAGCATGGGTCATCATGGACGGCGGAATGAGTGGCACCAGCCTCCGCACCAGCACCGCTAACTGTCCCAGTGCCACAAAATCTGTTTAGGCTCCACCAGCCTAAATCTGTGCAGGAGTACGCAGTAAGTCTGAAATGCTACGTCCAATCACATTGGCATAATGTGCACTTCAGATGTAGCTGCATGGGAATCACATTTTTGTGATGTGACCTTACATGGCTGGGGGTTTCATTTGAATGATGCAACCACATGGAACAAGGCAGGGCACACAGGTTTTTTCTACCCAGTCACCACAACACTCTCCCTCCTGGGAAGTATTGACTGTATGGGAAAAACCCAAGTCATCTGCCCTGCCCACATGGTTGTGTTATTTATATGTGGACCCCAGTTACTTACGGTTGCATCACAGAAAATCAGTTATTTCATGGCTATATCTGCATGTGCAGAGCATCCAAAGTTCTTCCTTCCAAAGAAACAGAGGAACAGCTGCGCAGCTGCATCCCTAATTATACTTACAAGAAGGTAGATCTCTCATTCAACATGGTGGTACTTAACATCTAGGTTAGAAACAGGCTGTATAGCATTTGAAAGAAGTTGGGTCAGGAATTAGTTGAGTAATTCCTGAATACGTTGGTGACTCCATCCATAAATCCATGACCCCATGATTTCTAATGAGAAATTGGCACTGACCCATTATTTCTGACGAAAGGTTTTTGTGTTTGTGAAGAACAATGGTACACCACTAAGAGCACTTACAACACCTGGGGATTCACTGTAATGGGCCCAACTTACCAAACTGGAATAAAAAACCTGCAAGTATTAAATATATTAAAACGCAGTAGGAAATTGAACTGCTATTGAGACATTCTACTCATGCCACTTGAGAAGGATCTGACTTATTAAGTGATTTTGAGGGTTGCTTGTTACAGCTCAGACTAGTCAAGGACATGTGATGTATTATAAACATTTGGGATCAAAGCAAGTGACCTACTGTAAGGAGATCCATTAGTACAGTGAAGAATAATCAAGCATTACAGCTTCAGCATATGGATTGATAGAAAACTGACAGGAGTATTTACACCCTAAGAAAGTTTGAAACTACCACAGGCCTTCATTATTAGAGTACATGCCTGAAGATTGGCATGCAAAGGGTGGCAAGTGCAATTCCTGGTACCTTCATTAAAAGACTTTGAATGGTAAGGCAGGATAAGACCTCCTCTGCCTGAGATGATAAAGAGCTGCTACCAGTCAGGGTGAAAAGATTCAGCTAGATAGACCAATGGCCTGCCTTGGCATTAAGTAGCCCAATTTTTATTGCCTAAACTGCAAAAGTATCTTATTTCCAGGCCCCATCTTTTAACATTTCATTTTCAAAAGCATTTCCACATTTTCCAAAAGTGCATCACTGCTAGGCATCATGGGCAAAATGGTTAAAAGATTAGTAACTGTTAAAGCTCAAGTTAGTGTCGCCATCCATTCAAAACATTAGTTCATAACAACATACTATCCACCTAGGCTATTAACTCTTAAATAGTCTCTTAAATAGTCTCACTGAAATAGGATTACTTGTGAGTGGTTGGCATCAGGACGGTGGATCTCTCAAGCCTTTTGGTGATGCGTCCTTGCTCTTTGTTTTTAAAATGGATGCAAATCTGGATGGACTCATTTTAAATTGATTTTCAGAGAACTGTGATGAGAAAAAAAACAAAGAAAATTAACATTCATATATTTAAATATTCTCTATTATTTTAAAATCCATCCCTACTTTATGAGTACAATGAATACTGTATATATACTTGCTATAACAAATTAATATATTTCTGGAAATTGCACACCAATATCAAACCAAAAATGTATTTAACCGCATGTTTTGCAAAGTGATCCAGATCCGGGCCGATAGTACACCTACGTATTTTATTTAACTATGTGAAAGATATGTGAAGAACACTAGTTATTCTATGTTTTAAATAAATGAAATGTTGCCACAGAAGGAAAACTACCTGAAGTTTCTATAGATTCCTGACGGGATTTGCTTTTCACTTTTGTTGAGGGAGGGGGGGAGAGCTATTCTTTGTAAAATATTCCCACACATCCCTAAGTTCATTTCTCAAAGCAATGCCACAAAGGATATGACCTCTTTACTCCTGGTAACCTTTCATGCTCCTGAATGGACTTGGACATTGGTGCCAGTCAACACAGCTTGATTTGCTATGGTAAGAATAAGATTATATCTAACAGCCTATGTCATTTCCAGGTTCAATAGGCGCAGATTTAAACCTAGTCCTCCCTTTGACCCTTTGGATTCTCTTGAACTATTGCACCTTCTTTGACAATATTTGTGAATGAATGAATTCATGACGACTCAAGGTTATTTTAATGATAATGGCCCTGCGCTGACAAAGGAAAAAGGAAAAGGCTAGTAGTTACTGGCACTAGAGCTTCTTCACCACAGCCGACTTCCTTTTTGACAGATTGACTGTGGAGTGAATTCCTGTTTATGGTCAAAGGCTGAAAGCTGTTGTGTGTCTGCTGCAGCAGCACTGCTGCTACTGATCTGTGAACATGACATGCCTGATAATATTGCATTGCCATGGCAACAACAAACATAGGGCAAAATTCTATTAGCTAGAGTGACTCAGTGAGTCAAACAGATAATGTGATGGGCCTGGCCGGATCCCCGACAGAGGCTGATGTGAAAGTTGTGATGAATTAACTTCGGCTTGTTATGTCTTTTTTTAAAAAAAACAATTATATATAATAATATATTTTTTGGCACTGTTGGTATTTATTAAGTCCTCATATTTTTCATGTTTATTCAGTAGTTATAGTTCTGTAAAATGCTTATGCACCAATTAGGTATTTCCATAATTTAAACACCCCCCCAAAAAAAAAAACCCCACATCCAAACATAGGAGTATATTCTGCTTTAAAAACAAAAATGTTATTTTTCTTTTCAGCTTCCCAGGTCATAGGTATGGATGGACTCATTAGTGCATTATCTTGCCATAGTTTTAAACAAACATCATCTGGGCATGCATATATTTTCAGATATATGTGTAGGGATTGCTCAGCAACCAGTTTCCAAATGGCATTCCAGGGAATCATGTTCTCCTTTTCTATATGGAAGAATTTTTAAAAAGTACCGTATAGTATCCGAGATATTTATAACATCCGAGATATTTATTTATCATATATTTATTTTACATTTTACTTTAAATTGTTGTTAAATTGCCTTTCTGCAAGCTATATCCAAGGACATGTATCAAATTTATAATTCAAATCTACAAGATGCACCCCATCTTTCTGCTGGTACAGCATACCAGACGTCTATCTTATTTTATTCTCACAAGATGACTTTGAAGTAAGTAGGCTATGAAATAGTGACCACTTGCCTAAGGTCATACGATGACTACATAGATGAGCTCTTTGGTTCAGAATGACACCCAGAAAATGAGGTGAGGCGTACCCTTCTTGAAGGGGAGATAGGATAAAAAGTAATAAATCAATATAGGAATTTGCATATTTTTATTGACCTTACAGTGCAATCCTGTGTAAGTGCACTTATGCCAGTGTAACTTGCCGTACATCGATGAACGCAGGACGGAAACCAACGTAACCCTTCTCAGATGCAGTTCAGATGCAGGACAGACGCCAGCGCAACTCCGCTGGTGCAGGGGGCATTCTGTGTGTGTTCAGACACCCCCAGAATGCCCCCTGCGCTGGCGGAGTTGTGCTGGTGTCTGTCCTGCATCCCAACTGCACGTGCACGGCGTCCGAGAGGGGTTACGCTGGTTTCCGTTTTGCATCCATTGGCGTACAGCAAGTTACACTGGCATAAGTGCACTTACACCAGTGGATCTACTGTTACACCGGTGCAAGAGTTACACAGGATAGCGCTGTCCGAGAGCTAAGAAAATGGGAGAAACCCAGTGATGAAAGTACTATATTGAGGCCAGTATAATTGTCACAGCTCCTACATATCATTATCTGTTCCACCAAAAACCTGTTCCACATGGCAGCAGGTGTTATATTTAAGTGATCCGTATCATGTGCATCTCTCTGATTGCATGCAGTGTGTGACAACAGGGATATAATGGTGTGCAGGGATATGATGGTGTGCTGGTGTGCAGACTAAGCACCCGATCATATTCCCCAACAGCCTAGACTATGTGCCAACAGAGCACATGCTGCATGCTATGGGTGGTGGATGGCCCAGGATAGGTAAGTAAAAATCTTTTATATTACCTCTCCGTAGGCCAATTGGTCCCCAATGGGTCTCCTCGGCTCTACACCTACTCTTTAACTGGCATAAGTCCGAAGTGACTCCTGGGGGCAAGACCAGGCACGGAAGGAGTGGATAGGATCTTGGCGTGTGTGGCTGCCACTGAGATCCGCCCCCTCCTTCCCCCGGCCTAGCCTGCTCCGCAGCCTGATCTGCCCATGATCCTCCCCCGAACAGCCCCCAACTTACTGGCAATGATGGAGGATAGAGGAGGTTCAGCAGGCCTCTTTTTGCCCATGTTTGGAGTGGATTTCCTGCCATTGGTCAGGGACTTACGCTGACAGATCGTGAGATTCATCAGCGTAAGCCCCAGATAAGATTGGGCTATAAGACATGGTATGTTTGAAGTAACTTTGAAACATAACATCACCCACCATGTGGAGCACTGAAGGGTTTACTCAACTTGGGAAGAACCCATGTAGCAACCTCTATGTGAGAGGAACCCATCTAGCAATCTCTACATGAGAGCTATATAATAATAATAATAATAATAATAATAATAATAATAATAATAATAATAATAATAATAATAATAATAATAATAATATACAGTATTTATATACCGCCTTTCCGGTCATTGGATGTCTCCTCCGACTTTATTCAAGGCGGTGTACATGGGCAGGCTGTTCTAAACCCCAAGGGGTTTTTACAATATAATAACGTTCTAATCTTTCATAGAACCCTTCATTCGAGATGTTACTTTCACAGTCCAGCTCTCTCGCTCTCTCTGATATTCGCCTCAGCACGCTTCAGCTGACAGGCAACCTTGACTGCCACTCAAATACTCAGCTTGCAGCTCCACTCCCCCACAGAGGTTCTGCAGCTTATCAGCTCGGCGTGTCAGGAGCTCTCCAACAGACGTCCAGCCGTCTTGAACTGCTGTCCTTCAGATCTTCAGGCATTTGTGAGACGAATGCTCTACATGAGATCTATAGCATTTACTATTGGCCAGAGTATCTTAAGAGAACTATGTCATCTGTAAGATGCTTTCAATGTACGGATAAAACCAAGGTTTTGTTGTAAGAGTTACCTTGTCCTGTTTCTGGGGAGTTACATCAAGTTTTAATAAAGTTTACAAAACTTGTTAATTTCGCTCAGAGATACAACAGATGTTTTTCCTCAAGATCCAGATGCATTAAGACAAGTTTTGTGGCAACAGACAGTCCTGCTTTTTTCAGCTTCATGAAAATGTTATTTTTTTAACTGAAAAAATAAATATATTAAGTACAAATAGAATTTAGTATAGGAGACAATTTTAAATATTTGATGATATAATTAAGTCTCAATAACAGTCTTTTATTTTCAAATTAAAAATTAATGAGGATTTTTATCCTCTTCATCTTTATTAGACAATGTTTTCATTGTAATTATTTGTTATATATTTTCATAAACATCTCATGTTAACAGTTTGAAGCAGAAAAATCCAATTAATTGTGATGACTGGAGCATATGGCTCTGCTATTAATATCTAAGAACAAGCGGGGTCCTGTGAACATTTGTGGTAAGTAGAACAGTTGGGGCAGAAGAGGAGAGCATGTACACCATCCATCTTTCTTTGCCCTTACACCCTTCCGTCCTATGGGCCAAGCTTGCCACCCTGCTGTAGCCCTGTGAAAGACCGCTGGGGAAGCCAGATTGACGACAAGCTGAAGCACCTCACTGTAATGCCTTGCAGAGGTGTCATCAGCCATATGGTACTGTGCACCTGGAAGAGCAGGTGGAAATTGGGGCCAGTGGCAGGGGCATGACTGGTGCCATGGTGAAAAGAGTGACTGGTGCCAAGGACAGGAGGTGGCAAGAGGAAGAGAGACCAGAAGGCCTGGGCAGACTTGGGAGGAGGCAGAGGGTGGCCCAACAGAGTCAGGCAGGCAGCGAGCCAGAGGCTTGAGAGAAGACAAGGGTGAGGAAGAGAGACCAGACAGGAGTCCATGAGAGTGGCCCATCCATCTGATCCTGACTCAGAACTGCAGTGGCAGGTGGCAGGGGATACTTTTGTATCTCCGTAGGCCCTTTCTCACATTCAGGATGTGTGAGAATGACTTCTGCCTGAACGAGCCTATGCCCAGGGCCTCTGGGGGGGGGTGGTTAAGGGGGTAATTTGTACCTGGGCCCAGGGCAAAAAATGGGTCAAAAGGGGGGCCCTGGAGCAAAAAAAGGGGGGCCCAGGAGCCAAATTCATATGTAGGGAAGGGGCCCAAAAGAAACTCTGTACCCCCTGATAAAATTCCTCTGAATAGCCCTGCCTATGCCATCAGGATATGAGGAGCTGCAAGGGCCTGGGAATGTCAAAGTTAAGAAGTGTCAGGTAAAATAATCAAAAAGCCTCCTCTTTTTTCTTTTCTTTTGTTGTAGGTTGCTGAGCCAAATAAAAGAAAAACTATTGAGCAACACCTGACCTTGGTTCAAGTGCTTTTTTCCAATTTTTTCCAACTTCTATGATATGGAGTTGCTGTGTTGAGGGGAGACACCTCTGCATCACTTCCTTTACCACGGCACAACCCCTTTATATATGTCCCTTTATTTGATCTCCAACATTAATGGCCAATCCAGGCTGAGAGGGTGCGCTCATCTCATAAATGCTTAATTACCCTCATCTCTTAAGGCAGTGGTTCCCAGGGGAGCTGCGGAAACCAGCCAGGGGAGCCGCGGATGCCACGAAAAAAAAACAGTGGAAAACAGTGCAATGCCAATTGGCAGGCATCAACATAATGTAATGGGGAGCCGCTGACAGTGGTCACCAATGGTCAAGGGAGCCGCAGGTCAAAAAAGTTTGGGAAACTCTGACTTAAGGGAAGGCACTGCCTCTGCCCCACAATGAGATGGGGCTATGGAGTGGGAAAACTCACTATGAAGGAATGAGAAATTCACCACAGGGATTCCAGACCCTGTGGTAAATGTTATATCAAGATCAGCTCTCAAGTAATTGTCTCAAGTATTATTTATTTATTTATTTATTTGTGTGACGATTCAAAGGAGATCACTATTGGGGCACATTATTCCATAGAGCCCAGCTTCGACTCCCCCCCCCCCCCGAAAAAAAATACACAAGTAAAAAAGATATGTGTTGATTTAAACCACAAAAGGAGTTCCCCATCACATGAAAAGTAAGGCTTTGCTAAACTATTATCACAGACTGCCTGAGAATTCAAAAGTTTGCCATTTTTATTATCTCGCTTAATTTGCTACTTTTACAAAGGGAAGCATTATGAAAAATTGGTGTGTTTCACTGCATGTGTGTCCCTGAACTCATCATTATGCAGCATCTTGGTTAATGTACAGTATTTCATATTCCAGGGACAGGATATATCATTGTTCTTTTGATGTTATATCATATTGGCTGTACGTAGGGAATGGTGATTTCAACTGTGAAATGTAAATTTGGCTTATGGTGTTCTTGCCGCCTATGTGAATGTTAAATATACATTATATAAATGTCATATAAAATTCACAATTGCTCATAACAAATGATTGGCTTAGTGGGAGTGGAGTGAACACCAGAAACTTCTCACACTAGTCTTTTTTTTCCTTTCAAAAAAAGAGTCTGAAAGGAGAGAGAGAGTGAAAAATAAATAATGCATAGAGAAATGCAATAAATATGAATAAAGAATTAAAAACAAACTAAAGGTTTTTGTATGATGCACATATATCTTTCTAGATGGGAATTGCTAAAAAATAAACCCTACTCTGTCAGCAACTTAGTTGTTTGCTTACGGCTGAAGGACATAGTGGAGACAAATCAAGATCAAGACAAATCAGTTGACTAAGGTGCAAGATGTTGGATAGAAAAATATTATATAAAAAATGTTGTCCATGAACTTTCTGACTCCAAGTCTCGAGTCAAGTCCCAAGTCTTTGCCCCCAAGTTCCGAATCTTTGGTTGTGAGTTATGAGTCCCTATCTATTTAATGGGGAAAATGGGTTTAAACCTGAATAAAATTGGACTTCTTGTAAAAAAGGCGCCAAGTCTCGAGTCGAGTCTTTTGAGTCTTTTAGAATCGCCGAGTCAAGTCTGAGTCAAGTCATTGACGCGACTTGAGTCCGACTCAAGTCCAAGTCAATAGGCTCAACTCTACATCACTGCAAATCCCCACCAGCAAACTAATGTGAAAGGGGTGGGAAGGCTATCACTAACTACTACGTTTGGCACCCATTCTGACACTCATGCATGCTATGCCTCTGCCATAGTTCTAAAACTTGGAGTCAGGGTGGGAACATTCAAAAGGGGGAATAGGCAGTAGCTGGCTGTATCCTCCATGAAAGGAGTCTGCACTAAAAGGGGGTAAGGTGCCAGGAGAGATAGGAACTGCTGCTGTAAAATAAATTAAACCACTTGTCATATTTGGTGTAAGTGGGCAAAAGGATGTCAGATTGATGGCTGGATCATAGTTATTGGCTTCAAAATAATTCAGCCCTCTCTGGAAGCCATATGTGTGAAGAATCAAGTCAGGAGAAAAGGTCTTGATCATGACAAACAAGGATGACTGTAAACAGTAAGCCCAACAAGACCTCACATTTCTTGCATTCACAAGCAGGAATGCAAATTTAGGAGGCACAAGAGCACCACCCCTAACTGAAACAAATTAAAGCAATTTAAGTATGGGTTCTCTTACTCTCTCCACTTCCCCCTTCAGGGTCCATGGCCACACATACACAGAGGGGGGAAATGTCTCAAGGATGACAAGTTGAGAGAGACTGCCAATCCTCCTGTCAGGGTCTGCTTCTTCCACTTCACTAACCACTGAACACAGATGACAAGATAATACATGGATCAGAAATACGTCACAGAAACGATGCCCTGGAATTATCTCCATTCTGAGAAACAAATTCAGGGAAGTCTCAAGAGGAAGAAAAGCAGAGAACTATCAGTAGATACTGGTGAATATTCAATATTTGTTGGATATCCCGATAATAAAACTTGTCCTTCCCAGAGACCACCTGGGGTATTTTATATTTTCTTCACTGTTTGAAAGAAGAGTGGGGATACCAGTGCCATATTACACCTCAAATACCTGAATCGCTTCCATTTTAAGAAAACATTCCACATATATATATGTTCTAATCTGTCCTGGCAATCATGGGACCTCCAGATTTTTTATAATCTTCATTGATCTCATAGAAGCCTATCTCTGTATATCCTGACTTGTGAGAGCCACCACCATTTCCTGCATTATTCTAGAATGGAGAACCAATACAGGGCTCTAATCTTTGGACCCAGAACAGCACCCAGGGTGCTCTCTAAAGTGTTAGTGCTCTTGGTGGCTCAGCTATGTCCGTAGGAAGTAACTATCCTCCCATAACTAGAAGACATGCTGATCCAGTCCCTCCTTTATATCAGCGTCCCAAAAAATTCTGAAGCCTGGAAAGGGCGGACCATATCTCGGTGCTAGAGCACAAGCTTCGTATACAGAAGATCCTCGGTTGAGTCACTGGTATCTCTAGTCAAAATTATCTCTGGCTGGAAAATACTTTTGCTTGAAACTTTGAAAAGCCACTGGTTGTTGGAAGTAGACAGCGGACTGGTCACAAGGAACTCTGTACATATTTTCAGCAGAGAAGTTCAAGTGGATACCTTCACCTCAGCAAATGCTACCTTTGAGCAAAGAGTCTCGCTATCACAGTCATAAGGGACAGGAGCCCACATGAATGGAAGATGAATAGAGGTGCATAGACCCCTCAGAGGTTGATACCCTCCTGTCACTCTTCGGACAGTACAATTCAATTCACCATGAATTATCTTTTCAGGAGACTGTAAGAGGGCATTCGTGAATCCTCATGCCTGTTACCCTTACCTTTATTTAGAATAAGGGCATTTTCAGACAGAGTATTTATTCTGAGATTGTCATACTTTGCTCATTCTTTATGGGGAGTTCACACAATGTCCATTTGTGGTCCTATATTTCCCCCATACTTACAGTGCAATTCCATTCATGTCTGCTCAAAAGTAAGCCCTGCTGATTTTAATGGGACTCACTGTCAGCTAACAGCCCAATCCTACCTAACTTTCCCTGCGCCAATGCAACGAGGTTGGCACAGGCTATGCTGCTTCCTGTGGGGGAATTTAGGTGGGAGATCTCAAGGTAAGGGGATATTTGTCCCTTTGCTCTGGGGAATGCCCCAGCTGGAGCCACAGGTCTAGTCAGACCTGCGTCCGCCATATGGCTGGCACAAGTCCATGTATACCCATATCAGTGGATCAGGCCCAGGAAAGGGGATAGGATATGGTGTGTGCAGTGTGCACCAGCACCGCTGATCCTGCCCCCCTCCTGGGCCTGAGCTGGCCACCCCCCATGTCCAATGATGGTGCCACTTGCTGTTTCTGGCAGCAGCCCAGTAGCACGCTATAGAGCATTGAGTTTTGCGATGCCATACGTTGGGCTGCGTTGCTGGAACACGAGTGGCTGCGCAACCCATTGATCGAGTTGCGGTGTATATCTACTACATGGATGTGGAAGGAACCTTGCAACACTGCATTTGACTGCAAACAGAAAAGCAATACCTGGCTGGTGCTACAAGTAGCACATCTGGAAGTGCCCTTAATTATGCTGGATCCTGGAAATGAGCTCTGATTTGAGTACTGTTCCTACTTGTCTATTCTGAATTAATCTGTTCATAGCTGAGATTTTTTTGCTGCTGCAGCATTTGTTGCTTAGGGAACTCAGGGTGAGATGCCATATCTGTATGGGAGGAGAAGGGAAGCCCTGTTTCTCCAAGTGACAGAAAATTTGACTCTGCCAAGAGAAGGGACATCCCTATGGTACAAGTAGCTTTCCGACCATACCGTGCAATGAAGATTCACAATTAGTTGAATTTTAATTGTGGCAACTGACATATCCCTACACTCTGCCACAAAAAAAGAAAGAAAGAAATGGCTGCCTTTTCTAACTTGCATCCAATAGAGCAGTGATCGGGTGAAGTCTCTTTTGTTCCAGATTCTAACTTTAAAGGGTTTTAGACTCCATTACATGTAATATACTTGAGAGAAAATATAGCTTTGCCTTAAAAGTTTCATTATTTCGCTTGCTGAGGTGCTACTTTCACTGATTACGCTTCCCCAAAGCACATTTTAAGGTATAGTAGTTGAAGATCATTTCAGGGAATAATGTATACTTTCATACAGTACATATAATTTTACTTACTTTTTCTCAAAGTGTATGATGGGTGTTGAGAGGGCAGAAGTAAATCCCAAGGCATTTTGAGATTATAGTACTTATTAGCTGAAAAAGCCTCACTGGAATATAAATATCCTTTTTTGTGTGGCATATATTAGAACAGATATTCTAAAAAGCCTGTGTCAAAGGAAATCTTTGATACTGAAAATGTGCATGGATTAACATTGGATGGCAATTATCAGTTGAAACTGTATAAAATAGAAAGCCCCAAAGTTGCTTGGATGAAACTGTACAGTATTCAGTTCTTTCAGAACAGTGCTATAACAGTACCCTCCTTCAGGAAGGCCCACTAAGGCTACACAACTGGGAGAATGAGGTTGCAGAATGATGAAGTTGACAAATGGACTGTACCAACTGCAGGTGGGAGGTACCAAATAGAAAACTAGCACACCTGGGAGAAAGGTTCTAGAGCTAGACCAGCCCTCTGCAGCTGTCCTAGTTTTCTACTTATAGGAAGGTGTTTAAAACAAAAACAAAAAACAGAGGATATAGAGTGGGGTATTAAAAAAAACCTGAGTCCCTATTTGCAGTCTGAAGTGGTATGGTCCATTTTATCTCTGGGATGCTACCACCTGCGAAAACCCAGCCTATCCTGCTATAGTCAAATATATGTCATGGAACTGGGTGCAAGTTATTGTACAAAACTGTTTGAGAGGACAACTGGCGGAATCACAATTGTTCGTGTATCACCAGCTATATGACTAGGTAAGGCCAAAGAGAGTTTACAGTTATCAACGCTATTTCATCTGTCATATCAGAGTAACAAAGGTGAAGCATTGCACACTGCACCCTATAGCCCTTTATACTTTATGGTCCAAAGTAGATGACATTCAGTGGTGTGTCCCTTTCCCCCTACAGTGGTTTTTTTTTAAATGAAAAGCAGCCTTGAGTAACTGCAAATTTAAACAGAGAAACAGTGCGTGGAGGGGGCTTCTGAACCTTTGTCCACTAAGTATGCCACTCCAAGGCTGAAATTATATACTTCATGGGAGTAAGCTCCATTGAACGCAATGGGACTTACTTCAGTAGACATGCATAGGATTGTGCTGCAAGTTACTTTTCTCAGGTATACAGGATACAGGTATCTTGTATCTTGTTGTCTTGTGTGCTCCCTGAGGCATCTGGTGGACCACTGTGTGATACAGGAAGCTGAATTAGATGGGCCTTTGGCCTGATCTAGCAGGACTCTTCTTATGTTCTTATGTTCTCCCATAGAGGGAAAGATATGGAGTATAGAAGTAAATCCTATCATATTTATTCAAAATTATCATACATCAGGAGACCTACAGGTGACCAGAACATCGAATCATCTGAAAGAAATTTAGGTTCCAGCACAGAACCAATTCATAAATAGAAACACACTGCTTTATTTCTGTTAATATGACTGGTGCAGCATGGGAGAAAGAAACTTATATGGGATCATGGTTTCTAATTGTGAGTTTGTTGTTCATGAAAGACAAGCCACAATCTCTCATGTTATTCACATGAGCAGTTACTTCTACACATTACGATGCATTAATTTGATTATAGCCACTAGGTATATATTGTACACACACACACACACACACACACACACACACCGGTGTTCCAATATTTAACTCATGGTCAGCCCTGCCTCCCATTTCTATCCTTCCTTGGAACAATCAGGGTTCCTTCTCACAATATGATGCCAATATGGTTTGAAAATGCTTCTATGTGGCAAGTGTTTCATATGAGGAGGAGCTCCTGTCAATCATCTCTTATGGTACTTTGTGATGAATATTGAGATAAAACACATGGCAGAGTTGGACCTGAGGCTGGAGGACCTGTGTGATATCTGTACAAATGGTTCACTGTGGTTACGTCATCATGGCTGGATAATGAGAAGGCAAGATTCAGTACTTCAGGAGGCCTTAGGTAAACAGGTGAAACTAAGAATAAGAATTTAGTTTTGAATGAATGCAACTCCTCTCTCTCTCTCTCTCTCTCTCTCTCTCTCTCTCTCTCTCTCTCTGTGTGTGTTTGTGTGTGTGTGTGTGTGTGTGTGTGTTTGTGTATATATATATATGGAAATGAGAACCTTGTGAAATATAACTTGGAATACACTGCAAATGATTCATACAGGTATGCAGTCTATAAATTAAAACAAAATCACATACTATGCTTCTCTACATATTACATAATAATTTAGCATTCTAATTATCAATACGAATTGCTTGGAGTAAACTGGTTGCGTTTAATTTATGAACTGCATGCACAATAACATTAACTCACCAGTTTATTCCCAGTTGTACCTCCAATGATATTTGAGTATTTCAGCCAGATTTTAATTGATTTTCATAGTAGCTGGTTGTTAATAGGATAATTTGTCAGTACAATAATAAAACAATTGTTTCTACAGTACTATGAGTTTGGTTGATCAGATAACAAAGTTAAGTCGAGTTTCATTAATTGAAGGCAGGTGTAGGATTTTCTGGATGAAAGATACAAATCCCCATGGCCCTGTGGAAATCGAGATCAGAGGTCACTTAAAAATTAGTTAAGCATGATGGACCAACATTGACCTATACAGGTGTTCCAGCTTTCTTTCTGGGTATCACTTCCTGTGCTCTTATTTAAACTCTGACAAAGCCCATAGGTCAACATATGTCTTTCGAAGTCTGCATTAAATTAAAAGCCAGTTGAGAACTGTTTTAACTTGCAATCACTTGTTTGCAAGCCCCTGATAACATTACCCACAGTAACAAAAGATATTTCAGTATTGCGCTGAGTGAGGTAATTTGTGTTTCCTACAACCTAAATGGAATTAAAGTATTTTGAAAAGGTCAATAAATAGAAAATGTTTGGATTAAAAGGGGTGAGAGTAGACGTTTGCAAAATACCATATATTTCCACAGTATTCTGATTGTTGCAGTGGAATTTGTGCTGTGGTATATTGTATCCTTGTGTCAGAGAATAGCAGTCACACGGCTATTTTTATCAGAGTGCCAATTTTTAGAATCCTTTTCTGTTTTCTTATGATCTGAGCCCTGCCCATTGTCACTTGAGTTTGCCCAAAGAAAAAATGTGAAGTGAATGTGGAGGTTCATTTTCAGGCAAAACATCTAAAGAATTTCTCAGAAAAGCAATGAGTTGTGATAAGACAAGCAGAATTTCTCTCAGGGCACTTTTGAACACCCCTGAGTTGTCACAGATTTCACTTGAAGTGAAATAGGAAGTATCAGTGGAGATTCTGACTTCTGCAAAACGCCTGAGGAATTTCAAGGAAAGCCAAAAGAATTCTGATGAGACTAATAAAATTTCTCACAAAATATCTTAAGCTGACACCAGATTTTGACCAAAGCAAAATATGAAATGAATTTGGCAGCTCATCAGGCAATTTGAAGAGAAGCCAAAATAGCTTTGATAAGACCAGAATTTTTTTTTCAAAACGAATCAGCATATCCTTGTGGATCTACATTTTGAATTAATTTAGTTTTTAGGTAAAAAAAATTGATAAACAATAACCAAAATCTCTTTCTTTGGTTTCAGGTAATACTTTTATGTTCAGAACAAACCAGGATTATATCCACCTCTTTCTCCTGTTGTGTAAGCAAACCACAATTTATAATGTATTATATGAATTTAGGTGCTGAACAGTTTGTGTTGTCTTGAATTTCATCCATTGTTGTCATTGGCATGACAGACATAAAACACATTTGGAAAATCCACAATTCAGATAAAAGAATTGAATGCTGTCTATATACTGATGTCATGTTGCTGTGTAGGGGCATTCATTGACCGTGGTCTGCTAAGGTTGAGAAAATGAAAATTCTCTGGTACTTGCTTTTAAAACTCATTTTATTAATATTCTGATTGAAGATTTGACATGGTTTGCTGGTAGGGAAAAAAAAAGCCCAACTTAAAAGGAGCAAAAGCATAAAAAGCCTTCTGGTTCTGCAGTGAGTGAGTTGGATACTAATACTGGGAAAACTAGGCTCTTTGAAGGGGTTCAACCCATAGCAGAAAAGCAGGAACCAGCTTCCAGACATGTGTACTGAACAAAAAAAAAAAGACACTTATGTGATTATTCTCACATTACTAATGCACACCTCACCTCAGATGTATGACAGTGTTAGTCCTTCATGAAATTATAATGTAAGAAATAAGAATTGCAACTTTAGTGCACTGAAACCCAGTCAGATACAATTGGACTTTCCACTTGTTGTTACCACTACATGCTGGAAGAATGCCATTTCCAGTGGTAGAAATGTTTACATAGTCAACCCAAAATAATGCCACTGTTTGAATGTGTCAGTTTTCTGGGGGCTCAGTACTATTCATCATGACAAAATCCCCTTTAAATGCAATGGAGTCAGAATAATGCACTCCGCTGAAGTCACATTGAGCTTTTTAATGTTTCCTTCCCTTCCTTGTTTGTTTCCTTCCCTTCCTTGTTTGTTTCCTTCTGTTTGTGTTACAAGAGGTATATTTTTGAAATCCACACTTTCAATTATTCCAAAGGGACTAGATCTCATTCAAATGCCCTAAATCTTAGACTCGTTTCAAAGATCTCCGACAACATCAGGACGCAGAAGACTACAGCGGTGTCAGTTTATTGTCGTCATTTGCATCTTTCGCAAGCCAGTCACATCAGAAATAAAGACACTTCTTGGGTTTTGAAATGCACAGTAGTTTCAAATTAATGTTATGCTTTGCATTTTTAGGAGCGCTTTGGTCTTCCTTGCTGATGCGTGGCACTAATTTCCAAGAGCTATAATTGTTTACTAGTGGGAGCCAGAGTTTCTTTTTAAACTTCATTCAATTATGAATGTTCATTCTTAACTTACTGTACAAAGCACTGCTTTTCCAGCACCACTGAAAACTATTCCTTTAAAGTTCATTTGTCAAGCCAATCTAAGCCTGTTCGTTTTGCGCAAAAGGAAGGGAAAGTCATCAGGAGAAAAATAAAAGTGCTCTTTGGTTGTTTGTTTCTACATCAGAGCATTATAGACATTCATTAACTTTTGAAAGGGGAGAATCTTTTCTTTCTTTCTTTTTAAAGCACTGCTGGCATTTTTTTTTAAACTGACTATAAGACTGATCATTCCAAGGTTAAAGCAATTGTTGTTATCTCCCTGTCAAATACTGATGGCACCTATTCCATTGAACGTGTACATCATGGTTTCACAAATGCTCCCACCAAAGCACAGAGGTTGGGAGTAGAAAGGCAAGCAAAGGTGGAGCAATGAGGAGGGAAGCTGGGAGGCAGCAAGAAAAATGGACGGTTGCTACAAAAGGAGCAGGAATCGAATGGGGGGGCACACTTGTATGGGATATTAGGGACAATGGGTTCTGAGGAGGGATGATGGTTGCCCTGCTACTTCCTGGAATTCATGCACGCAGACCCATTGCTTTCTCCATCCAAATCAATTTGTTAGTCTTGTATGAAGAACGGAGAAGAGTTTACAGGAGAACCACTGGTGAGAGAGCACACCTGCACGGTGCACCTTTGTTTTCCGACAGTTCCTGCTGTGAGCAATGCAAGCCCTGCTCTGAACACGTTCCACCCCATATTCAGTGAGCATGTGGGGCACAAGTATCAATGCAGTCATTAGTCAAACACTCCAATGTTGGCACTTCCACTGAAGAGCAGCATGTTTGAGCAGCATGGAGAACATCATGTTTGCCATTTGCATGAACGTGGCTGAGCTATATCTGCAGGGGTGGTATCAGGGGGTCAGCCAAGTTGGGCATTGGCCAAAGACTCTTGCTTATCAGTGGGGTCACCAGGCTGGGCCAACCCCTGGATCTGGTGGCAGTGGGAGCACCCAATTCACCATTGGGAGAGGGTGTGAATGTGAGATGCCATGAGGGTTCAATGCAGGTCTTTGCTCCAGGACACCCAGCAACCTGGTGCCAGCACTGTGTCTCTGTGAAGTGTGTGTGTCTTGTGTCTCTTGTATCAGGCAGGCAACTTCTGCAGGATTCCAAATCATAGCAATAAACTCTCCATGGATGCTTGGTCTCTTTCATACAAACAGTGAACACACCATTGCCCGTGTGTGTGTGTGTGTGTGTGTGTGTGTGTGTGTGTGTGTGTGTGTGTGTGTGTGTGTGTGTGTGAGCTTTGTAGAGCAGGGCTGGTAGGTGTGAGAAGTCTACCCTCATATGTTCACTGTGTGGGGGGGAGGGGTGTTTTCACAACAGGGCTACATTCTTTCATTAAAAAAAGGTAAAGGTATCCCCTGACAATTAAGTCCAGTCGTGTCCGACTCTAGGGTGTGGTGCTCATTTCCATTTCAAAGCCGAAGAGCCAGCGTTGTCCGAAGACGCCTCCGTGGTCATGTGGCCGGCATGACTCTCCGTGCCGCAGCGCGTAGCATGCAGCTGGAACACGGAGCGCTGTTTACCTTCCCACAAGCGGGACCTATTTATCTACTTGCATTGACATGCTTTGGAACTGCTAGGTTGGCAGGAGCTGGCCATGCAACGAGCGCTCACCCCGTCGTGGGAATTGAACTGCCGACCTTTCGATCGACAGCTTATGGTTCAGTGGTTTAACCCGCTGCGCCACCCGCTGGCCCACATTCTTTCATTACATGTGCACAAATCAAGACCTATTCCTGGTTCAGTTTCCAAATGTTTCATTGCAACAGAAGGTTGGAACGTGACTGAGTGAGTCCTTCAAGGGCAACTACTAGGGAGAGCAATCTGTGAGAAATTTGTTCCTGAAACCAGAAAAGAACTGAAGGATAAAAGGCTTTCAGAGTTCAGAAGGCTTAGGGGCAGCGGCAGATCCTGAGTAGCCATGTATACCATTATAACTGTTTGACAATAAAAACTCCTTCTGTTTTCACACACACCAGGACACTGGTCACTGTTATCTCTCAAGAAAGCTCATGCCTTGGAGGAGCTTTTGGAGGAGGCTACAAGGTACTGTCTCCTTGGAAGGTTACTGGCTTTTTTTCTCCCAGGTATTGGCTGTGTAGCTGTGCTGGTCCCCTGATTCCTGTTAAGCTATTAGCCAACAGAACTGGCAATAGGAATAAGAGTTAACAATGTGTCTACCTTGCTTCTTTAGTTGTGGGCTTTGGTCTCTTTCCTCAGCAGGTGATATTTTTTATCTCCATGCCAGGAAAAGCCACACCTGCTGTCAGTTGATAGTCCTATTTTGGGAATTGTTTCTTGTGAACAACTTTCACACACACAACAGATTTCACCCAGTTTATACCACACCGTTGTTCTCATCCTTGCACTTGGTTTACTAGTTCTTCACACACACACACACACACACACACACACACACACACACACACACACACAACTACACTTTGCTGTAGCTTTATTTATTTATTTATTGAAAAGATTGATATACTGCTTTTCTAAAATTCAAGGGATAATTTGTTTCTGACTCTTATAGAGTATATAAATACACACAAGTGCTCTGTGTCTTCTCAGCTATAGGTCCAAATGTTTGGCTAGTCAGTGTATATACCAATCCCACTAAAGCTTGCACCAAAGAGGAATGCAGGCCTGCTAGCTAGGCCTGTTAATCCTTAGCTGCTCACAAATGAAATACTGTAATTTCCTTTCTTTTCCTTTCTGAGAAGTGAGTGCTGCCATTGGCAGAATGCAGCCTCATTTCAAAATGGAATAACTTTCTTCTGAGGACGTAAATTGGGAGAGGCAGTCTGTTTTAAATTGCTTTTTTTTAAAGTCAGGATTGTCCTCATTAGCTTTTTTTTTTCCTGAGATACCCAATGCCTTGTAGTGACATCGAACTGCTCTTTGCATCTTATGTAATTAAAAACAAATGCATCTTACTTTGGCTTTTCCAGTACTGAGAGTTATTACCAATTCTTATTATGCTCTGACAAAATGAAATTCCACTGATAACTCTGCATTAAAAAAAGGGGGAAAGACATTTTTCCCTATGGTGCAAGTAGAAAGCCCCAAAACTGCTGAGCCTTCACTGTAGGATTGTGTCTGTGAGATGAAAGTTTTGTGCTGAGATCTGTAGATCAACACAGAAGGAGAAGGAAATAATTTGTGTATATTAATTAAGAGGCAGTACTCAGAAAAAACAAGCAGTTAAACTCCTCAGCACTCTCAACCCGTTCTGGAAACAGACACTGAGCAGTGGCTACCATGTGGCACACCAACTAAATATATATTATTTTGTTCCTTTTCGTAAGACTGCATAGGGCATGAGTTGTTTTCCACATGCCTCGGACTCCTACAGCTCCAGCTGTCATGTGTAATTAAACATTTGGCCTCCACAATTACTCTACAGTGTACATATGCCAGCATTTCAAGCCTGGAATATGCATTTCAAAGAAGAATAATTCCCTGGAAATCCTAAATTGACAGGAGCAAAGACAGCCTGAAGGAAAGTAGTCAGAGAAAACTGTAAGGTCGGGATCTAATGATTAAAAAAGAAACTTCAAGAAGAACTTCAACCCTTAACTAAACCAATGGGAAAAAGAACGACAGTTGGCAAGCAGATTTCCTGCATTGGGGTCCTGATTAGGACCCTCTTGGGTTAATTTAATATTATCAGTGTTGTTCACCTTCCTTTGCCATTAATACCACTTAAACTGATTTTTTTTCCAAAGCGTATTTTGCATCCATTATTTTTGAGAGTAAAGATTGTTGCCATATTACATTCAATAATTATCAGATTATTCATAAATAAGTGTATGCATCACTTTTCTGTACACAAAGTGCTTTACTGTTCTCATCTCTTTTTTTCCTTCATTCCGTGGTGGCTCACAAGATGACTGATCAGCAAAGCCAGTCTTTCCCTTCTCATCCACCATGATTCAGTTGCCTCTGTTCACCAAGCCACTGGCATCATTACAACCAGTGATGCTCAGTTAGCATTTCCATTATGAAACACGGATGTTTCAGAGTACCAGGGCTGCACCATTTTTTTTGAAGCCAAAGGTATTTCCAACTCTCAACTACAAAATGGAATTCAAACAATCCAAATCCTAAAAAACATTTACTGACAAGTTGGTGTCGCTGAAATAAGGAAGAAAATCAATAAAGTGATTCACGGGTAAGGATTTTCATACCGGTATCTTGCTTATTTAAGGTTCCCCAATGAAAAGCTAACCAACTCAAAAAGACTATTGCTTATAGGATTGTGAATATGGGTTTATTACAACCAACTGTACAGTCCACAAGGCGCTTCAGCCCGTCTGACATCCCTCCATGTGTCCTTCCCTCTACTTTCCACTTATTGCTGCCCAGCACAGCAGTAATCAGTGGGACTGTGAGCTTTTAGGAGCTTGTCCTGTGACCCTCATTAGTGCTTAGGTGGCCAGCACATCAGTAAGAAGACATGGTGGTGAACACCATGGCCTTCCTTAGGTGAGTGTGAGTTGCATCCTAAGGAGACCTCAGGTGAGTTCATGTGGGGGATGATCCCTTTCTGCTAGCTCTCCATAAGACACAGGGAATCTAACAGCCCAATCCTATCCCCCTCCCCAGTGGTGCAGCCGTGTTGAAAAGGCGCGGGCTGTATCCATGGTGAGCGGCCAGGTTTCCGCAGTGACAGACCGCAGATGCCTAATGCCCAGATAAGGCTGTGTATGGGGTCGAGGGGAAACGGGGGAGGGTGGAATGGTGCAGGGGGAGAGTGGAACAGGGTAGCGATGAGGGCGGATTGGGCCTGAGAAGGGGGTGGGTTTGGTGGCAGCAGTGCCTGCTGACTTCTAACCCCCTACCCAGGCCTGATCTACTTTCCCAGGTCAACATGGACTTGCACCAGTGGTATTGCTGGCATAGGTTCGAGTTGACCCACCAGTCCCACAGGGGCTTACCCCAGGGCAAGGGAACAAATGTTCCCTTACCCCAAGGAGTCCTCTGGAGGCCAAAATTCCCCGCAGGATTCAGTGAATGCCACGCTGGTGCCGCTGCATCACCCGCAGGGAGTTGCGGTGGATTGGGCTGCCCTTTAACGTAGGCTCCTGAAAAATTTACATACCACCAAAGTGTGACTAGAGACCTTTGTTGACACATTTCAATATTTTACTTACATCCCACAGACTTCTTTTTGGCTTATGAAAGAAAGGGGACTTCATAAGGAACTAGGGTAGTGGTTCCCAAACTGGGAGGAGTGGTTCCAGCCAGTGGAGTCGTGGAATGCCACGGAATTCTCTCGGAAAAGAGTGCAATGCCAATTGGCAAGCATCA
Source organism: Plestiodon gilberti rubricaudatus (assembly GCA_026170595.1). Taxonomy (NCBI): domain Eukaryota; kingdom Metazoa; phylum Chordata; class Lepidosauria; order Squamata; family Scincidae; genus Plestiodon; species Plestiodon gilberti. The sequence continues at coordinate 144,149,650 of JANXHW010000003.1, forward strand.
ACATAATGTAGTGGAGAGCCACGGCCAATGGTCAAGGGAGCCACAGGTAGAAAAGTTTGGGAAACACTGAGCTAGGGTAAAGGATTCCAGTCAAATATGACATATCCAACTAACGCTGATTATCAAGCAAATACACTGTGTTCCAGACTGGGATATGTATCATCTGCACAATTCTATCAAGACCCAGCTGTGCTTGAGGCAAACAGGCTAGTGGCAAAGTTCTAGAGCAGGAAGATGTCTCAAAGGCCAGAGGAAGATGATGTGGTCACAGGTGGTCAGGTTCCAGAGCATGTTCCTCTAGTGAACTATAAAATAAACACCCATAATGTACCTGATGACCATGACAGTACCTTCATGATGAGAAAGTAGAATTGCAAAGTATTCCCCCATGTACTTCCTACCCCCATGCTGGATTCTCCTGTATAAAGCAAAGCTCTACTGTATTCTCATTTCTGTAATAAGTTGCCTGTCCGGCCTTTCATTATTAGCTCTTTGGGGACAAAAGCATCTTTTGAGGGGACGGATGGTAGTTTATTGCTATTAGTAGACAATAATGAAAAAAGAAGGGGGTGGATATAGGAGGACCCTTTTACACATTCTTCACATCAATGTCTCTAATAGGAGGTGCAAAGCTTCTACTGGTTTTATGCATGCATTTCTACAACTACAGGGCATTTTCCCTTCAAATTATAGTCTACACTAATGCATCATTACGTTTTAAAGATCATGTAGGAAAGAAAAGAAGTAGATTATTTCTTTTACATTTCTCCTGGAAAATGGCGCATATTTTTAGTTCTTAGCCTTTATCTTCAGCTTCTATTACCAAAAACAGCTCCCAAAAATCATAGTGTTTGTTTTTATGAAAACAAAAAATAGCAAATGTTATGCTTCCCAATGAATTAACTACTATTTCCTCTTTCTGTTTCTAAGCTCTGTTGTCATTTTGTTCTCATTCCATGTTATTTGCGACATGAAAGAAGCAAGTTGCATCTTCCCTTTGATCCCTTGGTTCCAGCATTGCTATTCCTAGAAGTCCAAAGCTGTTGCCTGCTAATGAAAACCTACAAGTCTGTAACCTGCAGCAAAGGTTGCCTTTAACGTTTATTTTTTAATAATAGATAAAAACATGAGGTTTGCGTCAAGATCATCTCTGAATGAGGAAGTGCAGATGTCCTTCTGATGGTAGTCATACTTTTCTTCTGCACATGGCAACTTGTGTATTTGTCCTAAAAACAGGCCATCTGATGCATTCATCATCTTTTGTTTCTTGGGGCAACATCGCCTGGAAGGTACCCAGAAATGTGATCACTTGCATGAGGTAATCCTGCCTTTTTAAGAATAAGAAATATGTTTTCCCTTTTATCATCTGAGATGAAAAGGGGAATTGAAAGAAGGGCTTCCAGAAGGGTAGCTGTGTTAGCATGTTGCAGCAAAAGCAATACAGAGTCTTGTGTCACCGAGGGTTGCCCACTCTGGCTGATGATTTTTTTGCCACCATGATATAATGTTGGAAATTCCTGGAGGCCCTGTCCAAATCTCCAGGATTGCTTTCAGTAGTCACCTGGAGATGGATGCGGATTCTTGGAGACCCCAGGCCAATCCTGGAGGGTTGGCAACTTCAGTGGCATTTTAGCGACTGACAAATTTATTTCAGCAACAGCTTTTGTGAACTACAGTCTATTCAGACCTGGGCATTGTATGGCCCCAGGGCCACATCCAGCCCTTTGGCTGTCCCTGACCAGCCTGTGTGAGGTTTAAAGGAAGGCATGGAGCAGCTAATTAAGGTAAAATGATGAGCCCCACGTGCCCTCCCGGCCATTCTCTTACCTTAATTAGCTGCTCCGTGTCTTCCTTTAACAGACGCTATAAGCAGCATGCTGCTGCTTATAGCGTCTGTTGCAAGGAAGACACGGAGCAGCTAATGAAAGTAAGAGAATAGCCGGGGGGGGGCATGCAGGCACTGCGGAGGGGGTCATGGAGGGGGTGTTCAGTCTATTGGTCCAGCCCTCCACAACAGTCCCAGTTTCTCATTTGCCCCCTTAGGAAAATTAATTGCCCACCCCTGTTCTTCTTCATTAGGTGAATGAGCAATAGGAGCTGTAGCTCAAGGCACCTGGCTTGCATGCAGAAAGTCCTGGGTTCAATTCCTAGCATCTTCAGGTAAGGCTAGGAAAAACTCTTGTCTGAAACCTCATAGAGCCACTGCCAGTCAGTATAAACAACACTAAGCTAGATAGACCAACTCAGTAGAAGGCAATGTTGTACCCTCATAACGTTTCAAGATTTAGCTGCAGTCTCATTGCCACTCTTTAAAAGAAAAATCCCCAAAATAGCTGATAGTGGGGAGATCAGATGCCGAAACACAAGATTCAATAGCTGCCTCAGCAACTGAAAACGCTAACTTGAGCCGTACACGAAGCTGTAGGATTTAAGTGTTTGTACTTAATATAGTGCATGAACATTAACTAATAATTATTTTCAGTGAAAAGTTGTCAGTCTTTCTCCAAATAATAGGACAAATACATGCTAGAGCTACAAAAGAATCTCAGGCAAAGCAATGATTTTGAAATCACAGCATAAAGTTACCCGTTAAAAATACATGTCATTATAATTTCTGCTTTCTGAGGTATCCCTGTAAACTAATCATTTTGCTTGTTAGAACAACTGGAGTGTTATCATATATGTTCAGCTAAAAACAGTAGTTAGTTTTGTCAGCTGCACAACAACATGTCAAGACATTAAGGTAAATGGACAAAATGCCATGGATGGCTGTCCAATTTTTATGTGCTTTGGACATAGATTTGGAAATACAGGTGGGCCCCCATATCCGCTGGGGATATGCTCCAGGTCCCTCCGTGGATACTTGAAACCGTGGACAAGAACGAACACCCCCTCCATGGTTTCCTGAGGGGCCCCCCACCCTGCCTCCCCTGCAGGCAGGCATGCTTGCCCCCCCCAGCTCTTATTTTTCTTTCAGCAAGCGTTGTTTCTTCCTTAAAACAAACAGAGAAGCAGCCTCCATTGCAGGCAAGTAGAACGAGTCTAAGTCCTAGAGAGGCTCTGCAAGGTTTCTGTTAAACTTGCAGAGCCTCTCTAGTACTTAGTCTCGTTCTACTTGCCTGTAATAAGCAGCCAGAGGCTGCTTCTCCCGTTTCTTTAAGGAAGAAACGAAGCTTACTGGGAAAAAAGTAAAAGCCTGGGGGGGGGGTCCCCACGATCCGTGGATAACTGAAACCGTGGATAGTGAATCAGTGGATATGGGGGCCCACCTGTATACTAAAATAGATCATGCCACATGGTCAGATACGATGTAGGCAAATTGTTGAAAGGATATTCCAGTATATCCTACTGCTATACTTCCCCTGTAACCTAAATGGCATGTCCCAAATTATTTTTCTTTCTTTTAAGCCTTTGTCTTAAAAAAAAAAAAACTTTGACAGCGCAATCCTAACCAACTTTCCAGTGCCGGTGTAGCCGTGCCAAAAGGGCACACACTGCATTTTGCAGTGTAGGGGCAGTCATGGAGAACTCTTCAGGGTGAGGGAACATTTGTTCCTTTATCTCAGGGCTGCACTGCGGCTGCACTGGCACTGGAAAGTTGGTTAGGATTGTGCTGTGGAAGTCCTTATATATATATCACACACACACACACACACACACACACACACACACACACACACACACACACGCTCGTTGTTTGGCCAGCTCCTGCCAACCTAGCAGTTCCAAAGCATGTCAATGCGAGTAGATAAATAGGTACCACTTGCGGGAAGGTAAACAGCGCTCCGTGTTCCAGCTGCATGCTACACGCTGTGGCAAGGAGAGTCATGCCGGCCACATGACCACGGAGGCGTCTTCGGACAACGCTGGCTCTTCGGCTTTGAAATGGAGATGAGCACCACACCCTAGAGTCGGACACGACTGGACTTAATTGTCAGGGGATACCTTTACCTTTATATATATATATATATATATATATATATATATATATATATATATATATATATATATATATATATATATATATATATATATATATATATATATATATATATATATATATATGATTTCTAATGGCATAGTCATTCTAAGTTTTTTAGTTTTTTAACTTAGATTTGCAAATTTAGTGACTGGCATCTTGTGGTGTTGTTTCCAAGTTGCGATGTCGTCAAAGTTCATAGGTTTGCCTGGAACATTAACCTCCAGCTCATAATGCTTGACTACATTATGAATCAAGTGCCATGCCCCTGAGAAGTCTTCTTTTCTGGCTTAGGAAGTAAACGCAAGATTTTGGCATGTGCAGTTCAGTAGCTTTCCAGGTCACTTGAGTACTCAGTAGAGATGCCACATCAAGACCTGGACTGTTGCAAAGCTCCATGCATCTGGGATGCCACTGAACATGCTCATGGCAGTGCCCCAGGTGCAAAGAGCTCTCAAACCTGTAGTGCCAAGTGTGCCTGATTTTGGTATGGAAAACTGAGGTGCCATAGCCTAGGCTGCCACTGTCACTTCTGCTACTGTAGAGACTGAGTAAAGTGAAAGGGATAGGGCAGGACTCCTGGGTGGGGGTGCTTAGGGATATCACCGGAGAGCCTAGAGCTGCACAGAGGCTGGGCACAAGCATTTGGTCCCTGTTGTGCTCCAGATGGTGTCATTGGGCATACGTCAGAACTTCGCTCAGGGTGGTGGTGGGGGGAAGCTATTGCCTGGTTTTATTTCTTTCATTTGGAAAACTTGCTCTGTGAAGCCAAATTCTCAGTTGAACCGGGGGGAATTAACTGTCCATTTCTATTTTTGTTTCCACTTTCCCATTTAATTACTGTAATAAACAAATAAATAAGTTTGAGCAACTGATTTCCAAGGAAGACATCTGTCTACTCAAATTTTGGGAAGTCCTATACAGTATACATTTCCATATTCTTAATTTCTCACATCAGCAAAAGTCTCTGAATATTTTCAAGCATACATTTTTGCCTGTGGTGTGGTCCCATTGCATCACAGGGTTCTGTTAAGAGGACTGTCAGTGCAATCCTGTGTAACCTTGCACCAATGTAACAGTAGATGCACCAGTGTAACAGCAGATGCACTGGCATAAGTGCACTTACACCGGTGCATCTACTGTTACACTGGTGCAAAGTTACACAGGATTGCGCTGTCAATGTAATAATGAATTTCACTTGTGCTTGCCTGTTTTACTCAAGGGAATAAATATGGTTTTGTCTCAGCATTAAAAAGATATCCCGGAAATATTGGTATGAAAAGGTCAAACAATCACAAGAGGCAATGATCACAATCATAAAAAGTTTTATTCTAAGAGTTCACAAATGTGAACCACAATGTGGTGAATTCTGGGTTGTTTGTAACTGGATTCAGAAGTAACAGAAATGTAATACTGAATCCAAATTCAGAATTTTTTTTCCCCAAATCTGGTGAGAAGTCTGCTCTTTAATTAATACAGTACATAGCTGGGACACATTCCCTACAACCACCAGGAGCCTCCCATAGTAGACTGGCAACACCAGTGTCACATGTTGTCGCTCTTCCATTTCACCTGTGTGAATTTGAGGTACGGTCTATTTTTTTTTATTTCACCTTTCCAATTACCCAGCAGGCAAGAACTCAAAAGTATCTTTTCCAATTACCCAGCAGCCAAGAACACCAAACTATCATGTTGAAATAAACACCAGTGCACACAGTTGACAGCCTCAGGATAAGTTCATGCCTGGAACAGCACAGAAGTATAATTATATCTTTGCTCTGTAGAGTGTGGTCCATCTAGGTCAGGGCTGAGGTCATTGGCAGCCTGGGAGAACTTATTCACACTTAAGCTAGTCTGCTTCTGCCTGGTTTGAGGTCATCCAGAAGTTCAGCTTTTTAACCACCAGAAGCAAAAATAATTTCACCCAAAGAAATACATCCAGGGACCTGAGTAGCATCAGGAAGCACTTGGGAAGTAGAAAGGACAACAACTCATTTAGAAACTCACTCCCTGTCACAAAACCAAAACCAATTATAAAAGGAAAATAGAAGTAAAGGTAAGGGGATTCCAGAAGGTAAGGGGATTATAATGTGGAGGAGAATTCAAAGAGATGATTTTATGGATTTTTTTGTATCTGTGAGGTTTATCTTTCCCCTTTAGTTCCACATTCTTTTCCTTTGTTGGTGCAATGCTACAGAAAAAACATACTAGCCTAGGAGAACATGCTAGTTCACACATTCACTCTATCCACTGATGACTCCAGCATGATTTGCATATGTAAAAGAGTCAAGCTGCATCAAAGATCACAGATCAAACGTATGTATCATTATCTCAAACAACATTTTTCAACTGAATCGGCTTACACCTTCAGGGGCAAGTAATCAAGTGTTGAGTAATCAAGACATAAGAAATCACGTAGAATACACAAGTGTGTGAATCAGCCCCAAGGGTTTCTTATATATTATCTATACCACCCCAATCCCATGGACCCATCCTGGGACAGATGTATAAGCTTCTCCTGTGGTAGACTTAGCTAGACTATAAGTCCCCACATGGTTCTACAAGTTCCATACATGGGATCAAGGAGCAAACAGCATGTTTGCTATACTCACACTATTTGAAAATAAGTGGTGATGCATTCCCAGCAGTAGTTCATTGCCCAGTGACCAAGGTTTGTTAAGATCCGTTAAAGCTGCAATCCTATATATACTTACCTGGGAGTAGGTTCTCTTGAACGCAGTGGGATTTACTTCTGAGTAGACATATATAGAATCGCACTGAATGTGTGTAAACCATGTAAAACTATCTGCAAACTAGACATATTTTCCAACTCATAAAGGACACAATCCAGCAGAAACGTCTTTTGTGCAAGCTATCATTTAAAATGAATGGAAGTCATATAAGAGCACTATGGTTTTCATTCATTGCCGTGAGAGTAAGCGCAAGAGAATTTCCCACTGGATTGTGTGCTCAGTTTATGAAAAAAAAAGTCATTGTTTGCTGGCAACTTTATATAAAAATGACTCTGATATGATTTCCAGCCCTGTCGAAAAAATAAATAAACTAAGAGATTTATACTGGAGGAAGCAATGAGTTTCTGGATCTCCATGATGCTCATACAGAGGTATCATTCTTTCCCTGGGGGAAGAGAAAAAGCTATTGGAGCACACATAAAATTTAGGTGCTTGAAGATTTTCTCCAGGACTTCTGTTTAGATTTGCTATCAGAAGAAGCAATAAAACTGGGATTTATGTTGCATCTTTAACAAATCTCATGCTTCCCGATCTGGTGTTTTTGCGCTCCAATTAGTGCAGTTTCTTAAAGCCAAAGCTGTACATGTTCAAGAAGTTCTAGGGTGTATTGTAGCAACTGTATTTTATTTAAGTAAGCATAAAAAGAGGAGTATGCATTATAAGGTCAATGTTCAGGATGAGAAGGGTAATATTGTTTAGCAGCATCAAGACAGCATACAGTGTACCCTTCCAAATATGGGTCATTCTGTGTCAAATCAACCAATGAAAAATCCTTGACGTCATGGATTTTGTTCATTTTCGGTACATTTGTAGCTTACCATGAGATGTTTAAAAATTATTTTTTTCAGATTTTTTTGTCCATCCGTTTTTGAGATATTGAATGTTCAAAATTGCCAAAAAAGGCCAAAATCCACTTGTCACCATACATTCAAACGCCAGTTACAGGATAACGACTTATAGAGATAGATTTATAGAGCATGAATTCACTTTCTATTCTTTTACAGGATCAGCTTTTTGGTAAAACTATCAAAATCATGAGCTTTTTACTTCTGTTCGTAGTTTTAAAATTTTCCTTTAGTTGCTGAATAATTTCTGAATCAGCACAGTGACATTTTTCCTCATCTAAATCATCTTCAGAAGTAAAAAAAATAATTCTTTGTAGGTCCTTTTAATCTTCCCCATCTTTTCTTTGCACTTTAGATACTTTCTTCTTGACTCACCAAGGGAGGTCAAAGAGGCATTTAAGTGGCTTAAAGCTGTATCAGGGTCCAAATACTCAGACTCCTTTATATGACTAAGACCAGGAATCTCATAATTCTCAGGAGGAATTTCCTTTTCAAGTATATTGTTTTCCATCTGACAAGGCTTCTATTCATGTGTGGTTTGATTTCACTATTTAGTGAAACCATCCAATCAGTTACATTCCTCAAGTCTTTACTAACCCAGTGCCCCATTTTTTTAAAAGGGCTGCAACAGTTTTTTGACCACTTATTCTCCTCCATATTTCAAATCATGTAATTATCAAACAGTTAATGAATTAAACTTAATAAAGACTAATAAAGCAGCTTCACAACAAAAATGTCCTAGAAAGCTTCACTAAAAACACACTGTCCAAACCCACTTAAATGCCTCTTTGACCTCCCTTGGTGAGTCTCCGGTGTGCAAGAAGAAAGTATCTAAAGTGCAAAGAAAAGATGGGGAAGATTAAAAGGACCTACAAATAATTATTTTTTTACTTCTGAAGATGATTTAGATGAGGAAAAATATCACTGTGCTGATTCAGAAATTATTCAGCAACTAAAGGAAAATTTTAAAACTACGAACAGAAGTAAAAAGCTCATGATTTTGATAGTTTTACCAAAAAGCTGATCCTGTAAAAGAATAGAAAGTGAATTCATGCTCTATAAATCTATCTCTATAAGTCCTGTTATAAATTTTTGGATTCATTTCAGTTTACCACATAATTTTATCAATGTAAACTGTAGAAAAATGGACTTGAGGGGTTTAATTCCTGGTCACTGCCAACAAGAAAATTTAATTTTTGTATGATACCATTGAGATACCATCTTGAAATTTTGACTGATTGATTACAAGACATATACCTTTAAGTGTGATTTTTTTGAAAATTTTAAAAAAGTTCGTTTCAAAATTTCAAAATTAATATTATTTGAATATTTTTGAATTTCTTGAAAATTTACAATTTTGTCATGTTGTATATCAAATGAAAGCCCTATTCATAGACTTTAAAACGACACCTGTCCCATTTCTGTAGCGTTCATCATTATCCTGTAACCGGCGTTTGAATGTATGGTGACAAGAGGATTTTGGCCTTTTTTGGCAATTTTGAACATTCAATATCTCAAAAACGGATGGACAAAAAAATCTGATTTTTTTTTAAACATCTCATGGTAAGCTACAAATGTACCGAAAATGAGCAAAATCCGTGACATCAAGTTCCAAAATGTATTTTTTATTGGTTGATTTGACACGGAATGACCCGTATGGGTTCCATGCATGACAGGATACAGGTGTGAGCTTCATAGTCATGCAGCCCCTCTACCCCACATGTGGACGGTTCAGTGTGGATTAAGGTCTATGTGTGTACTTTCATCATGTGCAAGCCCTACCCATGCAACACATCCACTCCTTTTTTTCATGGTTGCCAGACTGTATGAACCAGACTTACAGCACAATCCGATATGTGTCTACTCAAAAGTAAGCCCAATTGTGTTCAATGTGTCCTACTCCCAGATATGTGTCTATAGCAGTGGTTCTCAAACAGTGGCATCGCCAGGCGCCCCTTGTACTGGTGCGGAAAACCGCGATGCCCCCAAACTAATTAGCATAATTAATGCTAAAAATTTTTGCGTTTTTTCCTTCTTTTAAAAGGTTTTAGGGTTTTTTTAGCGGTTTTAGGGGCTTCTAATCGGTTATGTATGCTTTGCGCCAACTTAGCTTGTTTATAGGACCCTCCCGCGACGATCAGGGGCGACGCTCTCTCCAGGGGGCGCAGATCGCTCCTCTGCTCCAGGCGCGAACTCTGTAAAGCTCCCAGGAGCGCTTTACAGAGCAGAGGAGAGATCTGCGCCCCCTGGAGAGAGCGTCACCCCTGATGGTCGTGGGAGGGTCCTATAAACAAGCTAAGTTGGCGCAAAGCATACATAAACGATTAGAAGCCCCGTAACCGCTAAAAACCCCTAAAAACCTTTAAAAAAAGGGAAAAAAGTGAAAAAAACACTGAGACTTAAGGAGGCTCCCGCCCCCCCAGAGTCTTTCCGCCCCTCCGCCCTGGGGCCCGCCACACCACCGCACCAGATCAGCCTATGCCCCTGTTCTCAAACTGCTGGGTTATGACCCACCACTCCTGCCAGAAGCAGTTGCTACCCCCTTAAGGGGTGTGGCAACGTGCAGCGATGTCAGCGATGGCACTTCCGGGGTCCTGCCGCCACTGTGGAAAAAAAGGGGTATTTTCAGTTAACGGGGGTTGTGACAGCCCTCCGGAGTCCTCTACGCCCCCCCCCCCCGTGCCTCAGAAGAGCTTCCAAGCACATGCTCTGCCGCTCCAAAGTTACGCAGGATTGCACAGTAAAAGAGAGCTTCATCCTCTACCAACCAGGATCATCTCTGTGTAGATTATAGGCTTCCATGTATACAGCATTCATCTGGCTCTCCACCTAGATGCACAGAAAGGTGTTGTGTCCAGCTCCAGTACCCAAGAGTGTGAACTTTACGTCCCTCACCTTAGGTACCTAGTCTGAAATACCCAGCATGCAAAAAAGGTATCAAAAAGAAATATAATAGAACCAGGTGAAAAAAGGATCAGGGTGGCTTCAAAGATGCCATATTTCAATAGTCCAATGAATCGTGCAGTTTTGCTATGGTAGCTACGTTTAAAATTGTTGCACCACTATGACTCTGATAATAAGGAACACAAATAACATGAGTCCTGTTAACACCTTCAACCATACAGAAATGAACATGTGTGGGGAATTACAGTAATGCCCCCTGGCACAGCCATGACCAACACATACTCAAGGGTCTCATTTGGGCAAACATGAATACTCCTGAATGTGTATGGGCTCCCATTCATGTGGGCCATACCGTTTCATGTAACCAAGTGAAGACGGTTTGTTTAAGCACATTCAAGTGTACCCACAAACAGTATACTATTTATTGTCAGTACTTTTACGCTCCTCTTTCAGACGCCAAGTCAATTTACAAAGTTGATAAACATATAAAACAATAAAAAGTATAAAGACGAAGGCCACCAATAAAACAAACCACAGCTATATGCTGCAGCAGCAGTAGCTAATATCTAGTCCAAAGACTTGATTAACAAGCCATGACTTTGCCAATCATATCAAAATGCGGGCAGCAGTTAGACCAAGCAGGCCTCCCTTGGAAGAGTATTCCAAAGTCGTGATGCTATGACAAGGTGGTCATTCCTTCACTGCAATGGAATCCTTAAACATGTGGAGGTGAGGGGCAGGGCCCATGAGAGGGGGGTAAATTGTACCCAGGCCCAGAGTCAAAAAGAGGGCCCAGGAGCCAAAAGTGGGCCTAGAATTCTGCATTTGCTTTGTGCTTTGCTCCTAAAGAGCTCTGCACCCCTTGCGCAAGGTATCTTTTAATACATTTTTGCATCTGATCATATTTCGGACTTGGTCTCTGTTTCTGCCTGAACCCAGGTCACGGACCTAGGGTCCCCCGGGACCCCTTGCTCACAACACAACCATCATCTCTTTTTGATCTTGTGTTAAACTTCAGTAGTGCTGTATTTTTTCTCCTTGTTTTAGAAGACAAAATGTCATCAACAATAACCAATAAAGGCCTAGCTTTTCTATAACTGATATTTAGTAGTAGTAGTACAGTACTGTACTCCAGGAAAGTGTGGGCCTAGAAGTTTTGGTTAGCCTAAGAGTGACCAGATGCAGGAGGGGACTCCTCTACCTTTAGTAGTTGCATTAAGGGGGGGGGGCTTTTTCTGCATTACTAGTATTGGGTATAGGACCCTTTTATTCTACATCTGGTCATCCTAAATTCATTTCATTAGAAAACTAAAACCAAGTATTTGACAGTTCAGTGGGTTCATAAGCACAAAAAAAGAGGACATTAACCTTGAATGGAAAGGGCCTTAGTATCTGAATATACCATATTGTCCCGAGTATAAGATGCACCTGATTATAAGACGCACCCTTAAAGTTTGGTGCTATTTTTTTTATTAAATCACTGGCATTATTGCAACAGCCTGATTATAAGACGCACCCCTAGTTTAAAAACTTAAATTAGGAGAAAAAAAGTGAGTCTTATACTCAGACCAATATGGTATTATTCCTCAGCTCCCTGCCTTCTTGCTTTGTTATAAAGATCCAAGAATTAGACTGCCTATTGGTTCAATATAAGCATTTTATTTTTAGATAAATGTTATGTGATCCCAACTTTGCCTCTTTTCATTATTAATGGGATGATTGGGATTTTTCAAATTATGTCACATTAAGTTTTGAGCTAGGCACCTAGCCCTGGCACATGTTTCTTGATATTTTGACTGAGTGGGCTTTCAAGAGTGATTTGTCATTTTCCTAAATGAATCTGAAAATGTGATGCAAATCAACCTCACAGTGATCCTTTGAACATTTGCATGTGTGTCTGTGGATGACTTCACTTTTTTTTAATCTTTTATTCCAATCATCTGCTGATCAAAGCGATCTTCTCAGCAAAGATCATTTTATAAGCGAGATAAGCAAATGGGAGTGAGAGCTGAAGGGTTGATACGTAGACCTAGTTCTCCTGACTGAAAGCTGCAATAACTCCTCTAACTTGAAAGCACAGTGCCAGCAACATGAATATGATAATGAACAGTGCTGTTTGTCTCCTTTGTATCACATTTCATGGCTGCACTTGACTATTTACATAATTTGCAAATATTTAGGAGAAACGAAGGGAGTGATGTGAGACTTCAGTGTCAGGTCTTGGAACTGCAGCTGAGGTGCTTCTGAACCTGACGGTGTTGTACACACACTGGGGAGAAGTGAAGCTCTGTGGAAATCACTCTTCAATCTCCCAGAGAGACTTTGGTGCCGATGCAAGAATTTCACTTGCTCCAACACATATTTTCTTGAGCTGGTCTTGTGAAATTGTCACTGACAGCTCTCTAAAGGCGGAGAAATGGTCTCAATAACTTGCTTTTCATGGAAGCTGAAAGCTTCATGGTTTATACCATGAAGCTGCTTTATACCAAGGCAGAACGTTTCCTCAGCTCCATCTACCAGTAGTGGTGTCTAAGGCTGGATGGAGGCAGAGGGCCTTCCAGTCCTGCAACCCAAGCTGCTGGGGACGAGGCCTGGGAAAATCTACATACAAGCATCTGCTCAACCACTGAGCTATGGTTCCTCATTGTCTCTAGATGGTTATGCTGTTCCTTCCTTGTTCTCAACAAGCTAATGGTTTGTGTGTGTTTTTTAAAGCAGTTCCAGCCAAGCATCCTCAATGACCTATCTTAGAATGACTGTAGTTCTAGACATCAATGGCTGTATGTCTAGCACAGTGGTGGCCAACCTTTCAATATGAATGCTGGCCCTTAAAATGGTTGTATAGGGGCGGGCATTTCAGCAGGTGCAGCTGATTTAGCAGCACCATCAGCACTTGCAGCTGCCAAGATTCTGTCTTCTACACAACTCTTAAGAACACAGAAGCCCTAATGGTGGAAGGTTGGCCACCCCTGGTCTAGTACTACAATTTTAGACAGGATTGTCATACTGCGGTATAGGAAACTATGGGGCACGCAAGTACTCTGTATTGTGTCTTGTTCAAGAGAAGGAAAGGAAATTTGTATAAGGGGAAGAAGGTGTCCCCAGGCTTGAAGGTCACCTGGGAAGCCAAGGGAGATAATTAAGCATTGTGGAGAAAATGTGTAGATGCCATTGGGGGAACGTTGACCAGAGAAAGAGCCATTTTTCTGAGGGGCAGAAGTTGTGTTAGAGGAAAGACATATACACATGTATTATAGTTGCACATGAGTCTGGTGGTGGAAGGGAGTCAAGGGGGAATAATTGAGAGCAGTTGGACAGTGAATATTAAATACACCATAGAAACAATATCAGTTAAAAATTTATGTCTACTTTATGACAATGCTAATTTTGGGAGTAACTGGGACCAGTGCAAAACACTTGCTTTCCTTTCACAAACTGAAGTTGTGAAACTGGCATCACAAAACATGTAAGAAACTGTTTTCTTAAAAAGTTCTGACTACTCAGCCCAAACATGTAATGAAAGCTCAAAACTCAATCAAATGTCTGTGCAAAAAGACTAATTTCAAAGCATAGTCACAGGAAGGTTCCTAGGGATTATTCACTTCTGCTGGGAAATAATTACTCTATCGACTATTTTCTGAAGGAGTGGCTGATGTGTCATCTTTGAGTGGTGAGCTGAACTGCTTGGGAAATCAAAAAATGTAAAATGAACAATCACACAGGAAACAGAGTAAAAATTGTACACACACACACACACACACACACACACACACACACACACACACACACCACAAGAGCAGCTGTATTTACAGCTGTACAGCTGTAACTGTAGTTAAGGTAGCTGGTTTGTTCAACATTTTCTACCATTTACCCAGTGAAGAATTATTTTTACTCTGGTTGTTTGTAAACATCACCAAGTGCTATGACATAACCTGGTACACCTCAAGGCCAACCCCAGGTAAACTCCCAGCCGCAATGGGGCTACTCGGTTCTCCACCAGCTCTTTAGCTGGTGCAGAACCAAGCAGCTCCATGTCGGGGGAAAAGGCCATGTGTGTGTGTGTTTGTGTGTGTGTGTGTGTGTGTGTGTGTGTGTGTGTGTTAGGACATGGCATGCTGCAGCATCGCCAATCCCTCCCCCTCCCAGGCTCGATCCGCCCCCCACCCCCCTGCCCCATTACACCCCTCCCCCAGCCCCTACTTATCTGATCCGGCATGCGGGGCTCCTGGATCAGATGCTGGTAGGATCAGGCGCAGGCCTTCCGGTGCCATCTTCTCTCCGGGTATTGCAACGTGCTTTGCGGCATGTTTGCGACACCCTGTGCCAGCGTTCAGCTTTGATAGGATTGCGCTGTAAACCTCATCTTCATTTCTAACATTTGCCCAAATTGTTTTCCCCATGATCCTATTGGAACCAAGTCTTGTGATTCTGATAGTGCTTAATTCATCTTAAGAATCACCAAGTATCTGCAACAAATTGCCATGTTTCACCCTCATTTTCATCATTTTCCAATAGGAAATGCCCAGAATTGTAAAGAAAATAATTGCTTTTCAGACATTTTCTTGCAGTTTGTGATTTTAAATGATAATATTGAAATAATTTTCTGTTGTCTCAAAGGATATTGTATTCCAGATATGACATACTTTTATGATTTCCTTTGACTTTGATCTTTTTATCCCCCTCAAACCACCTGTCTTTCTTTGACCTTAATTATGATCATCCCACTTTTTATGGTTGCAGATGTTCAGTTTCCTTCTCACAACCAAAAATGATTTAAAAAAAAAAAAGCAGAGACATTGAAGGGAAATTCCTGTGTCACCATAAGGTGTAAAGAGCAAATGTATAGGGAAGGGAGGGGGAAGGTTGCTGATTTGTAATTCAGACATTTCATGAGATTTGATTATGAGCAGAAAGAAGGAATGCTGAGGTCAATATGAATGACAGGGAGTCATTGCTCATGCCAGATACCGCTTTTAAATCTTCTTTACTTAAGCACAGGAAAAGATTAAGGTTAGCGACATCGTCCAGTCCCCTCCATGCCACTACAGTAAGGTTGTACTGAAGAACCACGGGTGGGGGGGGGGGATAATTTAGTTCTTTCTCAAACCATAATACATGATGACAATTGGGAGGGGGAAGCATTCCTAAGGCTGTAGTATTATACACATTTACCTGGGAGTAAATCCCATTGAATGCAATGGGGCTTAAGGACATAAGAAGAGCCCTGCTGGATCAGGCCAGAGGCCCATCTAGTCCAGCTTCCTGTATCACACAGGTGATACAGATGACTCAGGGAGCACACAAGGCAACCTGATACCTGTATCCTGTTGCCACTCCCTTGCATCTGGCTTTAAGAGATAGCCTATTACTAAAACCACGAGGTTGCTTATCCCCATCATGGCTTACTTCTTTGCAGACATGCATATGGTTGCATTGAAAGTAATGTAAATTTCTGCATTTGGAAACCGCACAGAATTTCTGTTACTATTACCTAACTCAAACTTTCTTCCCTTGTTACAGACTGAGTTCAAAATGCCCTAAAATGGTTGATCTATTAAGTGGAACACATAAACACATTTACATACACACTTTAGTTGGCTACATCCTATCGTGCTCCAATATTTTTCCATCAGTGTTTTCAATTTGTCCTGAATGTTGATCGTTGTTTAACCATCTATCATTTGCATATGCAACACTTGCTGCTTGCATCCAGTGTGGTTTGTTTACTCAATAGTTGGTACAGTTCTTTACAAAGCCTGGGTAGGGACATTATTTTAAAGTTTTTAACTTCTCCTTGTGGCATTTGCTAAAATGAGATAAATTAAGAGTTGGTACACATACAGCATTTGTATTTTAATGAGGCGATTTGTGTAGAACGGCCACTGATTGTTAGCATTTATAAATATAATTTATTCAGTCATATAAAGCAAATATTAGATAGGGATATTGTAATGGATTTAAACTTATGTATAAATGCCAGCTGAAAGTTCCAATCATATTCAGTCGGGATTATGCATTCATCTTGGTTAGTTCTCTATAGGGTACCCTGGACAAAATCTTCATTCAAAATGAAAAATAAATGCTTACATTTGACCTCGGTCTTGTGCATTTTACAAATACTTATGCTGTGATTGTGTTCCTATTTAAGTGACCCAAGACCAATCATTTGTCTCTCTATATTAGACTTGTTTTTCACCATGATTTGAAAAGGCAGTTTGTTTTTTACCATTATGAAACTTTACAAACGTACACAACTTTGTATATTTATTTATTTTTTATTTTATTTTTCACATTTTTATACCACCTTTCCTCCAAGGAGCTCAGAGTGCTGTACATATTTCCTCCCCTCCTTTTGTCCTCCTCACAACAACCCTGTGAGGTAGGTGGGGCTGAGAGATAGTGACTGGCCCAAGGTCACCCAGGAAGCTTCGTGGCTGAGCGGGGATTTGAACCTGGATCTTCCAGGTCTAAGTCCGACTCTCAAACCACTACACCATCCTGGTGTAGTGCACAATGTGCAATGCACAATTAATAGAAATGCCTAACAAAGAGAGATTATTGGGCCCTTCATTTCCCTGCCTACACTGATGCACCACCTGCCAGGGCTGCAGAGATGTTAGGTGGACCCTGTGAAAGATTTTTAACAGGAGGCCTTTGGCACCCGTGCATCTGATTCTCCTCCGTCTTCCCAGCTCCTGGATGAAGCATCTGATATGCTTTGGGAAGTTTGGGAGCCTCGTGGGTTTTTCCCTCTTGGTTCCCATATAGTCCACCCCTGGACACCATCAAAGGCCAGGTGGCAACCCTACTTGGGGCCCCTGTTTAATGGTGGTGCCCTGGGGAATTATCCCCGGCAAACCCACCTTCTCTGCGGCCCTGATTCCTGCAACCTCAAATGGTGACTCGGATGGAAGAGTAGAGCTACTGAGTGTAATTAGAACAGGTAATATAGGCTGATGCATTGCACTGGCAGACATTGGCGTCGACAGGGGGAAGCGCGGGGGGCGGGCCGCCGGGGGGTGTTGCACGCATAGGGGTGACGCGCGACCCCCCCACTTACAGTTTGGCGGTGGAGCTGGGCCCTCCCACCCTCCCCTGTGTCCGTTTGGCTCCAAAATGAGCCAAAAACGGAGCGGGGAGGGTGCTCTGCTCCTGCGCGTGACGTCACACGCGGGGGCGGAGCCTCTCCCTTAAAGGCAATGCGTGCCCCCGCTCTGGGGTGTCGCGCGTCGTAGCGATGCGACTGCTGGCAGAGGACCAGTATTTATTTTATTTTTCACATTTTTATACCACCCTTCCTCCAAGGAGCTCAGAGTGGTGTACATATTTCCTCCCCTCCTTTTTGTCCTCACAACAACCCTGTGAGGTAGGTGGGGCCGAGAGATAGTGACTGGCCCAAGGTCACCCAGGAAGCTTCGTGGCTGAGCGGGGATTTGAACCTGGATCTTCCAGGTCTAAGTCCGACTCCCAAACCACTACACCATCCTGGCTCACTGGTCTCTGATCTCTGTAAACAGTGGCACGTGGATAGCCATTGTTGGGAAACACGATGATGCACAAGATGGATGGTGGTCAGATCCATCCAGCAAGAACATTCTTAAGTTCTATGACCCTTTACGCTCTTGCGTCGTTGCAGGTGGGATTGGAAATGTTAGTCGATAATGGTACATCTGAGTCACCCAGATCTATAGCAAACAGAAAGAGTCTGTCATTGTCCTATAGGTCCAAAGTGTGTCCTTTTACTAACAAGGTTACTATTGCAGCAGACACAAAAGAAACACAAAGTGTTCTTAAATGTACATGTGTAGGTGGAGAGGCAGACATCAATTCTGTAGGTAACAGATCAATTAAGGCTAGCGTAATTCAGACAACCAGAACTGGCAAAAAAAAGGCAGAAAACAAAAGAACACCCTGCTGAAGTCCAGCTTATCTATTTGCTCAGCAGTTGATAAAGCCTGACAACTTAATTAAGGCTGTTTTATTAAGTTTGCAACACCATGTGATGTTTCCATGATAGTAAACTTAATATATATTAAGAATATTAAATTTATTTTAGAGCAACAATATAAATTGCTTTGAAAAAAAACCAAAAGAAAAAAAAGGGAATGCATATAAAAATCTACTACAGGCCATAATACAGTGAAGTGTTAGGCTGCTATTGATTTCATAATGGAAACCAAACATATACAAAAACACCACTCTCCTTATGCAGCCTTTTTTTTCTTTTTATTACTATGAGGATAAGCTTTGGTGACCCACTCATTGCCTTTTACAGAAGGCCCATAAAAATCTGGACTCAGCCTGTCTCCACAAGCCTTAATGCTAACTATGCTTTTAAAAAAGGAGGGTTTTCCTCAAAATGTATAAGGTCAATTAAAAAATGCTGATGATTGACCACAAAATTCTACTTTTGAAATGTACCTTAAGATCAATGGAGAGTCAGTCTTCTTCGGACACCCATGAATTTTATCAGCACCATGTGATATCAGCACTTGTTCAATTGGCAGCAAAAGCAGCCATTGTAAATGGAATAAATATAACTTGTCCAACATTATCACTGGAAGCACAGAAATAGTTCTAAGATAAGGCCACAAAGTCACTTCTGTATAATTTCACCTAAGTGTACATTACTTAGTGTTCATATCACAGGTATAGGAAATGAAATCCCATTAAGCTCCTAGACTGTGTAAGTAGGTCAATAATAGTGTTGGCTCCAGATTTGGGGGGCTGGGACAACATCTCTGTGTGGGCCCTCAATGGTGCACCCCCTCATGCCTTGGAAAGCACATACACATGTTAGCTTAACTTTCCCACCCCCATGACCGGGAACCAGGCAGTGGACAGGCAGTGGACTTCCTTCCCTGTCACCACAGGTGGTGGTGAGAACTTGAGAAGGACTCATATCTGTTGCTGCCACCTGCTCTGCCACCACCTCCTGGTAAGCTTCCCCACTGGGCTCTGAGCTCTCACTTGCTTACCAGGAGCGTCATCGCCCCCCAAAAAAGTGTCATTGCCGCCGCCCCCACGTGACCCTGCTAGCAACACAACTGCATCCACCAAAACTCTGGTGACTCCTCTCTTGAAAGGTACTCCTCTGGACACCCTTACAGTTCACCATTCTGAAGCTGACTTCTAAGGCCCCTTCCAACTGTAACGTTCTACGATTCTATTCTTTTACCCTCGCAAACAAGTCCAATATGCCAGTAGGAGGTAGTGAGTTCTGTGAATTTGCAACAGTGTATCCCAAATGCACAGTTCGGTGGAATAAATTTGCGTTGACCTACTGTGAAAATACTTAGTGCTCAACAGCCCTGAAAATTTCTCATCTCTCACCTGTGGTGGGATGGTGTGGCTTTCCACTGCATTCTTAAGTTTCCTAGGCAAGCAAAGACTCGGCCAGAGAATTCAAGTCATTATGTCAACGTTGCAAGAAAGACATTTGTTTGCAATATGTGACTTGTAAGACACAACTGGACATTTTGCTTTATTCGATTAATATTATTTTATGATCAATGCATCGCTCACATTAATTTATGCCAGATAATATACTGTCGTGCAAATAACATTTTATTACCTGGACAACATTTTTATAGAACAAAATACACATGCATGGAGAACTTATTGATTGAGATAATCTAAATATAAAAGGCATGCAGGGAATGGTAAATAAATCTATAATAATGCTCCATATGTCCGTGAGCAAATCAGGAGAAACATGGGCCAAGGGAAAGATAGGTGGAGCAAAGCCACCCGTGAACAGGGAGGCAACTTAACCCGCCCCCACCACCACTATTGCTATCAATACAGCCAAATTTTCCAACAGATTCCCACCACTGGGTGGCCATCTCTTTAGTATGACATGAAGACGATACTCTATAACCCATGAGCCATCTATTAAACATATTTTAAATTTGATTTCCTTTGATTTTAAAGCTGTGTGTTGACCATTTTCAACTGGATAAGCTGAGCAAGGCTAACACCTGTAAGAAATAGTTCGCAATAAAATAGGGTGAAGATAATCAGTTATAATACAAAAGGCCTCTTTTAATTTCATTCAACTTCTTAAATTGTCCTCCTTCAAAGTGCATAAACTATATGGGGGGGGGGGGAATCAGACTACACTAAATATTTTTAAATCACTGATTTCAGGGAGAGAGTGGAGTTTAACTTTTTCCCATTAAAACCATTAAAACTCAAATTTAAGTGCTTAATTTTGGTTCGATTGTAAACAAAATTTATATTCTCTTTTCATGAATCAATTTAACTAGACCAGGGGTTCTCAAGCCCCCTCCCCCAACCTGGCGTACTACTTACTGGGCCAGGGAGGTTCCCGGAAGTAACTGGCATTGACATCATTGCCAGTTACTTCTGGGTTGGAGGCCTCGGCGCAAGCCTGCATAGGTCAGTAAGAAGCTCCAAGCAGGTAGGAGAGCGGGCAGGAGGGAATTTCCCAATGTGTAAAACCCATACACTGGAGCTCTGGCCGCCAAGACTCCTACCGGCCATTGCAGTCTCGTGCCGAGGCCTCCATGATGCAAGGTGGGTGTCTGCGGGTGCCACACATACCACCAACACCCACCTCGCGTACCACTGGTTAAGAACCCCTGAACTAGACCGTTATACAATCATGGCGAAAGCAAGAGAAAGGCAATTCCTACTAAAGTAGACAACTGCAATATGGGATAAGCGTCATTGCCATCAGTAAGACTCTTCCAGAATAAGAAGTTCGAAGACTAGCTCAGGAGAGAAAACCTCTCTTATCTGAAAAGGGGTTCAGCTTCTCATAGGATGGAACTTTGAGCACTAATATGTTAATTCCTCTGATGTTTGCTTTTTACCATCGTTTGTACCTGTTATCAATAAAAGAAACGCAGAATGAAGTGAAGGAATTCACAGATGTGTTTTCACAGACCTTTTGACAAGACTTCTTGATAAATGTTGAGTCCATTCCAAGTTTATGAAAGTTCAACCAGGCAGGTTTCAAACAGTGAACTATGCATTAAAAAGCAAAGAGCTGTATCCACTGACCTGAAGGTACTTGCTATAGAATTTATGATTCAAGCAGTACAATTGAAAATGAGGTGGCTTTCCTGTTGAATCTCTTCTTGTGGGTCTGCAACATCTTCAGGCTGATATTTGCTGTAATGAAATGAAATGTTATGACAATCTCTTTAAACAAACCTACAGGAAGATATGGCATAGGGTGGGGTACAGTTTTTGACCCTGCCGGTCACCACCAAGACTCTGTCTATGGACTATGGAAGGTTCCATACACCTTGGAATTCTGAAGTTGAGCTTTAAAGGGTCTTCATAGCAGCAATTCTCATTTTTAGTTCACAGCCAGCAGTTTAGCTAATTGGCCTGTATAGTTTTGACCATCTGCGTAGAGGAAGCAACCGCTCATTTAAAAAAAAAAAAAACACCCCAGAATATCTATTGTCTTTTTTAAAAAAGAATCTGCTAATAGAGGTTCTTGTATTAATTTATAGTTTTTTTAAAAAAAAAAATCCTTTCAAAGTACTGTTAAGTTTCATGGAATACAAATACTTTCCCATCTGACTCAAAATGGATCCAAGAAAACACCTTCTATGGTACAATTTCACTTTCATTTTACTAACCACTTATCATTCCAGCCAATGCAGTGACCTGGTGTTCCTAAAAAGTAGTGTTTTAATGCACAATGACAAGTTTTATAACTCGGCGTACCTGATTTTAAAAGGTGATCAGTCTACCTTACTTGTGTGGCATGATCATCGTTATATTTTTTTCCCAAGAAGACCTGAATATGACTGAGAGATGACACCAAACCTCTTCCGGCCTCACTGAAGACCCCTGTGTCCCCCAGGAATGTCACTTCTGAGGCTGAGTGATGTTTTAATCCTCCAAAATGATGTTTGATGGAACATGGGAGATGCATCTGAGAGAAAATCATTCTCTCTCTCTCTCTCTCTCTCTCTCTCTCTCTCTCACACACACACACACACACACACACACACACACACACACACACACACACCGGGCATGGGGAGATGCTTTCCATTTACA
This sequence comes from Plestiodon gilberti rubricaudatus, assembly GCA_026170595.1. Taxonomy (NCBI): domain Eukaryota; kingdom Metazoa; phylum Chordata; class Lepidosauria; order Squamata; family Scincidae; genus Plestiodon; species Plestiodon gilberti. Next base: position 144,172,176 of record JANXHW010000003.1, read on the forward strand.
GGTGGGCCCCCATATCCACTGATCCGCTATCCACGGTTTCAGTTATTCACGGATCGCGGGGACCCCCCTCCCAGACTTACTTTTTTCCCAGTAAGCTTCGTTTCTTCCTTAAACAAGCAGGAGAAGCAGCCTCTGGCTGCTTATTGCAGGCGATGGCACGCTACGCTGACAGCACACACCCGGGGGGGGGGGGTCTATGCTCACCACTGCTCCTACTCTACCCAAAATCACCACAGTCAACCTTTGAAGTATGCTCGCACACCACCTGCTACTCAAGTGCAGCGGGCGGTGCACAAACGCACTTCAAACGTCAGCTGAGGCAATTTTCTGAGGCAGAGGCAGAAGAGTCTGGCTCAGTTGGGAGAGCTGCTGCCTTCAAAGCCCGAAGACCGGTGAACTTGATAAGTTTGAGACACGCCGCCTGCAAAAAGCTGTGAAAGCCTCCAGGAGGAGAGATAAGAGCTTCCAGCTGCGTCGGTCGAGTGTGGGAGGCGCCAGCCAGCAGAATTGTCAGACTGTAAAAAGGATACCACCTGGAAAGTAGCCGTTCATGAAAGATTGGACATTTATATATATTGTAAAAAAAACCAAGGGGGGGGGGGTTAGGACAGCCTGCCCATGTACACCACCTTGGATTAAAGTCGGAGGAGAAATCCAATGACCAAGAAAGGCGGTATATAAATACTGATTATTATTATTATTATTATTATTATTATTATTATTATTATTATTATTATTATTATTATTATTATATTTTCAGTAGAGTAGGAGGGGTGGGTTGCCTCTCCTGTGACAGAGGCACCACACGTTCCTGATTTGGATTTGGATATCTGATCATGAATCTCCAAGGCATATCAAATTTGTCCCTTTGTGTCTACGAATTATTAGTGTCCAAAATACAGAAGCTGAATAAGAGCAGTTACCGGTACCTTCAGAAACTTTTACCCACTGTATATGGGTGGGTATATATGACAGCGGGTGGCGCAGTGGGTTAACCGCTGAACCATGAGCTGTTAATCGAAAAGTCGGCAGTTCAAATCCGCGACGGGGTGAGCTCTCGTTGCTTGGCCAGCTCCTGCCAACCTAGCAGTTCCACAGCATGTTAATGCGAGTAGATAAATAGGTACCGCTTGCAGGAAGGTAAACAGTGCTCCGTGTTCCAGCTGCATGCTACGCACTGTGGCAAGGAGAGTCATGCCGGCCACATGACCACGGAGGCGTCTTCGGACAACGCTGGCTCTTCGGCTTTCAAATGGGGATGAGCACCACACCCTAGAGTCGGACACGACTGGACTTAATTGTCAGGGGTCACCTTTACCTTTTATATATATATATATATGACAAGAGAATGTCTCATTGAAATAAGTAGGACTTGCTTCTGAGTAAACACACCTAGGCTTGGGCTGTTTAACAGGCATGTTACTGCTTGCCTGTTTTAAGTGTCCTGCCATACTTACTGTCATATTAGCAAAGGGGGGGTTAGGATCACTTAGTAATATGAGCCAAACTAAATATGAAGCTGAATGCATCAGTGTGTAGTTGCAAACTTACGTTTACTCATATGCTGCTGCTATGCAAGGCTGAAATTTGGATTGGGATCACAGTGTGGAGGTAGGGAGGAAGATGTAATACATTATGCAAGAATTCTTGTATCAACTTATCAGATCTTTTGGGTTGACACAACAACATGCACAAAGGAGAAGACAAGAAGAAATGGCCACAGGTATTGATCTGGCTTTGGAATAAATTAACTGCCCAATCCTGTACCCTACCATGACATAGCATGCATTCGCCCCAACAAAAACTGCACTTTATGCTATGGGGAGGCGAACAGAAGGCAAAACCTTTTCTCTTACTTCTGTGTAGGCCTTTCAGCTAACTATAGGTCTCCTTGGACCCATGCCAGCTATGGAGCTGGCGTAAGTCCGACAAGAGTCAGGGAGTCTTCTGGGGCAGGGTTACAGGGATAGAATCTGGCATGTGTGACTGCCGCTGGAACCACCCCCTTCCTCCGCCAACACACACACCGGTTCCTCCCCCTTTCTGCCCATGGACCACCCCTGGTGCCAACTTACTGGCACCAGTGGAGCATCCAGTCGAGTCTGGCTTGCGCACGGAGCCACTGGCTGTTTCCATCAGCTGCTCCATCATGTGCAATGGCGGCTTGATGTTTCTACTGTTGCTGGGCCATTTACATCAGTGAATCACAAGAACTGCTGATGCAAAAAATCCATAGGATTGGACTGTAAATGTATGATGCACATTTGGGATTCAATTCAATGTGATTTCAATCATATATTACCATGAGTGGTAGTCGTGTTGAGACTTCAAAGTCCTGTCCCTTGTGGTTTTGTGAGGTATAATTCTGTTTCTCATTTCAGTATCAGTTTGAATTCTGCTGAGGAAGAAGTGATGAATGCGTGAAAATGCTATTCAAAGAAAAAAATGTGGAATCTCCAAGCTAACCAGGAATTCTGTTTGAATTCTGCTGAGGAAGAAGTGATGAATGCGTGAAAATGCTATTCAAATAAAAAAATGTGGAATCTCCAAGCTAACCATGGTTAATCCTAACCAGAGTTTCCATTTTAAATGGGATTTGAAGCATGGTTTAAAAGGGCATTTGGTTATCATTAACCATGGTTAGCATCAGTGCAGATGTACCACTAATCCATGGTTGAATGCAAGGGAAGGAAGAGAATTAGGTGGCCTGAGGAAAGCCACTCTCTTGCGACCTCAGCCCCCCATCTTCAATACAGTGATAATAATACCAATCTACCCTTCAAGATTTTTTTAAAGACTTACAACAAGGTAAAGTATGTGAAAGTGCTCTGAACACTCCAAAGTGCTATATGGACGTTAAGTTTAGTCAGCTTTACATCTGGGGCATAACCCAGAGAACTGAGTGACTCACTATAAATACCTACATGGGAAGCCATTTCTGAAGGGTTTCAAAATCAGTATGAATATTGCTGTGGTGAGAAGGGAAAAAAAAACACCTGGATGCTGCACTGGGCATGTGCAAACTCTGAAGTACACCTGAAGTCACTGTCTGGATTGGAACCCTGATGACCAGGAATTCTGAGAGTGGAACTGAACCTAACAATAAGCATTGCTGGATGTACTTACTTCTACATCGGTGTGATGAGATGCCCCTGTGATGAGACGAGCAAACTGTGAGGCCCCCATGCAGACAAGCGCATGTATAGAATGCAAGTGTCAGAGAAGTTTCAGATCAGCATCTATAGCGAAATAAACACAGCCGGTAGCGTAGCTGGCGTTTTCCAAGGGGGCTGTGGGTGGAACAACACATCTTCAAACCGCCCTCCCGCCACCAGAATGGAGCGGGACTGGAGCCAAAAGGTTCCGTTCCATTCTGGTGTTCAGGGGTGGGGCTAAGACGCGTCGTCCCACCCATGGTCCCCTTGGAAAAACACCAGCTACACTACTGAACACAGCAGTAAGGGCAGGCTGTTGCTAATAGACGAAACAAAATGGCTGCATCTCAGACGTATTAAATGGGATGTTTTAGCAGAAATGCTGCATTTAGGATGGTAAAGCTTGGGTAGAGGTCATGTTTTGTGGGAGGATGCTTTATGTCATAGTTAGTTCAATGGTAGAGCACACGTTTTGCAGGCATAAGGTCCCAGGTTCAATGCCCAGGTCCTTAGCTAAAAAGATATCAGACATCAGGGCTGGGAAAAGACCCCTACCGCGTGATTTTGAGGAGCCATTCTCAATCAGAGTAGACTGCACTAGACCACATGGACTCTTGGTCTGTTGTGGTGGGTCTGTGTGGCAGAACAGCCTCTTCCATCTGCATGTAGGAGTTGTGTAGTCTTCTGCATCTGGTGTCCTCCTAGCTGTCCGTTGGTGCAGAAGAGGCTACACTTTCTTCTCAAGGCTCACTCGTGTGTAGCGGAAGCTGGCATCTCACACAGGGAATAGGCTTTGCCGCCGGGGCTATTTGTTCAGATAATGGTAGCGATATTAATAATAATAAGAGGAAGCCACTACCCAGCTTTAGCTTTGTAAGCAATGACTGAATGTTAATGGCATCATCATCATCGTCATCATGTGCCACCCGAATATGGCTATCAGCCTCAAGTAGTACTCCTTCTAGGAGAAAAAAAAGGCAGTAAAGTAAACAATATTCATACAGGGAATATAGCTCAAGCAATTCACATTGTATACAAACATTTATTGGTATGAAACCTGCAACAGAAAGAAGAGGGGTCTTTTTTCTTCTTCCCCCCCCTTTTTTTTGTTAAATTTTAACAGTGCTCTCCCATCTTCAAAGCGTTCCTTGATGGCTTGCTGAAGTAATTGAATGACTCTCAAGTTGTTTTATAGAGGACATCTTATCTTTCTTTCATTACCCCAGCCCATGGCTTCTTTTCTATTCCCATGAAATCCGTGTACACACTTTAGAAACCCTCCTGAACAAGTTTGCCTCTAACTCTCACAGAGCTCTTAGCACAATTTGAATACGAAAGAGATACTGAATAAAAAGCTTTAATCTCTTGTCGGCTATTCTTCTTTCTTGCCTCTCTTCATCTCCCTCTCTTCCAAGAGCTTTTGCCATGTAAGAGAACACTTTCTGTTTAAAGCAACTTAGTATAATGCTCCCGAAAGATGCACTGTACGAGGGAAATTGAAAGCCAGGCCTGTTAAAGACTTTCCGTTGCCGTTTAGCTCTATTTGTGCAGCGTTTACCCAGGCCCAAGCTTTCTTGCAGGTAAAAGATGAGAAAGAAAGGGTCTCTCTTTAACAAAATCATTCAATCAACAAGCGAGTTAAAGCAGTATCAAATGTGTCCTCTGCCTCCAATACTGTGGGCCTTTTTCTTTCGATACCTCTTCCCTCCGTTAACTGGAACTGCTTTGAAAGGGCTTTCTGTTCTCTGGTCTCTTGTCAGTTTGAATGCCAGGAAATGAGTCCCCTTTGTGAGATTAATTAATTGCAGGAGCTGATCGGCCCAAGCCCAATCACCATGCAACAGAGCTGTAATTGCTACTTTGTGGAAAGGAAAGAAAAAGTTTTGGTTGCCGTTTAAGAAGAGGGTTTAAGGAAAGTTCTTTGAACTAGAGGTCTCAGTGCACTGGATTAAGGCGAGAAGCAAGGAGGCCTTTGAAGTTTGTTAAGAGGTTTTGGAGGAGAAAAAAGTTGGGTGGCAAATGGGAGTTGGCAACATCAAAAGGACAGAGTAGCACCACTCCTCACCTGCCTGCATTCAGAGCAGGGACCACAGGCCGCAAGCAGCATTGACTTGAATGGTCACTTTTGTGAGTCTGTTTGGATTTCTATTAAACGGCATTGTGCGTTTACGTAGGTATGTGTGCCACCCTGTACACAAAGGGATTACATATGCACAGAGGGAGAGGAGTACACACCAGAGCACCGAGGTAGGAAATAAATACACTTGCCTACTAAAGGTACACTTGCAAATCCAATGATTGTTGTACTCTTGTTTCTCTCCGGGCACAAATATGACTCAGGGCATTGATTCTGCTTTCTCTAATAAAGAAGGGCTAATTCCTATGATTGCAGCGAGGGATTATAAAATGCGGGTTGTGCAAAGTTGGATCTGGCCATACAGCAAGACAGGAAGGTGATTACCATGTGATTACTCTACAAGGACCCAAATCTCAGTTTTCCTGTGCAATCTGACACTTCACTGAACTCTTTGTGTACAGCAGCCCCTATTGAAAAACTGATGGCTCTGCATGCAGTCAATCAAAGGATGCCCCAACCACATTTTATCCCTTTGCGGGACACTCCTACAAGCCCAATTAAGCAATAATAGCTTGATATCACATCTGCATGTAATAGGTGAAAATGTGGGGAATAGCTAGCTGGATTTCTTCTGGAGGCATTTTAAGTCAGGTGGTCTGCAGAGAAACATTGGAGTTATTCGTTGCCATCTCGGTGGAGGTCCAGTCTGAAGAATCTGCGGGATCAAAGTAGGAGGGAAATCTTACTTCAAGCCTTTAGCTGGACTCAGTACCCAGAATTCTCCTCCTTCCTTTTCCTGCCACCTTCAATAGCTACCATTTTTTTAATTTTTTGTATTTTTATTTTGCAGATCATGTTGGAAGAGTCACAGCATGCTAGCTAGACTGGTATAACAATGAGTGTAAATGTTGGCCTCCACCAGTAGGATGAGTTTCTTGCTTAGTTTAAAGTCTTGTGGATTGCTCTCTCCTACATTAGCTAGACTTCTCCTTAGCTGCTTTCTTTTCTTGTCTTCTTGTTTTGTGCTTGTGTGTAATATTGGCTGCAGGTCTTTCCTTATTCAAGTAAAGCTCTTAACAAAGTCAGTTTTGCTTCGTGGGACTGCTTTAATCCCACAGCTCTGCCAACGGAACACATCAGGAAATAACATCACTAGGTCATTGGGGGCTTTCTGGTATCTCATAGCAGGTAGAGGGCTCTGTGTAGTCCCCTTGAGAATATTTGGAAGATTGGCATTTTGGGTGGTCTTGGCACTGTTTCAGAACAAGTCAGCTGCACAATAATGCCTATTTAAGAAGGTTCTGATATTAAGGGCGCAATCCTGACTAAGGATCCGGCCGGCGGATCCTGTGCACCGGCTGCCCGGCGCGCGCTGGGCCAGAGGTCTACCCCTTCCCTGAATGTAAACCCGGGCCGGCCCTATCGACCTCCTCGGATTTCCGCCAGCTAAATAGCTGGAGGAAGTAGAGGAGGTCGTGTAACAGCATAGCTGGTCCAGCGGGGACGGGGATCTGACCGACGCCATCCCCTACCTTCTCCCGGGCTGGCTAGGCCAATGGCCCCCCTCCCTCGCCCAGCCTGATCACCCACGCGGCCATCGACAGAGTGCTTACCTTCCGCATGGAGATCCGGCGCCGAGGTGAGGGAGGCCGGCCTTGCGCCAGCCTTCCTTACTCCCGAGTCGTCGCGAATGTGCTTTACAGCACGTTCACGACGGCTTCCGGCGCTGGAGTGCTCGCTTTTTCTTCAGGATTTCTTCAAACATCAGAATTGCGCTGTAAATGTATTAAAGAATGAGTTCTTCTATATCATCCACCAATAGGGCACTTCCTACCGCAACAGCTGGTAGATTGATTCAATTGCATATTTGCTAGGGGCCTACTAGGGATATTTATTTGGAAGATTTCTCTGGCTGTTTTGAATCAATGCAATATGTAAAATTCAGCTGCTTCTGTTCCTAGAACCTAGAAGTATCCCCGCTCCCCACCTGGCTCAGCCAACTTCCTACTTCCCCCAAAGTAGCTGCACTGTCAACATTCTATGATACTCCTTTTCATGGGTCCGAGTTTCAATATAGTGACCCATGAGATCAGCGCAGGTCAGCCAATGGCTGGATAGGGGGGAGAAGCTTACACATGACAGACAGTACTTTTTAGCCAAATACAAGCGTTTGTTTTCAGGTAAATCTACCAGTGAGGCCTGCAGAATAGTTTAACGGTTCTAATACTAAGTATTTCAGGATTGTCTTCTTTATTAGATAATACAGTAAAACATCATGGTCCCTTCATACCTTAGGGACCATCTCCTTATTTATTATCACAGTGTCTATGATCATATGTTATTGGCCTAATAATAGCACCCTCTGAGAATCCAATATAAAAGGTAAAGACTTATAGAGAAGCGTTCTCAGTGGTATTCCAAATTTGATGTGCCTTTCAAATGTTTAGGACAGAATGCAATCAGAATGATGCAAGACACTTTTATTTAAGCAACCATATTGTTTCCAGGTGTTTACTTTTATGTTCGATATAATCCCACGAATACAGGACTTTTAATGATGATTTCTTTACTGACCTCAAACTTGGCATACACATTTGAATCCACAACATTGCACAATAGCCATAGATCTGGTACAGCAATGTAAACACTGTGCAAAAATAGTTGTAGGCTAAGACGTTTCTGTGTAGTGCCAAACCATCTAGACCAGCTCTGTCTACTGTGACTGGCAGTGGGTCCTAGCTGATTGGGTTTACCCCCCAAACCCTCAAGTACCAGTGGCAGCAATGAGGCAAGCTAGCCAAGAGAGTTGCACTGCTGCTGGGCATACTCCAACTACACTCCATCTACCAATGAGAGCCTCTCCCAGAGTTATCTGCATCATCGTAGAGACGTTAAGATGCTCCCATTGGCTGGTAGGGGAGAAGGAATTGCTGCATGGGTTGGATGCAGGGTCTTTAGGGAGAAAATCCATTGGTCAGTGGGAAGGGTGGGAGGAGGAGGAGCAATCTGGTCTCTAGCAGTCTCTGTTGCTGGCACTGCTCCAGGGTCTGAGAGAGAGAGAGAGAGAGAGAGAGAGAGAGAGAGAGAGAGAGAGAGAGAGAGAGAGAGAGAGACCTTTCCGAGCTCTGTTTTCTAATGTCGGTCAACTAGATAAATGGACCTGAGACTTTCCACAGGCAATGCCTGCCCCTCCTTGATTAGAGAGGGAACACTGATGGTATCAACTGACGATAACGGATAGTGATGTACATCACTGTAACATGAGATGCCAAATGTGTGCTAGTAACAGGACAGGCATGTCTTGCACTATATGCTATTATAGTTAGGTGCAAGCTGCCCTCTGCACCATGACAGCTATGCCTGTCAAAAGGATCAAGATACCCTGGTACCACTAAACATTCTTGTTTGTATTTATCACATTTGTATTGTGTCCTCCCATCAAGGAGCTCAGAGTACTTATGGGCCTCACATCAATCTTGCAAGGTAGGTTAAGATGAGAGGTAGTGACTTTTCCAAGGCTAGCTGGCACAGGTCCGAGGAGACCCATCAGTGATCTAAGGGCTTACGGAGGGAGAAGAAAATATATTTTCCCTTTTCTCTCCCAAGCTTCTTGGTTGTCCTCTCCCAGCATAGCATACAGCGCTGCCTGTTTTGACATGCCTGCATGCTATGGGGGAGGGGAGAGGATAGAATTGGGCTCCCAATCTCATAAAGATAATTCTGTTATTCATATATTCAAAACACAGTAGATTCACTTCTTTAAAAAAAAATGAATCATCCCAAAACATCCACTTGTATAATGTGATACTGCAATTCATGTTATGCCATATATGTTTAACGTTTATAGCTGCAATGTCGTAAGATATCTGGGGGTTTGTAATTGTATGTGCACATCAATCATGGATTGGATTCAGCCTTTTTGATAGCTTCTCCCGTCAAAAGCGAGTGCGCGTGTTGGTCTCTTGGCGTCTTCCAAGCAGTTTGATTACAGGTGTAATATACACCGCCTTGTTAGTTCTTCTCGGAGATCAGGGAATCCTTCCCCTGCTGGGTTCCAGCAGAGGCACTGACCAACGCTTTTCACTAACAATTGCTGTCTCCTCCCAAGAGATGTTTTAATGAGCCCCTCCGACATGGCCAAAGGCAAGAAATGTTCTCGGGGCCACTGAGGTGAAGAGCCAAAGCTTAACCTACTAGGCAAGCAATAATTAATATGCCTTTTTCCCTCCAATTCACATCAATTCATTAACAAGTTACCTTTTTTTTTGTAAATCCCCACTAAACTACATGACGTTGGGTCTGTCACATTACCCACAAGTAGTGAATTAAAAGCTGTGCCAAGATATGGTGTTTTGTGTTTTTTTTTAAATCTAATTTATGGCAAAAAGTAAATGAATTTAGAATACTAATTGGGAGAAAGCAACTGACATACAGTGAGAGATTGATTTTAGGGGAAATGGAGAAATCTGTTTTCTGTTTACTTTAAGGACAGGAAATGAATACTGATTAGAAGTGTACAGGCAGTTCAGTTGGGCAGCATTTGGTTATGGTTGTTTAATTATTATTATTATTTTTTGCGAGGCACAATTTGTCTCAGATTTTCTCCCCCTGGTTTTTGTACGATGCCAGTCCTGTGACACCACGGTGGGAATGGAGTCTAACAGCAGGGTGGTTTCCTTGAAGCCACAATATATTAGGGGGCACAGAAAGCTGTGCCGTGACAGCTTTCAAATAGTGCATTTTAATTGAATATAGCTCGGGTTTGATTTCAAATTGTTCTTTAGCATTGGATCATACTACTACACTAACCAGGTTAAGAGTACTATTGATGATGCCTTCCATTTTTTTCCTCCAGCTTGTACCAACACAGCACTGAGACTTCTTTAATCTTGTTCCCCCTCCCCTCCCACCACAACATGTAAGATTAAGGGGGAGAGGAAAATACACTGGTGGAAAGATGAGTGTTAAAAAGAAATAAACATATTTAGTTTGAAAGAGTGTCTCAAGCCAACCCCAAAGCTCTTTAGAGATGGGGAAAGGGCATCAATCATGTCTCTGGGCACATTAAGCTGTTACATATTATAGCCATCTCATTTTAAGTGGTGTAAGGCTCATCTCATTTACATACGTTGTGTTACAATCTTGCTTCAGGCCTGTCTCCACAGTGAATAAGGTGGCTGTGCAAGGCAGCTTGTGGCTTGCAGAAAGGATGTGTCAGAAGCAAGCTGCTCCACTAATCAGCTTTGCTGGGGCAGATACATGATCGCCTATGTGGAGAGATTTAGATAACAGTAATACAGCGTCATCTGGAATGGCCCTGTGTATATGTCTGTCTGTGTGTTTGTGTGTGTGTATACACACACCAGAGAGAGAGATATGTTTGTGTGTGTGTGTGTGTGTGTGTGTGTGTGTGTGTGTGTGTGTGTGTGCGCGCACGCACACATGTGTCACTATAAGGTTTCATAAAGCCTAAGTTCTAAGGCTTCATGGCAAATTTGTAAATACTGCAGTGATGTTCTACTGACCTCTAAAGGCAGCTGCTTTGAGCTGTGTCTGCACTTCTGGTAAATCTGCAGGCTTTGTGCCACACATGTCGTTAACGTCCTTAAGGACTCATTAACAGGAATTTCACACACACACATCCCAATTCTTCTCCAAAATGCAATCATTTTACATTAAAATCTTTAACGTTGGAGGTAATTGTTGTTGTTTTTCTCTCTCTCCCCCCCCCCAGCCAATTGCCAGGTAAACGCTTCTCCTCTCAGCCCACCCAACCCTTTCCCTCATGTTCACACACCCCCTCCTTCCTTGTTGTTAATACTACTGTCTGTCTTGGAGGCCACATCAAGACTGGATGACCAGGCCAAAAGCACCTTGCAGGATTCCTTCCCCCAGGGCCCTGCATTTGTATCTCAAATCCTGTGCGACGGTTTCCTTTCTCTATTCCTCTTTCTGAACAGCTTGGGAGTTTTATCCTCGACTTAGTTTCCTGCAGCCAGCAGAGCAGGCCAGAAGCTCCATTCACAGTGGGGGAAAAAATAGTACCTTACCCCAGGCAAAGTGACATGAGGTTGAACTGAAGCTAGTTGCCCTGCCCAGCTGCCTAAATATCATATGCAAGCTTGAAAGGACATTGTTTCCAACCTACATTTTTTTAAAAAAAAAATAATTAAAAGAAAAGAAGCAAAAGATTCAGTATCAGTCTATACTGTATAACTTCCATTAGTTCAGTCAGTACCGATACAACATGATTGTATTTATGAATGACAAATATGGGTTAGATCACAACCACAGTTTCCCCATTTATTAGATTAGAACGCTAGTATTAGAAACGCTGTTCCCCTTTCTTGTCACCATTAACACTTGCACACCAGTCGCCGAACACAGTAACACAGTGCTACAAACGCTGTTCACAGGAGCGAGGCTTGTGTGTGTGTGTGCACGCGCACCATTGGGCAACACTCTAAAAAACCACCACCACATGAAGCTGGCATGTGCTATGCATGCAGGTGATTCATCTCACGCTTGCTTAGGGCAGGCCAAAGAGGACTTGCTCGGTCCCCTTTAAAGGCCGGTGGGAGGATGTTGGTATAAGGGGAGGTGGGTGGGGAACATTTTTGGTTAAATGGCATACTGAAAGACCTCTAGCATTGAATAGTTGGGCGATAATAATAACGGTAAACGGTCCCTGCCTCTGTATACCACCCTGCCTCTGGCATTAATCCAGGCTTTGGGGGAATGTGAAATTTCCTAAAGATGTATTAGTGTCTTATACGCATGTGCTCCTGTGCACTCATAATCCTTTTCACTAGCTTCTTAGCTGCATGCTTTGTATTTAAATTTTCCCTTCTGACCAAGTAAATCCCTTTGGATGAAGTGACAGGGGCTTTTCAGCACCCATAGCTGGGTGACAGCTGGTGTACAGGCTCTGAAAAGGCGGCGGAGTGTTCCTTGCTAGCTTTCTTCAGGACCAGTGTCAACCACCAGCTGAGCGATTTGTTAGTTCTTCCTTTGGGCATCAGTCAGCTGAAGAGGCTCATATTATATACCAAAGTAATACAATAGCTATCAATATAAACAATATCTGGGCTCCCGGCTTTCAGCCGCACTTTTAATTAGCTACTGAATTATGTGAACCTAGTACATTTTCATTAAAGCCAGTGCAACCCTTTATTAGCGCTCTATGAAGGGCAGTCAGTTATAGTCGGGATTCAGGCATAGTCCGTTGAAAACGTTGGCTTGAAGAAAGGAGTAACCATCGGGAGCTTTTTAAAAGAGGAGAACTGCCGTTGAAGTAGTGTGCTTATAGATCACAGGAAAAGATCATCTCTCCCCCCCCCCCCCGAATGTTCAGGACCTAGTATATGTCACTCATACACTCTGGGTTTGCCAATTTGCTCCTTCTGAATTCAATTCCGAGCAAGCTCTGCTATAGGGATCAGTAATTAGAGACAAGTCGATCTTACTGTGCATGTGGGAAGCTAAAGGTAAAGTCGTCCCAAAATGGAAGTTATTTTACAGCCAGGCTGTTAGACAAGTTGAGGTTACCTGAATGTGTTGATATTTTCTGCCGTGAATTCCGAATGCCAGTATAATCAGGAAACACTGGGGGGGGGGGGAATGCCTCCATTTATTCCTAGTCTTCAAGACCACGTTTAATCCCAAATCAATCCATTTTAAAATGTAAGATGACAAATTTCAAATCTTAACTTATTAATTATGTTTCATTTCCCAAGTGTGGGTGTTGTGGGAATTGATACTCCAAGGGACGGCATGCAAATGTTTGCCTGAACCCAGCTTAAGTTATATATAAAAATACTTCTATATAAAACAATAATGATTCCTCTCATTGATGCAAATTGCACACATTTATACAGCATGCCCAGGTTTAAGCAGTTAATCCTGAAGAAAATAAAAGTTTCAGTGAAAAATTTTCATCATTAAAAAGTGTTTGCCTTTTCTACACTTTGAAAAGTTTGTACTTTGGAGAAAAAAAATAGCATTTGTATGCTTTAAAAAAAATGTGATCATTTCTGACCACGTTCAGGCTGTTTCCCTGGGGGATTAACTATAGTTTCTACTAGTAATAAGAGTTTTAGAAGGTATTGAAATATTGCAAATCAAAGGCTTGAACTTAAATACCTTACATCCGGATCTTAAATATATGATTTGAAAGTTAGTCCCACTGAAATGAATGTTACTTTCAAAGTCACATGTTTAGGAGACAAATTTCAGGCTTGAGCTCTCTGAAAATGAGATTGTGGGTTCATGATACATGTAATTTGGAGAAGGTTTTTCTATTGTATTACGTGTGAAACCAAAAGGTAGCTATCTATCTGGGATGTTTTTAAAACAAATTCACATAATAAGGCTATTCACTGGGGCAGGAGGTGGCCTTAGGTAAGCCAGTGTTCTCGACCTCAGTCTGTCTGCAATAGGGGGTGATAGTATTATGGGACTGTTGCGAGGATTACTGAGATAATGGATATAAAGTTATCTGTACTCTTGAAATGCTTAGTTAATAATAATAATAATAATAATAATAATAATAATAATAATAATAATAATAATTTCTATTTTACAAACAACGCTCCTATAAAGTTTGAATAGGAATTTTAAAAAAGCTTACAGTGACTACAATTTAATTGCAAACTTGGGAAAAGTCATATCTATTATTAAGCACTGACAGTAGTGGACATTTAGGATTAATTAGTACTTGTATGAGTATTTATAAATAAAATACTGTACTGTATTCTCTCCTTTTAAAAAAAAAAAAGCATGAACAATCCCAACCAACGAAACCTCAAAAAAGTAGTTCCTTGTGTTTAAAAGATCACATACGGATATTTTAAAAGGAGAAAGTCATTGACTATTCGATATGTTGCTGGAATGCCATTCTTGTCACTTTCCCCTCTTCTCCTGTCTTATTTATTTATTCATTCTTATGTTGGGATTTTTCAACCTTTTTCTAAGCATTTTTTTTCAACTTCGTTAAGTCTGAAAAGAAAGCACTTGCTAAGATTTCTGATGAATCTTGTTTCTGAACAAACAACCAGGGGAGGGGGCACATTTCTCTCACTGATCTCAATCTTGCTATGAAGTTCAGTGGAAACATAATGTAGATCCTGCAAGAATCTCTAGATTTGTAATTCCTTCATATGGTTCAGGAAAACAAATCAATAGAGGGTTAAAACCTCCCTGTTGGAATGGGTGTGTGTGTGTGTGTGTGTGTGTGTTTGTGTGTGTGTGTGTGTGTGTGTGTGTATTGTTTTCGTCGCACAGTATCTTAGATTATACACAAACATTTCTTCAGTATTTTCTCCTCATAAATGTTTGATCAAGGGCATGAACCAAGCTTGTCACTGACTGTTGAATCCGTGTTAGTACGCTGTGATCATGTCATCATGACCAAGAATACAGAAAATACGTGAGTGTATAATGATGCGGTTCACATGTGCTACAATCAAATCAGCAAGAGTTACATCAGCAGTGAGCTTCAATGAGCTACAGATTGTACCTTCTGCATCCCCTATATGTGGGTGTTACTTTTTTTTTTTGTGTGTGTGTGTGTGTGTGTGTGTGTGTGTGTGCGCGCGCGCGTGTATCTGTAGTCAGTATCTCTACATTAGAACTCACCATAGTTGAGACACTTACATTTTTATTCATTTCAGTTACGGACCTTTCTCTTTGGGCTTCATGCTATTTATGGAAGTGAATATTTCTGCATTTTCATATGCACACAACATGGATTTTTTTTTTCTACAACACTTAAAAAAATCAAGAAGGGATTTAAAAAAAATAGGGCATACCTGTATGTTTGGTGTCTGTTTACATTTTCTGTAATGTAGTCATTAAGCACACAACGTAGACTTAAAGGATGTCAAAACTGACAACCACACTATGATTGATGATGCTGTGCTAGACTAATTCTTACCAGGTGTGGTGTGATGTGAATTCAAATGTAGCCCAGAGAGCTTATTTGTATTAGTGAAGTTACGCTTTGTCAAAGTTCTATGACTTCTTAACCTATCAAATCTATCTTTTAATCCAAAGAGTGCCGTCTCCTCTCCCTCGTGCTTCAGATCTGTGAACAATGCCCTCGGTACTCATGCCCCTCTGTGTGTGGTGATTTGTTCAAATATTCATTTCTTCAAGGCGGCAAAGTGGAAAATACTGAATCTAAGGGTTATGTTAACAATCCAAGTCTTAGGACTGGTTCACACATGGATTTTCTGCACTAAACTTTATCTGCATTATCATCCTTGGACTCACAATGGAGCAAAAACAAACAAACAAACAAACCATAGCAACCAATGGTACAGATGCATCTTTTTTAAAACAATATCTGTAATCACAGCAATTTTGGGGTGGGGTGGGGGATGTGCTGTTATGATCATAGAATCTGCTACAGAGTGTATGCATGCACACTCCCAGTTTGCATAGTGTATTGTCCACATTGTTGCATACATGCGGCCAAACTCCTGGAAAGAAAATCTGGCTGAAAATGATAATACGAACAGGCCCTTTGAATCTACTTTGAAACAGACACTGTTTTCCAGAACTCCACATGCACGTAGAGGGATACAAAGATCTCTTGAATGCACTGGCCAGCAATGTTCAATTTGAATAAAAGGTAAAGGTATCCCCTGACAATTAAGTCCAGTCGTGTCCGACTCTAGGGTGTGGTGCTCATCTCCATTTCAAAGCCGAAGAGCCAGCGTTGTCCAAAGACGCCTCCGTGGTCATGTGGCCGGCATGACTCTGCGGAGCGCTGTTTACCTTCCCGCAAGCGGTACCTATTTATCTACTCACATTGACATGCTTTGGGGGGAACCAAATTCATACAGAAATTCTTTTGCGCATGTATTCCAGATCTTTCCAAAGAAATGGATGGGAAACTTTTGCAGACAAGAAAGCTCTGTGACACTTTGACACTCTCATGCCCATAAATAATCTGGAGCAGGATGAAAATCTTCAAGATGAATTGCACCGAAGAGTTATATCGCTGTTAAGAGATATTTCACCAATTACATACAAGCAAGAACAAAATAGTGCTTAGAGGCTAACATACAAGCACATGACTTTGTTCCTAGGTAGCTCCTTTCTATGTCCACATGTACAGGCCACATGTCATCCTTCGACACATGGGGACACTAGATGGTTGGCTCAGTTAGGCAGAAACCACAACTAATCAAAGGTTTTTGTGAACATTTTCAGCAGGGTCAAAAATGCCCCTCTTTTCACAGATTTTTCAGTGGCCCTTTTGAGACTGTTTGCTTTTCCATTTATCTCTCAGTTAGAGAAGGGCTCAGTGCTTACTGGTAAAGCACATTCCTTATGTATATAGGCTCCCAACTTCAGTTTCAGTCCTCAGCATACCTAGTTTAAAGGATCTCAGGTAGGAGAGCTGCAAAAGACAGTGTATACAATACCAATAAACCAGTGATCTGAAAACAGTACAACACAGCTTCATATATGCTTGCCTTTGCTGACCCTCAGTGATGTCATCAAATACCCACATTTGATTAGTCAATTTCATAACGTCATACAGTTCTCTGAATGATCCTTGATTTGCTGAGACAACCATATACTAATGTAGGAAGCATAGTCTCCACTCTCAGTTGCCTTCATTTGCCTTCACTGATGTCACTGAGTAGGTAACACTGATTGGCTATGCAGAGTTGTGACATCATCCTATTCCTTCCCTATGTGACCAATGATTGGCTGGAATGACCCATGTTATTAATCTAGGAAGGAGAAGGAAGTTGCAATTGTGGGGGGATGGAGCTGAAGCAGTAACAACAAAGTGGGAAATAATGGTACTAACCATGATAACAAAAAGAAATAACTCAAGTTTACCAAAATAACTATTTTCAGCCAAACAATTTATCCTGATGCAGGCTAAATCAGAACAAGCCACTGTTTATTAATCACATTTGATGTTTAACATATCACTTTAATTCGTTCTGGGCACAGTCATGAGTTGTCTGACATCACAAAGGAACCAAAGGTATAGTGTGAGCTCAGTCAGGTGAGCCAGACCTGTCAGCTACCAAAAATCAGGACCACAGACAGCTCCAAAGGGGATCACTGACCAGACTGGGCCAGACACATTGTTCAAGAAAGGCTCAGAGGTTCTGGCAGAGGTTTTATGTAGCTGCTGAAGAGTTTAAGGCCGACCCACACAACACGATTTCTGGCGCATCCCAGACGCGTGCGGAGCTGTGCTGAGCTGTGTGGTCAGCATTCCAGAAGAAAGCAGCTGAACGCGGAGCAGCTGCACTCTCCCGAGTTCCGGCACGAGCAAAATTGTTTGTTGGCCATCTTTGAGGGGGCGGGTACGCAGAGCTACTGCAGCCACCAATCGGATAAGAGGGCGGGATGAAAGGGGTCGTCAATCAATCGGAACTCTCTTGAGTCTCCGATTTCTCTTGGATCCATTTCTCCTTCTCACAAAAGTTAGCAAGACGAATTCTATTCCCGGCACAAATTGTTTTGTTAGTTTTCTCTCTTTCCTGCCCCCCTCTCTCTCTTCTCTCGTGTAACGGACCGCACTTGTGCTTAGCGAATCACCGCTGCGCTTTCTAAGAAGGCGGGACAACAGGAGGGACTATTCACTGGGAGACACTCGTGGAGACGAGGCAGTGCGCGGAGGCGAGCGGCCAGGCACCTATGCTCGCTCACCTCCGCGCCAGAGCTCGTGCAGTGTAGGTCGGCTTTGAAGGTGGCTAGCCTCAACCTTTCTCCTGGGAAGACTATTGTGGCTAAAAGTGTCCCTGCCTGATTTCTGAAATGTTGACTTTTACGGAACAGGGGAAACAAGTGAATTTGAAGAGAGGGGCAGAGCTGGTCGTGGGGGGGGGGGAATATTGACTCCAATTTCTGTGCAGGGGGTCTGAAAAAGGTGAGTTCTGAGTATGTACCCCCAGGACTCCTGTTACTGCCTCCTCCTCCTTCCCTAAACTGAGGGAACTCTGCTCCTGGGGTCATGACACTGGAATATGGCAATATTTTGGCACCTGAACTGTAGGCTTCTGCTTTGATGGAATAAAGAGCCCCAAATACTAGCCATTTGTAAGGACTTTTTCTAACATTAAAACAATCTTGCCCATATCAGGAAGCCTTACAAAATCAGCTCCAGCAGCTCTTAAAGCAGGTTGTAAACTTCTAGTGTGTGTTTATCTCAAATCCATGGCAACAGCTGTACTTACATCATCCTACTTGCTTATTAAAAGTGGCATGTGTTTTCCTTGTGTTAGGAAGAGAAGGGGAAGTAGAAGAGGAAAGCATGAACTTTCCTTCAACTAATATTCTAAAATAAAAGAAAAAGATTGCAGGATCAAGAGGGTCAGAAGTTGAAACCAAAGCTGAGAGCTTATTTGTGAGGGGGCAGCAATAAGAAAAGTCATCAGATCAAAGTTTCGGGAAAAAAGGAATACTTCAAAATACTGTCTGTAAAGAAAAATAAGGAGCATCCATTATGTTCAATGGTGCTGTGATGTCTTGGATTAACAGAACAATACCTCAAATGAGGAACATCTGACAAGCCTAGGAGTAAGATACAACTATGTGTATGTATGCCTTAGTTCTGCATTTTAATACAATGTTCCAATGGTCTCTACCAGTCCTGATTTCGTGTACCTTTCCCTGGTCACTTAGTATTGCTATTTTTGCTCTTCCTGAATAATTTTAGGATACCTTCATTAGATGTGATTAGTCTGTGTTTCTAGAGTTGTCTTCTTCAGGTTTCAGCCTTCTCCCCTGGAAGTTAAATCTCGAAGTTAAATCTCTGAGTGAGAGGAGGGGCCAATCCACCTCGACTCTGTTGCTCATGCATATCGATATACAGCCTGCCATAGCCAATGATGCTGCACCTGGTGTGGTTTATTCTGAACTGCTGCTGACATATTACAGGACAATTAGTTCTTGTTTCTCCCCTGGCGTATCTTTAATCAACAGAACAAACACCCTCTGCGCGTTTAAATCAATTCAGGATACACCATTGCAGAGAAAATGAAGAACAGCCTCCTGCAAGCGAAGCAGAACCTTCAAGTGCAACATTTAAGTTGGGGGGGGACACATTCACACAGGAACCCCACAGGCAGGGCTGGCCCGTTCATTTGAGGGTCTGGCCCATGTCCATGTTGATTGTGAGGGGGCCGAGGATTTGGGATGCCCTTCACCCCAAGTCTACTGCCATGGGGATGCCCACCCCTCCAGCCTGCTGCCAATGCAAGCCATGGAAGCATCCTCAATGATCTGTTTGGCAGAAGAGTCTGGCATAGTGGGGAGAGCTGCTGCCTTCAAAGCCTGAAGACCGGTGAACTTGATAAGTTCGAGACCCGCCGCCGGCAAAAAGCTGTGAAAGCCTACAGGAGGAGAGATAAGAGCTTCCAGCTGCGTCGGTCGAGTGTGGGAGGTGCCAGCCAGCAGAATTGTCAGACTGTAAAAAGGATACCACCTGGAAAGTAGCCGTTCATGAAAGATTGGACATTTATATATATTGTAAACCCCCCCAAGGGGGGTTAGGACAGCCTGCCCATGTACACCGCCTTGGATTAAAGTCGGAGGAGAAATCCAATGACCAAGAAAGGCGGTATATAAATACTGTATATTATTATTATTATTATTATTATTATTATTATTATTATTATTATTACTATTTCCTACTTGCTCGAGCAAGAAGCAGATCATTCCTCTTCTTACCATGCTCCTCACCTGTTGTTGTCAAACCCAGAAGTGCAGGACTTCCAGTTTTATTTATAGGGACACTGGGAACGTTCACACTGTCCCTGTAAATAAAACCGGAAGTCTCACACTTCCAGGTTGGACGACAGCGTGCAAAAAGCATGGTAAGGGTTTGGGGGATTTTGTAGTGCAGAGGTGGCAGACCGAAGATGGCATCAAGCGGCACACCAGGTCATGCCTCCCCCGCCCACAGGGATGTGATAAGCACATACGCCCCTATCTTCATTGGTGACCTGAAGGAGAATATTGGGGCAGTTTATCACTAGCCAAGGAGTATAATTATTAGATCTTTGTGTGCCATTTCTATCGCAGAAAGAATACAAAGTCAGCACTGTGTTGCTTTGTTGCCTATCCACTAATCTGCAACATAATCCTATGCACGTTTCCTCAGAAGTCCCTCTATGTTCATTGGGCCTTATGTTCATTGAGCCTACTCCCAGGTAAGTGTGTATAAGATTGCAGCCTTATAGGGCAAGTCTATGAATGCCTATTCAGAAGTAACACACTGAATTCAATGGGACTTACCCAGGTACATGTGTATAGGATTGTAGCTTACCAGCCCACTCCTATGGGGTCCTTGCACTGCTGGAACTAGTGTTCCATCAACTGAAGGTCCTTTACATCTGTACCAAAAGGCGACATGCCATTTTGAGAAGCTGAGCCACTACTGCAAGTGCTGAGCAGCTACAGCCGTGCTCCAGAGGCCTCCAACAAGCCATGGATCCAGTAAGTCAGCATGGGGGGTGGGTGGGAGGGAGGAAGGCAGGGGGTGGACAGAATGGGGCAAAGCAAGGGTAAGAACAGGGCAGAGAATGGAGCATGGAGGATGGCAGATAGAGGCTGGGAAAGGGGTGGTATCGGCAGCAGTGGCACCGTCAATATCCTAGCTCCCTTCCGGGTCATGTTTCACCTTCCCAGAGCCACTCAGACGTCCGCCAGCTAAATTGCAGGTGCATGTCCAAGTAGACCCATTTGTGTGGTGGAGGATTACCCCCGGGCAAGGGAAAAAAAATGTTCCCTTACCCAGAGGAGACCTCCAGGACTGCCTCTCCCCCCCCCCTTGCAGGATGCAGTGTGTGCTCTGGTTGCGCAGCTGCATTGGCAGGGGTAGGGTTTCGTTAAATTGGGTGGCTAGTCTCACAGTTCTTATAAAGGGCTCACACCTCACTGATTTTAAGGAAGAGATGGGCCATCCGTTGAAGAATGAGGACCAAAGGTTGTATCAGCTGAGCTCTTTAGCCAGTAACGTTTATCAACTGTTCTTGCAGAAGCTCTTCAAATATTCTCTAATCCAACAGGGAAATATTTAGAATTGCTTGAGAGCAAGGAATTGCAACACACACACACACACACACACACACACACACACACACACGTTATTCCATTGCCATTTTTCTTAAACATTACAATAATTCTCAAAGTTATTAATGACATAATTCTAAGCATATTTTCTGAGAAATATGCCCTTTTAGGCTCAATGGGGGCTTGCTTATGAGGAAACATACTTAGGCCCCAATCTTATCCCCCCCCCATCCTACGCAATGCAGCCACACTGTCAGATCACACACTGCATCCAAAGGACGGGGGTGACCAGACAGCCTGGGATGAAAATGGGGAGAGGATCCTGGCATGCACTGCTGCCACCAAGATCTACCCCATTCTGCCTCTGAACTACCCCCTACTCAGCTCTCTCCCCACCCCAAATGGCCCACAAATCATCCCTGTTGCCACCTTACCTGCACTGCCATGGCATCTGGAAGGGAACTCTGGCCATTTGTGTGTTTACGACACTGTAAGAGGACTTATGGCAGTAGATTGGGAGATCCACTGCTATAAACCCTCAATACAATTGGGCTGTTAGTACCGCACTGCACAACCTGTAGTCTGTTCAGACAAGCATTTGATAGAGAAGATTCTCAACACCATATTTACATTCAGGTTATAGAGGGTTTGCATTAATGTCTGCAGGGCATCACCACCAACTTACCGCCATTTTTGTAATCGTTAAGTGACCAGATCACATGTTTCAATGCTATCTTTGGGGGTTTTGGTTTTAACTCTGAACATTGAAACGTAGCATATAATGGAAAAGCTAGTCTAGATCTTTGAAACTGACATGGGGGAACATTCAAATATGTCATCCCCATCTGCTTCCTGAAATACAAACCCATGCCAAGGTAGACCTGGCTGGCCCTAATATCACAGTCTTTGAAATAGCTGCCCACATAGTTAAAAAAAAAAAAAAAACCCACAAGTGATGTGAGTTCAGGCAGTGTTGTTTTCATGATAAGCAAGAGAATTTGTTCTGTTGATGTTGGCATAACTTTGGAAAACTTTTAATGCTTCAGGGATGCTGAAATCCCAGCAAGATACTTCTAGCGTTTGGGGGTCCATAAACAGAGGCAGCAAGGAATGAAGCTTGGAATACCAACAATGCTTAGTACTCAGAGGGCAGAAACCTTTGTATACTGTACATGTGGCAATGTAATTCTACATCCTCCAACCCTTCTTTCTGTGCATTCAGATGTCTACATCTCAGCAGTGAAGAAATCTACCAGCTGACCTGGGGTCACAACCTTACATATTTGTTGGGAGGGTAGTATAAACTTACTGTTTTCTTAGTGTGTTAAGTAATTGATCCCCAGCTGAATGAGGTTGTGTCCTGGGCCAGTCAGAAAACACATGTCCACCACAGTATCGCCTCCAGATAACCTGGACAGCAAAATAACAGCTCTGAGGAGTCAGCATGAAGGAGGTGTGCAATCAAGAGATGATTGTATATATGAGACAGTGAATGAAGTCGCTGAGGGCATGACCATGTGCAGTAAGACTGGATTTTCAGGAACATAAAATGCTCTGCCATGTCCTGGGAATGGAGAGGAAAAGAGTGCCACTAACTTCACAATCTGACACTTGGAATGGAAGATATCATAATACCAAGAAAGATATAATACAGCCCAATACCATTGTATGTTTAAATCCCACTGAGTTTGTTGGGTTTTACTTCCAAGTCCCAAATAAGTATGCACACAATGATTGGTGACTTCTGCTCATTTGAAACTACGTCTTCTGGAATTAAAGGCAAAGAATAAAACAAAACCCAGATCTGATATTTTAATCTTTTTTACAAATACAGACACCATTTCTAAAAAAAAGTACCAAAAGCAAAACTACTTAAGATGCTTCCTACTGCCATTTTCTACAGTTAAAAAATAGAATGACAGACAATGTACAGTATTCCAAAATCTGAAATTCTAATCAAGACATCCCCTGCTTTCTGCAGCTGGTAAAGAAGGAACTGAAGAGCCAATTAGGAATGAAGGTTGCAATCCTGTACTTTCTTACCTGAGAGTAAGTCCCATTTAAGTTAATGGGGCTTACTTCTGAGTAGACATGCATGACACTTTTTGGAAACCCTTAGAAAGCTCATTTCTAATGTCTGGCATCATCTGCTTGCAAGACCTCAGATCTGAACTACCTAGCAGTTCAGGTGTGGTAAGTTATCTTAATTAAAGTAGAGACTAACTGTCGGGTGTTTATATGAGGTTATAGCGGTACTGAGCTCCCCCCCCCCCATCAAACTCACAGCCCAATCCTAACCAACTTTCCAGCGCCAATGTAGCTGTGCCAATGAGGTCCATGATACATTGGGGGGGGGGGTAGGGCAGTTACAGAATCCTCCTCAAGGTAAGGGAACATTTGGCTGCATTGCAGTTGCAACAGTGCTGGAACGTTGGTTAGGATTGGGCTGTCAGTTAAGGTATTTGTGCTTTCAGCATACATACCTTCTATGTGGCCTATTTTTACATGCATAGTAGTTACTTGATGTATAGAGTAAGCTGGTCTCAGACAGACAGACAGACAGAGAGACAAGGATACAAGTACCTAGCAAGGGCAGACTGAGGCAGAGCCCCCTCCCCCTTTTAGGGAGTACAAAATGCAGCTCAGGAAAGTTAAGGTACTTTTTTTTTTAACATGTTGGGTCCTTTTTTTTTCACTTGTTGGGTCAGGAGAGGCTGTGCCTCCCCTGCCTGCATGTCCCTGACTGAGACTTGTGAGGGAACCATGCCAACTGCTTTAATTCTGTGTGGCAAAAGGCCAGGCCACGGTTGCTGAGTCATAAGAAAACAATGTGCTGCATATGCTCAGAAGCAGCACTGAAACAGGCAGCCCAATCCTATTGGGCTGCCCCACTGACTGAACTAATGTTCCGCCAGCGCTGGCTGCCATAAGGCAGTCGTAAAGTGCCATCTGGCAGCGTGTGCTGCCAGAGCACCAGCAGGATGGCCAGAGCCTTCCTGAACACATTGTCACCACGCTGGCTGCTGACGTAGCAGGTAAACTAGTGTGGGAGGCAGGAGGAGTGGGAGGAAGGTAGAATGGGGTGAGGAGGGGGGAAGAGGGAGTGGGGAGTCTGCGGGAGGGGGTGGATCTGGAGGCAATGGCACACACACACCAGATCCTATCCACTAATCTGCAGCCTCTCCGCACCCTTTCTCTCCTCAAACTTGCACCAACGAAATCGCTGGCACAGGTCTGAGGAGACCCATTGCAGGGCAGGAGGCTTAGATGGGGAAAGAGGATTTAAATTCCCTTTCCCCTCCAAAGCCTCCCTCTCTGTGTCCCCCCCCCACTGGATACAGTGCACACCTTTTCAATGCAGTCACATTGACGGGGGGGAGTATGGGATTGGGCCATTGCTTAATCCAATAATAGCATTTGTGGAACTCGGACGGACAAACTCCATTTGTGCATTGGAACCCCTATGCTCAAACCCTGAAACTCAATTTAGATGATAATCCCTTTTTTCTCTCTCTCTCTGAAATCATGTGGAATACATCTTTTCTTTTCTTTTTTCAACTTATACTTTTTGATTAAGCACATACCCTTTGCTCTTGTTTCAGCGTTCTTCACTCAGAAAGCCTTGCATGTGCCATTTCTTACAAGGCGATAAGGCTGCCTTTTTTTACAGGATGATTTTCCTGATTAAGAAGCCCTAGGAACCAAAAGGTGTCACGTGTACTTTGTACAACATTAGAAGCTGCCTTGATGATCCCATCATCATCTCTGGTTTTACAGTTTTCAATGCCTGCACACGCACGGACTCCCAACTCTTTAGAACTTTCTTTTCGCCACCTAGAATTGCAGCCTCTGAGGCAGCACTTAAGGTATTCCAAAATCTTGGAGTAATTTTGAACTTTGTTGATACTGCATGTGATGTGAGAAGGCCAACATTAGAGCCAATTTAAAAGCGATCCTGTGCTTTTATTTCAAACTACGACGCTTCTTTCAGATAGCATTTAACGTTGTATAAAAATACTTCACCCAAAGGTAGGCCAATTTTGTACTTTTTTTTATTCCTCTTGAGCAGACTGCATATCCTGATTGCCCATAACCACTCCAAAAGAAGTGTGGCCATCTCACTTTGCTTTGTAACAGCAAGTAGAATCGTGCAGGAAAAAGAGAAGGGAGCTAAGACAAGCACACAAGAGCTATGAGAAGAAGAAAATTACTTTTTGCTATTTCTGCTAATTTAGTGTGTCTTTGCCAAACCCCTCACACTGCTCAGAAATTAACAACCATAGTTCCGTTTTCAAAGCACCAATAACCGCGTAGCTCTGGTTGGGTGGGTGAGTTGATGTAGCCAATAGGTGAACACCGCACTGAGATCTGGTCTCATGATATCATACTGGCCCATTGTTTCAAAGGTCTTTGGTGATGTCCCTCTTTTCTTGTTGGGCCATCTAAAGGTGTCCTCAGGGTTTCCCGGCCTGGTTATGAGGGTGTGAGGGGTCAAGAGGTCATAATGGTGGCTGGATCAGGCACAACCAAGCCAGCGCAACTCCATTTTGGATGCAGACAGAGGTTTTAACTAAAGGGTGATGGATTCCCATTTACCACAGCTGGGAAAAAACACCTGTCCAAAACCCTGGAGAGCTGCTGGCAGTTGGGACAAAACTGAGCTAGATGGACTGATGGTCTGATTCAGCCTTTTATGTTCGTATAGTGTCAGCAATTGAGTGAGAGTGAGACCAATAGGAGATGTTAGGGAGGTGACAGAACACAGCAAGGGACAGTGGTTCGGGAGGAATCGACTCATTACTCCAGTCTGTTTGCTAAATGCCCATTCACATTTTCTTACCCAAAGCCACGTGCTAAGCATTTTTATTTGCCAACATATGAATAAGCGTATGGCACTCCTCTCTATATTCTGGGTGCAAGAGTGACGAGGGGCGGGGGAGAAAGAAGACACGCAGTTCAGATTTATTTTCAAAGCCTAAAATAAACCATCTCAACCAAAGGCGTGCATAAATAAGCTCTAAATAAGTAAGTCAACAGTTCATTGTATCTTATTGAACAACAAACAAATATTAAAACAGAAATTTCATGTAATGCCATTTGAATAAATAAATAGTGTTTTCTGTTTTAACTTAGCGCCTGTGATGATCTGATTGAAACATTAACATTCCAGCTGGTTTTGAATGTTGTCAGTGGCAGTTCTTGGAGCACTCTGTGCAGGTGGTGTAGCTACCCGGCTTGACATGATGTTTGCATGTGCTGTTTTAGCCCTTAGAAGGGACTGATCGTGTAAAATAGTGCTTCAGATTTGTTCTGGAACCAGGGGTAGATTTTGCCTCAAACTACATGTGATTAGCAATTCTATGATTCTTTTTTTCAGTGGTTCTCATAAAAAAAAAAAGAACCATGAAATTAAAAAGCAGCTGCAGGAAGTTGAAATTGGGATTGGAAGACTGGCAGGGAGAGTTCTCTTTCTTTCCTTAACACTTTCCTTCCTGCAATTTCTCCACTCAAAATTCACACCCCCATCTGCTTGTCACCCTGTAGGAGAAAAGATAAAGATGGGAAAGCAGCTGGGGTTAAGATGATTTTAGCATAGGCAAAAATAGCAGGAAGGGAAACACCGTAGTTAAAGAGACTCTTGCCCCCCTCCCCCCCAAGCTGGTGCTCCAATCATGATTTCAGGCCCTTGTGGCTACTTTCCCTTTGAAACAAAAATTGAGAAAAAGAATTGCAGAGCCCACCAACCAAATGTTGTTTGTCCCATCTAATGAGAGTGAATTAGGGTACAATCCAGTGTAACTTTAGGTCAATTGTGGGGATTGCCATGTTCAAGACCATGCACTGGCAGGACCAGTTAGTATGGAAAAGTCAGTGTGCAACCAAATCCCACCTACCAATGACCCCCCCCAAGAGAAATAAAGGGGTGTTTTTGACATTATCGTGCTTGAGGCCTGTAGTTTCAACAAATAACTAGGGGTATCTTCCCACCCCCCCAACACCGTGTGGGCACTGGTTGGGGTAAATGGCATTAGCCATTTTAACTCCACCGGCTTAACTGGCGTAAACACCCTGGCTCCAGGCCCCTTCGGTCACTGCCCAAGGGAGCCTATCACAGCCAACCCCTAAGGGTCGAGACAGCAGAGCAGTTCAGGTGTCCATACTAGCTACGCCATTGATGGACTTCCCTGCTCCAGCCAGGTGGCTTGCCAGCCAGCCTCACCGACCTGGTTAAGTGTTGTTATGAGCAGTCCTGGCTCACCTCCTGACCTTGTCGAGCTCAAGATGCACGCCAAGGCCCTAGCGTCCTACCCTGTGGCGTCGCTCTAGGTGGGGCGGAAAGCTAAGTTCTGCAGCGTTCCGCCCCACCGTTACCCTCCGGGACGAGGTGCTCCGCCCCCTCATCGTCGGAGCCTGTGGTGGATCGAAGGCAATGCGCAAGAGAGTCCCTGCGTGTTGCCTTCTCTCCACTGACGGGCTCCTACGACGAGGGGGCGGGGAACCTCGTGCTGGAGAGTAACGGTGGGGCGGAACGCTGCAGAACTTAGCTTTCCGCCACACCTAGAGTGACGCCACTGATCCTACCTGCCCATTCCCGCACGCTACCTGCCTGCCAGGTGACCCACTGGCTAAGCACAGTCTGAGGTAGGCGAAAAGACCACCAAAAACGTGTCAATCTATTGGTGGCCAAAAATTCCTACCTGACCCCCGAAGGGCGACCGGCTAATCCCAGACTATGCTCTGTTTGTCTTCTACAACAGAGAAAGCCTTTTTTTCTCATTGAAAGACGAGAAGAAGAAACGTTTTCATAGTTGGTGTCACGCATGTGTCTACATGAGGGGTGGAGTGCTGATCGTAGTATGACAGACAGATGCTTCTTTTGTGAGGCTGCATTTTAGCTTATGATGACTGCAGTTTAATACATCATCAGAACGTTTAGCTCCTTGCAACTGTAACGGCATTTTTATTGGCTCATGATAAATAGTGCCATTGTAGCATCGGCATAAGCCATCCAGAATCATGCTACATTTATTCATCTCTTCCCTACATAACATTTGAATGGCAGCGAAGCCACTGGAGCTATCTGTTTGCAGAAGGCAATGCACAACAAAATTATATTTTACAAGAGAGAGCTGATATTTGAGATGAGAAAATGCTCTATATTGCTGTGTATTCTGTGTGAAAATATCCCATTTTATCCTTAGCGCATTGTGAGAAGGAAACAACAAGATCCGATGAATTCTATTACAAATTCTGTTGTTTCAGTTTGAATGTTCTAATGGCACAAAACAACAGCTCCGCCAAACTACTACAAGGGCATTAAACCAGCCGTTCTACCAAATATATGTTGTTAAGAGAAAATTATTTGGGCTGAAAAAATACTGTATATAGGTATATATAGTAAAAGGAATGGGTCAGGATTTATGCCATCAAGTCCCCTTCTCAACTTACCTTCATAGTGAGAGCCATGCAGAGCAGTTACTCTCCCGGCCACTAATGCTTACATCATGAATGGTCCATTCATGATGTAAGCGTTAGCGGCCCAGAGAGTAGAATGACGGGCAGCTCCTTCCCGTAACAGCTTTGCCCCAGTTTGCACTTGCAGACAAAGAAATGTTGACATAGTGGAGGAGCTACAATGAATTCCTTCCACTTCCAGAAAATAACACGAGAAAGAGCCACCCACTGAGTGCTAACTTGGATGGAGTTCTGAAACCGGCTAAAACCCATGTTTGATCTGGCAGGCATTTGATCAGACTGGTATGTGAAATCTTGTATTTGTCTGGTTACCTTGCCATTTGTAATCTGCTGCTCTGGTTGCAAGTTTATTGTTTTTAAAGTTGAGTCATTTTTGAATCATGGCTGTTAGCCATTTTGGATGTTCTTACCACTCAATCCTATCCCCAACCATTGGCACTGATGCAGCCATGCTGGTGAAGCATACACTGCATCCAGTGTGGGGGGGGGCAATCTGTATAGGCCTCCCAATGGCCTATGGGTCTCCTCGGACCTATGCTAGTGGCATGTCTGATGAGAGAAAGGGGATGGAACGGGCCGAATAATGGGGGATAGGATCTGGCATGCACATTTGCTCTGAGATCCTCCCCTGCAGCCCACTCCCTGCCCCAGAATGCCCCTGAACCTGCCCCTCCTCTCCCCAGCTTCCAACTTAACAGTGTCCACAGAGCCTCCTTGGAGCCACTGCCACACACGTTGCACTTCTTGGGGCAGTGGCCCAGCAGTGCATGACAACAGCCTGGTTTTTGCACTGCTGTAAAGATCTTTTCCCTGATAGGATTGGGGCCTTAGTAATGTTGAAAGGCAGGGAGAGAGGGAGAGAGAGAGAGAGAAACCAATCCGAACCAACTTTCCAGCGCCGATGTAGCTATGCCAATGGGACATGTGTGGCAGTCACAGAGAAAGTGGAGGGGCGGTCACTGGCGTCACTGCAGGGGGGCGGAGCTCTAAGTTCTGCCGCGGCTCCAACCCTCCATTACACCGGAGCACGAAGCGGTCCCGTCCCCTCGCCTTCAGAACCATTCAAGAACGTTTCCGAAGGCGAGGGAGCGGGGACACTTCGCGCTCCGGTGTAACAGAGGGTCGGACCCGTGGCAGAACTTAGAGCTCCGCCCCTCCTGCAGTAATGCCAGTGGGGGCAGTCATAGAGCCCTCCTCAAGGTAAGGGAACTTTTCTTCCCTTACCTTGGGACTTCATTGCAGTTGCATCTGCTCTGGAATTTGGTTAGGATTGGGCTGTAAATAAGTAAATAAATCTGGAGGACTTCCATATCTTCAGTTTTGTTTTGTTTTTAATTATAAGGTCAACCTCTGGTGGAAAAATGCTACATTTCAAGTTTTACTGAAATGAATAGACGGTTGTACCTTTGCTAACTGGGCAAAGAGGCACCTTTTAAAGTGGTAGCTCTCTTGTATTTAGCAGGGGAGGGCAGCTGTCCCTATTTCCCCTCCTCTCACTGGCATATAGCATTTTTCTAGTGGCTGTGCTTGTGCTCTTGTGACAGCTTTTGGACAGGGAACCATCTTCTTATTCCTGTGCTATGTAAACCACTTCCTTTAAGAGCTTTTTTTTCTTGCTGAAAAGTGGCATGGAAAGATTCGTCATAATAAAATAAAGGAAACTGTGCTCTTGTGAACTTTCAGATGAGCACGACTTCCATGCATTTCAATAAGACTTGAGCTAAAAGACTTCCCAGTAGATCATGCCCTATGTGGATATGACAGTCTTGATCAGGTGTCTAGTGTCAGTAATGGGGTGGGTGGGTGGGTTGATGAATACCAAACCGAAACTCAATCCCAATAAAATGGAGTTGTGAAGGTGATTGGATAAGTTGATCTCAATCGACAGCCTGTCCTGGAGGAAGTCCTAGTCCCTTAGAAGAAGCAGGATCATATCAGACTGGGATGGAACATATGTATCTAACTGTTGATTACAGCTGTAGCCAGAAGTAAAAAGGTAAAGGTATCCCCTGACAATTAAATCCAGTCGTGTCCGACTCTAGGGAGCGGTGCTCATCTCCGTTTCAAAGCCGAAGAGTCAGCGCTGTGTGTGTGTGGCCGGCATGACTCAACACTGAGGCGCATGGAACACTGTTACCGTCCCGCTGACGCGGTACCTATTAATCTACTTGCAATTTCTTGCTTTTGAACTGCTAGGTTGGCAGGGGCCATCGCACGGATTCGAACTGCCGACCTTTCGATCGACAGCTCATGGTTCAGTGGTTTAACCCACTGCGTCACCCACTGGCTCATAGCCAGAAGTACTATTTTCTAAATATTAGCATATGAACCAGTTGCAGCTTTTCCTGGAGGACAAAGATCTGGTTACTGTGAAACATGCTGTGTTGAACTCAAGACTTGGCTATCATCTGGGCCATGGTATCTGAACAAGTGCCTCCTTTCATGTGCTCTGAAGTCACCTGATTCATTTGCCCTCATTCACCAAAGTACAGACAAGGAAAGACATATCTCAGGCCTTTTCTGTGTGGCAACCTCTGGTTAGAATGCCCTCCCCAGGAACTGCATCTAGCCGTTCTGTTGTAAGCGCCAAAATGTGGGTTAAAACCTTCCTCTTTTGTTTGGATTTTGGACTATTACACTGGTTGGAATTGTGTTCTAGTGTTTTATCTGTGAATTTTGTCAGTACTTTATTGTTTTGACTGTGCTTTAAATGCTTTTTAAAGTCTATGGGCTGCCACAAGTGATTATGCGTTGAGCATGCTGGGTTTTTTTTTTTTAATCTAAATAAATAAATAAATGCCCATGGCTATTTAAAAACCTGTGAAGTTCCATTTTTACCATTGACGGGTTTTAAAATAGCAAATTATTTTTTCTTGCTTCGAACCACTGTCAGAACAACATTCTCATTCTCCCACTTTTTCCACTATTTGCCAATTCGTAATTACAGTATGTAAATACACAGCAGAATGGGTCTTTGGTTAATCAAATTGATTTAATTG
Source organism: Plestiodon gilberti rubricaudatus (assembly GCA_026170595.1). Taxonomy (NCBI): domain Eukaryota; kingdom Metazoa; phylum Chordata; class Lepidosauria; order Squamata; family Scincidae; genus Plestiodon; species Plestiodon gilberti. The sequence continues at coordinate 144,203,933 of JANXHW010000003.1, forward strand.
CTGAATCCCCACAGATGAATCTGAATGGAGTCTTCTCTTTTCTCATTTTTTGTTGGCAAAACATAGCCACACGCTTGACAAAAAAGTTTGTACCAAACATAGAGATAGGATTTGAATAAATCTTGCAGGAATGTTGGTGAGAGACACACCTGTACCTGTAAATTCAAATGAATTTAACCAATATATTAGTTCCCCGTAGTCTTATCCATTGCAGCACTGAAGAGTTGTACCTCACATAATCATAATTAATTAAGTGCAATGGCTATTGTATTTATATTTTAAATAGAAAAGTAGTCTAATTCTGATTTTTCTGTAATTCCCATTTCCCAAGCTGCACAGGTAAGAAAATACTGGGAGAATGAAGAGGGCATGCAGATGAATCAAAAGAGAGAATAAGAACAAGAAGGAACTAAAGAATGTAGGCAATGAAAGGCCAGTGGGAGAAGTTTAAACTGGACATCTTGAAAAAAGAGAAACTACAGGAAGGAATATAGAAACATGGGAAGACTAAATGGGCTGTAATTACTTTTCTTACAGCCAAATCCTGTGTAAGGATCTGGCGGCGGATCCTTACACAGGATTTCACCCTCCGGACTGCCATGCGGCAGGCCGGAGGTCTATTTGGGGAAGGGGATGTTCGTCTCCTTCCCCAAGTGTAAACTGGGGCCGGCCCTATCGGCCTCCTCAGATTTCCTCCAGCTAATTAGCTGGCAGAAGTTGGAGAAGACCATGTAACAGCCGAGCCGCTCCAGTGGGGACAGGGATATGGCCGACGCCATCCCTGCCCCCTCCTGGGCCGGCTTGCCCAATGGGCCCCATCCCTTGCTGTCTGGACTGCCCATGCGGCCTCCCTTACTCCAGAGGAGGCGCAAATGTGCCTTACAGCACGTTTGCCATGCCTTCTGGCGTCGGAGCGCTCACTCTGGCACTGGAAGGTCATGGTAGATTTCACCGTTAGGGTTGTCCACCTTAACTGTTGTAACACCATACTTTCTGGTCTCTCTCTCTCTCTCTCTCGCTTTCCCGTCTTGCTCCTCATTCTTCTGCTCTTAACTCCCAAGCCTGTCTGGCCTTCTTCTGAGTAACAATAGAGTGTGCTTATCCTTCTCCACTAGCTGAGCACCTAATGTATGGGGTCACAGGGCCTTCATAATGATTTCTGAGAACCCCAAGCATTCTCTACGACCGAAAGTCACTCAACATTAATCTAAAATGAGGCAAGAATCCAAAGGGATCTGGTTGTACTTATTTGATCGATGTAACTCACACTTTCAGTAATGTTTCTTATCTGGACTGGTCACTATGGGGAGATGGAAGGGAGTAATGCACGCACTAGCAATTGTTTCAAAGGGCCAGTTCAGACAGTACTTACTGAACCAGCCCCTCTTCACATGTTCACATTGTGTGCGCTCTGTGAACATGCATGCTTCTCCCACTTCTTCCTGCTGGGGCTCTTTTCCTTTTTGGGATGATGGGGGGGGGGGAGCAGCTCATCCAAGCCACCCCTCCCCCATGCAATTCAGGTAATGAACAGCATTTTGGGACACTTTGGCCAGTCAGAGGAGCATGCATGCTTGCATAGCATACGCACTCAGGAAGAGGGATGGCTTGGTCAATATCGTCTGGACCAGCCCAGGCAGAAAGGCATGTCCAAAATCCCTCCAAGAGGTGTGATACAGACAAATCAGGAGCAGCGATATATCATGGACAGATTCTAGACCAGAGGGTCTCCTCTGGTTACATAGGGACAGCAGGCTGCGTGTATGCATCTGGACGAACCAGACCTGCTGGTCCCAATCATGCAATCTAATCAATTGGTACACTTGGCAGGGCTTGAATGCAATAAATCATCTTAAAGCCGGCAGCAGGATCACTTAGAAGAATTGTAGGTTATATGAAGGATGTGCTGGTGAAGTAACTTGATTTCCTAAGTACAGTAGTTGGATAACCCAAGCGTGAGGGTGTCCTTACAAGTAGAATCGGAGGCAGGAAAACTTTAAAAATGGGTTAATGTTTTAAAGCAGACATCATGGGGAACAAGAGGCAATTGAAACATGTGCTAGAAGTTGATGCCCACTTGGTGTCTGGGCACAAGGACAGTTCTCAAGACCTGAAGTATCAAATGTATAGAGAAGGGAATGGAAATGAAATCCTTATTCGTTTAATTCAGCATTATTAGCAAGGCTGTTTTATTTTTAACTGTTTAAAAAGTCACCCCTCTGCATAATCCCTGGTGGATATTTTTTTCTGCTGAGGGAGGCTTTAAAAATTGCAACTTCCAAGTGTGGAAAGTAAGATATTGCATTAAAAATATTTGTGAGCTCTTAACGATCTGACTTAAAGATCTGAAAAGTCACTTTCTAATGCTTAAACCTGGAATAATAATTGGGAGCTACCTTCTTCCCTCCTGCAACCACCCTGTCAGTTCTTCCTTCACATATTCATATCTATGCCCGGTGCACAGAGCTGCGTGCACATGCGCGTGCGCGCATGCGCGCACGCACACACACACACACACACACACACCTGTGCTCAAGCAACAGACTGGATTATCCCTCAGTAGCGTAGACAGGTCAGGGCTGGGGGGGGGGTTGCTGTGCTCGGGTGACAGCTGCGGTCTCCTCGCAAGGAGGAGCCATGGCGGCAGCTTTTTACACCCCGCAGCTGCTTTTTTGCAGCTAAAGTGACTGCATTTGCAGCCTCAGAGAGTTTTGCGCGCTGTTTTTGCCACTTTTGATGGGCCCTCCTACCCACCACACATCCTGGAAGGCTTCAAATGAAGCCTTCAAAAGTGCAGGGGGCAGGGCGATGATGCAAAATGCGTCATCGCCCCGCCCCCACCCCCGGGACATGCTAGCAATGCCATTGTTATCCTTTTTTCTTTTCTTTTTTTAGAACTTCAGACTATAAGAGCAACTTATTCTTTATTTATTTATTTATTTGTTTGTTTGTTTGTTTGTTTGTTTATTATTTACAATATTTTTATCCTGCCTTTCTCCCCAAAGGGACCCAAGGCGGCTTACAACAAAAAAGAAAATACAAAAAATACATATAGATAATTACTTTTCAAAACAGTAAAAAAACAGTGAACAAAACTAATCTGAAAATTGATTAAAAAGATTACATTTAAAACAAGATCATAAAAACAGCAGCACCCCACCCGTACTAGCAAGATGTTAAACAAGGCAAAGGCTCAGAAGGTTTTTAGGCCTCGCCGGAAAGTGTCCAAGGAGGGAGCAGTTCGTAAGTCAAAGGGGAGGGAATTCCATAAGGTTGGTGCCACTACTAAGAAGGCCCTATATCTGGCCGCCGCCCCTCGCACCTCCCTGGGCGATGGTACCCGCAAAAGGGCCTTCTCTGATGATCTAAGGAGACGAGCCGGACTATATAGAAGTAGGTGGTCTCTCAAATATCCTGGCCCCAAGCCGTATAGGGCTTTAAAGGTCAAAACCAGCATTTTGAATTGGGCCCGGAAACGAATCAGCAGCCAGTGCAGCTGTCGGAGGAGCAGCCCAACAGAGTCGAACCGCCTACCTCCAGTGACCACACGGGCCGCCGCATTCTGTACTAATTGCAGTTTCCGACCCGTCTTCAAGGGCAGCCCCATGTAGAGCGCGTTACAATAATCTAGTCGCAATGTCACCGTGGCATGGATCACCGTGGTCAGGTCTGCACGGTCCAAGTACGGTCGCAGCTGGCACACCAGCCGAAGCTGGGCAAAGGCCCCCCTGGCCACAGCCGCCACCTGGGAATCCAGGAGCAAGTGCGGATCCAGGCGGACCCCCAAGCTGCGGACCTGCTCCTTCAGAGGGAGTGCAACCCCATTCAGAGCAGGACGATACTCTAGTAACTGCATCGTGGATTCATAGGAGGAATTCATAGGAGGAATTCTATTGGCAGTTCTGTTTTTCTGGACTCAAGCAATGGATCTCTGCAGATATTCTCCTGGCCATATTTAAATTCTTCCAATACCATGTATACTTCAAGAGGCCATTGCCCTGCTAACTGGGCAAGAGGCACTTTTTCAAGTGGTGCTCCTCTTATATTTAGCAGGGGAAGAGTAACTGCCCCCTTTCACCCCAGCACAATCAGTGTCTTTTTCTGGTGGCTGTTTGCTGGTGTTCTTCTGCATCTTTAGATTGTGAGCCCTTTCGGGACAGGGAGCCATTTAATCATTTCATTTTGTCTGTAAACCGCTTTGTGAACTTTTTGTTGAAAAGCGATATATAAATACTGTTAATCATAATAATAATTACTTTCTCAATTGTTCAGTACAATCTTAGCCCCAGATATTATTGTGCATGTATTTTTATTTGTGGGTACATTACATAATGGATTTCAGCATTATAGCTGCAGATATCTCAGTGGTAAAGGGTTTAAAGTACAAGAATGCAGCTATTGCAAGGATACATAATATTTGTTAACACTACAAGTGACTACAATGAGAACTTCCTTGCCTGGAGCAAATTTGCAGTTGATTCATCAAAAGATGTCCAATTTTATTACATAATTTTTAGAGCAGGAATTAAGTTTATCAGTATTGCAATATTAAATTAAATTCGGCTTTAAACCATTTTTGGCAGAAGAATGACCCAGAATAACTCTTCAGCAACTGAAAATTAACAATTTGCTAATTAAAACTTAAACTAATTGGGGAAACTATGAGTCTTCAAGTCTAACTTCCAAGTTTTTATAGATTCTATAAAACTACAATTCATATTCATAGTTTTAGCCATAGATTGTACACAAATAGTATTTAATTTTTTCATAAACAAACATGCACAAACCTATATAATATTAAGAGTAATAGCTCCTATAACTCTGTTTTCTATAACACTGTTTCATTATAGTACTCTTTGTCCGGGTGTAATTTTTACAGTACTATAAAAAAGAACAAAGTTAAAATCTATAGAACTGTACAAAGGTTTGCTGTGGGAAAATATAGGTGACTGCACTGCACTTTCAATCAACAGTAGCTGCATATTCTGGCTAGCACTGCCCCAGTGAATGCTGTATATTCTGGCTAGAAGAGGGCCAATCAACTTGCTACCAGGAAGTGCTTTGGGAGAGGAAACAGCAGGCAAGGCAACTTACCCTAGATGCCTCCTTCAACAAGAAGCCTGTAGTCCCCCCAAGGATGAGTCGCAACTTGGCTCATCCTCCTGGGAATAGCTCTTCCCGTCATCTTGCACCACTGTAATGTAGGAAGAGTGATGGCAGCGGTGGACAGTTATGCAGCAGGCTCTGGCCTAACGCACTGGTGAGTACAGCTCTGGGAAATGTACTCTCTAATGGCATCCACATTAACAGCCCAATCCTGTGTAACTCTTGCACCAGTGAAACAGTAGATCCACCGGTGCAAGTGCACTTATGCCGCAGGACGGACACTAGCGTAACCCCCCTTGGACACCGCACATGTGCAGTTCGGACACAGGATGGATGCCAACGCAACTCCGCCAGTGCAGAGAGCATTCCAGGGGCATCCAAACGCAGTGGCGGAGTTGCAGTGGCGTCTGTCCCATGTCCGAACTGTGGATGTGCAGCATCTGAGGGGGGGTTACACCGGTGTCCGTCCTGCGTCTGTTGGCATACAGTTACACTGGCATAAGTGCACTACTTACACCAGTGGATCTACTGTTACACCGGTGCAAGAGTTACACAGGATTGGGCTGTAAAAGAGTGGTATAATTACTCCCTATAGCTCTGTTTCACAGGAACATATCCACAGCATTATAGGAAGTATTACTGTATTTGAATATCTGAGGCCCAAAACAACAGCAAACCAAATCAGAGTTATAAAAATTGTAATAGTATTATTTATGTACCTTCCAGAGAAGGATGGCCCAACCGGATCTGCCACCTGATGCTGCCCCCCCCAAAAAAAAACCCTGAAAGAAAAAAAAAGCAGTCACCTCCCTCCTTCCTGTGTGACCTTTTTGTCAAAACAGGAAGTGTGGGTCATGCTGGGAAGTCCCAGCATGCCCTGCACCTTCTGTTTTATTTACAAGGAACTTTAAGGAAGGAGTGAGGAAGTGACTGCTTCCTACCCCCTCACCTCACTTCTTCCTGTGTGGTTCCTAAACTGAAAGGAACCAAGCAAGGTGAGAGGGGAGGGAAGTAGATTGCTACTGTCCACGTTGTTTTTTCAGGTGTGGGCAGCAACAATCCATTTTACTACCCACTCACCTCTCTCCTCCCTCACATGTTTCCTTTAAGTTCATAGGAAGTGTATGAGCAAGGGGCGAGGTGAGTGGATAGGGAAGTAGATTGATGCAGTTCTGTCCACAGTGGGTTGGAGGGAGGCGGCAGCAGGCTTGGGGTGCCCCTTCACCTCAAGTCTACCATTCTCCCCCATTAATCGCCCCCCCATCAATTGCTGCTTAACCTGAGCCACATCATGGGTGGACAGGGCCAGTCTTGCTTCCATATAACCATAGATACATGTCATTCCAAATGTTACTCATTTGAAGAATCCTCAACCAAAAACTAGATTATACACTTGGGTAAAAAGATTAGTGAGTAGCGATTCCCTTTTCTCTAAGGAGAAATCAGAATCATCTATTAGTTCTTCTAACTCTTAGCTTAGACAGGAACCATCTTCCCATGGTGTTATATACACTGCATTGTTCTGTTACCATTGACAAGAGTGTGTAGGGGCTGTCCAGCCCACAACCTGAGAGAATCAGCCAGAAACTGATTCTGACATTACAAACTTTCTTCTGTGTTTCTCCAGTGGCTAAAATTGTTTACTTTTGATTGAAGGACTGGGAATGACTGGTGCGGACGGATAAAGTCCCAGTGGAAAAAGTCTCAGTGTGTTCTGATCATTTCAGTGTCCTTGAAGATGATGCACCAGATTCTTTTGTGCATACTTTATTAACGTTTCAAATAACTTTAATAGTTTCCTGTATGCTGCCTTATAATGGTGTGTGTTTGGGTATACAGTCGGACCTTTTTATCCACGATTTTTTTTATCCACGGATTTGACTCAACACCGATGGCAAAACTGTGGAAGAGGAAGTCCAACTGCACTACATTACCTCTTTTTTTTATTACCCATCTCCTGCGTGCATCCAAACTGTTGAAAAATGCAGCCGGGAGTCTCTAGCCATTTACAGGTTGCTTCTGGTAGTGGCTTTTGTTTTTTCAGTCAGTTTAAACAAACTCAGGAGGAGGGAAGCGATGAAGATGCTGGAAAAAAGGTAATGTAGCACCACTCCCAACCCCCCAACCCCCAGATTTCATATAACACTGATTTTCTTATTCACTGTGGTTCCAGGAACAGAACCCCAGCGGATAAAAGGTCTGACTGTACTTGATTCCAGAGGAACAAATGGTGCTCCATTGTGTGTTTAATTACAAGTAGTTAAAATCAGCCCTGCAAAAGTGACCCACAGTTTAGGGGTAAGGGGAAAAAATCAGTAGCCAGCATAAAATGCCATCAGTGTCTACAAGTCCGCTAGCTGCTTTGTCGAGTAGTAACTGTAGCTTAGAAAAGCTGAGCCACGCAAGAGCAGCACGCACAAAGGTTCTTGAAATTAATCCTTCCTGATTTAAAGTAGAAGACAGTAGATTTTTGTTTATTGAATCTCACTCCTGCTCTCAAATTATAATGTGCTCTACTAGATTGCAGGTCACCCAGACCAATCTGGAGGACATTTCTGCCCCCCCCCCATTCTTTTCATTCAGACAGCAGTATTGATGAAGACCTCAGGAAAAAAAATATATACCAGAGCCCAAGACACTTTGATGGCCTTTCCACTGTGTAATTATACGTACTCTTGATAACACTAAAGACATGCCTTATTGGTACTGGCATAGGCTGCCTTCCTTTTCAGTGCGAGATGGATTGTTTCTGCAGGCCGTGATGGCCTTCAAATTATCTGAGCACAGAAAAGAGAGCAGAGTGAATTTTATTTTAACTCATTTTATTTCTAAATTTATTTCCCAGTAGCTAGAAGGTGATGACTGCCCCAGCAGTCAAGTCAATTGTTATCTGTGGGACTTGATTATGTTTAGACCCAGTCTCTCATTTTGAGCAAGACACAGTTAATGAGGAGAGAAATGAAAAGTGCATTGAGTCACAGTGTGTTTGTGGTAATTTGTGACACATTCACTCTACTCAGTTCTTTGTTTATTCCTCTCCCCCCTCCCCATCTTCCCCCCATTCAGGTCCTGTAGAAAAAGGGAGCAGATAAGTGAATTCAGTGGTAGACAGTTAAGGATGTTGAAAGTAATGAATCTATATCTCTTTATCTCTTTCTCCATTGTTGGCAGTAATTGGAGCAGTGTTCATCTATACAGTAAAATGCCAGTGAAGCCCATCTTAACGAAACATCTTTTTCCTCCCATTATTTTGCAACACATTTTTCATTGGCACTGTTAGTTTTTATTTTCACTAGCCGTCTCTGTGTGTTTGTGCGCGCACGGGTATGTGCATGCGCTCGAGCTCTTTCCCACTTTTCTAAATAATAGTCCATTAAACAGTTCACAGTGTGTGTTCGGTAAAAATGTAAAAAAGTGATTGGATGATACTAATTAAGGAGAGATTTTGTTTCCACTTACTGCAGATCAATGGTGGGTTACATTTAAGTTGGTGTTTTGTGATGAGTTTGAACACAAAAGAACAGCTGTGCTAAATACATATTTCAAGGCATACAGGTAGGTCAAATACAACTCCTTTTTTTCTTTGCAGGAACAATGGTTAAACAGAAATTGTCAGCTGACTAAAGAAAATAATTGTGGAATAAAAAAGCCAGCAAGTATGCCTCATCGGAAATTATTTTACAAGTGGCAGCAGAGTCTGTTCAGGATAAAATAGCAGTTTTAGTGTCTTTGGATCTTGTTTGCATACTATAACATATTTTGTGTCCTTCCCTACTTTGCTGTTATTGTGACAATCCACAGACCCACTGCACTGCACTATCGTGAACTCTCTCCCATACCAGTGCAGACAGCCAAACTACAGAAAACTCCAGGCACACCTGGGAGGTGGACATCACATAGCCCAGCAGGTATGGACAGCCACTAAGGCTGCTGTAACTGATGAGCATGGACTACTTCACTCTCATTTCAACCTGGGCTGTTATTCCAATGGCTTCATTGACAAGAACTATTGGCTGTGCTTGGAGGTAGAGGTCACCTGGGAGCAATCGCACCTACTGTCTGGGTTCCACAAATCAATCAAGGCATTGACAAGACCACGAGTCATGGCAACAGGAGACTCCCTCAAAGTAGTCATTTCAGACTCCATCATTCCCCAGGAGCATCAACTTTCCCTTATGTGAGGTTTGAAGTTGTGAAAGACTTAAACCCCACCAGGTGAAATCAGGTTCATGTAAAAGGAGTTAATTTGACCTCCCCCACCTACAGAGCACCTGGATAGAAATCCTCATCAGACACAAAGTCACATTTGCCCTGCTGCATGTTTAGGTCCAATTATCCTTTGAGATAGGCCTGTGGTTGACATGAAGGCCGGACAAAAGGGGTTGGCTGCTGCATCCTGCGCAGTTCCTGGGCCATGCTGGCATGGCCCGGGATCACCTCGGGGGAAGGGGATGTTTGTCCCCTTCCCCTGGTCTAAGTATGGCAGGGCCCAATGGGCATCCTCGGATGCACACCAGCTCTGAAGCTGGCATGCGTACGAAGAGGCTATGTAACGCCGGCCCAGGCTTCGATGGGGCTTGGGATATCGGTGTCGAAATCCCCAACACCCCCCCAGCCTGGGTCAGCCAATGGCCCCCCTCCCTCACCACCCCTGCCTGCCCTCTCCCCATCCCTGTGCCAACAGGCACTAGACATACCTGCGGTGGCCAGCATCGGGTCAGTTCCACAGCCTAGTAAGCTGTGCTGGCCTCCACACCAGCACCGCTTACTCTAAAGGAGCCACAAACGTGCTTTACAGCATGTTTGTGACTCCTTAGCCCGGTGGAGCCGGCCTAACTTGTGCAGGATTGTACCATAAACCTTGGGGCTTGATCTGTGATCTGCATAATCTGTAACCCCATTGTTAAATGCATTCCAAACAGGAATTAAACCACAAAACGAAACACATTTCTGAAAGAAAAAGCCTTTACGTCACCACTGCAAATTCATTAGGAGTTTGCAAATAGACACATATGGACCAGACTCGGTCCATAAATCCAGAAGGACAATTAAATAGCCTTTCAACCAGAGAGCACCATCAAAACGGTAACATTCACTACAGCCTTGTGCAACCTGTAGTCTCTATTTCTGTACTTTCTCCAACCTTGCATGAATGCTGCGCCTGACTAGTGAATGTATTTCCGGAGGAACTGGCTTTCTTGCTTGATTTGTAGTTTGGTAATCATGAATGAAGCAGCTGATGAAGGAAATGCCGACATTAGCGACAATGCTTTCTAGAAATGCAAATAAACTGGGGTTTAGAACGTACATAATTGGTCTTTGTAACTGATTGCTGTTACTTAGCCGTCCCACACATTCAGCTCCTGGAAATCTCTGCATTACCCTATTGGTTATTACCACTATTCTCCCTCTAATTTCCATCCGGAAACTTTTTTTTAATGGCATAATCCATTAAAAATTAATCAACCCATTTCTGTGCAAATCTCTGTGACATGCGTCCTTTGATGCAACGAGTGTTGAAATGGTCTTTCTTCTTTCTCATGAAATGACACCAGTGGAACTTTCTAATTGGCTGTCAGCGATGTCTATAATACCCCATAAAGGCTTCCGTCCTCCCCAATTTTTTTAGCATTCTCCATTTATTATGGAGGCTGTATTGTGGAAAGTTGGTTAGGATTGGGCTGTGAGTCACATTTTTGTATGATTTTTATTTATTTATTTATTTACAATATTTTTGCCCCACCTTTCTCCCCGAAGGGACCCCAGGCGGCTTACAACAGAAAATACAAATACAAGAAACATAATCACTTTTTAAAAACAATAAAAACAGTTAATTAAAACTAATAAAAACAACATCTAAAAAATGATAAAAGAGACCACATTTACAATTCAAAGCAAGAACATAAGAGCAGCAGCACCCCACTTGTACCAGCAAAGTCTGGTAAACAAAAAGCACTTGTAAACAAAAAAAGTCTTCAGGCCTCACCAGAAGGTCTCCAAGGAGGGAGCAGTTCGTAAATCAAAAGGGAGGGAGTTCCATTAGGTTGGTGCCACTACTGAGAAGGCCCTATTTCTAGTCGTCGTCCCTCGCACTTCCCTAGGCGACGGCACCCGCAAGAGGGCTTCTCTAATTAGAACATAGGCTTCAGTACCGTGGTCCCTTATGGTCGCCTTGTGGTATCATGCCACTGCAACTGAGAAACACCAGTGCAGAAATACCCAGAGAGAGAAATACCCTGAGAAATACCCAGTGCAGCAAGTTCTTCTTGGCTTATGGAGTTTAGATTTGATTTGAGCTTTGTTGCATATGGACCCCTCACTGATTGATTTTACACTGCTTCTGTGATTTTATCTATTGTTTTTAGTGATTTTTTAACTTATTGCAAATCATCTTGAGTGCGTCCCTCTGAAACAGGATAGGCAGAGTAAAAATGTTTTAACAGCCCAATCCTATGTAACTTTCTGTGCAGTGATGCAGCGAGGCCAGTGTAGGCAATGTTGCATCCTATGCAGAACGTGGGAGCCTGGAGGTATCTTTGTGGTAAGAGAATATATGTCCCCTTACCCCGGGTAAAGCCACAGCTCCCCCCCCCCCCGTATCAGGTCTCCTCAGATCCATGCCAGCTATTTTGTTGGCGCAAGTCCAGGAAGCCCGTGTAAGAAAAAATGGCCCGGGAAGGAGGGTAGGATCCGGCGTGCCTGGCTGCCAATGATCCCACCCCCTCCTGGGTCCAATCCACCCACCACCACCACTCTCCCCCACTTGGCACGGAACATACTATGTCTAACATGCACTGGGTCTTCTGCCAGCACATCAAGGATAGTGCAGGCCTCCATGCCATCCTCGATATCTCCTAGGCCATCACGAAATGCTTTATGGCACTTCTGTGACAACTTGCACCAGCACAGCACATGCTGTACCAGTGCATCTCTTCAACAGGATTGCACAGCAATAAAATAATAAATACTTCAAATACACTGTGCTTTCACATTTCTTCAGTTCCCACAGTCACAAGATATTGACATGGGCATAATGTACATATAGTCATTTAGAGATCCCACGTCAAAAGATGTGTCTGCACTATTCCCCAAGTGTACTCTGTTCCCTATCCCTATTCTGTTCCTTGCAAGTATGAATCACATCTGTGTTTCACTTCCCCAAGTAAAACAGACCACTATCCAGTTGATTGACTCGAAAGTGCAGGTTCTCAAGCCTTGTGCAGTTGGAATTTACACAGCCCAGGGCTCAAAAAGAGTCCTTTGTTTTAGGAAATGGGAGGTGACTAAAGTCATTTTTGTTATCTAGTCGAGCTGTTGTAGTGACCTTGCAGGGCTTTCAGAAAAAGAATCAGTCATGAGATATTCACAGCTTGTATCAGCTATATTTTACTTTGTGTGAAGATCCCTGTTGTTTTTCTGTTTGTTTGATTGATTTTTAGCTCTCTTAGGAACTGAAAACCACATTGCGGGTTATGTGGCTCTTTCCTTTTTCCATTGGCCTAAGCATTCCCTAGCCAGGGTCAAGAATGAGAGCTGTCCACTGGCTTACCCTTTGGGTCATCTAGTTATACCTGGGGCAGCTGAAATCATTGTTTTGGACATAGAGCTGAAACGTGCAATTGGAACTAGTGCTGCACAAGGTTTGAGGTTTGATGTAAAAGTTGCCAATTTTTATGGGAGAGAAGAAGGTCCATGAAAAACATGCATTTTCAACACCTGTTTGTAACCATATATCCCCCTGATCTGCTACTGCTTTAGCATCTTTATTTTTTTTTTTAGTGTGAAAAGGCCTTTTTCACTTACTGCTCCCAGGCAATCAGAGATCCCATAGAAAATATAATGTCACATAATCACAGCACCAATCAAATTTGGCTTTATGATAATGTCACTGAATAGGGTTACCATATTTTCCCAGTTCCAAACCGGGACATGGACACCCCCCCCCCGGAATATTAATTAATTTTCCTGATTTTTTTTTGTGTCTGCAAAGTGCTCACTCGCCATCCAAAGGGCACCCAAAATTTATTTATTTATTTATTTATGGCCACGAAAATGGCCATTTTGCCGCTGCTGCCACCCTGCTGTCCCGCTGCCGCCGCAGCTGTTGCCGTTGCCGTTCCGTCGCCGTCATTCTTGAGCCTGACCGGCTGCATCCAGGCCACCCAGGACTCCAACTGCCCCGTCGCTCCTCCTTCGCTGCCGCTGCCACTGTTGCTGCACCGCCGCCGTTCCACCGCCACCGCTGTTTCCTCCGCCGCTGCTCCTCCATCACCGCCGCCATCATTCTTCTGGAGCTTGGATGGCTGTATCCAGGCCGGCCTGGACTCCAACTACTGCCCCTGCCACTCCGCCACCGCCGCCACTGCTTCTAAAATGTACTTTTTTCCGCACCGTCATTTTGGATCTCACAAAATCTCGCAAGATCTAAGATCTCATGAGGATATATGAGGCAGAAGTGGGGTATGGCAAACCGCCTCAAGCAATATGAGAGTGGGAAGGACAAACATTTCTAAATAAGTCACTATTTGGCAGTTGAGTTTTTTGCTCAAGTTTTTTTTATGACAATGTAGTGTTTTCTAATCAGAAAACAGGGATTCGTGGACTTGCAAAGACACAAAGCCAGAGCAAATAAGGACAATCTGCAGATCAGTGGTGAATTAACCTTTATTACTTCTCATTAATCTCTAGTATTTGATTTGCATTCATATCTACCAATGTATTTCTGACACTTGAGATACTGTAGCCTACATTAGCACTCACTTTGGGCTTAGCATCATTAAATGTGCACTGTCAAGTCCCTGCAAATCCCACATTCCCCTTGTCTCTCAGGCTTAAAAAACTCATTTAACACTAAGGTCTAATTAATTAACTGGCTTTTTCTATATGTAATAGAGACTACCCTAAACCACAAAACAAGCCAAGCTGAAAGTTAGCTCACAGAAGTGGCCCATAATTGCACCCATCTAGATCTAACATTTGCTCTAATTCTTATTTGCTATTAGTGCTCTGTGGTTTTCACATAACTACATATTGCAGTTCATTGCTGTACACAAGAATTTGGGTAACCCAGGCTAGCCTGGATGTATATTCTCCTTGATGAGCAGTAAGCAACTTTGACCTTTAATTAAAATATAAAACTTAACTTTAAAAAAACACACAGTCAAAATAAAACAGGATTATGTTGCTGCTTAACACAGTGGTAAACTTGGTGGGGGAAAAAATCACGCTCAACTTCTGTATCAAATGTTTTTTTAAAAAAACACATTCACACAACTCCAGATGGTTGATTAACTTTCTATCTGCCTCTCTTTTATTTGCATTGTTCTTGTTGGCTGTTGCAAAATTTATTTTGGTATGGTGTGTGCGTGTGTGTGCATGTGTGTGTGTGTGTGTGTGTGTGTGTGTGTGTGTGTGTGCGTGCGTGCGTGTGTGTGTGTACGCACACTTTTTTGTAGTTTTGTGTATAGGTGTTTACAAAAGAAATGTGTGACTTCAAAACAGAATTCCAAAACGTGTGTCACTAACTTATTTCAGTCGGGTATATTGGAATGAAGGAAACAATACTTGAATCAACAAGAATGCCTTGAAACATCTGCTATCAGTTAGGATGAAAAGATCGAGAATTTGCAAGGAGTAGATGGGTGAGGGGCCAAGTTGTAATTTTCAGTGTAGTACGACTGCAATCCAAAACACAATTACCTGGGAGTAAGTCCCATTTAACAAAATCTGGTGGCATCTTGGGGGGGGGGAGGTAATGCCCAGGGAGTTTGGCAGGAAAATAGTGGTCACTGACATGTGCTTTGCTACCACTGTTTACAAGTAAGTTCCTCTGCCCCCCTCCAACACATTTGTTTCAATTTGAGCCATTCAGGAACTCTTGTCATTGCCTGCATACCCCCAATGGGGCACAAGACAGGTGGCTTGAATTATAAATGGCCCATAATTTTATTTCAGTACAAATAACTTTTAGTGGGTCCCAGTGGTGTTGCTGGAGGGGGTGTGGCACCATAAGTGGTGCAAGGCACTGCACCGCGCCTTGCAAACCGGTGTAACGTGGCCCTTCCCACTCGCCTCTGGAGCCATTCCACCATTTGAGCATTTTGGATTGTACTGCCTTTCCCAAGATGAGTCACCTTTGTGGTTGGCTTTACAACCTCAAGCTGCCTTGATTGCCCTGTCGGGAGAAAGGCAGGGTAAAAATTCTTTAAATAAATAAACATTGCCTGAAGGGTTCCCTGCCAACACACCAAGTCATACTGCCTCTGGGATAGGGTTTAGACCTTCCCCCTTGACCAATCCACTTATCTCCATGTGCACACACCAATCCCTGTGTTTAAGGATCCTATCCTTATTTAACCTCTTTTCTCTCTGTTCTGCGCTATACCTGCCAATTGTGACTGTTCTGGCTAAAGTACCACACTGTATCAAAACTCTCAACAATAGCCCAACCAAGTGAAGGGCAAAAAAAGTCCTGCTCAGGCCCCAAGAACGACCAGCTAATCTCAAATTGTGATCCTGGCTGGGTGGGCAGAGCCACTTCGAGTCCAAGACACAGTGAGTAGAAAACCACGCTGCTCCCCAAGTGGCTGCTCCTCCCTATGGGCCTCCTCAAATGCACATCAGGTCCAGACTTGGCGTACATTTGCGGAGGCGGTGGCAGGGTGGCATGGGCCGGGAAAGGGCTTAGGATATTGCCGCCGATATCCACACCCCCTCCCAGTCCAGGCTGGCCAGTACCTGCGGAAGCCAAAGACAGGGTGACTTATGCAGTGGAGTGAGCAGCTCCAGCCTCCACGCCAGCACTGCTTACTCTCCAGGTATCAAAAACATGCCTTATAGCACATTTACGACACCCTAGACCAGTGGTGCACTAGGCCCGCCGGTCTATAGTTAGGCAGGATTGCACCGTAATTCTACCTCTTTCATAGAAAATATGAGGAAATTGTTGCCCCCCAGCGGACTGGGGCAAGTGTGAGTTTGTACCTGGAGTGAACCGCAATCCAGGTGGAAGGATATAGCAGAGAGCTTTATTGAAGATGGTTAGACAGCATCACTGATGCAACGAACATGAAAATGAGCAAACTCAGGAAGATAGTGGAGGACAGGAAGGCCTGGCGGGATGTGGTTCATGGGATCACGAAGGGTCGGACATGACTTAATGACTGAACAACAACAACAGCAACAAAATGAAGCAAGGCACAAGGAGACTGTGCTCAGACCATGTGCAGAGTGCCAACAGTTGCAGCTGGGGCTTAAATACTTTTCTTAACCTCCTAGAGGCAGAGCAAAGCAATAGCAGTAGCTTGTGGAAAATTTCTATTCTTCACCCCCTCCCTAAACAGATCTCCTGCCCCTCTTTAGTATTCCACCCACCTTCTTGCAACTGCCCACCCCTTCTCGCCCTCTGTCCTCCTTCGTTGCTTCAGCCTTTCCCTTGGACAGTCTGAGCCCGAAGATAAGAGTCTACCGAAACAATTTAGCATTCTTTCTGACGTAAAGGGGTTTTCTTTCTGACCTTGCTGGGGCTATCTGGGTGAAATAGTTGGAGAAACAGTTGAAGGCTCTTTTAGCTGGCAAACACAAACATGGAGTAAAAGTCAGCTTAGGTGGCGAACAGCTGGCAACCACAAAATGGAGATAGTTCTGCGCTGGCCCAGGTCCAAAACTGTAATCTATCGTCCGCACTGATGATGTTCCAGCATTCCAGATTGATTGACAGGGGCCTAGCCAGGGCAACAACATGAATCCTGTACCCCATACCATTTATCTGTGAAAATTAGGTTGTTCAGTACAGTATCTTTCCTCCACACTTTATATTTTCCAGCACAAAGTATTCATACCTAGTTGCCAGAGACCTATATGTGGATGGGTTACGGGACTTACTGTAGCATGGCAGGGTTATTTATTTATTTATTTGCAAAACGGTCATTTTTTTTCCTCCCATTTATTATGACAACAGGATAAATGCCAAGCTTTGTCAACAACTTGTAAATGATGAGTCTTAATGAGGCAATCTAGTCTTTTTGCTCCTCAGAGGAATCTCCTAATAGGATGAGCAAAATATCAGGTTAGAGGAAGTGGGACGGATTCCCAGAGGAGCTTCCCCCCCCCCCCCGTATATGTACAATATATTCCTCGAGATTTCACTTGGAGTGTATTCCAGGATGGATGCTGGCCAATTTGGCCTAACCCTTCTGTACAGCACTTTAATTGTGCTTTTATCAAATCCAGCAGAAATACATGCTGCACATTGAATCCATCGGTAAACAGTTTGCTTCTGGGGAAAACTGGGAAAGGAAAAAAGAATGGCTATGATGACTGTGAGCATTATCTTCTCTGAGTATAGGTGGGGCAGACTGAGCAACATTGGAAGCAAGAGCTCAACAGGACTGAGCCTGCCTTCAGTGCCAAAATACTGTAGTAAATCACTCTCATTCCCACTTCGTATTGTAATGGCCAAATTAATATAGCCGCACCCTGTATTATATCCACATGCTTTCCCCCTTCTCGTAATGAAGTGTGCAAGTGGTTAAGGGGTGTCTGTGTTTGTTCTTTAAGTGAAAAGGAACCCAGGGAGGGAATAAACCCACCCGCTCTGCCACCGTGCCTCACTGTGCTTTGGTGCTTTTATTTAAAAAAAAAAAAAAAAACTCTGCTTGGTCTCTTAGTAGTTTTTGGATTGCATTTTATTGTATTTGACTTGCTAGCATCATTGGAAAGGTGTGTGGTTGGAAAAGCAGGACATAAATCTATATATTGCTTCTTTTTAATGTTTTAAATAAGTGTTGTACGCTATCTTGGTCTCCTGTGAAGAAAAGCAAAAGATAGGTTCAAAAGCATCATTGGAAGAATCACAAGAGACTATGATACCATGAGAAGAGAAGGAGTGGGGGGGGGGGGTTTGATGTGATGAATGCCCTGATTTTTCCTCTTATTTTTTGCCTATTTTTATGTATTTTTGGATATTTTTAATTCCCCAGAAGCTCCTGTGTGGTTTCAGCAGCCTACAAATTTGCTGAGAGACATCCTTCTGCAAGCGAAGGAAATCCTTTTGTCCTTTGTTTGTTTGAAACTCCATTACTGGTGAGCACATGGTTTTGTGGATTCAGAACATTCTTGACTGTCTGGACTAGCTACCCCTCCTGCAGTATTGGCAGGCATCCGCCATTAGGCAGCCAAACCTGTCTACCTTGGCAAAGGGAGGGGATGGAGAGTCCAGGTGGGTCCACGCCTCTAGTCAGGTTTCTTTTAACCACAAGCACACAGGAAGCTGGGGCGTTCTGCCCAGTTCTGCCATGCATACCTAATGCTGGTATACGGAGGCACATCCACTTACTCTCCAGTAAGTGTAGAGGACCAGGATTCCTTGGACAAATGTAAGTCACTAGTGCTGGGCACCATTTCTAGCTAAAGTTGAATAAAATTCATTTATTTTGGTTTGTCTGCCAACTTTACCCCAAGCCAGCTGGCCAATCTCACTGGGTTTCATGTAGCAACACATTGGGGAGTGGGGTGTGTGTGTCTGTGGGCATAGTTCTTGGGCAGCATCCCGGCTCCATCTGCTGGGCATTAATGGTTACTGCATCCATTTGATAAACGTTTTTCTTTGTGCTTTCTGGCCAAGCTCAGGCATTTTCCAGCAGCCCGTTCATACTTTTACTACCCTCCCTTCTTTCTCCATGTTGTTTAACTTATTTAGTTTTGTTTAATTCATTTTTTAAATTTTGTACTTTTAATAAAGAAGTTACTTTTTGACTCTTTGCCTCCCTAGTCCCTGCTTATGGGTAGTTGAGTGAGTTGGCATGTCTCTTTACTCTGAAGATGCTACTGTGGGAATAAGGACCCCTGGGTTTCAGTATTCTCCTGGGAGGTTTTTTTCCTAGACAGCCCCCTCTGCTTTGGGCAGTGAGTTGTAGAGTCCAGATCACAAGGTAATAATTTTACTGTATTCTGCACTAGTCAGACCTCACTTAGGACAAAAACCACTTTAGACTTTCCTGGGAGTAAGCTCCATTGAACTCAATGGGGCTTACTTCTGAGTAGACATGCATACGGTAGGCTTGCACTGTTAGAATACTGCATTCAGTTCTGGGCACCACATTTTAAGAAGAGCATTGATAAACTGGAATGCGTTCAGAGGAGGACAACAAAGATGATGAGGGGATTGGAATCCAAGCCTATGAGGAATGGTTTAAAAAGCTTGGTAAATTTAGCATGAAGAGAAGACTAAGGGGAGATATGGCAGCCATCCTCAAGTATCTGAAGGGCTGTCACACAAAAGATTTCTGTGATTCCTGAGGGAAGAATTAGAACCAATGGGTTGAAACAGAGGGAAGTAGAATTTTAGACATTAAGAATTTCCTAAATGTAAGAGCTGTCTGGCACTGGAATAGTCTGCTTCATGTAGTTGTGGTCTCTCCTTTGTGGGAGGTTTTCAAGCAGAGGCTTAACAACAAGCTCTCAGATGCTGTAGCAGTTGTCTGCACTGAACAGAGGTTGGACTGGATGACCTCCAAGGTCCCTTCCAGTTCTAACGTTCTGTGATTCTATGCTTGGCTTTCTCCCTGATGTGCAACTAAAATGACAGACACATCCCCACAATTCCAACTGGCTTTGCTGGCAGCCTTTCTGCTCTTCCATGCTTCATGTGTGCTGTCCATCTTTGTTATGTTTACAGCACTACATAAACATGTAAACATTTTTTGGGTCATTATTTCGAAATTTCGAACCCTTATTTCGAAAAGGATTTTTGTGAATTTGGAGGGAATTTTCTTTATGACATCACAGGTGTCAGCCAATCAGCACCATACATGGCTGACTTTTGCTCGACACTTGAAGAGCTGTTTTTGGGTGTCCTTTGCTTTCAGATCAGGACCTTGGAGAGGAGCATATATGGTCTTATCGCTCTAAAAACGCCATGTGCCACTTTATACTTAGCATTAGTTATGAAAGGCTACTTAGTTTGGGACTATTATAGTCATCTAATGGCACAATTTATAATTGTGATATAAGAACTGTGGATGGTTCGTGGAGCGCTGGACATTCCTGACTGATTGTGAAGTGCACTGCCCTGGCCAGTCACGCAGGTTCAGAATGACACAGCTGCCTGACTGCACTCAATGATGACATCATCACTGAGCACCAGATGCTGGCCAACTCACAGCTGATGGCATTTTCAGGGGAGGGCTGAGGCTGGTGGGGAAGTTTAAAGGCAGGAGAAGAAGGACATGGGAAAGAGGCAAGAGGCGAAACAGGCTGAAGAAAGCAAGTCAGGGGGGTAAGCAGAAAGAGGATGAATGGGGCTGTGAGATCTGGAGGTTTAAGGAGGTGAAAGGCATGGGAAAAGGAAGGAGGAGCAAGACCAGCATTGCAGGGGCAAAAGACAGAGGAGAAGAGGGAAGAAGAAGGTGGGTACAGGAGGGAATAACAAAAGAAAGCAAGGAGAAGAAAGACCATGGAAAGGAGCAAGAAGTTCAGGGGTGCCTGACAAGCACCCAAGGGGCAGAGTTGTACTCCCACCCAACAGGCAGGCTCCTGGGGAAAATGACAGGACTTCTGGGGGCCACTTTAGAATCCCCTTTTCCAAACATAGGCCAGCAGGTGGCGCAGTGGGTTAAACCGCTGAACCATGAGCTGTCAATCCCTTTTTTAATGATCCCGAGCATGGAATTAGCCTTCTTCACAGCCGCCGCACACTGGGTCGACACTTTCATCGACCTGTCCACCAGCACCCCAAGATCTCTCTCTTGATCCGTCACAGACAACTCAGAACCCATTAGCGTATATGTGAAATTTTGGTTTCTTGCCCCAATGTGCATCACTTTGCACTTACTTACATTGAAGCGCATCTGCCATTTTGCTGCCCATTTTGCTGTCAGCTAGTGTGCCTCTCAAAGTCTTGTCTCTTGGGAAGTGGGCGGTAGAGAGCAGTGAGAGAATCGTGCAGTTGCACTGTTAGTAACAGAACCCAAGCTATTACACCACCCTTTCTTATTCCTTTTTTGGGGGGGTATACTTTATAGCGGGGGTATACTTTCAGCGGGTGGCGCAGTGGGTTAAACCGCTGAACCATGAGCTGTCGATCGAAAGGTCGGCAGTTCGAATCCGCGACGGGGTGAGCTCTCGTTGCTTGGCCAGCTCCTGCCAACCTAGCAGTTCCAAAGCATGTTAATGCGAGTAGATAAATAGGTACCGCTTGCGGGAAGGTAAACAGTGCTCCGTGTTCCAGCCGCATGCTACGCGCTGCGGCAAGGAGAGTCATGCCGGCCACATGACCACGGAGGCGTCTTTGGACAACGCTGGCTCTTCGGCTTTGAAATGAGGATGAGCACCACAACCTAGAGTCGGACACGACTGGACTTAATTGTCAGAGATCACCTTTACCACCTTTACCTTTCTAAACATACCCCAGCTGGCACAGGAACTCCATTTAAAGGGTCCACCTGCATGAAGCAAGTAACATTCTGGAACTTGAATGTTATGATCCCCTTGAAGCTTGTGATCCCCAAGCTGTGAACCCTCCTCCAGGGATGATTGTGAATAAAGACCCCTGATATTGCAACTTTGTACATTGTTTTCTAGGAAGGCTGCACCAGCGCCACTGCACACTCTGGGCCAGCCCAGGATAGGATTGGGCTGTGAAAGTGACGTATTTGACTTCTACAAAAGGATCTCTTAAAAGAATAGAACTTAGCTGGATTAGGAACTTTGATATTAGTTTAAGGCTATTACAGGTTTTCTTTAGCAGATGTCTGCAGTTGTTTACATTGTGTGAAGGGTGCTTTAGTGCTGGCTTATGTGTTACCTAAACCACCCAAGTGTATTTAACTGTTCCTGTGGGTGATGTACTTGTCTGTACAGTGTAGGAGAGAGTCATGGAAGATCTTAAGATCAGCTTCCATTCAGAAATCATGCATGTGAACAATTATATATGAATACATTGCTAGGTATGATGAAGCAGCCACCTTTGTTGTCCTTATGTTAACACGAAAAGGGGTGCATGGGTAAGAGGAGCTGAACTTTCCACTCTCCTCCATCTCAAAATGAGGAACATCCAAGCCTGAGCCAGTCCTGAGTAAGTATAAAGAGAGAAGTAACTAGTAATAATATCACAAGAAGCAGGAAGATGGAATCCAGTGTGAGGTAGGGTTCCCTGGCAAGGCAGCTTAAAAACGTTTCCCAGGATCCAGGGAGAATGGATGGGCCAATACTGGGAACCGGGATGAAGGAAGCCTGCAGATATGAGGGACATGTAAACCCAGCCAGGTGAGCAGCTTTGTCCCTGTGTTCTTGGAATTCCATGATTCAGGCCACGCCTCCAAAACTAGCACCAGACAGCGGATGTCATCTGAAAGTACCTGCAACTCAATTACTTGATCAGTAGAACCAAGATGATACGTGCAATATCTGTATGAGGAATCGAAGACATCACCATTACAACTTTCCATCATCTCCAGACCACATAAGATGATGTTGGACATGGTCCCAGAGTCTACATTACAATGTTAAGTCTTAAGTTTAACTGGCATGACTACCCCCAAGAAATATTGTGAATAGAAGCCTTGTGAAAAAAAAAAATCTGTAGAGATCCTCGCCATCCTCTCAAAACGACAGTCCCCAGAGCAATTTGGAGAGGAACCATGCCAATTTAATTTGTGGCACAAAACACTAAGAGACTTGTCTCCGTGGTAATTGTTAAGCACTTAACAGGGAGTATTTGAGCACATCCTGCTACTGTTTGAATGAACAGAGGGAAACAGGACAGTTTTCATTTCAGTGTATTACATTTCATCAACGATTGTGTATACATGAAATAAAATAGGAAAGAAGTCGTGTAAGTCACTACACAAATAACAGCCCAATCTTATGGACCTGCTGTGCTGCCAGAACTGCGTTCCAACGGTGCAGTCTGCTTTGCTGTGGTTGCAAAACATGACCTGCCATTCAGCACAGCCAGGCCACTGCCACAAGCAGCAAGTGGCTGCTGCTGTGCATCAGTGGCCTCTGGAAAAGCCCCAGTGCCAGTAAGTTAGCATGGGGGTAGGCAGAATGGGGAGGGGAGGAATGGTGCAGAGACCAGAGCAGGGAGGGGGGATGTCAAGGCCGGGAAGAAGGCAGCTCCATCGGTATCCTATCCCCCTATCCAGCCTCGTTCCATCTGCCCGAGACCACTGGCAATTCTGTGCCAGTAAAATTGCTGGAACAGGTCTGAGTAGACCCATCAGGGCAGCAGAGGCTTACCCCTGGGCAAAGGGACAAATGTTCCCTTACCTAGAGGAGATCACTGGGACTGCCCCCTGAAGGATGCAACATGCTCTCCGGTTGTGTGGCGGTGGGGTGGGGGGGTGTTGGATAGGATTGGGCCTTAAGACTGCAATCCTATAAATGCTTACATGTGGGCCAGTTCTATTAAACTCAATGGGACTTACTTCTGAGTAGACAGACATAGGCTTGCACGGTAAATGTCTTTCCCTGCTGACCACTCATGCCCACATTCTACCCACCTTCATTTCCTTTTCACACAAATGCAGTGAGTTTGTATATTCTTATCTTCATTTAAGCTCATGAAGCTTGCAGAGAAGCTATAAAGCCCTGTAAGCTTATTGAGCTCATAAGACTTGGCTCCCCTAATCAAGAGCACAGCATTTGAAATTAGTGTAGGTAGAAGCCTCTAAACATAAGTCCCTTTAAATAGTGAGACCTGGTTAATCCATGCTTGCTTTATCCAAGCGCCTAGGTGTCTGAAAGATTTAAGTGCCAGACAGCCTTGGAGCACAAGCTTCCTTCTGATTTTTTTAAAAAAACAGATTACTGGGATAGGGGTTCTCTTTGAAGTACAGCTTGCAATCTGATCACTGCCAATCAATCACATCTCATAGTGAAAGACAACCACTGCGAGTATGAATTGGGAGCATCTGATGCAGACGTTTCAAAACCCTGGTCATTTGGGTTGTCTTTCATTATACCTTTTCCCATTCTAACAGGGGTATCTTTAGACTCTTTGGCCCCAATCTTATGCAGTGCTACTGCTGCTGGAACTAGCATTGTGGTGGTGGTACGCACTTTACAGCCGCTGCAAATGGATCAAACATCGCAAACACGCTTCTGGATCACAAATGGCAATCCAGAAAGTGCGCATAGCCGCACACTTCCAGACCACTGCCAGAGATGTCACGGAGGCCCTGCACACAGCGGTGGGGAGTAGGTAGGTTGGCAGGGTGAGGGTGAACAGAATGGGACAGAATGGGGGGAGAGCCATAGGCATGTCAGGGCAGGAGGTGGTGGCACCTGGCACGGGTGACTTGCACTTGCACTAGATGCTATCCCCTCTGGAGCGTCCAACACTCCTTGGACGTGTGCCAGCTAAAAGGCTAAGAAGACACAGATTCAATGTCACTTTCCCCTCCCAAGCCTTCTGATTCCCCCACCACCACCACAGCATGCAGCACAGCCCATTTTAGTGCGGTTGCCTGCTATGGTGGGGAAAAGTATAGGATTGGGCTGTTGGTTTTGTTCCCACCTTTGCGGTCTGAGCATCCTTCTTTGCACATCTCCTGTGGCCTTCTGGTTTGTTGTACCACAGCAGAGCCTCCTTTGCAACTTGTCATCACCAGTACTTCCTATTTCCAACACACCTGCACATTTTTCACAGGTAGCACACTGGCTAACTGTTCCCACTAAGATCTCTCTCTCTCTCTCTCTCTCTTTTTTTTCAATGAGTTCTTCCCCATACAGGTATGTATAGTCCTCAGGTCATGATGGGCTGCTGCAGCTTCCCCATTCATGCCTGACCTCCATGTCTACGAAACCCCTCACCCACCATATTCCATTGCACATAATAAGGGTCCTGCTGACAGATGTTTTGTCAGTTGACAGGCATACAACAGGACTGAGAGATGGGAGTCACCATACACACCGTAAGTTGTTAATATGTCATTCCCAGTCACTCCTGCGAGGGTGTAACACAAATCAAAGTCATTGTGATACGAGCACATCTTTTCTTCTTTGTCATCTGCGACTCTCTCCAGTAAGGAAAGAGGAGGCGAGTGGTGCGCGACCTCAGTGACCAGTGACACGTATAGCTAATAACACATGAGCATGGAGCTACATTTCACAAAGTTTGGGCTAAAGAGAGTTTCCTTATCTCTGTTTCTAAAACCACAGAGATTTTTCCCTTGAGCTTTTCAATTTAGAACAGATACAGGGATTCCTTTGCTTTACAAAACAGCTTTGATGGTAACCTGCCTCCTTGTTCCGAAACCATTATTTTTGCTCTATAATCCTATAGTACCCTCCAGCATCATTTGATTACCTGTTCTGTACTTAGTTTGTGGCTATTGTTTTGTGACAAGAGAGTTGATTCTTTAGAAATTGCCTATTTATTGATGTCAGTCTAGGTCAATGAAGTAGTTTTATGTTTTGTTGATTATGGCCAATTTATCTCATAAGAATGTTCTCTCACTACTCTCCCTATCTTGCTTACAGTTTTAAATCCAGTGCTTACCATTCACTGACTTATATATGAAAAACCCCTCTATAATTATATACATATGTATAGGTATGTATGCCTAATTAGCATACATTATATGCATAATGTGGCATGGCTATGTAATAGATATGCATAAATTATACCGATAATTGTTGGTTTGCTTTTCCAGTGGTTGACACTGAGATTTTCTGAGCTCCTGTTATTTTCCTTGTTGTGTCAGTTTTGATTTGGATTTAAAGGCTAGCCTGGGGTTTCACAAGCTAAAAGCCAAGTGGAATTCAATCTTGCACAGAATACAGAGGCAAATAGCAAGAGATTTTGTAGTTGTATAAATAAAAAGACACACAGAGACCAGATGATGCCATTGTTTACTAAGGAGTGGAAGATTATTAAGGGATGGCCCAGATGCTTAATGATGACTCTAGTTTATTGTAAGAAGATTGATGCTATCCAACATAATTTCAAAGTTTATAGAGGAGTAGCATGGAGTTTTGGAAAATAATGCCTCCTGAGTTAAAGAGAACCTTACATTTTATTTCTTTCCTTAGTTGATTTTGATTTCTATCTGGCCTTTCTATCCAAAATGATTCCCAAGGCAGCTGACATAAAATAATCAGAAACAAAACAACAGTAAAAGTTGTGATATTCAGCATCTCCTGGACCAAAGGGTTGCTGGATACTGTAATTTTCTGGACATTAGAACGCCTCCATTGCTGTAGCTGTCAGTTTCACTGGGGCTGCTTTCAGTGCTGTCAGTTTCACTTGGAACCTTGTCACACTGTGGAGCTGCTTGGAATGTTCCTGAGCGCTTTTGTAGTCATCAGCAGTCTGCAAACAGGATGTCAGGGCTGGTGAGCTCACTGAGCTGGTTAATAGAGCTTTCCAGATTATCAAGTGGGCTGGGGCATCTCCCTTATGAGGAAAGGCTACAGTGTTTGGGGCTCTTCAGTCTAGAAAAAAAGGCGCCTGCGGGGGAACATGATTGAGACGTATAAAATTATGCATGGGATGGAGAGAAGTTATTTTCCCTCTCACACAACACTAGAACAAGGGGACATCCACTCAAATTGAGTGGAGGGAGGATTAAAACAGACAAAAGAAAATATTTCTTTACCCAGCGTGTAATTAGTTTGTGGGACTCCTTGCCACAGGATGTGGTGATGGAACCTGGCCTGGATGCCTTTAAAAGGAGATTGGACAGATTTATGGAGGAAACGTCCATCACAGCTTACAAGCCATGATGGTTATATGCAACCTGTTAGTTTTAGTAGTAGACTATCTCTTAATGCCAGGTGCAAGGGAGTGGCGACAGGATACAGGTATCTTGTTGTCTTGTGTGCTCCTTGAGGCATCTGGTGGGGCCACTGTAAGATACAGGAAGCTGGGCTAGATGGGCCTTTGGCCTGATCCAGAAGGGCTCTTCTTATGTTCTTAAGTGCCAGATATCACAATGTTTACTGTACCTTGGGCCTGTTTATAACTCCTTCAGTGCATAACATTTGCAATATCTATTCCCATCACCTTTCATGGATGTGGCTGTTCACACTGCCTTTTATCCTATCTCACACCAACAACTGCTCCTCATTGGGTGGTCAGTTGTTCCTTGCTCTCTTTCTTCCAGGTCTGACCACCCAGCTGAAAGCAGTTGTCAGAGTGAGATGGGATGAAAAGGCAACAGGTCCGGCCACATCCATTGAAAGTGATGGGAGAACACACAAAAGCTCAACCTTATTTTTGGACAAAAGCTGGGCAGTGGTCACACTCCTATGGACAATATTGAGATTGATCGATCAACAATCTGACTCAAAACACATCAGCTTCATAAGTCCATACTTTCAGTCCCTGCCTGGCATCTCTGAAGTCCCCGTTTGAGGATCTACTGTTGGCTTACATTTATTTATTTATTTATTTTTCACATTTTTATACCGCCCTTCCTCCAAGGAGCTCAGAGTGATGTACATATTTCCTCCCCTCCTTTTTGTCCTTACAACAACCCTGTGAGGTAGGTGGGGCTGAGAGATAGTGACTGGCCCAAGGTCACCCAGGAAGCTTCGTGGCTGAGAGGGGATTTGAACCTGGATCTTCCAGGTCTAAGTCCAACTCCCAAACCATACACCATCTGGCAGAGTGTGCCTTCGACCCTGAGTGAATAGCTTAGTAGTTCATTTATGTGAGTCACCTTGAGCTATTTGCACTCTAAGAAACATGTAACATCCCTAAGGGGCTTTGGGGGATCCTTACCCTGGACCCCAACAGGATTCATTTGATAAAATGGATCAGATGTGCTAATGTATTCAGCTGGGGCTAAATTCACCCTCAAACAATCAGTAGCTGCCACCATCTATGGAGTTAAATAGAAGTACGACTCTTATGTATTAAGGACAGGGCTACTCAGAGTACCAAGCAAAACTCTGCCAGCTTCCTCTCTCTGATCTTGCCAACTCCCCTAAAAAAGGTTAGCACACACTTTCTCAGTAACTTGGCTGACAGGACAAAGGCATTAATGCAGGGCGAGATAAGCTTAGTTGGAATTGACCCAGCACAGAACACACAGGTTGGCTTAACCAAGAAGTTAAGTATATTAACTAACATAATGAACATGGAGTTTCAGTTCAAGAATTTTATTTTATTTTTAATGGTTCCAGCTTCGTATATGTGCCCTGGTCGATATAATTGGCAGCCAGGTTATAACTTACAAAACATACACAGTGAAAAGCAGGAATGTTCAGTCCAAAATCCAAGTTTTGGAGTAGACGCAGGATGAATCCAGGATGCAGAACTTCTGCTCACCAAAGTCCCTTGATGAAAGACTTGTCTGTGTACTGAATTTATAGGAAAGTGGTTGTGAAGTTGATGCAGGGTATATACCTGTCTTTAGAAATGGTGACCCTGTTTAGGATACAGGAAGGGAAAGTATGAGCTTGTCAGGGTTGTTCTGGACCTGTCCTGTCGATTGCATATTCCGTGTCTGGGGTGACATAAAGATTGACAACTGGTAGCTACATGAAATCTTGACATTTAGACCCTTAGGTTTGCCCATTCTGATACAGACTATTAGAGGATTATATGTGGAGCTATATTTAATATGCCTCACAGATTTGCAGTGCAATCCGACGCACACTTAATAACATAAAAACATAAGAGCCCTGCTGGATCAGGCCAGAGGTCCATCTAGTGCAGCTTCCTGTATCTCACAATGGCCCCACCAGATGCCTCAGGGAGCACTCAAGACTACAAGATATCTGTATCCTGTTGCCACTCCCTTGCATTCAGAGATAAGCCTGTGACACACCGGCTGCGTTGCGGTGAGTCCTGGTGCAGCGCGAGAGTAGCTGACGTGTCTCATTGCACCACAATGCAACCTGTCTACACCTGAGGTGTTTTGGTAGCTTGCGTTCACTTGCGGGTCCCCAGTGATTGGTCGCTTGCGGTGGAGGAGGAGCAGTGCTTCAGGAGAGTGAAGTGAAGGAGAGTTCTTATTGGCTAAAAAAACCCGTCAACTCGGATTGGCCCAACACGTTGCTCTGCGTCCCGCCCCCACAGCACCGAACGCGGCCTCTCATTGGCCGAAGTTCAATTTTTCCAACTTTGCTCTCACCACAATGCACCGAGATTTTCCAGCTGCAATAAGTGCATGTGGTGTGTCATGGGCTATAGACTACGTATAAAACCCAGAGGTTACTTACCTGGGAGTAAGCCCCACTGAGCACAGTGGGGCTTACTTCTGAGTAAGCATGCCTAGGATTGCACTGCAGTCACTGCAAGGATTGCACCTTCTCTCTGCTTGTGGCACTTTCTTTCAGGTCTGTATTGTGTGAGCTGCTCTGTGGGGCTGCTGGTGAATAGATGCCTGTTTCATGGTAGGGAGTTTAGCTTTTCATTCCCTTCCAACTCCTCCGAGCTGTTTTCTGTCCCCCCCCCCTTCTCTTCAGCTGCTAGAACAGACTGTTCTGACTTACCTTTCACATTTCCTACATTCCAAGGTGCCAAGGGATTTGTTGACATTTGCTGCATGCCCTGTTACTATTATAAATCGGAAGCTACATTTTAAGCTTCAGCACACCCAGAATTAAGCTGCACTGGAATGGAGGACAAATGGAAAATGGAAGAAACATAAAGAATTGCAGAGGAAAGGTAGCATTTATACAAAAGTAATTTGATGTGCACACCTTGGTACTAGAATTGTATTGCAAAATATTTCCACAGAACGCTCTGCCTGACCCCATGGAAATCAATACAGATTCAGTCAGGATTATGTCTCTTGGGCTGGTAATCCTTGCTGAACTATAGTGCCCAGAAGGGATCCCGAGCAGTAGGACTGTAGTTCAGTATGGAGGCAGCTGGATTTCAAGACTGATCCAGTTTTCCCAAGGGTAGTCCCATGGGTGCCCAATTTCTTTCAATGGGAGCTGTAAAAGAGAGATTTGCCAATTGTGCAGAGTTTGTCCAGATACTGGAACCAGGAAATGAAGTTTGCTCAGGGCAAGGAAATATCATAAATGTATAAAGTATAAAAAGGTAAAGGTGACCCCTGACAATTAAGTCCAGTCGTGTCCGACTCTAGGGTGTGGTGCTCATCCCCATTTCAAAGCCGAAGAGCCAGCGTTGTTCGAAGAAGCCTCTGTGGTCATGTGGCTGGCATGACTCTCCTTGCCGCAGCGCGTAGCATGCAGCTGGAACACGGAGCGCTGTTTACCTTCCTGCAAGCGGTACCTATTTATCTACTCGCATTAACATGCTTTGGAACTGCTAGGTTGGCAGGAGCTGGCCAAGCAACGAGAGCTCACCCCGTCGCGGATTCGAACTGCCGACCTTTCGATCGACAGCTCATGGTTCAGCGGTTTAACCCACTGCGCCACCCGCTGAAAGTATACCCCCGCTATAAAGTATACCCCCCAAAAAAAAGGAATAAGAAAGGGTGGTGTAATAGCTTGGGTTCTGTTACTAACAGTGCAACTGCACGATTCTCTCACTGCTCACTACCGCCCACTTCCCAAGAGACAAGACTTTGAGAGGCACACTAGTTGACAGCAAAATGGGCAGCAAAATGGCAGATGCGCTTCAATGTAAGTAAGTGCAAAGTGATGCACATTGGGGCAAGAAACCAAAATTTCACATATACGCTAATGGGTTCTGAGTTGTCTGTGACGGATCAAGAGAGAGATCTTGGGGTGCTGGTGGACAGGTCGATGAAAGTGTCAACCCAGTGTGCGGCGGCTGTGAAGAAGGCCAATTCCATGCTCGGGATCATTAAAAAAGGGATTGAGAATAAAACGGCCAATATCATTATGCCTTTGTACAAATCGATGGTAAGGCCACATCTGGAGTATTGTGTCCAGTTCTGGTCACCACACCTCAAAAAGGATATAGTTGAATTGGAAAAGGTGCAGAAAAGAGCGACCAGAATGATTCGTGGGCTGGAGCACCTCCCTTACGAGGAAAGGCTACAGCGTCTGGGGCTTTTCAGCCTAGAAAAAAGGCGCCTGAGGGGGGACATGATTGAGACTTATAAAATTATGCATGGGATGGAGAGAGTGGATAGAGGGAAATTCTTCTCCCTCTCGCACAACACCAGAACCAGGGGACATGCACTAAAATTGAGTGGAGGGAGAGTTAGAACAGACAAAAGAAAATATTTCTTTACCCAGCGTGTAGTTCATCTGTGGAACTCCTTGCCACAGGATGTGGTGATGGCATCTGGCCTAGATGCCTTTAAAAGGGGTTTGGACAGATTCATGGAGGAAAAGACCATCACAGGTTACAAGCCATAAGCAACGTCCTGGTTTTTAGAAGTGGGTTTCCTCTGTGCCAGGTGCAAGGGAGTGGCGACTGGACACAGGTTATCTTGTTGTCTTGTGTGCTCCCTGAGGCATCTGGTGGGGCCACTGTGTGACACAGGAAGCTGGACTAGATGGGCTTTTGGCCTGATCCAGCAGGGCTCTTCTTATGTTCTTATGTTCTTATGTTCTTATGACTCAGTGACATCTTATACAGCCCCAACAATGGGACTTTCGGGCATGCAAGCATTTAGTCTTGCATAGTCGCTTTGGAGCATCGCTGGCGTACATTCATAGTGCAATAGCGATGAATCATGCAGGGACTGCCTCTGTTAGAAATGATCAAGGTCAGGCTCCTCACAACTCTAGCACACTTACCTGGGAGTAAGTTCGAATGAACTCCGCGGACGTTTTTCTGAGTCAATGATTAGGGCTGAGATACAAGAGGCTTAACCTCTCTTTGGAATGGTTTTGCTAGACAGAGGGATCATATTTTATTTCCTTGGTCAACTGCGATTCAGGGAGGCTCTTGCACTAGGACAGATGAAAATGACCTTGCAACAGTTTCTAATAAGCTTTTTCAAATGTCAGCAGATTACTTGGATCATATTGGTAAGTAGTCTATCAATCCAGCTGCCTTTTCTTTGCGCTCTGGTAATAACCATGAAGTCCGTGTAACTGACTGTAGAATAACTGAGGATGTATTTTCTGAAAAAACAAAGAGGGCTGCTAATATAACTCTAGCTGAGGGAATGGCGGAATCTTTTCATTTGCAGATTCTTTATTTTAATAAGTAATTTTCTGTGATTAAAGGCGTTGGTCCACATGATTTTAGTTTGCTGTACTAAGGGTACAGTGTGCTTTTACTGGTGAATTAGTGCAGAAAAACTATTTCAAGGGCATTAGGAAATCTCTGGAAATTCTGCAATTAACGTGGGTTACCAACCAGGTCTCCCTGACCTGGCTGAACACATCTATACGGACATCATCTTTTCTAATACAGCAAAAATAGTGTTTTTCTGTCCTCGTTTGACTCCATGACTGATAAGCTCAGGATTGTTTGTTTGTTTGTTGTTTTTCTTTGGTCTAATTCCATTAAGGAGATTTGTTCCATGCTATTTCAAACTGGAGGCCTGGAGCTATTACCAAAATCCACACATGTCCATGCTAAGACAATAGGCAGGAGGGAAGAAGAGAGATTCATTGTCACTGAGGCACAATTCCGGCAGTGTGAATGTAATTAACATCTCTAATGATCAACCTATGTATATGACGAACAGGTCTCTTCAAAGAAATAATGATGGAGCACCTCATGGTGAAAAGGCTAATAAGCTCACCCGACTTGTCAATCATTTTCAGCTGAGAAGCATATTGGAGGCAGCTTGAAAAGGGTTCTCAATAAGATCAAATTAATACCAAGACTCTAAGTCAAAGTATTCTTTCATCATCTGAATAGAGACTGTTGGAGGTCTCTGACTTAAATATACGGGCCAGCATAATCCTAAACATGTTTAATTTCAGAAGATAGTCCCAGTGTTTTCAACGGGATTAATTGTCTCGTAAGGGAGTTTAGGATTACAGACCTTAAGATCTTCATAAACATCTAATTATGGCAAACCTATGTGCAGTGATAATCCAGTGAATTTTGTTGTCTTTTTACTTCTGTGGTGAGGAAAAACATGTCAGCCAACACGAGTTGCAGTGCCCCAGCGTTCTCAGCTTTGCTAAGACAGACACTACAATCACCCAGCAGGACAAGGGACACATCCATAATCTTGTTCCTTATCTTTTATTGTTGTTCCCACTTCATGAGACGTTTCCCTCAACACAGAATGTTGAAGGTTTTGGAAAAATAGAGATAATTGTTAGAATATTCTTGGTGCTCTTCTAGAATTATGCTATGAATATTCAGCCATTAGACATACTGTATTTAAAATCAAGATTCATCCAACATGTCACTAAAATTACCAGACTTCCTACCAGTCTGTCTAGGAGTGCGTTTAATGGTAGGAATAATCCAGCTCTCAGACTCAAGCCATATTTTCTCTATATCAATCACACAGATTTCCTGGAAACATAGAATATTATACTTCTTAAGGAGTCTGTATAAATTTTCATTTTTGTTTGGGTAACCCAACCAGCAATATTCCATCATGAAAGTATAGGCAGTTTAAATGTGATATATACAAAAAAATCTATATTTGCTGGATCATTGTCCTAGGTTGGCAGTGGTCATTGCGCAATAAACAATTTAAGTTTCTATGTTTGTGGGTTTTTTTTTAATTTCATAGCTGTGCTGAGGGAGAAATTGCGATCAAATCAGGAATCATGATCTCTGTATGATTTGCAGTACTACCTCTACCAATTCCCAAGTTATGATCTTGTTGATTTCCCTGTAATTAATACTAGGAGATTTAAGCTGGCCAAAATGAGTGGCAGCGCAATCCACATTAAGTAAAGAGCCATTTTAAGCCATTGTAAATGTGCCATAAAGCACGTTTGCGATGACTCTAGAGTAAAGTAATCGGCATGGAGGTTGGCAGCCCTTACTCTACCACCGGATAGTCCCTGCAGCCATCGGAGAAGGTAAGCCCTGTACCGGCCGGTGCAGGGGCGGAGGGAGGGCGGAAAGGGGCAGCCTGGGGGGGGGGGAGGCCATTGGTAAAATCGGGCTGGGAAATCAGCAGAGAGCTCCGCTGATATCCCTAGCCCTTTCGTGGCCCAGCTTCATAGCTGACATACATTCGAGTAGGTTCATAGGGCCTCGGCTGGCTTGCTCCCGGGGAAGGGGACAAGCATCCCCTTCCCTCCGAGGTGCTCCCGGGCTTCCCTGGGGCAGCCTGGGGCAGCCACAGGATACCACGGCTGGCCCTTTAGGCCAGATGGGTATCCTTACACAGGACTGGGCTGTTAATCTTTGTATGTTGCAAGGTATGTACAGAACAAGATGTAGTGGGACCTAAATGAGCGGGCATTCTAACTTTCCGCCGCCATCTAGAAATCCCCTTGTCTTGTGCTGCTGACTTGAGTCCTTAAAAGGCTTGGTAGAGAAGGAGTTAAAGGTAAACTGGTCAACACTTAGTAGGCATTTAATGATTAATTACCAAAAATCTACCAGTCAACTTGTGGACATCTGGTAGGGCTGCTACAGCCCACTATGGAGGGTTGAGGGGACGAAGCAAAGCAACGCACACAGCCCCTGACCTTCTCATGTACATTCAAGTCCCATCTGGGGTGATGGTGACTGACACAGAACAGTCCCAGAAAGAGTAGTTGCTGCTACCAAAACCAAAAGGGAGGAGGCACCCTAGTCCCATGCCCTTCCTCCAGTCCAGTGAGAGCCCAATTACCAAGGTTCCTTCAACACAGAAGCTAGTTGCTACAGAAGCAGCTGGAGAGCCAACTGATCTGGCCAATCCTAGCTCCTCAGCACCTATGCAGGCAACTTTGCAGTGTTAGCCATATGCAATCTATAGCTTTCTGCTCTAGTCTGAATGAAGAAGGATTGTGAATTTTCAGAAACAAAGAATACTTTATTAAAAGGAAAAAAGGGTAACATGGGAAATTAGGGAACAATTATATATATATATATATATATATATATATACATATATATATATATATATATATATATATATATATATATATATATATATATATATATATATATATATATATATATATATATATATATATATATATATATATATATATAACGGGTGCACCACAGATGCCAGTGCAACGGCAGAAAAATGCCATGCTGATGTAGCTCAGACATCACTCGGATGCCAGGGCAACTCTGCTGGCAGAGAGGCCTGAACAGGGAGGAGATTGTGGTGAGACATTGGACATAGGAAGGAGTCGATAAACGCAGTGGACATGCCCCCGATGCTGGAAAAAGGCTATGCCAATGACAGAACTGGTGTAGGTAGGTGTAACCTTATATAACCTTATATAATTTTTTATAAAAAAAATTATATGGAACAATTAGGAACGGGAACACCCCAGAAAATTGCACCCCACCCCCTGCAATGGAGCACAAAATACAGACCATATTTGGTAGCCAATCATAGCACACCAACTCCAGTAGTAAAGCCCCTGCTAGTACTAAACCCCTTGAAAGCTAAATGTGTTCAGGGAATTAATTTTCTTTCATGTGTTTCTCTTTCACTCCAAAGCCGCTCACAAATTTCAGGTGCACTGTGTTTGGGGTTGGGTGGGGTCTGGGCTTTGTTCTTAAGTAGCATCCCAGCTCCATCTGTTGGATGTTGATGGTTACTGCATCCACTTGATCCAACTTGTGCTTTGCAGCCAAGTTCAGATATTTTCCATTAGCCTGTTTGTATTTTTTTTCCACCCACTTCAGTTAGAGTGAAGGGTTCCCATTCACCACAGAAGCCCTTCGGGTTCCATCTCACGTGAAAGGCATGGATCTCCACAGAAACCAGGCTTTTCTCAGTTGCTGTCCTAGTTTTGGAACTCTCTTCCTCAAGCTGTTCATTTGGCTGTCTCTCTCATAGTGTTCTGGAAGAAAGTAGACTCCATATAGTTCTGCGTTGAGAAATCAGCCCTATTATGTGCTTGCATTGTTTTAGTTTTGATATTAATTTTTATACTGATTGTATGTTTTATTTTGCTATTTTGCACAATACCTTGAGAGCAGCAGCTGAAAATTAGTTTAGAGGTTTTGTGAAATAAATAAATAGTAGCACTGATAGGAACGTTTCTGTTAATGGCACCAGGGTAGTAAATTTTATGTGTGTCCTTACTCTCAGTATACCTATCTTTGAAGACTTTGAGGTATTAACCTTTGGATTCATAGAACATTAAAATGAATGTTGTTGCCCCAATTAGCAAAATCTAGTCTCGTTTTGGATCCCACTTGCACATCAGAACAGGAACCAAGAGATTCAAGATGAATAAAATGGAATGGCAAGTTATCAGCAGACATTCATAATAAATTATTGTCATTTATATTATTTCATCTGAGCACTTTGCTTTTATCATCTAATGTAACACCAGCAATTGTTAGTGAGCTATATTTACAGATAAAAAATTATGTCAAGTTCATTTATATTTCCCTGAGAGTCTATTAAAACTATTGGAAGAGAAAATGGAGTGGTTAAGGTAGGGGCGGCCCATTCATTAAGCAATGTGATGCAGGCTGCAGGGGGGCAAGAGGGCAGGGGATTTGGAGTGTCCTTCACCCAAAGTCTGCCGCTGCCCCCACCTCCCTCCACCCTACTGTGGACACAAGCCGCACTGATCCGCTTTCTGCCAAGGAAAAGCGAGCAGAAAGCAGATCATCTGTGCTCCTTACCTTGCTCCTGGCATGGTTTCTTTAAATGTGGAAATGCAGGACTTCTGGTTTGATTTACAGGGACCATGTGAACAAAGGAGCTCCTTCATTCATGCAGTCCCTTTAAATCAAGCCAGAAGTTCTGCACTTCCACAACTGAAGAAACTGTATAAGGAGCACAGTAAAATTAAAATTGTGCAGAAGAAGCAGATCCAAGGTGGTATCGGGTGGCGTTCCGGGTCATGCCACCCCTGGGTTTGGCAATGAATGTAAACAAACAAAACGTCTAGTAAAACTAGTCACTAGTAGAATAAAGTACAGTATAAAGACACAAAGGATGTGGCTTTGGTCCTGAATGAATGGAAGGGCAATGATAAGGGATTACTTAGAACAAGACTAAAACAAACAAAAACACACATGTGTTCCATAAGCAAAGGAATCAAATCCAATGTGCTGCTGCGTCAAAGGGTAGGGCAGCCTTCTGGAAGTTGGTAAATTGTAGATATGGTTATTTATGTATTTACATGTTATACCTTCCTTTCTCCAAGCTCAGGGTGATGAACATACTGTAGGTCCTTTCCTCCTTTTGTCCTCACAAGAACCTTGTGAGTTAGATTAGGCTGAGAGACAGTGACTGGCCCAAGGTCACCCAGGAAGCTTCATAGCTGAGTGGGGATTTGAACCTGGATCTTCCAGGTCTAAGTCCAACCCCAGAACCACTATACCATCCAGGCTTTCCCAGGTTACAGGAATGTATTGGTTTACTCTTATTTCAGATGAAGCATAGAGAAGTCATGTTAATTCTATCTTCTTCGACATAGTTGGTCCTATTGAGAATCAGGGTTCACCAGAGAATTTTGATACGCTTAGCTCCTCACTGGCTTAGTGCTAAGGAGATTCTTCTATAAGCTCTTGGCATCCACTGCAAATAATAAAACATGGTTCTTCTTGCCATGTGCAGGTGGGGTTAAGACAATTACTGTAACTCTCATGAGTTACTGTAAAAAGGACCCGTGAGCTATAAATCATGATAAGGCCAAAGTGGTGGTTTTCAGCAGGAGAGCTAAAAGACACGTTTGGAGAATTGATGACCAGGAGATCAAGCAGGGTAGTTCTTATAGTTACCTAGGGATCCATTTTTTCTGAACCTAACTGCTGGCACAATCGCTTTAAACAAGCGACTAGCTTAAGGCAGACCAGGCTGTGAATAACCTTTCTGCTTTAACATCCTGGAGACTGCTTTTCTATTCTGAGAATATTGAAGTTGAAACTATTTCTCCAAATCCTTGGTAGAGATGAAATTTGGGGCTTGCTTGTTTTGAAAAGGTTCTTGAATAAAATGCTTACGTCTCCTTTGGGGTATCCCTAAGGGCACTCCTTTCGTACTTTCTGAATGTGAATGTGAATAGGGATTCTACCAATTCAGAAGCATATCCATCTGTGTCTTTTTAATTACTGGAATAAAACTCAACCTGTGCAGGGAGGCAGACTCCCAAACCATGCTTACTAGAGCAACATTTGTAACAGATATGAAAAGGGACTTTTGGTTTTAAAATATTGTTTGTTTAATTCAATCATATGGATTTTCCCTCCCAGATTTTAAGTGGACCAAGCTAGAGTTAGCCAAGGTTCAATTGAAGAGCAGATGAATGGATAATTTTGTTCAATGCGATTTCCTGAAATTGAGACAAATTACAATAGCCCCTTGGTACTGAATTATTACATTTGTGTATGCCCATGAGACATATTGATCTATTCTAAATTTCAAACCAGGAAAGTGTTCACCGTACTTGGTTTTCAGTTTATACCCTCAGTACTCCTGGGTAACTGGGACTCCATACCTGCTCAAACACTGCATTTCTGGTGAAAGAATTGGGGAGGGCCTGCCTCATTCTCTATTGCAGTGGTTCCCAAACTATGAGGCGCAGCTCCCAGGTGAGCCACGGAAGCCAGCCAGGGGAGCCACGGAAGGGTGGCTTCAGGCTCCTTGTGGAGGGAAGACGGAAGGAAGAAGGGAGTGCCCCAGTCAACGTACTCCCATACCACTTCTGACTGGGCCTATAGAAGGGGGGAGAAATCACCTTCACAGCAGTTATTCACAGAAGAGGTGAAATTGGAGAGAAAGCTTCACCTGGTGGTTTTCTGCCTGCCTGTCACATAAAATAATGTAATGGGGAGCCATGGCCAATGGTTGCCAATAGTCAAAGCAGCTGCAGGTCAAAACAGTTTGAGAAGCACTGCTCTATTGTACTGTTCTCTTTATAATGCAAATATTTAGATTTGTTGTCTAGACAGAGCTACTAAAAATCAAATGACTTTAGGAAATAGCAACAGAAAAGTTGTTGACCAGATTTTGTCTTCTGCCTGTGTGACTGCAGGAGTACATAGGAAAACATCTCTTCCTGTGGTTGGCCATTATTGTGATTCTTTTTTTACAGGTGACTGTTTTGGATCTGCTTCTGCAGTTTATTTGATTTTCTAGTAACCTGTAGTCAGGAGAAAGAGAGAATTATCCAGGTATTTGTAACTTATCTGACATTGAAGGCTCTAGGTGGGAACAGTGTCATAGACATAAAACAGTTTCACGGGCATATTGAGACTGACACCTAATTCAATCTTCTTTAGCCAACTGGCTGAACGAAATTTATAATCCATGGATGAAGATGAGTATTTAAAACAAAACAACAATGTAGCTGAAACAGGGTGCTTAACTAGAAGACTTAAAAATGATGTCCATGGGGAAAAAAGATGTTTCATCATATTGCTGTCCAAAAACACCATTTTCATAGTAATGGCTCAGAGAAATAGATTAGAAAAGCTTTCCCAAGTTTCTGAAAACTTGCCATATCGTGTTTTGGCAGCTGTAGTCCTTAAAATTCTCGTTCCAATCATAATGACTTTAGTGAGAGCTACTGTCAGATGTGACTTCAGTTTTTGATTTCATAGCACACTCCCAACGTCTGTTTTCTCTTTCTGTTTGTACACAGTTGGGACTCAAGGGAAGCCACAGTTCAGTGGAAGAGCAGATGATTTGCGCACAGAAGGGCCCAGGTTAATAATATTTGGGCATCTCCAGAAAAGCTTCTTGCTTGAAACCTTGAAGAGCTGCTGACAATATTGAGCTAGATTGACCACTGGTCTAAGTCAGTCTAACAGCCCAATCCTTACCAAAACTTTCCAGCACTGATGCAGCCACAATGCAGCCTTGACGTGAGAGCATTTGTTCCCTTACCTTGAGGAAGGCTCTGGGACTGCCCTCCCCCACCGCAGGATGCAGCATACACCCCCTTGGCACAGCTACATCGGTGCTGGAAAGCTAGTTAGAACTGAGCTATAATGTTCCTGCTACACATACACATTGTTGTGTCCTAAATGCTGTACACTTGAATGTAGTCATTGTATACCTGATAATAATGGCACTTACATTTGAATGATAAAAACAAAGCAAACTTCCTTGTAAGCTAGACATCAATCATTGCTAATACATGTAGAATTTTGAGAGGTGTTTACATCATGAAAAAGTAGCTTGAGCCAAATATTTAATCATTTGAAAATGAAAAAAGAATACAGGTGGACATGTGCTTACCAACCTATGCATTTGTAGGGGCATGCAGATATATATTTTGTAGTTAATATTCCAAAATAATGTTTGGCTGTACATGCTCAACAGAAGACTACCTCTCTGCTGCCATACCAATACCTTTTTGCCCCATTCCTCCCTCACACAAGGCAGAGTGGGAAAAGTGGGGCACTTGAAGGGGTGCTGCTGCAGTTGAGAGCAGGCCTTGGTCAGCAGGCAGCCCAACTCGCCCCCTCTGGGGGCAGTCTGTTTCCAGCCGTGAGAAGGAAGAAGGCTGAAGAAGAAGGGTTCTGTGAGTGGCTGGGACTTGGTGGGGAGCAGAGGCCTCATTTCAGCAACGATGGAGCCTATCATCTCTTGTTGCTTGTATCCTTTTCAAGAGCAGCAAGCAAGAATGCATTAAAATAAATAAGACTCACGCACCCAAGCAAACACGTTCTCCTCACAATTAGTGTCTTGGGGGGGGGTCATATTTTTAGGGGTAGCCCTTATCACAAACCCAGGAAAGCTATAAGAAGTCAACCCAAGGCCTCGCCTCAGTAGAAACAGCTTACTCAGTAAGGCTGAGGAATAGCTGTTGAGCTGCTTTGCTCCATTTGTTTTCCACCAGGAAGGGATCCCCAGAGTTTTAATTCTGACCAGATCTGATTTTGGTCAGGTTTTTGGGTTGGGGAAGTAAGTTATAGCCAGAAGACAGAAAATGGACTTGGGGAGGGCCATGGCTCAGGCAGACTGAGCTGTTATGGCCTGCACAACCGTCATTATTTGCAGCCCATTTGTATGAGTGCAATGAGATTTATGTATCTCTAATAGTTAACAAGATTTATTTGCCTGATCTGCAGCAAGGCCTTTTGGCAGCAGGCAGGGAGAGGGAATGCTAAGCTCCAGCAAAGCTAAGCAACCTTAGCTGCCCAATGTGACAGGTAGGGAATAGGGATTGGTGTGCACCCTCAGGTAAGCAAGGGTCTCGGGGGAAACCAGAACTGATTTCAAGAGGCTGTCTGGCTCAGGGATGCTGGCTAGTAACCCCTTGGGCTTGGATTGCAGAGTCAACCTCAAAGGCTTTCTGGCTCAGAGAGGGTGGCACAATTCAGCTTCCTCTACCTTCTTTTGGGGTTCTCATAGAGAAGCTGTGTTGTCAGCAGATGATCTGCAGCTTTAAGTCAGAGTGGGAATGCCCCAAGGCAAGGGGCAAAAGACAGTGGTGTGCTGTATCCTCCTAGGTAGGTACACACACTAAAGAAAGTATTTTGTGATTTGTTGCTCATGTGGGTTATGTTTCTAGGACTGTGGCTGAAAGCTGAAATTTAGGACTATATGTATTGGTGAGAGGCATTCACATCATGGAAAAGTAGCTTAAGCCATGGTTTTGAAGAGATGAATGGCCAGAAAGAAATGGGATATTATTAAGCAGCCCTGATGAGCACTTTGAAAGCAACCTTGATGTATTTTATCTTTTAAATTATATTTATATCCCGCCTTTCTTTCAAGATGGAATTCAAGGCGGTGCATAGGGCGGAACATTCAATTAAAGACTACACAGAAAACTCCAGAAGGAGCTTGTGATGCTGGCTGGAAACTCAAGAGACAAAAATACAGATTTCAAATGAAGAAAACAACCTGCCTAGGAGGAGAAAAGCAAACTGAGCGAGGCTTGCAATTGGATCTCAGCATTATCTAAGCAATACTAACAGGCCACCATCAGCCTATAAAGAGGATTCACAGAAAGTAGGGGCATTGTGAACTTTGTTGGAGAATTTGTTCCTAATTTAGTTGTTCACAGTCAATCTAAAAAATTCTGTCAAGTTAAAAAAAAAAAAAAAGGCCAGGCTGCCAATCATAACGAGATGTTTGAAAACTTCAGAAAACTGAAAAAAGGAAACAGTCTAAGATTCTACACCATTAATTAGAGCTATGATGTGGACACATTTGGAATACTGTGCACAGTTCCGGTCACCCCATCTCAAAAACGATATCACAGAGCTAGAAAAGGTGCAGAAGGGGCAACCAAAATGATCAATGTTGGAAGTACCTCGACTATAAGGAAAGGCAAAATCATGCGGGGTCTTTTAGTTTAGAAAAAAAAAAGACACTAGGAGGCATGAGAAGGGCTTATAAAATTATGCATGGTTTGGATAGAGTGAAGTTTTTCTTCCTCTCTCATAATGCTAGGACTTGGAGGGGGGGGGGAGGTCACTCAATTAAATTGATTGGCAGTCGATTCAGGACAGACAAAAGAAAGTATTTCTTCACAACAACACATATGCAACTTACGGAGTTTGCTGCCACAAGATGTGGTAATGGCCATGTTTGGATGGACTTCTAAGGGGAATTAGGCACATTCCTGGGGGATAGGTCTTAGGTATGATGGTGAAATGAACCCTCATTTCAGAAGCAGTCTGCCCCTGAATAGTTGCTGGAGGAGAGGGTGATATGGGAGAGCTGTGGGGACCTGCTTGTGGAATCCCTGGAAACACTGAGCCAGGCACTGGCAGAAACAAGATGCAGGACTAAATGGAGCTTGGTTTGATCCAGCCTGGCTTCTATGTTTTCCCGAGAGCAGACTCTAAACCAAGCTGTCCACAGAGGCATCCAAGCACAGACCAAGAGCAACATCACTGCAGACGCACCTGCCCTAGGCTGGCCCCACACTACCACAGCTGCTATTTGTCTTAGGAGGGAGCTCTTGTTGGGGCCAATATGAGCTTCCTTCCCTGGTGCAAACAGTAGCCATGGAGGACCCAATCCATATAGGGACAGTGGCAGGGGCAAAGCCTTCCACTTTGCATGTCATGGTCCCAGTCCAGATTGGGAGCCTCACAACTGCTGTATAGAGAGGAAAAAATAAGCATGTCAGCTCCAAACACATGTGTACGTAGCATACAAGCCCCATTTAGACCCTACCTGTCACATGATAAACTCCACATCATTCGGGGGGGGGGGGGCGGGGACCAGAGTGTGCCAGTTAAACCCCACTCCATGCCAACACGCTTCCAAAAACCCACACCATGCATATGGCATTTCTCTGCAATGGCAAACACTGTACTTCAGGAGAGATCGTCTCCATGATCAGAAATGCTATGCATTCAGTGTTCCTGATCTCTCCTCGGGTACTTATGTTGCTGCCAACATGTGCTGTACATGTGTGTGTGTGGGGGGGAAGGTTTTGGAAGAATGTTTGCATAGGGATAAGGGCTTATTGACACACTGCCCTCCGACCATGTGAAATTTACCACTTGAAAAGTAAGGCAGATTGGTTCTCACCTCTCATCATAACTTTAAACATTTCACCTACTGGAATTCAACCAT
Organism: Plestiodon gilberti rubricaudatus; assembly: GCA_026170595.1. Lineage (NCBI taxonomy): Eukaryota > Metazoa > Chordata > Lepidosauria > Squamata > Scincidae > Plestiodon > Plestiodon gilberti. Next base: position 144,247,492 of record JANXHW010000003.1, read on the forward strand.
CCAACTTATGAATAACTAACTAGGATTGGGCCAGCACACAGGGGTTTTTACAACAGCGGAACAGTGTTCCGCTGTTGTAAAATTATTGTCAACAGCAAGCCACCAGGTGCCATTTTGAGAGGGCTACCGCAAGATGCGATGATGGCACAACCTCACCACTGGAGCCCACTGCCCCCACCAGAACAGGTAAGCCAGCAGTGAGGGTAGAACGTGGGCAGGGAAGGGGAGGAAGAGGGGAGTGTCTGGGAGAGAAGAGGTGGAACAGGGTGGGTATCGGCCACAGCAACTTACACCGATATACTTGTCCCGTTTCCCCCCCCCCCGGGTCCTTCTCTCTTACTCCCAATGCAATCCTGTGTAACCTTGTACCGGTGTAACAGTAGCAGTGCACTTACACCGGTGCATCTACTGTTACACCAGTGCAAAGTTACACAGGATTGCGCTGTTCATCTCGGACCTGCACCAGCAAAGCCATGGGCACAGATATGAGGTGATCCATTGGGGTAATGGAATCTTACCTCCAAGTAAGGGAACAAATGTTCCATTACTTGGAGGAGACCTGTGTGATTGATTGAGCTAGGATTGGGCTGTTCATTTCTATTTGAATAATTGCCCAATGACTTGTGCCTAAAGTCCCTTGCAGCCTTCTCAAGGAACACCTTGTCTAGATCTGCTGCTGCAGTCTCGTCTGTGCAGATGATAGATGGTGCTTTCTCCACAATGAGGACCACTAGTGGTTTGTTTCTCTCTAGGTACAGTCTATTCTTGCTTGCAAGATTTTGTGGAAGAAATTCTGCTTCCTGCAGATAGGGCTGAACATCCAAAGGCAGGGCTCTGCCTGAATCTGCACTTCCTTCCACACTGTGGCAATCACTTATTTGCAGATCATTCCATCGCTTATATGATTCACATTGGGGCATTCAATTCCGTGTTGATTTTGTATGTTCTTTTGTGTCTGAGACTGTGTGATCCACACCACAGCTGAAATGTCTGGTTCCACCCCACCCACCCACCCCAAAAAGTGTATTTGGGAGGGACCGGTTCAGCTCTGAAGTTTGTTTGGCAAGTTCCGATGGTCTTTTCCAAATTTAAATGAGTCCTCAAGGCATCTTTTTCTTAGGCTGAAGTCCCTGGCTAACACCATTACTCGTTGATCTCATCTGCAAGTCCTCCAAAATTAGATATCATAATCTGGCTCAACTGTACAAGATCTGAAGTAGAAGATTCAAAAGTCTGCCCCTTCCTCTGTGCTCTATGCAAAACGGATTCTCTCTCAAATGTTTCATTTTCTTTAGGATGCAATATTTGTGAAATGTATGCGACACTCTCTCATAACTAGCTTGCTGTTCTTCAGCGGATTGAAATCCCTATGCAAAAGGGTAAATGGACGCAATCTGGCATCAAAAAGGCAATATTCAGAAATGGAGGAGAATATTTGACTCTCACAGGGCTTTATGCTGTTGATTTGTTCATACCTTAACAAAAAGACTGCAAAGGCCTTCCTTTCAGCAGTACACTGAAATCAAGTAAATTTGATTCTACTCATTTAAGTCTTAATTGGGACCATAGATATCTCTCCCACTGTCATTGTTCAATTACCACAGCAAAGCTAGGGAGATTGTGTTATTGCCAATTACAGCTGTTGTGGAATTATCACTCTTCTTAAGTTATCTTGGGTATATTTGAGCTTTCTTGGGTATATTTGAGCTTTCTACAGAACTGTTCCTGCCTACTGCAAATCTTGCTCTTTGACCTCAGCATTTAGCTGTTGTTTTTTCCATCATACCTGTGCGTGTATAACTATAATCTGCCAGTTTAAGATAATACTTCATGCCTCTGACAAAATGGCCTCTAGTCTTCAAAAGCTTCTGCAAAAAGTCATCTGTTTGTCTTTCAGATGGCACAAAACCCTTCACTGATTTTGCTGCAACAAACTAACATTACTACTCCTAGAGTTAAAAATCTTTCCCAGGTTCACAGGTCGTTTATTATTAGGATTACAAGTTAAAAACCTGGGAAACATTTTTAACTCTAACGGCGCATTCTAAACTACTTCCGCAGCCCTAAGCCGTCGCAAAAGTGCCGTAAAGCACTTTTGCGACGACTCATGAGCAGGGAAGGTCGGCACAAGGCCAGCCTGCCCTGCTCGGCCGCCCAGACCGTCTCCCGCCCGCCACTAGACCCAGGTAAGGATCCAACGGAGGGGGGGGGGGTTCGACCACAAACAGTGGGGACCGATAAGTCCAGCCAATCGGGGAGGGGATTGGCCGCGGCCAAATCCTGACCCCCGCTGATCGGCTGAGTAGTTACACCGTCTCCTCCGACTTCCGCCAACAAAATTGGTGACGGAAATCCGAGGAGGACGATCGGTCCCAGCCTCAGTTAAACCCGGGGAAGGGGACGAGCGTCCCCTTCCCCGATTAGACTTTCCACCACAGGCTGCCTGCCTGCAGTGGAGCTCCAGAACCTCAGGATCTGGCGGGCAGCCCTGGACCGCCCGGCGGATCATTACATTAGGATTGGGCTGTAAGATTATTACCGGTCATGAAAACCTTAGAAACGACATAACATTACTATGTTTCTGAAGGTCATTCATATCCAGATCACTGATGCTGCTGCTGGGTGAAGTGGCTGCTTTGAGCAGAGGCTTGTTGGTGGCAGATCCCCCACCAGCCATTCCCCCCGTGACATCCTGTCACACCTGCTGCCCACCAGTGGCCTCCATTAGTCTGCTACCATATACCTGAGTCACCTGACCTGGTTTGATGCTAGTGTAGCGGAATTTTAATTAATAACGGAGGACCAGGAAGACTGGTGAACAAGGAAAAAGTATGGGTTTATTTGTTGCGCAGCACAGTGGACAACACCCCAGAAGGGGAATGCTGACCCTTTGCTACAAGTGAGCACACTTTTTATTCCTTACAGAACTGACTATCACATACTTCCAAGAGACATGCATGATCAGGTGGGCCTACAGATTTTGAGGTGATTACTGATTTACATTTCTTAGGGACAATGAGAGGAGGTAGCTTTACAATAGAATCCAACACCTCATGATGGTCTCAGCCAGTCCTGTGGGACTTAACTGAGTTAGTTCAAGGGATTTCCTGGCTCCACGGGCGTCACTGGAGCGTGGCGGGGGGGGCGGGCTGCCTGGGGGTGATGCGCGTCATGGGGTGACGCGCGCACCCCCTCACGCGTCACCTCCGTGACGCGTGACACCCTCCGGACGCTCCGAGGCCGGCCCGGGAGCCAGCCTCGGAGCGTCCGACCCCGTCGGCGCTCCAGGGCCTTCTGAAAGAAGGCCCAAGCAGCGCGTCCATATGGGTATTTTCCGGATTTTCGCGCATGCGCAGACCCGTTTTGAGGACTTTTTGCCCTCAAAACGGGTCTGCGCATGTGCAAAAATCCGAAAAATACCGGGATGGATGCGCTGCCTGGGCCTTCTTTCAGAAGATTAGATATCAGAAGGCCTTCTGATATCTTTCAGAAGGCCCTGGAGCACCGACGGGGTCGGTCCCTCCGAGGCCAGCTCCCGGGCCGGCCTCGGAGCGTCCGAAGGGCGACCGGAGGGCGACGCGACGTGATGCGAGGGGAGCCGGGTCGCCCCCCCGCGCCGCGATGACAGAGCATCACTAGGGTGACGTGCGCCCCCCACCCCCGGGTGACGCGCGTCCTAGTGACGCTACTGCCTGGCTCCAGGAGCCAGCCTAATGTGCCTGACATTCCAAAGAGGAGGGAGTGGTAAGTAGCAACCCTCCTCCTCTTCCCATATCAATCTCCCTGTAGAAGAAGAAGTGGGGAGAGCAGAGTGATGGCAACCGGAGAAAGGCAAAAGAAGATAGGGGCATGCACATGCTCAAGAATGTGAAGGGAGCAACAGGGCAGAGGGTATGCTCTGGCCCATGCCTGGTCCCTCGGTTGAAGGCTGTTAGACTACTCTGGTGCCTCTTACCCAACCATATTTAAAAATATAACTAACTTTTCTTCATTTTTTTCCCTGTGTATTTCTACCCGAGTCATAAAGTTGCATCTTTGTCTCATTGTTTTTCAGCTCTCTGCAATTCTAAGTTGCTCCATCTTACTTTAACCACTATCTCTTCAATATACCCTGATGCACACTGCATATACTCCCAACTTTTTATGGTAATCTGTCAACTAGCCACTTCTGCTACCCTGTCATATTGTTTTTGTAACTCCTCACAGGATCCAAGTTGCACAGCGCAATCCTGGTAACTCGTGCACCGGTGTAACAGTAGATCCACCAGTGTAAGTGCACTTATGCCACTGTAACTTGACGTACAGCAACGTACACAGAACGGACACCAGCATAACCCCCCTCAGATGCCACACATTTGCAGTTCAGATGCAAGACGGACACCAGCACAACTCCGCCGGTGCAGGGGGCATTCAGACACCCCCTGAATGCCCCCTGAACCAGCGGAGTTCTGCTGTAGTCTGTCCTACATCTGAACTGCGCATGTGTGGTGTCCAAGGGGGGTTACGCTGGTGATCGTCCTGTGTCCGTCGGCATACAGTGTCTGTACGGCGTATATACTGCTTTTCAACAAAAGGTCGTTCACAAAGCGGTTTCCATAGCTAAACAAATCAATAAATGGTTCCCTGTCCCCAAAGGGCTCACAATCTAAAAAAGACACAAAAGAGAAACCAGCCAGCAACAAACACTGGAAAAGATGCCTTTTGCAGCTATCTACAACTGCCAGATCATCTCCTACTGAGAGACCCCAACAGAATCACACAGGGGCATATTTCACACACAACCCTCTTAAAGTGTTAGTGTCCTTGCAGGATTCACTGTAGAACAGAGACAAGTGTCACCATAAAAACAGAGACAGGTGGGTGCCATGCAGGAAGTCATTCGATTTCGGGCCAGTCAGAAGGATCTCCTCCACCTAAAAGTCCATAGGCACAATCGTAAGCTCATTGTCGTGTTGTCCACACAGCAAGCACCACTATCGGCTCCAACGGTAGCATAACTAAAAATTACAGGTCTATGCGTAAAACACTACACAGCCACAGAATCGAGTGTTTCTTCCAATTGCTTGTTTTGTTGCCCTTACATTTAAGGCTATTTTCGTCCTTATCCAAATGTTTGATTTTAGTAATTATTGTTCGGATTGCCCCCTGGCCCCGGCAACACTCTGTATGGAAATAAAATGGCGATTTAGATATTTCGTCGTCCCCACGGCCCCGTCTCTGCTCAGCAAATGGTTCCATGTCACTCGCTGCATCACAATATCGAAGCCACGAAGCTCTGTGGCAGCTAATCCTCTGAGCCTGTTAATAAGCTTAGGAGCACGTTCATTGAAGACTGACGCCTTAGTCACAAACAGGGAGAAAATATCTACTGGGGGAAGCTGAATTGGTTTTAATCATCTGCTAATCACCAGTAATGAGACCTACTCTGGGGAAGAAAAGAAAAACAGATAGTCAGAGGGAGGTTTTGTTCTTCACAGCGGAGTAACAGGGAATGAGAGGGCAGCTGTTATTAGGAGAGAAAAGATGGAAAGAAAGGAGGGATTTGGCCAGACCAGATGAAGCTTCTTCTGTGGTGCACTGTTTTGTTAGCTGAGTGTTTCTTTCATTCAGTCTCCCAAACTTCAGATCTTTCAGTCTCTCCCCCACCTCTCTTTCAAAGGCCTAGCCCATGTCTGCAGAGAAGGGGAGCCTCCCTTCAGGGCTTTGCAAATTTAAACTTAACTACATTGCACGTTTCAGATTTTTTTTTTTTAATTTGAGGCTGAAGAAAAGTAAATGGTTAAGGGAAAAAGAGAGAGGGATGGAAAGCATGTGTGTGTGAAAGGGATAAGAGGAAATGGGCAAGGAGAAGCCTTGTTTGCCAATGGTCTGGCCTTTCAGGAGGCCCCAGCCAACAATGAAAGCTGAACGGAAAGGATTGGGAAAGGGGGAGGCATCTGAATGTGCACGTTTCAGGTACCTGAATGATGGCAAGATCACATCCAATGAATGGTATCCTCTAGGAACACCTGAGGCTGTGGCAATGCTGAAGCCGAGTGGGTGTGAACCTGCTCAGTGCCTGGGTGGAACTTCTCCCACAGAAGCCAGTCTAATCTCCTTTCTATAGAAAAAAGAAATGGCAGCCATTGGCCGGCACCTTGAGGGAAAAGGGAATGCAACAGAACTCACCTTTCACATGATGAACAAAGTTGCCTTGCACTAATTCAGACCTTGGGTCTATCTAACTCAGCATTGTCTTCTACACTGCAGCAGCTCTTTAGGTTTCCATGGAGGAGGGAGGGAGAGGGGGGGGGTCCTTAAGTCTTACACTTAGAGGTAAGGGACTTACACTAGAGATTTTTGAACCTGAACACTCTGCATTCAACATTATGGGCCTTTCCATCACTGAGCTGCTTCTCTCCACAGTTTGAACTTTGATTGTTTAAAACCTAGTAGTAAATCAGTTAGAAGACAAGTCAGAAACACATGAGCATGGCTGGCTGCAAAGCTTTGCTGCACCAGTGCATAAGTGTTTATGACTACCCTCAACAACAGCACCAATGCCATATCACCAGAAACCCTGTTACATTGCCATTATACCTGCATGGTTGGTATAGTATCAGTGGGCCAAGACAACTATATGAACTATTAGAGTCAGGGGGCTAGGAAAGGAAGGACAGTTTCTCATCTACCTTTTCCAGCACCATCTTGAAAGTACTGTACAGTAATCTTATTCCAGAATTATATGCCGTGGTTAGCAGGGACTTCACCTTCCCAATTACAAGTGAATTGGACATTTCGGTCGGAAGAGTAAGGCAGCATATTCTTTGGAAAAAAAATCATCCTGCATTAATTCTAAGGTGAAACTTGGTGTACTGTACATAGGGTTGCCTACTCTGACCAAATCTATTTCTGGAGATTTTTATTTATTTATTTAGCCAACATGTTGGAAATTTCTAGAGGCCCTGTTAGCATCTCCTGGATTACTTTCATCATCAGTCACCTGGAGATTGCTCTGGATTCCTGAAGACTTCAGGCCCACCCTGGAGGGTTGGTAGTAGCCCTAACTGTACATAGGGTATAAACTGTTTATGACAGTCGGTCGATGTCTTGTGTGTCTCATGAAGTCCATTGTGCAGCTTTACTTTTTAGATGCACTATGGGCAAAATTTACTAGGATATTCTTCTGCACCTCATTGAATAAAATAGGAGCTCTAGTTTGATTTCAATGCAACCAACCTTTTGCACCGTGAAGTGGATCGCTAAATGGCACCCCTTCTTTCTCCCTATTAACACCACACACCCAGTTCCTACTTTCGTTAAGTCATTCTCCCTTACCTGTTAGTGAGGACAGAGGAAAAGCAGCACGCAGCACGGTGCCATTTTGCCTACCGTCCTCTGTAGGCAATCTTTTCGGGGTACCAGGTCCGGGCAGAATGCGGGGGGTGACGAAGTGGGCGGCGGGGGCGCCAATCGCGCCATTCCGTCGGCGGGAGGAGTGGGCGGCAGCAGCGGAGAGGGCGATTGTTTTGGCCTCTGCGCCTCTGTTTAGTGGCAGCGACGTCATTTTCGGCGGTGACATCACCGGGGGGGAGCATTGCTACGCCGCTGCTCTGAGAACTGACTCACAATCGGCCACCTGATCTGCTTCACCTTGCTTCATGGCAAGACTGGCCTTGCCTCGATGAGACTTGCACAGTAGGCCTTCACTATGGATTGTGCCCTTTATTTAACATTTAGAAGATGGCATTTAATTTGAATGGTTTTTTGAACAATTCTAAAACTGATTCTGTCCCTCTTCACCCTAGTATGGCCTCTTTTCCAGAGGCTGTTGCTAGTGTCTCATATGTCTTTTTTTTTTTAAGATTGTGAACCCTTTGGGGACAGGGAACCATACGTAAACTGCTTTGTGAACAACTTTTTGTTGAAATGCAATGTATAAATATTCTTAATAAATACATTATTGTGGTCACATTTAGGTCAGTATCCAGTTGGAGAGCTGGTCTAGCATAGCGGCTAAGAGACTGGTGCAATGAATCCCCTGTTCAAATCTCTATTATCAATTCTCACTTGGTTACTTTAGGCAACAGCCTCAGCTGTCCAACTGTAAAATGAGGATAATACTTACTCACTTATAGGGTTGTTGTAAGGACAACATCAAGATAATGCATGTGAAGTACTTTGCATGCTCAGAATATACAAATGGGACATATTATATTATTAAGCGGGAAATACAGTACATACAATTGTACATTTGTAAGGGCTTGCCTGGGGCCAACAAACCTGCAATATAGATGCCAGTAGAAAAAAGATAGCTGAAATGAATTTCACTGCCGTTAAATAAGTTTTTTTTTAAAAAAAAATATCTTTTTTTAATTAGCAAAACACTGTCCAAGGAGTTCCAGGAGCAGAGCCACACAAACAAACCTTTCTTGGGATTGGCAGCAATTTATTTCATCAAGATTTTGTTTTCTTTTTCTAACCCATGCAGCCAAGACTTCCAAACAGTCCTTAAACGTTTGCCCTTTTCTCTTTCCCTTTTACACTCATGCCACAATTTAAGTGACATCAGCTCTTTCCATCATTCTTATCTCTTTGAGAGCTGAAACAATTCTTGAGGAGCTTTGCTTAGCTCTCTGAAAGATCCACTTTTCGCAGCATGTGTGCATTTGTATGTGTGCTTGGCTGAATGGATACCTGAGTTGATGTTATCCGAAGGTTGTGTTGCTTTGCCTTAGACATATATATAATAATACCGATATCCCATCAAACCGCATGATTGCACCATTTCTGTCGACTTCTGGTCTGATCTTCCTAGATGCTATTGTATTGTGCAACCACTGTCCTAGGGGGTCATCAGCAATTGCCACAATTACAGGTTATGACTTTATGGGTCCAGTGTGGCCAGGGGCTTTTAAGGGTCTTTTTGCCTTTCCCTGAAGTACAGTATGTGTGGAAGGAACAGATAATTATTTATTTCCTTGAACCTTTGGAGAAATGCTTTTCCGAAGGATACCAGGTCTCTGCTTGAGCTCAGTGTGTACAGACTGTTTTGTCACTAGGAGAGCACTCAATGGGTTTTCCTTCCTTAGTGGGATGGTGGGCTTAATGACCTTTTACTGCTTAAAGTTCCATATCTCTATGATTTCAGTGAATGGAAGTTACATTGTTGCAAAACATGAAGATTTAGGATTGTCAGAAATTTGTAATGCATGCATCAAACTCCATAGCATGTCTTTTCTTTGTAAGTATCAATTTGCCAATCTTACTAATGTCACTATGCATTTGCTCACTTTGGCCCTTCAGATCCCTTGCTTTTCCAAAACCAGTTCCTTCATCTTTTACAACAATGAGGAATGATGCATTATAGTTGCCACTAAAAGCTTCTCTGTACAGGCAATTCTTGAATCAGTTAATAATGTTTAAGGTAAAGGTGACCCCTGACAATTAAGTCCAGTCGTGTCCGACTCTAGGGTGTGGTGCTCATCCCCATTTCAAAGCCGAAGAGCCAGCGTTGTCCGAAGACGCCTCCGTGGTCATGTGGCCGGCATGACTCTCCTTGTCGCAGCGCGTAGCATGTGGCTGGAACACGGAGCGCTGTTTACCTTCCCGCAAGCCGGACCTATTTATCTACTCACATTAACATGCTTTGGAACTGCTAGGTTGGCAGGAGCTGGCCAAGCAACGAGAGCTCACCCCGTCACGGATTCGAACTGCCGACCTTTCAATCGACAGCTCATAGTTCAGCGGTTTAACCCACTGCGCCACCCGCCCCTAAAACGTGCCTTGGTCTACACATGTGAAACACTTGTATATCACACTACTATATGTCAATGGTATGCTCATATGTAAACCAACATATCCTGTACTGGCATGAAGGAATACTGCCCAACATCCCAACTGCCAACACAAGAGAAGTCAATCTAAACTGGCCTTAAACTATCCATACGAAATCATCAACTGTGTTTAAAAAAATCCTGGCCTTGCTGAATGTCTTCTCATTCAATATTTTATGAATTCCAGTGAGAGAATACTGACAAACAAGTTGCTCGATATAAGATTTAAGATGCTACAAGCATTTTCCTAATGCAGATTGAAACCTGCAGATTTCTGCTTTGGCCTTCCGAACCTGCTACATAGATCTGAATTATTGCTGTTTGTGTGCAATGAAGGTCAGCAGGTAACACATAACTGAGCTGTGTTCTTTTTCCATGTGTGTATAGTATTGTACTAATGCTCATTCCCCAGTCTCTTCATTTTATCTTTCTGTCTCTAAGATTGATTAGCATATTTGGCAGATTAAAAGGCTAAGGTCAAATAAATCCCCAAAGAAATATGGCTAATTATTGTCATATTTTTAAACACTTTCCTTCAAAGAATGTTAAAAAGAACAAAACTTAGCACTGCGACTCAAATGATTCTTTCATGGTGTGCACTTTCCCTTGCCTCCCCCAAGTTGTTTGAGAGCAATTATCTCTTTACATGGGTAACAACATTACTAGGCTACACTTCAGACAATTGGCATCCTATAAGTGACTTCCTGGTCTAGCAATCAAAGCCTATAGAAGTTGTTCAACATCGCTGACAAAGAGGGTAAACACGATCAGATGGTTCTTTCATCTACTCTTCATCTGGGAACGTAAGAAGAAAACAAACGTGCAAAGTTTTTGATTTCCTGGTCTGAGAACACGGTTCTCATTTTAAGTAACTCACCCCTGTTATTTTCATCTGAACTGGAGGTCCTTCATAAGTTGACTTCACTCACCAAGTCAAGCCACTAGCAGCTGAAGAAATCATGTTCACCATCTCTCACAAACTGACTACCTGTGCACAAGCCATCATCATCTAATAATGAGCTTTCAGCTCACCAAGACAGGTACGATTCTGTTCCAACTTTTGCTGTAAGGGGGTCCGACGTATTCCTTGCAAATTAACTTCTTCAGTGCCACCCCAAAGCTCAGTAACGCTGTAACCCTCACTTTCATCTTGTAGTAATAATAATAATAATAATAATAATAATAATAATAATAATAATAATAATAATAATAATAATAATAAAATTTTATTTACCGCCTTTCTGGTCATTGGATTTCTCCTCCGACTTTATTCTGCCCAGCCTGTACATGGGCAGGCTGTTCTAAATCCCAAAGGGTTTTTACGATATAATAACATTCTAATCTTTCATAGAACCCTTCATTCGAGATGTTACTTTCACAGTCCAGCTCTCTCTCTCTCTCTCTCTCTCTCTCTCTCTCTCTCTCTCTCTCTCTCTGGCGTATGCCTCAGCACGCTTCAGCTGCTCCACTCCCCCACAGGGCTCTGCAGCTTATCAGCTCGGCGTGCCAGCAGCTCTCAGACAGACTTCTGGCCGTCTTGAACTGCTGTCCTGCAGATCTTCAGGCATTTGTGAGATGAATGCTCTAACCAACTGAGCCAGACATAACCCAGAGGTATTCTTTGAAAGTCAGTCATGAAATCTTACCACCACCCATTAAGAACAGTACACTCTCTGCTGGCTCCTTTAATTCAAAGTCTCAACTGAACTTGCATTCTGCATAGTCCTCTGCAAGAGTCTACATCCCTCAAGAAGATCACATGACCAGTGCTGTACTACTGCTCAGGCCTGCCGAAATCCAGACCTACAAAACCTAACACACGTTCACTCACCATGTGTTACAGACCAGCTGCAGTTGATAAAACTCTTATGTTTGCTGCCTCTCTGTCTTGCTTGGGAATCACCCCACTCCTGGGACCAAAATGTCTTGATCCAACTTCTCCTTCTAGGAGCAAGTTTGTTCCCTTTAAATAATTTCAATCTGAAATACTTCCTTAAATGTCTGCTTCAACTGATTCAACACCTTTCCCTCCTCAAATAATTATCAAGCTATGTGCAAAAAGGAAACTAAACTCCGAACAAGCAATTAACAAAATGTATTGCTTTACAGCAACCCTAACACCATAAATCTCCCAAAAGCAGAGCATGTCCCATTGAATTCTGACTAGGCATGCATAGAACTGCAAAGACAATTGTCTTTAAAGACAACATACACCGCAATCCTGCACAAAAAACTGGCAACAGAGTGAGCGCTCTGCTGCTGAAAGCTGTCGCAAACATGCCGGAAGGAATGTTCGCGATGACTCAGGAGTAAGGGCGGCTGGTGCAAGGCCGGCCCCCCTCATACTGCTGCCAGGCGTCCATGCGGCCACCGGAGGAAGGTAAAAGATCCCCTGGCTGCCGTATGGGCGGTCCAGGCGGCGAGGAAGGGGGCGGGGATGGCGTCCGCCATATCCCCGTCTTCCGCTGGGCCGGCTCAGCCCTTACATGGCATCCCATCAGGCCTTCCCCAATTTACACCGGGGGAAGAGGACAAACGTCCCTTTCCCCCTAGTAGACCCCGGGGCGCTGCAGAGCAGCCCAGAATGGGAATAGGGCCCTGGGCCGCCCACCAGATACTTACATAAGATTGCACTGTTAAAGCTGTAAAGAAAGAAGAAAAATCTGAGGTAAAATGCTGAATTTACTGATAGGTCATTTGAGATACATTGGGTAGCAAAAATAATTTTTATTTATTTCTTCTGTTTTTACCCTGCCTTTCCTCCAAGGAAGTGTGCGGAGGCAACATTTTATCCTCACAGCAGCCTTGTGAGGTAGGCTAGGTTGACAGTGATTGCTTGGCCACACAGTAAGTGTCATGATTGAGCATAGATTAGAACCCAATTTTTTTCAGACCAAGTCAGACATTCTTTTGTCTATATATTGTTTCTCATTATAAGAATTATTTAATTTTATACTCACTAACCCTTTGAAGTAAGCATCTCAACCCCTCAGAAGTTGGGGATATATAAGAGCCAAGTTATCAGTGCTGGGATTTCTAAAAAAAAAAGTCTAGATGGATGTTAAAAAAAAAAAAGACCTTAGGGGTCCTGTAACTTTTCCACTACTTATTGTTCACATAAACATTAAAAGAAAGGGATTTGTTTTTTGTTTTGTTTTGTTTTTTTAAGTTTTACATATAATTTCTGTTAGACAGTAAGGTACGGTAGCTCCCACTTAACCCGTGTGGAGACTTCTGGGTGCCATGGCAAAAAGCGGGAACCTTGTGCTATGACCTCTGACAGGCTTCAAGGCCAATGAAACATGAAGGTGTGGATAACAAATTGATGGAAGGGAGTGTACTTCCAACATAGGACAAGGTGAACAGTGAAGCAAACCTGATTAGCTTAATGAGCCACCATGTAGTTATCTTTTCACTTCACATTTCTATTAATTTCCAGTCTCTGTCAGGGTTCAAGACAATGTATCTATTTTTTTAGGAATTAATTATCTGACAGGTATGCAAAAGTACTGTTGCCAAACCTTGTGCGTTGCAGGTAAATCATTACATGGCCTCAGACAGTTTTCATTAGCAGTGTTGTCTGTCAAGAGGGAGTCCTGCCAAAGAAGTGCTGATGATACAGCTGGGTCAGAGACAAAGGTGTTCCGTCTCCATCCATCAGTATATTTTTAAAAATCAATTTACAACATGGTAATTGAATGAAGTTTATTGTGCTACTAAACAACTTAGTATCTGGGTGATTATAAACTGCCTAGTGTCAAGGAAGGATGTTTTACACAGTACCTAAATTTGCAATGTGATGTTGAGAAGAAAAAAATTAGCTGAGGAATCAAGCGTTTTTGAGTTCTTACAGTTTATAGTGCAATACCTTCTATAAGATAAAGGTATCCCCTGCTCGAAAGCCGGTCCTGTCCGACTCTAAGGTGCAGTGCTCATCTCCATTTCTAAGGCCGAAGAGCCAGCACTGTACAAAGATGTGGCCGGCATGACTAACGGAACACTGTTACCTTTTCCGCCACAGCGGTACCTATTTATCGACTTGCAATTTCTTGCTTTCGAACTGCTAGGTTGGCAGGAGCTGGGACAGGACATGGGAACTCACTCCGTCACGCAGCACTTGGGTCTCGAACTGCTGTCCTAACGACCTTCTGATCTGCAGTTCAGCGTCTTAACCACTAAGCCACCATGACTATAAAATCCACTAAATGCCTGTTCTCGCAGTTGCTTTCATGGCCAGGCAAACAACTATGGCCCATTCTTGGACATGTGGTTTCTTATGATCCTGAGAGTGTTGGGATAATACAGTAGTTTGAATTTAGGAACACTTCCCTATAAAACAGTATTAGACCAGTATGCTTGGAAGCTAGAGGAAGCAGAAGGAGCCCTAAGTGGAAACTGAAAGTAGCTAAAGGAACTGTCACAGCTGAATATATGAAAGTTATTACTTTTCGTAGAAGTGTGTTTATATTTAATGAACCCAAAGGTTTTGACATGGTGTCAGAACTGCGATTGAGAAAGAAAACAGCAACTAATACAAAGAGAAAATCGGTTCAGCTACCAACAATCATGAATAGAGATGGATAAAAATTACAGAAGGGGTTTTGGAAATGAAAAACCTAGGTTTGGAAATCCCCGAGCCATTACGAGTCAAGCCCAACCCCCTCTGATTTTGCCTCAGCTCATAATGACTTGGTACCAGCTCTCTCATCTACTAGTTTCTCTCCTTTTCCCTTACCAAAAGAGCAGCTGAGGATAAAGCTTTTTCTAGGCTGTTCCTACTTTCTAACTAGTTCTTTGTAGTTATTGTTTTATTATTATTATTATTATTATTATTATTATAAAACAATAACTACAAAGAACTAGTTAGAAAGTAGGAACAGCCTAGAAAAAGCTTTATTATTATTATTATTATTATTATTATTATTATTATTATTATTAATAATAATAATAATAATAATAATAATAATAATAATAATAATAATAATAATAATAATAATAATAATTTTCTCCTGATGCATTGACCAGGAGGAATAAAATCTACAGTTCCCAAAGGAAGCTGAGGGCTGTTTATTCTTTGATAAAGATTTCTGAGCATGCTCAGTGCTTGCATTGTTCACATACAGAATTCCGGCAAACAATGGGGGATAAGAGCATGCTGGGAACATAAGAACAGCCTTGGCTACTGCAAAGCCCTTTCTGCCAGTGTGCTCTCCTCCCCAACTCCATGTGACTTGGACATTTGAGACAATCTAGGTGGAGAAATTGATAGATGAGGGCTGGTGATTGTGGAGGAACTTCCTTGGAGCTCCAGCTTTGGGCCAGAATTTTCCAAAAGGACTTGGAAAGACTCATCCTATTTCAAACTCACCCCATTCATGCATCATGACAACAAGAGTGAACTGGAATAATAAGCCAGTCCCTGATTACAAGGACATTTTTTTTCCCAGCACTGTGACCATGATAATTTCTCTGCCTGGTTCACAATGCTGTTTCTCACTGTGATCACTTGCACATGTGTGTGTTAGGAATAGGTTATAGCTATCTGCACATAGAAACATAGAAACAAGCAACTATACGCACTAGCAGCTATGGTAACTAGAAGTGGTACTATCAAGAGTAAGACCTACCGAACTCAGAAGGACTGCATCGATTCAAACTGCCTCTATTTTTCCTGGTACACTCCCTATTTTATGGTACCTGCCCCTACCTGAAACACTACATGTCTGTAGATACAGGTACGTGAAAAATCCAACATGCAGAAATGGTGCCTTGATCACAAATCCTTCTGAGAGTTCCCTTGCCACTAAATCCTCCAGTCTGTGCTACACTTTTGCTCAAGAGATGGGAGCCAGGAGACTGACTGACTACTTGTGGTCTTCAGGATTTCTGACTTTTTGATGCTTCTTCTCCCTGTGAGGACTGTCTCTCTGACTATGTTGCTAACAAGGTTGTTATTTCTAAGCGGGAGGGGGGAGCCTGGAGGGATATTCAGGGTACAGCACAAGTCCAGATAAACTCCTGTGCCCTCTTCCCTCACATTCTCCCCAGTCCTGTCACAGCTCAGGAAGTGCAACTAAAGCTCAGGTTGAGCTATTGCTTCTGGGTTTCCTCATTTTGCTCAGTGGTTTTTATCATCAGCAGTGGTGTAACAAGGGTGGTGAGAAGGCAAGTAGTTGTGCAAGACTCCATTACACTGGAGTGAGCAGCCCCTCCCCCTTGCTGTTGGAGCCATTCTGGCAGCAAAGGCAACACACAGGACACTCACTCACTCACTGTTGCTGCTGGAATGGCTCCAACAGCAAGGGGGAGGGGCCGCTCACTCCAGTGTAACGGAGTCTTGCACAACTACTTGCCTTCGCACCACCCTTGTTACACTACTGACCATCAGATAGGTACTACGGAATCGCTGCCGCTTATACCAGGGTTATGATGTCATTTCCCTAATAAAAGGAGCCCCAGGAGAAGTCTCAAGGACTGACACTCTTACTGCCCAAGCGAAGACTTCACTGGAGGCCATTTTTCACTGGGTCCTTTTAGGAAACCTGGCTCAAACAGGTTTATATACTGTATATTTGCTGAATCCAGTTTTACTTTGAATTTTGGTTGATTCTGCTGCACATTAAATAGCAATGCCTTGGATCTTTTTTGGCCCAAGAACATATATAAATAGATTTTAAACGGGACTGAACATGATGAAAGAAGGGGGCATTTCTAGAGATGAACATTGACCTGGGAAAACAAGTCTTTAAAAAGTGCTTGTGGAACAAAACACAGGATATTTCCCTCCAGTTTGCCTTCATATGGGCAATAGAGCTTTATAGCTTCTTTTTGAATCATCTTTTGGAACTCAGTCAGGGTGATGCTGAACGTATTTAAATCTTCCTCATAAAAGGTTTAGTCTAAGTTGCTTCTCCAGTACTTGTTTGAACATTAAATATGCAAATAATCATCATTACACTTCCAACAATTACACATGTTTGTGAGCACTATGTCAAGTCCTGGCAGCAGTGCAATCATTTGTAAAGACAAATATTCCATTCCAAGAGATGTCATGCTGCTTAGAAGATTTCTTTTTGTATTAGTAGCCACACTGCTGCTTCATAAAGTGTGCAAATGAACGTGACAGTGCTGCCAATAGCTGCCAGTTTCTTCCTCTCAGCCGAGCAGATGTCAATCAACCATCCCAAACAGACAAGGCCGCTGCAGACATTAAACATGCAGGATGTAGAGAGGAGGGCACAAACAACACAGGGATCTTGCAGGCTCCGTGTACTCTCTCTCTCTCGCTCCCTCTCCCTCTTTCGGAGGAGGCCTGAGGCCTTTGGAATATTTTAATTTCTGATTTCTGACTATATTATCATGCGTTTGTAACAGACGAATTGTAATTTGTAGCTCTGAGGTGATGTGAAAAGCTGCCCGAAACCATAGGACAGCTGCAGAAATGTGCGGCAGCTTTCCTCTGTTCTTCGTTTCCTCTTTTCTTTCCTCCCCTCCTGCTTCTTTCCCCCACCTCTCTCTCTCTCTCTCTCTCTCTCTCTCTCTCTCTCTCTCTCTCTCTCTCTCTCTCTCTCTCTGTTGCTCTTTATGTAGTTATGGATAATTGTCACCGTTCACTTTTATCACATCCAAAGTAGCAGCTTAGAGAAGCTGTGACTTTAGTCAGGACTAATCTTGCCTCCTCCTGAAGTGGGAAAATCCCAAGTATTTCAGGGTCCTATTGATAACCCTTGTGCTTTTTTTCCATAAAAGACGGATGACTCTGGCAAGCTTGGGAGAGTGCAGATAATGGGATTGACTTGGTACTTAAATCTCAGTGAACCAAGACAGCATAAGTAATTAGTGAATTGGATCCATACTGGGGTGCTAATGACGGCTAATACTGCCCCACACCATTCTAAAAACCACAAGATGCACATCCATCTCACTCAGATAAAAACCAAAGGGACACTGCGTTGCAGGCATCATTTATTTCTAGTTCTCCTGCACAGAATTTATTCCTTTCTTGTTTGGGGGGGAAAAAAATCTAATTTTCCAGAAGTGACATCCTGAAGAACAAAGTGACCATCCTCTCCGCAGAGTTCATTATGATTACAATACCTCTGGTGTTTTTAATTAAGAAAGGCTAATTAAGAGAAACCGCGCATTTATCTTCTTATCTGCTTGTCAGGGGACAGAGTCACAAACACTAACTGTATGTTTGTTTGCACAAAGCAGGTCGTTAGCACTGGTGAGCAATCTTCACTTTATTTAATATTCGTGTATTGTTTTATTTCTTGCATTGTCAACTTCTGATTTTTTTTTTTTAAGGAGGAAAGAAAAGGAAACCAGATTAGTTCAAACCAAATTATTCCCCTTCAGTCCTATTGGTATAATAGCAAAGTATTTGTGTACGAACAGGCATTCTGCCTCATTTTTCTTTTCCCATGAAGTGATAGCATTTTATCAGGATAATTTAGATAAATGTCTTTCCATAGGGTTTGCTTATCCTTCCAGGAGCTATGATCGACAAACAGCCATGTAAGATGAATGGCACAGTGTTTTGGTAAAATGTATTCTCAGCTGAGACCAGAAAGTGTTTTCAAGTGGGGTGAATTTCCTTTTTTCTTGAGATCTGATTAGCAAACGACAAAATTCCACCCTCTTTTTTCCCTTGATAACTGTAGATATATAGTAAAACACCACACGCGCACGTGCGCGCGCACACGCACACACACACACACACACACACACACACACACACGAATATCCCCTTCCAAGATAGTGAGCTATACCAAAAGAAGGGTCGGGTGCCAATAAGACATTGGGTCGAAAGGACCCTTGCATACATGGTATAAGGTAAAACGTACGCAATCCAAGCCTAGGTATGTTTACATAAGTAGGTCCCAATGTTTAATATGGCGCGATCTCAACTATATGTGCACAGGATTTCCAGGTAAATGAAGTTTCAAAAATTCATTTAGAATTTTTACTGTACGTAAATATATAGTGTGCACACACTGTATGTACAGTATATAATATACTGTATGCATGTTAGCTATTGTATGTACAATGTGTGACCTCAGTGTCCTGAGGAAGAAGCATTAATTTACTCCTAGACTAGACCATGTTTCTAACACTGAAGGCAGAATCTGGATGCTTGCAATAAAAGTGGCATATTGTGAGGCTGGTCACCTAGACATCCAGCAGTCATTGTCCTGCCAGCTGAGCTTTGAAGCTAAACAAATTACTTCTGCCTCTTTCAGTCACTCTCTCAGATGTAATTTGGCCTGTCTTTATTGAACTTAAGAAAGGTGTGGTTCTGAGGAGTGGCATAGAAGGAGTTAAGACGAAACAAAACATTATTGGCCAGAAGCGGCAAATCATCATCTAGAAATCATTTTATACACTCGTAGGCTTGTTAGTTGAGATTGGGGGAATGACAATGACACAAATTTATCTTTTCATTCGAATTAGTCAAAAAATCATGTTGATTTTTTTTTTCTCATTCGAAAAGGAGGAACTCCAAGCACTGCTACGTTGAAGCGACTGGTGCATGTGTAAGAAATAGAAGGAGAAAGCTTTTTTAAATTGAAAAAGAATTTTTCCCCACTTTATTATGATGTGAGAAGAAAGGGCAGTTGGTCTGCAAATGAGTCAGGAAACATGCAGAGCTAATGTAGGATGAATAAATGGGCACATTCTCAGGTGAGGAGGAGAGACTGAGTATGGATTGTCATAACTGGATGGATAAAGACAAATGAGATAAAACAAATCATCAGTCTAAATGCTAGTCCAGAAGAAGGTAGAACAAACCTTTTTGGAAGAACCTGGAAACCAGACTGCATCCAGACACACAAAATGTGATTGGTAAGCCTGCGGTATAACCACACTCACCCTGTTTGGGTCAGATGTACAAAGTACAGATGTACTGTAAGTATCACATACTTAACCTTGACCTGTTTTGGTTAGATGTACTTAAGTATCAAGTTCAGAGAAAACCCATTTGTTCTGTTTGCAGCTGAAAGAACTACCAACAGTGCTGATTGGCTAAGCCTCATGACAATGAAAAACTATTTCCTCTCCTGCCTCCCCAGATCCGTTTTTGAAGTTTAAAAAACTTGGTTAAAAATTAAACAAACAGAAAAGTTTAATCAGATAAACTTGCAAGGCTCTTCAAAATATTTTATTTTAAAAAGGCAGACCCGCCCACCTGGACCATGGAAAAATGGGAGAAAGAGGAGATTAACTAATGTCATCTGAGGAGCCAAAATAGGGGAAAATGCGCTCATTCAGCACTGAAAAACCACAAACATTATCCCTGTTTGCATCTAAGATGGGGAACTTAAAACTGCAGATAATTCTACTAGATATTGAAGAAGATTTTTTTTAACTAAAAACAAAAATCCTTTTGCACAAAGTATCTCACTAAATTCTAAGAAAGTTTTATTTATATTCCTAATTGCCCCAAACATTCTGTTTATTAGTATATTTCCCTAACACTTTTCTTGGTAATATTTTTTTTCCAGCTCTCCATCTCCCCCACAAAGTTCTGGACACAACTCTCCTACAGGTGGATCTTATAGGTCCACTTTTGTATCTGCCAGTGGTCATTGCAGGTAATGTTCTCAGAAAAGTGTGTTACTTCCTAAGAGGAAGTTACCTTATTGCAATTTTGTCCAGAACGCAGAACCCAGAAAGATTATAGCCTGTAGGCCCAGTACCTGTATCCCGCTTTTGCAATCGGCAATGCCTGTATAATGCGATCTCATTATTGTGTGGAGGCACTTTCTAGTATTCGACAGACTGATATTGGTAAGGAAGAGACCTCTTCTTGGATCTGTAACCATTTGTCTTCTGAGGTTCTTTCTCCTTTTAACTACAGCCACCTTTAAAAGTGGTTACAGCACCTCCCATCACTAGAGGCATATGCTTTATGCTGGGAACCTTTTTAAAAAATTCTTCCTTTCTCAACAGACAGATTGGGTATATATTTATTTGCTGCCCTCCATGAATGCTTTTCCACTGATGGTTGGAAGTTTCACTCAGTGTTGGATATAGCTGGCTGACGGGGGGAAAATGCAATCACGATGACTTGTTTATAGTTCTGAAATATTATTCAGTGTTTTCCCAGTAAAGCAGGAAGACTTTAAAAGCAAAAAAAAAAAAAAAAATCAAGACAGAAATCAAGAGAGGGCAGACATCAAAGCTTATGTACGTCCATTTCAGGCTGGATCACAAAAGGAGGCTGTGATTCACAGCACATTTACTTGGAACAGGTTCCACTGAAATCACACGTTCTAGGTAAATGTGTTTAAGATCAGAGCATCAGAATGTTCAGAGTTTATTCTAACTGGTATTAAGTTGTTTCTCAGAAGGCCAAAAGCAGGTCCATCTCCAAGACTATTAAAAGCTAAAGGGCCATTATCAATCTTTCACAAATCCCATTTGAGCAGTTTGTGTGGAAGATGGGTAGCTGTGAAATCCTTTCCCATAAGAATTCACAAAGCTTCTTTTTAAAAAAGACCAAACTTCCTAAGAGTTAGAAGATTCTCAGCTGCTATGTTTGCATGGTATGTTGGTGTAGACTACACTGACAGAAGATTTGAATACTGTATTTTGTAGGTGGACCATGCATGCCGGGCCAGCCTCAGAAAAATGTGAATTATGTCTGCGATCAAGTCCCCAACAAGCAGGATGCACTTATTGCATATCTTCATAGAAGCTTCTTATATTCCTCCTTTGTTGATCAAGTATTATAGCAGAAGTGCAGGAAACATTCCGTGTCGTTCCTGTACGTAGTACAGAAAAACCTTTGACTGACATCATACATCGGTTTGTGCAGATTTCACTACCACTGGTAGTCCAACTACTCAGCCCTTTCTGCAGTGCAGAAATAGGAGAGACCAGGCATAGTCTGAAGAAAGAGATGTACATTTTTAATGTAGTCATATTTATTTAGAACGTTTCCTTTATAAGAGAGTCCAAAGCAGCTTGCCACAAAGTTAGCCAGAATGTAATCAAACTTCATAAACTAGAGCACACATACGATTGTCATGTATTAAAACCAAACTGACCACAGCAACAAAACAATTTTTTTAAAAAAAAACCTTCAAACATTTCATGTAAAAAGGTGACAGAATAGAAAGATGTTTGTCAGATTCTGAAAAATCTGGAGTGTCGAGTTATATGGGCACGTCTTGGGAGGATATTTGAAAGTTGAGGGATCACAACAGAAAGGGTCTTGCTTTGATTTAACATAGTGCTCAAGCTAAAGTACAGGACCTAACCACTGATCCAAAAACATGTGGAGATTCTTAAGGGAAAAGTTGCATTGACAGTGCATTTGACTCCTTCCCAAACCTCTGGGTATATGAACCTTTAGCCTGGTTCACACAATTATTTTTTTTGTTCACACAGGGCAATTGGGATCATCTTTGAGTACATACACATGATGCAGACAAACATGAATGTGTTAAATTGTGTACTGAGCAATCAAAAATATAGTGAGCAGAAATTCCCACGATCACATAGACACGTATTTCAGCTACCGCAGTTATGGGGATTGCTTCTGACTATGTCCACGATCACTGGAGTCACGCATTATATTTGCCCATCTGGTTGTACACTTGGGGGTGGGAGGACGTATTTGGCTTTTAATAAGATTATGCGAGTAACTTCTGAAGACTGAGACAAATCTAGATAGAAACAGAGTGGTGAGGACAGCAAATATTCACCAAGATAAGCCAAGGTTTTGTTTGTCCTAGGAGTTCTTCTCTACTTCTTCAGACATGCATGAAAACCGAACTCCAAAACACAAAACATAAGGCATAACTCATATCCTGCACCTCCCATTCTCACTGAAATGGAGCATAGAGCTACTTCTTATACAAGACTATAATGGGAAAGCTGAAAAAACACTGTAATGAAAAACAGTTCTCTAAACTTGATCCCACATACCTCAAACCTGCCAGTTGCTGGCACATTTCCACTGGTGAAGTTTGAAACTGTGGTCCTTTTCTGTCTGTTGACTTCTAACTGCTGATAGCACAAGCCAGTAACTGGTTTGAGAAATAAAGTGAAATGTACGTGCATTTGCCGTATGCAATTTATGATATTAAGCAGTTATTTGACAAGTCTTCAACTTCAGAATGTGTGTCATAATAATAATAATAATAATAATAATAATAATAATAAATTTGCTTGGACAATTGTGTAACTGAGCATTTAGTTTTTAATCCCCCCCCCCCGCTCAATTTTTCCTCCTTCAAAGATGTGTTGGAATTTGTAACCAAGAAGATACATAATTTATTAGCCTTGGACTTATATATATATTTCAATCCTAAACCTCTAAAGTGACCTCTCAATGCTTCTGGATAAAGCTACAGCTCCACCTAGTGTCCCCGCAGAAATGTTGAACAATTATTTTGTACTACTATTTCAAAGCCAATCTTTTCCCTGCCCCTTTATATTAATATATTCTACTCCAGGCTGGGGAAGGAACTTCAGAGTTTTTCTTAAAAAATATAAAATAACTTCAGAGAAGTTATATGTTGGAAGGATCACTGTTCCAGAAAATGTTTCTTTTGCCTGAAATCTGAGAAGAAATTCCTTTTTATTTAAATTTAAATACTCAATACCTGTTTTGACAATATTTACTAATAACTTTTATTATTAGGAAATATTGTCAAAACAGGTATTGAACATTTTCTATTATCAGCAGTTTAGGGAACGAAAATGCTATTGTCCATATTTTGAAGCTGAACAAGTGAATCACAGCTAATCGTGCATTCTATACAACCTGCTGGATGCCAAAGAAAGCATTTGGAACCTGGAACATTTAGTGCCCTAACCCAGGAATCCTCCATCTTTTCAGTGTCGAAATCCTACAGAATGACTTTCAGATAGATTATGCCTGCTTGTGTTACAGGTTAGTGTACCCAAGTCTTTACGTGGCTATAATTCTTTCACAGCGCTTGCTGGAATTTTTAGAAATGCGTTGTTGTTGTCATTGTTGTGAGGGAGGGAAATAGCGCATTTGAGGAAAGCAAGCAATGCTATGGCCAAAAAATGCCATGTCCATCAAAATGCAGGGAAGGGTTTGGGACTTTTGTTCCCTGAAGGAAAGGCTGGTTCTGGAATGAGCAGGAGCTCATTACATCCTTGTCTTCGGTCATCTAGAAATGGAGATAGGGAGTAGCACCAGATGCTCTTCCCTCGGGGTTAAAGGAATTGACTATCTCTTGTGGCTCTCTTTCCATTGCCTGAAAGCCCCACGGAGACGGTATATTGTTTTGCCAATTCACTATTAGGCCTGCCCTAAAGAACTGGTTCTGGTACTTGAATATTATGTTCATGACCAATCAAATCATTCTCCTTTTTAATACAAATGAAGTATTTCTATAATAAATAAGAAGGACCCAGGATAGATTTACCATTTACTCATAACGGGCATCTTAATTTAAGCTGTGGAACTCTTTCCATGTTACTGTCCATGCGGTCTGTCTATAAGTGAAAAACGGATGCCGGAATTGTGCAAATTTCACTTTTGACAAAGGCAGTGAAACTATTTGTAAGCTAAAATGCAACAGGCATACGTTAATCTTTTCCTTAATCTTTTCCATGGTCAGAGCCTTAGATTAGCTACTTAGCGTGTTGCTAATTAAATCAAATTTGTAATAAAATATATTAAACTGATGGAAACTGCTGTAGTTGCAGTGGGTCAAAGAATGTACATGAATCCCATGCTATAATGTTGAATCCTCATGTCAGAAACATGGAAAGTACTGAGTAGGAATATAATTAATGCAGATTAACATAGAAACTCTGAGACAAAGGAGGTGCACTGGGATCTAGTTAATTTTTTCCTTTACTTCACACTGCAACAAATCTAGACTCTCTCCAATTCAGCCATTTCAAAGTGCCTATATATTACCATAAAATTGTCAAAAAGTTGGATATATGTGTGTGTGAATGAAAAGGTAGTGCTATTGTGGTAATGAATACCTGGCCTCAGCTAGGTGCCTGAAATATTGGGCTGGGAGAAAATAGTCAGATAACCTGGAATGTATGGTATCATGCAAAAGAATCAAACTAACCCTGAAATCCTATGCATGCTTGCTTAGGAGTAAGCTCCATTGAACCCAATGGGACTTACCTCCAAAATACATGAATAGGATTGGTCTGCACAGCACAAGTTCAAGCATGCTTCTTAGTAGTGACGTTTTACGTCATCTAGCCGCTTTCATGGATGAAAGAGATTGGATCAGAATCTTTCTTGGTCTAGTTGTACACACTGCCAGACACTCCATACTGGCTCTCTACCTAGAGCAGAGGTTCTCAACCCCTGACCAGCGGTGTACCCCCTCCAGTGCCACTCGTCCTCCACGTACCACCAGAAGTGACTGGCAATAACGTAATCACCAGTTACTTCTGGGTTTTTGTGTTTTCGGAGCCATAAAATGCAGGTAGGAAGGTCAGGCAGGAGGGCCCTTCCCAATGCTCCCGAGAGTCTTGGCCAAAGGCAGGAGCCTCTCAGGAGCAAAAACGTGGCGTGAAAACGTGACTGAAAATGCCATGTCAGAGCAGGGTTCCGGCGGACCGTGGACCACCTCCGGCCAGCCGGAGTACCACTGGTGGTATGCATACCACTGGTTGAGAACCCCTGACCTAGAGAGTACATTCCAATGAACCTAATGGACAAACTTCTGATTACATGACTAGGAATGTATATAATATTTAGCACATTACAAAGGAGAAAGGAAAGGATACTACTCTACTAGTAGTACTGTAGTGCAAGAAGTTGGACTTAAACGTGTATATCCTGGTAAAATGCTTTCAGCCATGGCTCCAAAACATGTGTAAAATTATGTAGCAACATTAGTCCAGCATTGACCAAAAGCATAAAGTCCAACATTTGTAATGGGTTTAATTTTAAGAAACAGACTGATTGATTGAACAGACTTCGTTCAAAAGGGGGTGGGGTTTAGGCAGCAGTGGTTGTCTTTTCTTGTATAGGGACCCACACTAAATGGGGGTTGTTGAGGTTAGGGAGTTCCCATTGCGGATTTGATGATTTAACGGCCCAATCCTATTGGTGCGTTGTGCTGACACATTCATCACTGGTGCAGTAGCCTCTCCACCATTCTACAGAAACCATTCTGTGTTTCTGCCAGTGCAAGGCCCAGAAGGCCACACGCTGCCAGCAGAGGCCCACAGATTGGCTGTTGACAGATTTCAGCCGGCAGAAAGGTACATTTGGAGGGCGGATCAGGCCAGGCCAGGGATAGATTGGGGTAAATCTCACCAGCAGCGAAAATCTTTTGGATCTGGAGCCCCCGTCCCAGGCCCGACACATGCCCTTCATCCTAATAGATCTATGCCAGCTGACCTGAGTAGCCCCATAGGGGACCAGGGAGTGGTAGAAGAGGTAAACATTTTCTTTACTTACCTTTCTTGGCTAGCCTGGTCCCCAGCCAACCTGGGGGATGCAGTGGATGCTCCATCCGGCCAGCCCTGGATAGGATCAGACAGTTAGTCCCATGAAGCTCAGTGGGGCTTACTTCTGAGTACACATGCATAGGACTGCAAGCCAGTGGAGTCACTTCCACATGGCTTGGTCCTACTCTTCTCCTATAAGATAATAGCATAGGAAAGGATGATGTGGTTCTCTAAACCAGTGCTTCCCAAACTGGGAGCCGCGTCTCCCAGGGAAGCTGCGGAAACCAGCCAGGGGAGCCGCGGAGTGCCACGGAATCCTCTCGGAAAACAGTGCAATGCCAATTGGCAGGCATCAACATCATGTAATGGGGAGCCACTACCAATGGTCACCAATGGTCAAGGGAGCCGCCGGTCAAAAAAGTTTGGGAAACACTGCTCTAAACTTCAAGAAGCTTTTTTGTTTTAAGAATAACTTAAAATGCCCATTGCCCCCCCCACCCAATCCCCATGCCTCAAGCAGTCACCTGGCTACCCGCCCCTAAATCCAGCCCTGGGCAAAGTGTCTTTCCTTCCTACTACATGTACTCAATTTAGTTGCTGGGAGATAAGAATCTCAAGCTGTTGCAGCTCCAGCACTTGCACCGAAAAACCACTTACACGTACTGTGAAGAAAAGATGTCAAATTCCAAACAGCTCTTCTTTCATACTCTGTTGGGGTTACTTGAATCCCATTAGCACAAAATGTATATTGCTTTGTACAAAGTCAATTTTTGGCAGTGAACCAGAATGCCAGAGTGAACCTTGCCAACCAGAGTGTCGGACTGAAGGGTGAGGGTGAGCCGCCTTGGGCATTTGCCTTCGGCATAGGAAAAGGCGGGATATAATTTTTTAAAATAAATAAATTAAATCAATAAATATGTCACTCCCCCTTCCTTTCACCCTCCCCTCCTACTGCAGTTTTCAGAACCTCTGCCTGGTTTCCAGGCAAGCGGCACACCTGGTGATTGACCGTGATTGACCGCTGCGTGCATGCTTCCCCCTTCCCTGGGGGAGGGGAGCCCAGAGAATGTCCCCCTCCAAACACTACTGCCTTGCACATGAAGGCCACAATCTGGAAGAAAGTTGGGTGCACTTCGGTCCGTTGAAATCAATAGACTTACAAATGCCAAAATCTGTGTTGGCTTCCAGCCTAAGGCTCTTGGATCCCAGACAAACAGCAGCATTGATCCCACTTGCCTGCAATTGTCGTCTTGGGCCTCTAGTATTGTGAGCAGTGAAGAGGGCAATATATCATGATGCTGGCAAGGTTTTTTTAGCCCCTGTTAGAGGGCTGTCACAGTCTCAAATATGTGAAATGATGATGGTCTTTTGGATTCACATCTTTGATACTGAGAGTTTTCTCCTCCAAATCTGTGACTGGCTAAAATATATTAAGCATTTATATAAATACTGTAAAGATCACTGAATGCTCCACCCCTTGTGGGATGAAATGTGATATATAAAAATCAGGGGTGGCCAAACTGTGGCTCCTGAGCCACGTGCAGCTCTTTGATATATAATGTGCAGCTCTCGGAAATATATTGGCTGACCTCCTTTTTGCATCACAATTTAATATAAAAGGTAAATAAGAAATTCTAAAGCTTTATAATTACTTACCGGGTATGAACTGAGTGTCCACTGGATTAAAACATAAGGTTAATGTTCATGGTGAGTAAATATATTTAAGAATTTAAATGCTTCTTAAATATTGTGGCTCTCAAACACCTGAAGTTTAACATACAGTATGTGGCTCTTACATTAAGCAAGTTTGACCACCCCGATAAATATATAATACATAAACTCCATATTATTTGTAACATACAACAGCAAAAGTAACTAAAACTCTAAAAGAGGCCTTCAGTGCATCTTATCCAATAAGGTCATCTTTTCTTTCTGAACTAAGTGACAGCAATTAAACAGAGTTATTGACTAACGACGTTGACATGTCGGTTTTTTTAACACTTCAGTCTAAATACTGTATATACAATTCAAACCTGTAATTTGACTCTGTAACAGTTAAAAGAAAAACACAACAGAAAAGAATTATTTCCAAATCATCTGCTTTCATCTACATTGTTGGCACACGCTTTGCTGTTAAGCCTGATGCCAACTGGAATATTATGAGCCAAATTCTACTCTTCTAATATTTTGCACAAGAACTTTAGATCTTGATCTTCAAACTCTTCCACCGGCCTCTCATAATTTTCGAGAGTTCTTCAAACTCGCCTGAAATTCAGGAGAGAATTCACATCTACCAATTATTGGAATATAATATTAAATAAGTGACGTGCCTACAGTATACAGTCCCTACATGTGTGCAAACCGTACGTGTATAGGCTCTGTGTGCATGACTGAGGGCAGAAAGCAAACTGCATGCTTTCAGAAAGTGCAATTTGTACATGAAAAATGACTTTGCATGCATGTGTTCACTAGATTGTCTGTAGATTGGCGGGGAGGTTGCTGCCGTGATCCACTTCCCTCCGTGTATTCGTGTGTTCACTGTGTGTACAATTTTCACTTTAAAAAGTGCTTGTGTTTGCACACTGTAACAGTCTTATATTGGAAGACTTTTTGGAATGGGTTGTGTAGAAACATTATTACATATGTTTTTTGTTTACATATGTTTACATACATATTGTGGAATGGGTTGTGTAGAAACATTATTACATATGTTTTTGTATTGCCCACTCCATGAGGCACCTCGTAAGCAACATTTAGGCCCTATATTAGTCAAGCTCCAGGGCTGGGCAGATCAGGAGGTAGTACGTTACCTTTTATCGACGGAGATGGATGACGTAATGGAAAGATTGGCAGCCTTTGTTAATACAATCATTATAGCACGTAAAGCTGATAGTATTCCCTATGATGTTTAAGCTATAATTTTGCTGTGCTTGTAGTTTTCTTTTAGATGTTTATAATATAAATATTGTGTTAAGTGTTATGTGTTATGTTTGTTTTTTTATGCCAACAAAGGTTCCTATACTACTATATTGAAAGACTATTGTAAATGCGAGGAATAGTGAGCTTTCACAATTTGTCCTGTCTGTCTGCTCAGTTAGGCTTGGAGTTCAGGTTAACTTCACCCGTCGGCCTGTGTGGGCCTACTTACTTAGCAAGGCCTGGGGACGGCAGACTCACGGCTATTTTGAGCTGTGCCACTGCCTAGTTAGCTCAGTGCATAGCTTGAGGCCCAGATGGTAGGAGAGACCTGTCTGCATGAGAAATACATTATAAGTTTTTGTATTAGAAGCCAAGCTTCTGGCAGCTCTTAGCCACTTCTAGCAGCTTCTCTGGAAGTGGGTATATAACCCTCAGAAATGCCAGTTCCCTTCGCATTTCACTGGTGGACCAGGAACCCAGAACTTGCCCCATTGAAGTTCATCCGCTGCTGTCCAAAATCCCCAGCAAGCTGAAGGGACATTGTTGTAAGCTTTTGATTGCCCCACTTCCCATTCCAGTCACCTCTCGTCTTACGCAAGGGTTACATTCCGAAGTTGGTGTGTAAAACCAAAATCACATATACTCAAAATTATGTTAAAAAACTTGTAATCTCTGACATCTGGAAAATATGTACTGTAAGTCTCAGTTTCTACCCGCCTCTCGTAATTTGTAAAGAAACAGTACATATTTAAGCATGGTATGAAGATTCTCATGGCTTGTTGTATTATGTAAAGAAAACCAAGTTATGGGTCTTGCAGCCATGTGATTTTATTGAAGGAAAGAAAAAACTCTAGTCCCCGCTGACGTTTCACCCTGCACTTAGGGTTTCTTCAGAGCAAAAACCTGGCACCAGCCAGTAGATGTTAACTGCCAGTGGAATGCCTGGAAAGTTTAAAGGGACATTGCTGCTTAATCAGAACCGGAAGTGTCAATCTTCGCTGTGACCGGAGATAACCTTTGCTGGTGCGATGTCTTAATCAAGAACGGAAACCAGATCTTGTTCACAAATACCAGTTCTTGTTGGCGGTTCAGAGGGTTCAAAACCCTCCTTTGAGAAATTACAATTGCCTCCAAATTTCTTCTCAGTCTGTTTTTAGACTCGCTGAACAGCGAACGAGTTTCCTCAAAAGCAATTGAGTGCCCGGTTTGAGCCACGTGTGTCGCTATTGCCGATTTCTCTTCCTGAAGGGACTTAGTAGCCCTTAAATGTTCCTGCACTCGGGTTCTTATGGGTTGCATGGTGTTCCCCACATAAATCCTTGTGCAGTCACCACAAGGGATTTCATACACGCCTGGATTAGACAGAGGCGGTCGTCTATCTTTTGGGTCACGTAGCATTTGTTCGATTTTAACTGTGGGTGAAAAACGGGTCTTAATACCATAGTGCCTAACAATACGAGCTATTTTTTCGGAGAAGCCTCGTATGTATGGCAGAGACAGCCAAATTTGTTCTTTCTTTTCTAAATCTCGTTGTACTTTTTCTTTTTCACTGTTCCCGGGTCCTGGTATGTGCTGACTCTTAGCTAATTGATTTTTCCAGCACCTTTCAATTTCTTGTTCTCCATATCCGTTGGCTTTCAACATGTTCACAATGGTACACTTTTTCATTGGCTAGAGATGCAGGGTTGCATACATGGATAGCTCTATACACCAACGAGTCTATCAAAGAATTGTTCTGTGCGGGATGGTGGTTAGAAGTACTGTGGAGGTATCTTCCAGTATGCGTGGGCTTCCTATATACTGTGTGACCAAAGGTGAGATCTGATTTCCTGGACACCTGAAACAAAGGTTATCTCTGGTCACAGCGAAGATTGACACTTCTGGTTCTGATTAAGCAGCAATGTCCCTTTAAACTTTCCAGGCATTCCACTGGCAGTTAACATCTACTGGCTGGTGCCAGGTTTTTGCTCTGAAGAAACCCTAAGTGCAGGGTGAAACGTCAGCGGGGACTAGAGTTTTTTCTTTCCTTCAATAAAATCACATGGCTGCAAGACCCATAACTTCGTTTTCTTTACATAATACAACAAGCCATGAGAATCTTCATACCATGCTTAAATATGTACTGTTTCTTTACAAATTACGAGAGGCGGGTAGAAACTGAGACTGACTGAGAGAACAGCAGCTTCATTCTCCAATCCCACACTCACTCTTCTTGGCATGTATTCAGTAAGTGGAATGGCAGGCAGGATCACCTGAGCTATGTAAATAGTTGTTTTTCTCTGTTTTTTGTTTTGTTTGCCGCACGCATGTAGTTGAATTTGCGCAAGCCAACTGTGCGTAAAATGTGGGGCGACTGTATATGCTTTATTTTCCCTACTGCATTTTCGGTATATAAGCTCTCTCTTGCTTCTGTACATCGATAAAGCTTATGCTTTCAAACATGTCGTGCTCTGGCTCTCCTAGGCTACCCTCTGAACCTGGGAAAAGCAGAGTCTGGCTGGACCAGCTTTTGGATTTTAAGTTGCAAGTTTCTAGTGTTTTCCTTATTTGTATTTATCACAACTGGACCTATTTATCTAGCTTAATGTTAAATAGGGAGTGATTGCTGCCCTTGTCTTGTTGCTTTCCAATAGGACTGGCATCATCCCCAAACACCCTTGGGCAACTGCCAAGGGCTTGGTACCCCGGAGGGCTCACCTCGTTGCCTGCACTGTCACTGAGCATTCTCCTTCTGCCACTTCTCTCAGCGCTGCCCCCATTTTAGCATTGATCCAATGGCATTATGGGGGAATGTGAAT
This sequence comes from Plestiodon gilberti rubricaudatus, assembly GCA_026170595.1. Taxonomy (NCBI): domain Eukaryota; kingdom Metazoa; phylum Chordata; class Lepidosauria; order Squamata; family Scincidae; genus Plestiodon; species Plestiodon gilberti. Next base: position 144,279,440 of record JANXHW010000003.1, read on the forward strand.
CATTGCTTGCTACTCATGATCTGGTAAGCCCTTGGGGGCAGGCCCACCTATGTGACCCTGAGAGGAGTGCTGCTGTCTGTAGCTGCTATTGCTTAATTCCCAGTAAGCCCACTAGGGCCCAACCCCCAAAGATGGAGCCAGCCTTGATTCCCCAGTTACTTGGATAAAGTTTGAACATGAGATCTTATGGGAGAATGGAAATATTGTGGGCCTGTCCTATATAGCTTAAATGTTCAGACATGACAGAAGTAGAATAGGATGAAATTCTAGGAAAGCAAGTATTACACCATTCTTAACTCATAAGAAATAAATTACATACTGGAATTGCAAAGTCTTGACTTCGCAATTCCAGTATGTAATTAATACGGAATGTTGGCACTATGAACATTTTAGATCATGTACAGTGAGACGTAAAACGCACACAGTTGTTGACATCTTATTAATATGAAGAGATGCTTTCTGAGTTGTAGGGGAAGCACATGCTAAAGTTAACATTTGAACGATTCTTTTGGTGGTTGCCAGTGATGTAGACTTGAGTCTGTTGACTCGGACTCAACTCAGTGTCTTGACTCGGACTTGACTTGGCGATTGTAAAAGACTCGAAAGACTCGACTCGAGACTTGGAGCCTTTTACGACAAGTCGAATTTTATTCAGGTTTAAAACCGTTTTCCCCATTAAATAGATAGAGACTCGCAACTCGCAACCAAAGACTCGGGACGGGGGGACAAAGACTTGGGACTTGGACCCAGAGACTTGGGACTTGACTTGAGACTTGATCCACATCCCTGGTTGTAGCATGCCCCAAGATACACTCACAGTCCTACTACAAACCTCTTGCTCACAAAACATAAACCAGTTGCACCTATTTCCCTCTGCCAAATGTTGGAGGATATGAATAATTAAGATTCTCTGGGACATGTGCTTGCAGATGCCACACAGCTTGAGCACAGCTTGATGGGTCATATGTATAACAAAGGCAAAATAATAATAAGAAGAAAGTGAGCATTAACTAGCACAGATTTCTCAATGGAAGTAACAAAAAGAGCTGAAGAAGTAAATGTTTGCTTACTTCCCGAAGGATATATTTGATCTGGCTGAGATGAAATGGATTGATTATTATTTTTTGTAAAAACTGTATAGTGAAATTCCAAATTATTTTTTTCTTATCGTACACCCCAGTTTACTGACTATTTTACTCCTACTTTGTTGTACCTTGAATGACCTGCTCTTCACTTGTTGAAGTCATGCAAAAATCAACTTATAATTTGCTGTGGAAGGCACAATCCAGCTTAACTTGATTAGCTATTTGCCATGAGTTTTCCAAAATAATAGTTTTTGACTAGTGTCTTTTTTCCTTCTCAGAACATTGGCTTTGACTTGAAGTGAACCTGAAGGAGCTGATACAGTTAGATCAAATCTCAACACTTAGGAGTAATACACACACACACACACACACACACACACACACACACACACACAAAGAGGTGGACCCCCATATCCACAGATTTGCTATCCACGGTTTCAGTTATCCACGGATTTTTTACTTCTTTTCCCCAGTAAGCTTTGTTTCTTCCTTAAACAAACAGGAGAAGCAGCCTCTGGCTGCTTATTGCAGGCACACAGAACGAGACTAAGTCCTAGAGAGGCTCTGCAAGGTTGCAGAGCCTCTCAAGGACTTAGTCTCACTGGCGTCACTACAGGGGGGGCGGAGCTCTACGTTCTGCTGAAATCGGAGCCTCCTTTACACGGAGAACGAAGCGACCCCGCCCCCTCACCTTCGGAGCCTTTCAGGGAAGTAAAAGCAACGCGCAGGAGGCTCCCTGCGCATTGCTTTTGCTTCCCTGAAAGGCTCCGAAGGTGAGGGGGCAGGGCCGCTTCGTTCCTCCGTGTAAAGGAGGCTCCAATTTCAGCAGAACTTAGAGCTCCGGCCCCCCTGTAGTGACACCAGTGCTTAGTCTCGTTCTACGTGCCTGCAATGGAGGCTGCTTTTCTGTTTGTTTTAAGGAAGAAACAAAGATGCTGAAAGAAAAATAAGAGCTGGGGGGGCACGCATACCTGTCTGCGGGGGAGGTAGGGTGGGGGGCCCTCCGGAAACCATGGAGGGGGGTTCACTACTATCCACGGTTTCAAGTATCCACGGAGGGGCCTGGAACATATCCCCAGCGGATATGGGGGGAGTACCTGTGGGAAGGTAAACAGTGCTCCATGTTCCAGCTGCATGCTACACGCTGCAGCAAGGAGAGTCATGCCGGCCACATGACCACGGAGGCGTCTTTGGACAACGCTGGCTCTATTCATGAAACTAATATGCACCCGAGGTTAACAGCGCACTTCTATCCTCAAGATACGCCAGTGTATCTCCATGTATGCTGGTGCAATGATAACCCTACCAGTGTAGAAGTTCGCCCACTGACAGATGCACCACAGATGCCAGTGCAACACCAGAAAACATGATGTAGGTAGGACAGAGCTTGGATGCCGATGCAACTCCACTGGCAGTGAGGCCAAAACAGGGAGGAGATTGAGACAGAACTTGGGAGGATATAGGGCAGGCATGGTGGGATGAGGGGGAGTTGGCACATGCCAACCCCCTTTCAAATGATGGGACACACCTCTGATTCTTGAAAAGTGCTATGCCACCAACAGACCTGGCATATGTAAGAGTAGGCCCATAGGGAACAATGGAAATGGGAAACACCAGGAAATCTTATCTCCTGTGCGTGTGCGCACACACCTCACCCACTTCTCACCCACTATGTAGCATAGGATACAGACTACATTTGGCAGTCAATCTCAGCACTCCATCCACAGTATATAAGCCACTGCCAGGGAGAAAATACGCAGCACATGGCTATACCTCTCTCTGTGAAATACCAGATGAACTGCTCTTTCCCTGTCCTGCTGTGACTGGGTGGTTAGGAGGCAGTTTTGTGGAGTAGCCAGTGTGGGTTCTAGACCTACCTTTTCCCTAGGTTTTATGGGTTTTTTTTTTTATAACGTTGGGATCACAGATCTTCTGCATTACATGTATGGATCCTGATCACAGATCTTCTGCATTACATGTATGGATCTAATATGCGCCTTTAAAAAAATGATTTAATTCAAAGATATTTGAATGATATTTGGATATCCCCATGTCATGGCAACCCAAAGTGTAGGAAATGTCTTTAATGCAGTTTGTCCGTAAGAAATATTAGGGAGTGTATGATCCTGTCCATTTAGATTCAAAATCCCTTCAAGCAGTATGAGGGCACTTCTTCCCACTAAACTGGTGGCAAGAAATTCTCCAGGCAAGGAACACATTTATTTGGCATGATGTGGTTTGCCCTCCGTGAGATGCAGAATTCAACAAGAAATGAGGTAAAAATAGTGTGGGGTGCAGTGCAAGTGAGGGAAGCTAGAATTTAGCTCAGTTTTTAGCTTGCAGGGGTGGTGGTTGTGGTGCAGTGATTTAGGCTGCAATCCTAAACACACATGTTCCTGGGTGTAAGCCCCAGTGCTCACAAAAGGACTTACTTCTGAGTAGACACGCATAGGATTGGGCTATTAGTGAAAAGGTTACTCTCTCCCCACTCCCACGTTCCTGATCTTGGAACCAGCAGTGTGATTTATCAGTGATTTGTTTGAAAACACTGAATGGGTTGAGGTTGTATTCCTGGCTATATGGATCATACCAGTCTGTTTTGACCCCAAAGGGACTGTTCTGTTTATATTATTCATTGAGATAATTATTGATGGTTATTGACTTTTCTGTCATCTCTTCACTGTCATGGATTGTTTTCAATTGTTATAGGTAACAATGGTTGTTATGGTTGTTTTAAATGTGATCTATTTCATTGTATTGTACATGCCTTTCAAGATGACTGGGCTCCTCCCCCCTCACAGTGGCCAATGAACCAACTACTGTGTGAGAGGAGGAGGAGGAAGAAGAAAAGCCAGATGTATAACCCCATCCCCATCCCAAACAAAGCCACTTTTTTCAGTAGTAACTATTTCCCATTCCTTGATTTTATGTAAAACCACTCTGTAAACTGAAGGGCAAGAAACATGCTTTAAATAAATAACCTTTTTTCCCCCAAATTGTCCTGTAGACTTTGCAGAATTTTTTTTTAGAAATAAACAGAATAAAATGTCCATCTGGCATTTAGCCCCTTTCTCCATCACATGACGCCTGCTGAACTGTCGCCACTTTCCTCAGGGGTCCAGGAGAATGTTAGTCCTCTGAGCGTCCTTAGAACAGTTTGGTAGTGATCTCTAGCAACATTTACTGGGTTCCTGCTGGGACAGTATCAGGAAAGGATCTATGATGACATTGTTCAGATTTAGATGCTGCCCTTTAGGATGTGATAAGGATGGCATAACAGAGAATAACAATAAAATCTGGATGCCATGTGTAATTTGTTTATATTTTGTTTATATCTTTTGTTTATATCTCCATCCTTGTTTCTGATTTATTACATAACACGCTTTGAGGTGAGTGGCATTTTCTCTCTCATTCTTTTGTACCGACAGGTGCATGTGTGCAAATGTGTTGCTTATGGTTAAAATGAATGAAATTAAAAAGTTGAAAATGCACACGAGTCCACATATTTCTGACACATCATGAGAGTTTTATCTTGTATACCAAACATGGCACAAGAAGATTATGTTTCCCCAAATGGAAAGTACTCCCATTTGTGCATGGGGGAGGGACAATTTTCTCCAGTGCCCCCCTCCTTGTAGCATCCCCCTCTTCCCTGTGCTGCATTCATGTTTCAAAGGATCCCAACCTTCAGGAGCAGAGTTTCAGGGGATTACAGTGAGGATCAGTGAAAATTGCCTTTTACACTTAGGCGAACAGAAGTACTGTATGCTCCATTTGCAGGGGGGGGGGAGTTTCTTAGTGTACAACCCAATATGTCTTGGTGGAGTCAGTTCTAACATTCAGTTGCGGGCCATTGTGGAATGAGAAATTCAATCAATCATGTACATGCATGTGTCAGTCTGCCCCAGATTGCTAGACTTTCTACATTTGTCCACACAAATAGCTCAATCAACCACTACTAAATTGATAAATAAGGTTAATATTTTCTAGAAAAAAAGTTATACCTATTGATTTATAAACTACTGTTGAATCATAGGAATACCATTCTTTTAATCTCTTGCCCTGTTTCTGACAGGAGTCCCATTCTCTCTGTGCTAACACTGACCTCTGGTGACCACAGGTGGAATGTTCTGGTAGGCCTGACATAGAAGTCATATTCCAGAGCAATCTCTTGAAAGCACTTTGGAATGATTTTGGAAGTACTATTGTAGGAGCAGCACACGGTCCTTCCCTCCATCCCACCTCTTCCCTCCATCCCACCACATCGCTTGCACTCCATCTGTGCCCGTGCGCTGTATGTACAACCACACAATAAGAGTGAATGTTGTAAAATTGTATGAAATTCTCCTTATGAATGAGAGCTTAGTTGATTTATCACCTATCTTGTCTTCATCTGAAAATGTATTTCATATTAGATGTATCAGTCTCTCTAGAGCAAACATCTGAAAATGTAAGCCTTCACTGCACACAGCTGATGCAGCTCACCCAAAGGCCCGTACGATGTCATATTCCTGGTCTCTCCCCGAATCACATCACCTTCCATTTAAAATGCACTGACACTGGAGTAGTCAATGATAACATCTGTTAGCATTTCAGCATCATTATCATATAGCACCAAAAAGAAAGGAACAGCAAATTAGGAAAGTAGTTTCAGTTTTAGTTTTCAAACTTTTTTTTTAAAAGGCAGAAAGAGTAAGCAGAAATGCGTTTAGAGATACTCCTTTAGGACGCTGGCAGCCCAATCCTATTCAAAGCCCCACGCTCAGATGCAGCGGCGCTAAGGCAGGCTCCGCTGCATCCAGTGCTTGGCCGGAGGTCTCCTCGAAGGAAGGGGACAATTTCCCCCTCTCCCCATTCTGAGCCCCAGCAGCCCCTATGAGGCTACTCGGAGGCGCACCAGCAAAATGCTGGGCTTTCAGGCATGGGACAGGGATAGGATTCAGCTGAGGCCTCCTCCGCTGAGCCCGCCCCCTCCTGGGCTTGATCCCTCCTCCTCACCCTCTCCCCACCCCGGAACGCCTCCTCCCTGCTACCCTCTTCCCACCTCCGCCGGCCGGTGGAGAGTTTACCTGCCTCCGGCGGGCGTAGCTCCTTCACCGGCAGAGGCCTACCGGTGCTGGCCTCCACGTAGAACCCAGTCCCGCTGGCAAAGGCTGACATAGGTTTGGCTCTGAGCTGTACATATAAAAGGTGAAAGAGGAGATGCAGGAAAACTGAAAGTAGCTTAGCAACTGTAAGAGTGGAATTTACAATCCATTTTATTAGGCAATCTCTCCATACCTGGCACGGAAGCATTTCATGCATTTAGGAACTTCTGCAGCTGCCATACTGAGTCAGACTATTGGTCTATCAACCTCAGTATTGTCTACACTGACTGGCAGTGGCCCTTCAGGGTTTCAGACAGAATTTTTATCTGGCCTACTTGGAGATGCCGGGGATTGAACTGGAACCTTCTGCATGCAAAACAGGTACTCTGCCACCAGGCTACGCTATGGCTTCATCCCATGACAGCACCCTTCACAGAGACGACGGTGCGCCCCCACGTGGTAGGGGCCACCGATGCTACGCCCCCCCCCATGTGATGCCGGGCATGACGTCACGCAGCTCCGACCACCACCCCCGGCTCCGTTTTCAAGGCCATTTCAGAGCCGTACGGAGCCAGGGAGGGCGGGAGGGCCCATCCCACGCTCGGCGAAAGCGGCGAGGACAGTGCCGGAAGAACTCCAGGTACGTCCTAGGCCCTGGGGCCCACCGCACCAACCCCCGCGACGCTTCTGACCATCATGTAACATCAGTGCAATGTTTGACTTTTTCCCCTTTGATCAGCTGATGAGCAAGCTGTAATAAAAAGCAGTGTTTTCGAACATGCGCACAACGCCGCTGAGGGCAAGAGGCTTCAAGCGGCGTTGTGTGCATGTGCGAAAATGCCGCTTTTGGCCTCATCAGAACTGGCCGAGCTGCCAGCCAAAGAAGACGCACCTGTAACCCTCTTCCGGCTCGTACCGGGGCTGGGTGGCAGCAGGGGGTGATGCGCGGCGGCCGCGGGGGTGACAAGGCGGCGGTGGGGGTGTGTTGCAGCAGCAGTGGGGGATGATGCGCTGATCTCCCGCGGGGGTGACGCGCACCTGCTCCGGGGTGACGCGCACCCAGTGACACCACTGGAATCACTCACACAGGCTTCTGGTGCAAAGCTGACATTGCTTCCTCAGTTGTTTCTCATGGCTTTTTTTTTTAATCCTGAGGTCTTCTGTGATTGTCTCTTAAAGAGACAGAACACAATGCTGTGTAACCCTGTAAATATGAACACTCTGGTTTTCATAGAAAGCCTGTAGAAAATAAACATACCAAATCAACTTAATATAATATGTTAACATAACACATAATATAATAAATTAATACATGACTGCCATTGATTGTTTGGTTGTTTTTAAAAATGTGTTTTCAAATGTAAAGTTTTAAAATTTAAAAGTTAAAGAAATTTCAAAAATTTCAAATGTAAAGTTAGTTGTCAGTAAGATAAAAGGTAAAAAAGAAAAGAAATCAGGCAGGAATTCCCTTTACTTGGGTATATAAATTCTCTCTTAATGATAGCTTTGTCTTAGAAGTTTTAAAACATTTAATTAGGATATATAAAACATTCTTTAATGCAAAATGAAAAGGAATATTTAGTGGCACATAGTATATTCTTTTTTTAAAAAAAATATACCATTTGAGTCAAAGGAAAAAAAATAGACCCAAGAGCTTCAGATCATTTGCCCCAAATTAATTATCAGTTATTGAATAATTAACAATCCTTGACAACTCTTTTAATGATTAACAAATCAATGAAACCACTGGAGGTTTGTTTGTTTTTTTTTTTTGTCTAATGTTGGTACTATCATTCTTCCTTATAAAAATTGCAGATGAGCTGACCAAAGAAAAACCGTCCCTCCTTCACTGGTATTAATCTTGTTTACTCTTATAGCATGTTTTTTGCATGACTCTATTCTAAAACATGGACATGCACTTCGCCTTGCAAAGTAAATGTATGACCTTGTCCTTCAACAACAGAGTGAAACAAACATAAAAGTATGGTGCAGAATCCATTGATATATAGCATGCAAACTGACTTTTGGCCCAAACCTAACAGAGCCTTATGCTGTAGGAAACTAGCATTCTGGCAGCATAAGTTTCTTTACAACTGTCACAAAATGCAACACACTATACAGAGCAGCCTGGCCGCCGTTGCACACAGCGAGCAGCCGGGTCCATACAGTAGTGGCCGGAGAAAGAGCCCCGGTACTGGTAAGTCAGTGGGGGGGGGGGGTGAGAGGGAGGCAGGGGGAGGCGGGGGGGAGAAACGGGGCAAACTGGGGTATTTAGGAGGGTGGGGCATTTAGGGGGGTGAATTGAGGTTGGGAAGGGAGCAGTATTGGCAGTAGTGGCAATGCCAATATCCTATCCCCCTTCCCAGTCTCGATCCACCTTTCCCGAGTGCACTCAGATTTGTGCCAGCTATATAGCTATACAGCAGACAGCTGGCACAAGTATGAGTAGACCTAGCGGGGCAGCGAGAGCTTACCTCAGGGTAAGGAAACAAATGTTCCCTTACCTCAAGGAGCTGATCCATGTATGCAAATGAATCAATGCATATACACCTGGAAGAGGTAATTGGACTTGAGGCATACACTTGTTCATGTAAGTACTTCAATCTGCATGTAACATTTAAGTAAAGGTAAAGGTAAAGGTATCCCCTGACAATTCAGTCCAGTCGTGTACGACTCTAGGGTGTGGTGCTCATCTCCATTTCAAAGCCGAAGAGCCAGCGTTATCCGAAGACGCCTCCGTGGTCATGTGGCCGGCATGACTCTCCTTGCCGCAGCGCGTAGCATGCAGCTGGAACACGGAGCGCTGTTTACCTTCCCGCAAGCGGTACCTATTTATCTACTCACATTAACATGCTTTGGGACTGCTAGGTTGGCAGGAGCTGGCCAAGCAACGAGAGCTCACCCCGTCGCAGGAATCGAACTGCCGACCTTTCGATCGACAGCATATGGTTCAACGGTTTAACCCGCTGCGCCACCCGCTGGTACTTCAAGTTAAATAACAAGAAGACAATTTTGGCTGTCCAGAGAGATAGAATCAGGAAGGTTTTGTAAGCACTCATAAGCAGGGCTGGTCCATCCATGAGGCCAACTGGAGCAGTCACCTCAGGCAGCAGATTGGTGTGGGGGGAGGCGCCATCGCTGTTTGCCTACATGCCTCCACTTCTCCGCCTCCTTCCACTTCCTGGTTTAGAAAAAGAAGATGGGGACAAAGAGGAAGAGGAAATGTGGAGGGGAGGGGAGCAGTGAGCTGGAACATTGCAGAGTGGGAGGAGCAGAGGCTGTCGTGTCATCAGGTAAGGGGGGCAGCATTTGGCATGCTGCCTCAGCCATCAGGAGGTCTTCGGCTGGCCCTGGTCACAAGACATGATCACAAAAGCCCAGACTGTATATTTAGACACACCCTCTAGAAAAGTGAAAGTATACAGTTCATCATAGCACAAATATTTTACTAGGTTTCTACATGAGAAAAAATCTGCCAAAAAAAATCTGAACCAGATTCTAACTGTTTTTCTAACTGTTTAAGTGGTGGTTCTCATGGGGGGGGGGGGGGAGACGGAAGACTACTTTATTCCAAAAGCCATTATGGTACTTTAGCTTCTTGTAGTGTAGTGACCAAGTGATCTGAGTTAAGAACCAGGACTTCCCAGGTTTGAATCTCATCTCTGCCATGAACTCACTAGAGCTGCAATCCTATCTCACTTACCTCCGAGTAAGTCCCCTTGAACTCAGTTGGACTTCTGAGTTGATATGCACAGGATTGCACTGTAAATGGACTTCTGTGAGCCACTCTCAGCCCCAGCTGCAGCTTGGGGGCAATAATACTCAACTGACCTTACAGAGTTGTTGCGAGGGTCACATCAAGACAATAAGTGCTATACAAATGTTGTATTATTATGAGTCAATCTGCTGCTTGCTATTTTAAATAATTTTGCTGGGGGTTTTGTACTTTCTGTGTTTATGCTTAACTGCTACATTTATGAAACAGTCAATGAATTGAAATGTTTTATTATTTTTCATTTTGATAGCTGCCTTGGCAAACGTTTTGGTAAAAAGACAGGACAGAAATGTTCCTGCTACATTGCTAACTCCTACAACTATTACTTTGTTGTTGTTGTTGTTGTTGTAAATCAAGTATGGCAGCTTGCAAACTATGGAAGAAAACTATATTTTATTTTGTCACTATGTATAGAAGTATGTTTGTAATGTAAACATTCACATACAGTACTATGTGGGGATGAAAGCATGACAGTGAAGATTTTTATTTCAAACAATATCTGCTGCATCTTCCCAGATTTTGGAAGGGCATCATAACACATTGTAGGCAACCTTTTCATAAAAAGGAGCACAGGGAGACAAAACATTTTCTTCAAGGTAAAAGGTAAGAGCACTGGCGTCACTGCAGGGGGGGCGGAGCTGTAAGTTCCTCCGTGATCGGAGCCTCCCGTTACACGGAGGAATGAGGTGCCCCGCCCCCGCGCCTTCCGAACCAGTCAAAGCAGTGAAAACAATGCGCAGGAGACTCCCTGCGCGTTGTTTTCACCGCTTTGAATGGGTCGGAAGGCGCGGGGGCGGGGCGCTTCGTTCCTCCATGTAACAGGAGGCTCCGATCATGGAGGAACTTACAGCTCCGCCCCCCCCTGCAGTGACGCCAGTGAGTAAGAGTATTGAGACAAGACAGTCATGCAGATATCATTCAAATAATCATTTTATGTACTGTTACTTATTTCTATATACGGAAACTATCTTGAAAGATTAAGAAGTTTTTATTAAGGGAAAGATGATACTCCTTGTTCCTTGATTATCTACAATGACAGACAGCGCAATCCTGTGTAACCTTGCACCAGTGTAACAGTAGATGCACCGGTGTAAGTGCACTTATGTCAGTGTAATTGCACTTATACCAGCGCATCTGCTGTTACGCCGGTGCATTTACTGTTACACCGGTGCAAGGTTACACAGGATTACGCTGACAATCACTTACAGCTCAATCCTGCAGAACTTGCGCCGGCCTGCCTAAATGGTCGGCCACTGCATTCTGCACAGGATGTGGGCCGCGCTGGCGTGACCTGGGCTCACCTTGGGGGAAGGGGAAGCGCTGGAGGCCCCAATGTGTCTCCTCAAATGCATGCCAGTTCTTTAACTGGCGCACGTCTGGGGAAGCTATGTAAGGCTGACCTGGCCTGGGAAGGGGCGTCAGATTTTGGCACAATCCAGCGCTGATATCCCCACCCCTCCCAGGCTGGGCCAGCCAATGGCCCCCTCCCCCACCCTCCCCACGCCCTCCTGCTGACCAGCCTAGGACTTACCTGGGTCGACCGGCGCAAGTTCTGGGTGACAGCAGAGTGAGCGACTCCGGTATCCGTGCCGGCGCCACTTACTTCTGAGAAGCTGCAAAAGTGCTTTACAGCACATTTGTGACTCCTTAGGCCAGCAGAGCACTCGCTCTGCCAGCCTAAAGTTAGGCAGGATCGGGCTGTTATTCTGAGAAAATATCTAAATCACCTCAATCTTGGATTTCTTCCCAGTGTCAGGTCTTAACAATGAAACAAATTAACAGGATAAGAAAAGCAAGCCAAAGGGGGCCCAGATCGATGAGGATCTTAACCTTCTCAGTGTTCAATTCATACCAAGCTAAGTGGTCATGTAGACAATCTTTAACTCACCGTGTAAAAGTGAGTCTAGCCAGTTCTTTGCTTTTGATATGATTTAGGCTGCATCCTATACAAATTTTCCTGAGAATGTGAACACAATGGGTCTTATTTTGAGTAGGCATGCATAGGATTGCGCTGTTAGAATATTTATTGTTGTTTAGAATATTTATATACTTCTTTTCAACAATTCTCAAACACATTCACAAAGCAAAAGGATTGAGAAGGTGATTCTCCATCCAAAAGCGGTTCACAAACTACAAGATAAACACACTGGAGATACCCAGGGGTAGCAGTACAGGCCAATATCTATCAGAGAGCACCACTGGCCAGGCCTTCACTTCAACCCTTAGTACCAGTGGCAACGGTAACATCCAATGCTCCATTAAGGGGGAAGGTGGATGGAGTTATGGGGGGCCCAGTGCAAGCACCCCCAGAAATCTGGCACTGGTACTGGAGACACCAGCAAACAGCCACTGGGCAAGATACTATGCTGGAACAGGAACAGTTGCTTGTGATTTTTATTCCTGCTTTCATTATATTTCTTTTTTTTAATGTGTTATTACTGCAACTTCAGACCTGTCACAACTGATAATAATGACATCATCATCATCATCATCATAGGCAACTGTCTTATGAACAACAAAAGAGTACAATGATGATGCTCCTAGAGTCCTGTTGAGAGCCGCCACCTGTCTGCACAGGGTGCTTGTACCTACTGGAGTCCTGAGAGTCCTGAAGGAAGTCGAGAGCCTGCTCAACTGTGATAGCCCCAATTCCCCCTTAAATGCACCATAAGGTTTGCTAGGTTGAGCCAGGTGCAGGGGAGTGGCAGCAGGAAACAGGTTATCTTGTTGGCTGTGTGCTCCCTGAGGCATCTGGTGGGGCCACTGTGTGATACAGGAAGCTGGACTAGATGGGCCTTTGGCCTGATCCAGCAGGACTCTTCTTATGTTCTTATGTTCTTATGACTGAAGCCTGGATGCCAAGATGTTCTCCAGAACCTTGCTGGAATAGCTGCAGTGAGTCAGCATGCACCTCTCAACCTACAGGCTATCAGCTGGAATAGCTGGGAGTGGACCAGTGGACCTGGTGTCAACAGGTCCACCCAGTGCTGAAGCATCCAGTGCTTCTATATCGATAGTCCTGATTTTGTCCATGTGCGCCCCGTGTCCCAGAAGGCTGGCATCCGTAGTGATCACCATGCAATCTGGTTCCCCTGGGATCACCCCTTGATGAAGACATCAATCAAACCATCATTGAAATCATCAAATGGGATAAGAACACCTCATTGCCTCGAAAGAGACTTTATCCACGCTAAATCTACTCATGTATCTATTTGTTAACTGAGTCTGAATCAAGATGCTATCTTGCATATTTTTCTGAGGGAAACAATAGTTTTACTTATAAATCAACTTTCCATTTCAAATGCATGTGTACTGTAGAGCACGTCTATTATTTGTTCTCAAATTTATGTAATAAATTTAAACAGTGCAAAATATCGTTTTTAGAAGAGAAAAAATGGGCATTTAAAAGGTGATGTCAAATCAAACGGAGCCCAACATTACATTTCAGTTTAATTTGCTCTAAGATTTATATTTTATAAAACAAAACTTTTTGTGCAAAGAAAATATACTGTATATTGCTTGCTGTTGGAGGTAATTTAGATTACTGATTAATGTAGTTCTTTGAGAAAGATGTTTTGAAAGCTTTGTCTTTGTAACATTCCCAGCAATATTTCACATTTCACATCTCTCTCTCTCTCTCTCTCTCTCTCTCTCTCTCTCTCTCTCTCTCTCTCTCTCTCTCTCATCCCCAAGGCTGACACTGTAATTTTGGAAGGTAGAGCAAATTCAGAAAGAAGAAACATCATTGATCGTTATCTGATATTGCACCTTTTATTAAGGGGAGGAAAATGGAAGCAATGATGTTAACCTGCTATCCAGGATGGTTTGAAACAAATTTGAGAATATAAGCTTACTTTAAATGAAAAGAGAGTGGGGAAAAAAAGAGAAACTTTAGCTATGTGCAATGACTTCTTATCAGATACAATTATAACTTCTGGTTTCACCCAGATGGCCAAGTTAACAAAACAGATATGAGGGTAGAGGTGGGGGTGGGGTGGAACTAGTAAGGCAATTTTTTTTCAGGCTATTGTTCCCTGTGCTGTGTATTTATAGGAAATGCAAAAAAGAATTAAATCAAAACACTGATTAAAAATGCATAACATTAATGTCGCAACACTGGGTTTGTCAAGTATTGAGAACCTCAAACTGCCTCCCTTCCTTTGCAAGGATGACTGCTGCTAAAGGCAATGCCAAACCTCTGGATGTTTAAGAGGCACTTTATTATAGTTTGAAAAATAACTATTTTTTTGTAACCAAGATTTATTTTGTTTGCTCAAATCAGATAAATGTTACGGGTATTTTATTCATCATTTTTCTACTTATGTATATTGACATTTTCCACTCAAGTCTTCCAGGGCTCCAAGTTGGGATGTCAAAAACTGTGCTTGCAGAAATGAAAGTATCCTCATTATGCAAATTTGGGTTCCACTGATAGGCATGTTCTGTTTTATAAATTACATCCTCTTGTCAGAAGTCAAATTGTATTTGAATAACTTCACGGAAATTGTCACCAAGATTTTAAATTGTGTGCCTTGTATGCCATTGTTGATTTAGTCAGTGAGTAAAAAACGGACATATGTTGATTTTTAAATGTGTGCATGATTGTTTTGTCATAAATGTTATTTAAATGAAGCCTAGATGCATACGTAATTTTTGTGTATATTTTTGTAAAGTTTAGCATCAAATATATGTTAATCTTTATATTTAATAAAATATGATAAATGGTACCAGTTGCTGTATATTTTAGTCTTAACAAGTTTGTTTCCTACCAACATACTTGAAAAAATGTCCTGTAGGGTAAAATAAATATACATGCTTTGATTAAAATAATAATAATCACATCTAAAAGTATAAAATGAAGTGAACTCAAATTATGAAAATCATTTTAATCTTCTATAAAAAGGTTGCTTTCCTTATTTATATTCTCGTGAAATGTACTAAAAAAATAAAGAAACTCAGCTGCACTTTTGCTTCTCTTGTGGAGAGAACTGAACAGGGCTCAAATAGAAAAGAATGTTGTATTGTGAACTAAAGCTATTTAATTAAAAATACAATTTAAACTCATTACGCAGAATCATCACGATTTCAGAAAAGAATGTATTCATACCATAGTACATACCGACATGCCTTAGAAAGCAATATATTACTTATTTTTTAAGATGATTCTGATGAGAGTTGTTTCCAGCAAGCTGTATATGCTTCACAAAGAGATCCAGCTTCTGCTGATGTGAGGTTTGAAAATGACTATTATTGCAGTTATAATAATCTTTGATGTTAAGAAAAGTGGAAAAATCAAAGTGAAGTGCTAAAGCTGGTCATTTTTCAAACATATTATTCTTGTCAAGACAATATATAAAATAAATCACTGGGTTTCTTTTTATTTCCCCAGAATCCTTTATTCACTTTTATTCAAAGTATGAAGGCACTGAGGAGGATAAAGAAAATGTGCACGATTTCAGAAAAAAAAATGTTGCTATGTCTATTTTTATTAAACAGTGACACCAGTGATGTAAAGGGAGCCCTGCTCGGAAGACAAAGTACATTTTCCACCATTGGCTTTCATCATATTTGTTCAGTTCCTAATATGAATATACAACAGATTCCTGGTACTGCTTTCCAAAGCCATTTGACTGAGTTTTAAACCCTTGACAGTAACAAATACAAATTGCACCAGCCCCAAAAAATTGTTGGGGCTAATTTTAATATTAATGAATTCTTTACAACCTCAGTTCAGCAGTTTCGATTAAGCTTTAATTAGTAGCCAGAGGGGAATCCAAAACAAAAATAAGGAGTTGAATTGCTAATTAAGTTACTTTGATGAGGTAGAGTTTTAGTAAAAGACTCATTGTTGTTGGCTATGCAGGTTCTGACAAGCTAAAAATACTAAAGATTATCATTATTGTAACTAACATCATACGTTACCACCAGATTTTCTGCAAGAAGAAGACAGTTCATTAGAGTGCAACACTTTGGTCTGTCAGGACTTGAATTAAAGTCTTGTTAATAAGATAGCAGTGCCTGGGAACTAGAGGCCAAGGCAAGCAAACATGGCTTTAGCTTGGAATAGTGATAAATTGTCTCGTTATTTGATGCTTCTGAATCCAAGGTGCATGCCGTCTTTTAATAGTTCATTCTTGGAATATGCCATGTTGTTTGTCAGAGGGAGATATTGTTGCTTTAGACAGGGCCATCCCAAGTTTTTTTTTTTTTTTTTTTTGTGTGTGTGTGTGTGTGTGTGTGTGTGTGTTCTTTTTTCATTTCTTCCATACTGTGTAGCATTTAAATATACAGAATATTAAATGATTTTCTCACATTCCTAGTTCATCGTAAAATATTGGGAAATATTTCTAGGAATAAATGTGCCATAATTTTTGTTTTTTGTTAAAATTTGAGATTGTTATATCAATAGTTTTGTTTACTAAACTATCTTCGATACCAGGTCAACCTCTGATCAGACTTAAATTTTTATCAAATGTTTTATTAAACCTGAAAATTAATGGATGCATTCCATTATTTTTTTACATATAAATGTGCTACTGTAACTCCCACAAGAGTTCTAATTATAACCACTGAATTGTTCGTGATAGCAATTTGACCAAGCTACACACAAAAAAGAAAAAAATAGAGAGAGATATTTCATATCTAGGTAAGGATTGTGTGGTATAATATGATTTGCCTACACTTTGAAGTTTTCTATAATTTGTATTTTATCCTTTTTGCTTAAGGTTTCAAAGCCCACATACCCAATAACTAAGGGATAAGAAGAGACAGAAAAATAAATGATATTGTTTCTGGGGTATTAAATATAAGCCTGGCTATCACAGCTACATAGCACTAGCGAATTGTAATCAGGTACTTTGACTTAACACAGTTTTGTTTTATAATCAGAGTGGTTGCCATATGTTGGAAAACCTATCTGCCTGTGTCTTAGGGGTTTCATACCTCTGTAACAAATCCAAAAACTCATTTTATAATACCTTAAATCTACCCATTGTAATGTAGCTCCACTAGTGTAAATCCACATCAAACTTTCCTCATGAATGTTGCCAGAAGATTACGGTACATTATCACTGAAAGCAAAAGAAAGAAGCACTGAATTAGAATGCAGTTGATACTGCAAAATAACTTGGGCTAAATCTTCTTTTAATGCATAGTTTTGCAATTTTCCTTCACTCAGCATGAAACTGATTAAAAGCTGCTCATAAGGAAAGCTTTGCACAAACAGATGTATTGTTTAATATATTTACATCTCTAAATGCTTGAAAATTTGAACTGTAATACTGCAAGGTGATGGTGGCTCCCCCCTCCCCCAAAAACCTGGAGACGGTATTTGAATACACAGTGCTTTCCCTTGTTGTTTTCCCCTATCCCCGTTAATACACATAGCCACATTGGTAATCCAAAACCTATTAAAGTGAGCATACTGCATTAGAGGATAATCTGTTGATGCCATTATTTTTGAAGTTATATTTGTTTGAAACCTTCATTACGCAAACAAAAAGTATGAACATTGAGAGGAGCAGTGATAGTCCTATGCCAGTAACCCTCTTTTGGAAGTGTATTGGGAAATGGAGTCATGATTAACAAAAAATCTTCATATATTTTTACTGAACACCTTTTTCCAACACAGATTGCATGATATTGATTTGCTAGCTAACCTGCCTAAACTATGATATTCACATTGTCCTGCTTCCCAGGTGGAAATTATTCCCGCTTATGTCAGGCAAAAACAAGTTAAATATCTTGAATTAATGATAAATTGCCATACCTCAGCTCTTCTGAACTAAAATCTCCATTTGGTAAATTACACATTGTATTGTGAAAACAACGTTATTAACACTGCTGTAATACACACCATTATAAGCCCTTGAACTTCACCAGCAGTCTTCCTGATTGTTGGTGATTAGGATGAATTAAGTCATCTGTTTCATCCTCCAAATGAAAATTAATAAAATGGATGCATGACACATGTATTCTGGGCAACTAGTTGCTTTTTTATCTATATTGTAAAGATCACCTCTGTTTCAGAAACATTTTACATCAGAGAAAATACAAGACATCAAATGCATAAGTGCCAGAAACCAAATCTATGTATATTCCCAGTACCAGTGTACGCACGCACACACGCACACACTTTTGAGAACCCATTCTGTAGAAAATGTAAAATATGTCACAAAATGGTTGCTTCCTTTCACAGCCTTTCCCCTTCTGCCACTAGCTGAGCAAAGCTGATGCATCAATGCATCAAAAGATCCAAACCTTAACTGACTACATACATTGTGAATTATATCATTTTAAAGGGTATCCAATGATACCAACAACAATAGACATGACCAGGCCAAAGTTAGTTACTACATGGTCTTAAGTCTCATATAAAAATCAATGGGGTCAATGCTAAATCCAACTGTTTGATTTGTACCCCGTGCTTTAAAATGAATGATTCATCATTGTTTCAAAAGCTAAATCTAAAAAAAAAAAAGATGAACATGCTGAAGTGCTTCCAAAGTTGAATAAAATTGGATGGTATTAGATAAAGTAGTAAACCATGTTTTTGGAATACTTTTCAAAAGGATGTGAAAGTAAAAGTATTACTTAAAAATAGGGTGAATGAAAACAGAAAAGTGGGCAGTCAGGGGTTGTTATCCAACTGTTTCCCAAAACTGAGAAGGGCAGTTCTCCGCCATGCATTGCTATTCTGTTTCAGTGATGCTGGAGGAGGAGGGGATCCACATAGGCTCTAAGGAACAGCATTGTGCACCAGACCTGCTTAGGGAGATCGTTCGGAATCTTTAACCATCAGAGGAAGATATTTTCATTATATAGCAAGAGGACATATATAACTTATGAAGCTGCGTATAGTGAGATCATCGATCTATGGACTGGACCTCATGTTTATTCTGACATCAGCTTTCCAAGATCTCAGTAAGAGAGATCTAAAGTCTACCTATATCCCATTTAGCTAGAGATCTTGGGGACTAAACTTGGGACCTTCCACATGCAAAGCATGTATTCTTCCAGTGAACTATGGGCAGGGCCAGCCCAACCATAAGGATCTCTGATGCAGCTAGTACCAGCAACAGTTGACAGGGGATAGTGGATTCAGGGTGCCCATTAATTTTGCTTAAAGCAAGTGGGAAACAGATCATCTGCTTCAATACGTTCTCCCCCTTGTCCCTTACTTGCAGAGTCAGACCATGCAAGGAAGGAATGAGGAGAATGAACCGGCTTGCCACTACCCATGCCTAAAAGCCCACACATGCCTAAAAACCCACACAGGCAGAAGTGAGTTCTTTCACTACTCCATCCCCTCATACCTTCCTTGTGCAGTCCATTTAAACTTAAAGGGACTGCACAAAGAAGAAGCAAGGGGAAGCAGGCACTTACCTGTCTCCTTCTTTGCCATCCCTTTAAGGAAAACAGAAAGTGCAGTGCATGCTGAGTTCCCAGCATGACCACATTTCCTGTTTTATCAAGAGGATTGTGTGTGAAGGAGCTGAGGTAAGTAGCTGCTTTTTTTCATGGTAGGGGATGCATCAGGTAGGGGATGCATGGTAGGGGATGCAATCGGGATTTTTTATGCATCAGGCTGCAACATTAGTTCAGCCATCCCTGGCTATGGGCCATCAGATGTACCTCTGCTATGGAAATGTGTGTGGGATAAAATGATGAAGCAGATGCCACAAACCAAAATACATTAGTTGCTAAATAATTGACTTGTTGATTTAAGGGGCATATACAACGTGGTACTGTAGTTCTCAGTAACCAAGAGTTTAATGGAACAAAAGCACTGTCTGGACAAAATGTAGAGTGGATGAGTAGTTTTCAAGATAACAAAACAGGTTTGAAATATTCTTGGTCCTTCATTTAAAGATCACAATGGAGAAAGTAGTGACAGTATTTTTCAGTTGGATGGCCACAGATATTTCCACCTCATACTTGTATATTAACAGAGTATGTTTCATGATCAAACCATGTTAAATACGGAACATGTGCTGAATCGTCATCATAAATCAAGATTAGATTATCAAAATAACAGGACTCAACATATGAAATATTAAATATTTTACAATGGCATTGATTAAAGGAAAATGTGTTCAGATGCACTGGGCACTGAAGATGATACAAACAAAAGCACCAGTGTCTTCAGACAATCGTGTTCATCATTACTTAACTGCAGAAAGTTCGAAACAGAGAAGCATTTTCATCTGTAGCACTAAAAAGACCAAGAGTCCTGTGATTCCTTTAAGACTAACAAATGGCGGTATGGAAGTCTGTGATGAAATTTGTGGTTTGTGCAGAATGTTGCTTAACTGGTATGTGTAGCGCTTCTCTTTTATCAGCATTATGGTCAGAGGAGCTCTCATAGGCATATTGCATCTTGGTCTGCAGCGGATTCCAAGCGAACAGAAGCTTCATCAAAATTAGCTTACAAACAATTTGCAAATTTATTTTTTTTTCCATTTAACACATTCTGCATGTTATGGGACAATTTATTTCTCCTGACTCAAGATTAGGTAAACTTGTTTGCTGGATGTGAAGGTCCATATTTCTGGTCAATGGAAAAGCTATTGTAGAATTGGTTGTTTTCTCTTCTAGGCAAATGGATGTTCTGATTAATGGCAGAAGAAGAAAATAATGTGATCATATTGTTGTGCATGGTGCTTAATGAGTTCTGCCATCCTTCAGCTGTAGAAGGTTATTGTTTAGAAAAGACAAAGGAATTCATCCTTTGTCTTTCTTTGCCAACTATCAGGACCCATTACTGAAAATTAAGGTTCAATCAAATTCTTATTCAGAGATAATTAGTGGACAGCTTTGTGGTGCAGAGGATAATATGACCAAAGCGCTGGTTCACAGCAGTGTGTATTGAAGTGTGAAAGAGCCAGTTCTCGGTCCCTGCTCCTGGGGTCATACCCCTTCTTCTCAGAGACAATGTGGCAGTCAAAATGCAACATTCATACCTGCTGTGATAAAAAAAAATACACCCAAGCAAATAAATTATATCAATGCCATACTCGCAGTCTTTTTTTTCTTAAAAAAAATAAATACTAATAAAGCCAGATCATTAGTAATAAACTATGACTTCATTAGAATGTCCCACCTAACAGGATTACAGAAGAATGTGTCAATAATTGGCAAGGTTTGTCTTTCATTAATTAACACCTTTGTATGAATACAAACTTGTTATCCTCACGTTTTATAGGTGAAATATTACCATAAAATGAAAGCTCAAGCATTTTTTTGTTTTTGTTTTAAAAGTTGCTTTCAATAATTTTCCACAACTGATGTTTTTTTAAAAAGAATTGTGGTTTGTGTTTCAGAAGCACCATTTTTCTAGTGGCACAATTTAACCAAATCGATTGGTTTAAGGTTTAAAGTGTTATTGTGAAGGCTTTAAGAAATTATATTGTGGAATATATTCAGCCATGTTTACTATTTTACAACCTTTCAAAAATGTCACTTCTGCATACAGAGTTCTATGTACATCAAAATAGATAATGATAAATCAGAATCTTTTGGATGATACAAGCTTGTCAGAAAATTAACAGTAATTTTCTTCCATAAAGCATCAACTGTGCATTGTAGTGGCTTTCATACATGCTGGCAAATATCTGTCATTCTTACACATGTATTGTGCATTAGTTAAAATGAAGTGTCCATAATGCAAAGTTCCACATAAATATTTCATACAAGAATTAGTCCATCAATATCAATAAAGTTCCTCACAAATGTAAACAGTCCACTTACAATCCTCTGTACTTCATTATGCAGTGTAACCAATGCCAGCTCTACTAATATGATTTGTCAAGTTCTTTAAAAAAGCATAGAAAGAATTCTGTCAAGATTCTAAGTTTGCAAAATAAACATTAACTTTTTTTGTATTCATCCATTAATACCAATGTTTTGGAATTTCTCCAAAACAAGGAAGTCTAGGATTGGGACATCAATTACTGGGATTGTACATAAAATTCTAAAAATGATGTGACAATAAAAATAGCAAAAGTTGTCATCACAAAGGATGAATGGAAATGCATCTATATTCATTGTAGCATGTGGGCATATGCTTTGTATACTAGAGGGCCTTTAGACGTGTTTCTCTCAAACATCAGCCCAATCCTACCTAAATTCCCTCTGCTGATGCAGCCGTGCCACTGGAGTGCGCACTGCATCTTGGGGGGGGGCAGTCCTGGAGGTTTCCTCCTAGTAAAGGAACATGGACCCGGGAAGGCAGGTTTTTTTTTTCCTTATCTCTCCATGGGCCTCTTGATAGCCTATGGGTCTTCTTGGATCTATATAGCTGGTGTAACACCAAGAGCAAAAATGCGGAGGGACTGGGCAAAGAGTAGGGGATAGAATCCTGGTGCAAGTTGCTGCTGCTGGGATCCACTCCCTCCCTCCCCAATCTGCCCCCTTTTCTCCCCCAATCTGCCCCCAAACCCGCCCTGCCCGCCTCCTCCCTGCCCACAACCGTTCCCTACCGCTGACTTACCAGGAGCATCACAGCCCAGGGTCTGCAACAACATGTTTCTGAGGCTGCAGCCACTTCGCAGAAGTGGCTTGAACTGGCCCGGCAGCAGCATGATCTTTATGTCATCTCTGGGCCTTTTGCGACAGTGGAAAGCTCGTTCTACTATCACAAAAAGACCCAAAGGATTGGGCTGTAAATGAACCACAGATCTACACTAACAACAGAACGGCCATCAATAATCCTAAAAAATAAGTAACATGACTCAGAAAACCTGTTCCAGATAAGGAACACCTGTGGTTTTTACAAACTGTAATAATCTTTCATATAGAAAATTTAACTTGGCACAGGTCTGAGTAGACCCAACTGGCCTTCCCCAAAGCAAGGGAACAAATGTTCCCTTGCCCCAAAGAGGCCTCCAGAGGCCAAGAGTCCTCTGCAGGATGCAGTGGACACCACGTTGGCGCCACTGCTTCGTTGCATGGGGAGTTTTGTATGATTGGGCAGTTAGACTACAACCCTATGAAATTAGTTCCATGAATCCAAGGAGGCTTTACAGTCCAATCCTAACCACGTTTGCTTAGAAGTAAATTCTACTGAGTTCAATAGAACTTACTCCTAAGCAAGTGTGAATAGGATTGCAACCTTATACTTGTTTTTCTTGAGAAATAAGTCTCCATGCTGCTTTTGAAATTGCAGGAATGTCAGCTATCCAAAGGGGAAAAAACTGTGAGCCTGCAAGCTTCTTATATAAGGTTAGTGACTCTCTGGGTCCCAGCCTACTTCATTCATGAGAACTAGAAGCGTAGAAGTATGTTACTCTATTGACTGAAAAACTGAGATATGAGATTCTTCTGGGGCAATCATACCTCCATTGAAGTCAACATGGACAAATGCCCATGTTGTGTCAGTGAAGGTAGGCTGCACTGTCTGTTTCATCACAAGTTATAGAACTTGTTTTTTGAGACCTTTAAGATTTACTGTATAGAGTAGCAATACTTCTGGAAGAGCAATATTTGCTGATAGTTATTTCTACTGATGAGCCCTATGATTTTCTGACATCAACGCATATTACAAAGTATGTATACTGTTCCAAAAGTCTTATAATCTTATAATCAAACTAGACCTAAAACCTTTCACTTCACATACATTTGTTTTTGAAAGGAATTGTGACTGCACAACCTGTCTCCCTTAGCTATCTAATTCTGTCTATGTGGATATCAAATCAACAAGCTAATTTCTTGAATGCCAACATTGAAACCACCCACTCCAATCTCTCATCCTCTCTACCATCTCTCTTCTAGCCTTCCTTTTGCAGTTGCCTTCCTCAACCCTTTTCCTCTTCCCCCATCTCATTTGACAGCTATGCTGTTGCCCCCATGAAATCTCTCCATTTGCACCTTTTGATCCCTCTCAACTCCTGGCTCCATCTCCTCTCTCTCTCTCTCTCTCTCTCTCTCTCTCTCTCTCTCTCTCTCTCTCTCTCTCTCTCTCTCTCTCTCTGTCCTCGGGCTCCATCCATACTGCATTCAAATATGCCACTATCTCCCCTATTCTCCAAAAACAAAAATCCCTTGACCCATCCTCCCTCTCCAGAGTGCCATTTACAGTGCAATCCCATCCAACTTACACCACCAGTGTAACCAGCGGGGGAGGGCAGGGCAGGAGGCTTTGGAGGGGAGGGGAGATTTAAATCCCCTTTGAATCCCCCTTTGGAAGGGATTTGAACCCCCTTTCTGTTCTGAGGCCTCCTGTTCTCATTGCACTGCTGGTTACACCGGTGGTGTAAGTTGGATAGGATTGCGCTGTCAGTCTCCCTACGCTCCATGATCAGCCTCCAAACTCCTGGAGTGTGCTGCTAATTTCCACTGCTTCGACATCCTTCAGTTCTGCTCTTGGCTGTTTCCAGTCTGGTTTCTACCCACTTCACTCCACTGAATCAGCCCCCACAAAAAAAAAAAATTACTGATGATCTCCTCACTATCCTCCAGGGGCGTCGCTAGCCCTCCGGGCGCCCGGGGCACGGGGTGCCCGAGCGCCCCCCAGAAGGGCACGGGGTGCCCGGGCGCCCCCCAGAAGGGCCCGAGCGCCCCCACCCAGCCCCCGCACCCACCCCCACCACTCTCATTACCTTCTTCAGCCTCCCCGCCGCCGCCGGCCCCGCGCCGCTCACCTCGGCGCGGCTGTTTAAAAGTCGCGCAGAGGTGAGCGCGGGGGCGGCGAGGAGGCTGAAGAAGGTAGGGAGAGCGATGGGGGTGGGCGCCGCCTCCTCCTCCTCCTCCTCCTCACCGCCGCTGGCCCTGCGCTCACCTCGGCGCGAGTCGGCTGGGCTCCTTTTAAAATTGGCTGTTCTGCACATGCGCAGAACAGCCAATTTTAAAAGGAGCCCAGCCGACTCGCGCCGAGGTGAGCGCAGGGCCGCCGCTGGTGGCGGCGACGGCGACGGCGGCGAGGAGGAGGAGGAGGAGGCTGAAGAAGGAGGTAAGGAGAGCAATGGCGCTCCCAGCCCCTGAGCGCCCACCCCCATCGCTCTCCCTACCTTCTTCAGCCTCCTCGCCGCCGCCGGCCCCGCACTCACCTCGGCGCGACTTTTAAACAGCCGCGCCGAGGTGAGCGGCACGGGGCCGGCGGTGGCAGCGGCACCCCAGCTGAAGATGGCGCCCCCCGGATGATGGCACTTGGGGCCCTGGGGTATAGGGCCCCCAGTCTAACGACGCCTCTGCTATCCTCTCCTCATTCTTTTTTGACCTTGTTGCAGCCTTTTATACAGTTGATCACTCTTTGTTACTTGGCCCCCTTCATGGTAATTCATCTTGCTTGTCACACTGATCACATCATGCCACACCTGAAATCCCTTCACTGGTTTCCTGTCTGCTCTCAGATCCAGCACAAGTCCTGTTCCTTACCTTAAAAACTTTCCATGACTTTATACCTCTCAACTCTTAAATTTCACTACATTCCTGCCTGTGACCTTCGCTCTTTCAGCTCAACCTCCCTCAACTATCCTAAGGTCTCCTGCTATGCTCCATCAAATGACTCTGTCCTTTCTCCCTTGTGCTTGGAACTGCCTCCTGGAACACTTATGAACCATGAAGATTTAACTATATTTGTATTAAACATTAAGGTTTAATCCATGAGAAGATAACATATGTATAAAAAACGTTTCCATATTTGTTTCATGAATTCATTTGGGTTTGGGTGATAAAAATTTAAGATAACACTGGCTGCTTTACAAACCGACAAAGAAATCATTATAGAGCATAAGAACCGGAGTTAATTTTCAAATCCAAGATTTTGAACATCAGCAATAATATATGATAAATGTTAACTGGATTCAAAAATAAGTTTCATTGGTAAACCATGAAAAACATTATGGTTCTTGCCCCCATTTTATCTTCACAACAACCTTGTGAGGCAAGTTAGACTGAGAGAAGGTGAATAGCCCAAGATCGCACAGTGAGCATCATAGCTGAGGAAGGTTTTGAACCTGTGTCTTCCTGGCCTAAGTCCAACACCATACTGGCTGCTGCTTAGCTACACATTTCAGGTGGCCTTAGACAAGTTATTTCCTCCCAGCTTCAGCTCCACATCTATAATTTGATGATATCGATACTGGTCTGTTAATCTTGTTGACAGGACAACTGAGCCGGTGTGACCCATATTCCATTTCTGGATTGATACAAATTGCCCACAGATCCCAAATACTTACTCAGCACCACCAACCACAACTGGGCAAATTTAGCTAATGGCTACCCATTAGCAGCATCTCATCTCTATAAAGCCTCAAAACAATGAGATACCTCAAACAGTTTCTTCTTCCACCACAGATTATGCCACAATGACCCCTAATTAATATAATTGCAAACTAAATGCCTCTAATTAGCCAATATGGCTAATAGAAATTGCATTCCCTCCTTAATTCCTCATCTTGTAGGGAACATATGCAGAGAAAGTCATTGTGCTGGTAGGTGAAACAGCCCTATAAAACTCTAGCAAAACTCAGGGAAGCAATGGCATGAGAAGTCCTACCCAGTCCCACAGGCAGGGTATAATGGCTGCACTGCCTGGATTAAGCACAGGGGAAGGATGACACCAATGAAGAGGATGTAGTGGGTGGAGGGGAATGCTGAAGCGATAAGCTGCTCAAATAAATGAAAGGTGAACATTTGCCCCACTGTCATTAATTGGTACAGTACTTGGTTTGACTGAATTGAGGCTTGTGCCTAATGCTACAGATGGGTTGATCCTAAACCAAAACACCACACACAAACACACACACACACACACACACACGCATGCACGCACGAACAGGGTTTCAGCTTTTGACACAGGTTTTGGAAGGGTTCTCGACTTTGAGAGAAAGATTAATCCCTACCAATGTGACCTCTATACACACACACACACACACACACACACACACACACACACACTTTCCCTTTCTCCCCGCACCTGCCGCTATTCACCTCCTTCTCCTGAAGTAACTGCTGGCCTGGGGTGCTCTAGCAGACTGCCAGGTGAGAGAGAGAGAGAGAGAGAGAGGTCCTTCAGCTGCAAATACTACAAATGTTTCACAAATATTTTTTCTCCTATTGTGAATTTTCAGAGTTATACACAATATGCATATCTTATTGTCTATATAACTGACCGACTCTGGCCCTGGCAAGAGCAAATCTGGTTGTGTAACATGTCCCTGACTGCTGAAAGTTTGGGGAGTCCTGGCCAAGATATTAATGTCTTTCCCCTAGGCAATTTTGGGGTTTTGCCTCCTGCTGGGCCGGATGCTTTTTTCTCAGTTATGATTGTTGGGGGGGGGGGGGAGTTCAAAGGCAGCAGCTGAGTGTTCCTGCTGATAACATCATTGCTCTTGCTCTAGGGCAAGTCCTGGAGTTTCACTCCCCCTTGACTCTATCCCTGTCCACCATCCCTCTTTCTGAGTTCACAGTGGAAGCCTGTTCAGACAGACTACCCCACATTTGCTTCACTTTCCTTTCTCCACAAGAGATTTAGTTCAAACCAATGTGTGAATTTACCTCACACACACCCTCCCTCACATGCCTTTGCTCCCATTGTCCCAATAGACAGTGGCGTCGCTCTGGTAGGGGCGGGGCCGTAAGTATCGCTCCGTCGTAGTCCTTTTACCGAGCGAGCAGGAGGCGGCTCCGCACCCTCACTGTCGGAGCCTTTCCCCTGCGGAGAAAGCAGCAGGCAGGGTCTCTTGCCTGCTGCTTTCTCCGCATGGGAATGGCTCCGACAGTGAGGGGGCGGGCCGCCTCCTGCTCGCTTGGTAAAGGGACTACGACAGAGTGATACTTACGGCCCCGCCCCTACTGGAGCGATGCCACTGCCAATAGAGTCTCCATGGTCAGAGACCGGGAAGAAGGCCCCTTGACAAGTTGCTTACAAATCTCAGCTGGCAGTTGAGTGGCAGTTGGTGGTGGCAGTTGCTTACAAATCTCAGCTCACTGAGGTCATCCCCTCCCTGAGGTAAATATACAGGCCACAACTGTATATCCTACCTATACTGTCTGGAAAAAAAAGTACAGGTGGGCCCCCATATCCACGGATTCGCTATCCACAGTTTCAGTTATCCACGGATTGCGGGGACCCCCCCCCAGGCTTTTACTTTTTCCCAGTAAACTTTGTTTCTTCCTTAAAGAAACAGGAGAAGCAGCCTCTGGCTGCTTATTGCAGGCAAGTAGAACGAGACTAAGTACTAGAGAGGCTCTGCAAGGTTAACAGAAACCTTGCAGAGCCTCTCTAAGACTTAGTCTCATTCTACTTGCCTGCAATGGAGGCTGCTTCTCTGTTTTAAGGAAGAAACAAAGCTTGCTGAAAGAAAAATAAGGGCTGAGGGGGTGTGCATGTCTGCCCACAGGGGAGACAGGGTGGGGGGCCCTCAGGAAACCATGGAGGGGGTGTTCGCTCCTATCCACGGTTTCAAGTATCCACAGAGGGGCCTGGAACATATCCCCAGTGGATATGGGGGGAGTACTGTATATGCATAAGAACCCTTTCAAATGCACACCTGCTTTCAGATGGTTTACAAGTCGATGTTCCATGGAACACAGGACTTATTTTGCTCTTTTTGGGGGAAGACTCACAATATCAGAAAAGACTTGGGAATTTCACTACATGAAACCCTAACAAAACTATTCTGTGAAGTCTTCAAGAAGGTTAAAAAAAATAGCTGGGGAAATGCCTTGAGTTACTAAAAATTTTAATTTACTCTGAATTAATTACTGATTAATTATGACTGAATTACTATCCAAATTTTCACTTGCAATTGAGTATTCAGGGAGTTTTCTGGATGCCTTCACTGATGAATAGGATACATTTTTGAAGAGAAAATCAAGGTACCCACATTGGAAGAATACTGATCATGCCACTGGAAGAGAGAAAGTAGCTGCCTTTTGACTGGGAAAAATAGTTGCTGATCACACTTGATCTGGCTTCCCTTTACTTTTCTATTGGATAGTAACATAAAAACAAAAGGAGTTCCATAGAACATTTTGCAGCAATTGATCTCAGGGCTCAGCTGTAGAGGAGCTCGAAGCAGGAGGCTGGAGGAGCTTGAGCTGTCTATGTAGTTATGAGGCTGAAGTTGAATCATTATTGGTTAAAATGTCCTTACAAATCACTATTCTTGGAATATTATAATAGCAATTCACTGGAGTTAAACGTTCAAACCCTGGAGAGCTTGGATTTTTGAGTAATGGCTCTTGCCTTTCCAATGTAGTGCTTGTGAAAAAGAAAAGGAATGGAGGTTACAGTGGTTGTCATTGTGTAAACTTGTTCCATGTTGCCTTTTTCCTAGAGACATGTTTTATATTATCCAGTCAATGACTTATTGCCTTTCTGAGATTTACTACAAGTCAACAGCCATGGTCCTTCTATGAGACATGCTTCCCACCCACTGGCAAGACTGGCGGCTGTTTAGATTTCCTACTGAATTGGCTTCTATGCCCATTGAAACCTTCCTTTTTTTGCACAGCTTTCCTTTACTTATGGCAGCCAAGAAGATTTCTGTGGATACTCCCACTTCTGATGAAGAAACATGATACTGGTTTGAAACAGGCACATACTGTATTTGCAAAGTACAAAGCTCAAAACACGGTACCCCCCGCATCTCTCCAAAATCCGGGAATATGTTGCACAAAAGTAATGAGAGCAGAGGAGACTTCTCCTTACCATTGGAGAAAATCTCAATGAACTCATAAACATGGCAGGTAAAATGTGTTCTCATGTTTTATGGGATCTCTCTCACAACACGGTCTGTAGATACAAGGAAATACTTTTCAAGTTTTGGTAATGTTGGTAATAAATTGTTAAGAATATTCATTGCAGATACTGAATGAGGAAGCGTCAGTCATGGAGGGGTGCAATGGGCAAAACAGAGGATTTTGCTGTTTCTACATAAAGGTCATTATTAGCCTGAAGGCCTATGCCGATCTACAACACCAAACACTAATAATATTGGAATGGAGTGACTAATAAAGGAAATAAAGAATGAAAAAAGTCTATGCAGAAGGATTTACGACCTATCCATTTAATCTTTTCTTTGCAAAAATACTACAGTATATCAAAAGTGTGGAAATGACCAGTTCCCCTGGCCATTTGTCATGAGGTCATGGGAAATCCTCCTTCCACTTGGTCAATGCAGGACTCTTTTTCCACTTGGTTTAGACTTCTCAGCATTCTTGTTCCAGTACATTCTGGTGTCACTCTTTTTTGAAGACATTGACCATATGATCATATTCAAATAGCCAAGCGTTTACGATTCTCAAATCTGCCAAATAGCGAATCAACCTTTATAATTAAAGGTGACAAGCTGACAAGAAAAATGAATGTAAAATTGTATACATATATGAATGTTTATGTCAGATTGCCGTCTGTGCAGTTGTTTTCTCTTTGTCAATAGCCGAAGGCTCATTTCTCTGTACTAGAAGCACATTTTATATCGAGGCCTTCAGACAGCTCCCCTTCGCCCTAGTGAATTTGCTGATTAATTTTGGATGCTCCTCTTAATTAACACCCCAAAGGAAGTCTAGATTCTCTAGCCTATATTCCATGTAAAACAAGTGAATCTGAAGAACAATGACCTAAGGAGACAAGCGCACTCTGTCCGAATGACATTACAAGAACATTGAATATCTCACAAGTCAAGACCTGGTCAGGCAGTGCCTAGGGAAAACACAGGCCTTTAATCAGGGCAGAAGTGAGATTCATATTAGTCCAATTTCATTTTCTTTATTGCTGACAAAGAGGGACTGGGATGGATGCCACCTGACAGCTGAAACATGGTGCCCCTATACCAGAGCGGGTGCCATTGGCCTTGATTAATAATTGGATCCATTTTGTCTTCCAGGCAGATACGCTGATGATGGATATGAGAAAAATGGTGATGTGATTTATTAGGAAATTAGGATTAAAATAACAAAGTGAATAATTGCACAGGGGTCTGAAAAACATAACTGTGCAGGCAGAAGGGTCGTGCCAGACAGCAGAAATTTCCACATCAGTTTTCAGAGAGTCGCTCTAACAGAATTACAATCCCCTGCCTCTCCAGTCTGGTACTCTTTAAATGTAGAGCATTCAAGAGAAAAGCAGTGGTAGTTTTTGTCCTTGAGGAAAAATAAAATACTACCGGTAGGCTTTTAATGTTAAGTTCTACATCTCTACAGAAAAGAATACACCAGAAATAAGCTGTATACACTCAGCCAACTGTTGCTTCACTAGCTGACAAAATTCCAACTACTATATAATCTTTAGCATATACACATACTGTATATATAAAATCTAAGTGACTCTTACAGCAGCTTCTATCAACAAGGGTTTTTTTTTAGCAAACTCTCTCTCTCTCCTCTCTCTCTTTCTTTTTATAGGGCTCAGGCCTTACATGACCTGTTCTGGCCTGTAACAGTTCAAGAGGCTTCTTGGTTATAGGATTGGCTACCCTAAAGTTCCCTCTTTTGGCTGGTGAGAGTTTGGTAGTGACAACAGGATGAATCTCTACCTGTTATCTCTTAGGTTTTAGCCACCAGCCAATATTTGATTACCATTATGCTTTGTTCCTTAGCTCCAGCAACTTTACATTGGCCAAATTTGCAAAGCAAACTTAAAGGCTAAAGTGATCTTAAGAAGTGCTGTGTAACTCACAACTGAGAGTACAGGAAGGATGCTAACACTCAGTGCTGGTGCCAGGTTGCATGGGGACCTGAGACAAAGCCCTGTACAAACCCTACGGTACCCCCCTACCAACATTCTGATGGCACACTGGATGCTACCATTGCATTGAAGGTTTGGAGTTGGCCCAGAAACTCTGACAGGCCTGGGCAATCAGCCAGTGTCTGACCTGTCCAACCCATCATGCAACTCCTGTTAACACCACTATTAGGAATTTATTGCATCCTCAGAAGTCATGAGATCCTTCTGCAATTGGGGCTTTTTAAGAAACTTGACACATTGCTGAAAGGCAACTGGTGTTCAGTGCCATCATCCAATACCACAGGATCAAGGCTGGCAGAAGCTGAGCTGGTGCCTGGAGTGGGAGCTTCAGATCCTGTGGTTCAGATCCCAATCATCACCATTGCTACCTCCAGAGGTTCCTCTTCCACTTCCAAGTTCCTCCATGCCCAGCCTTTTGAAGAAGCACCAGGCAGACGAGGAGGTGAAGCAGCAGCAGTTCTCTTCTTTCCAGTGTCACTGCTGTGATTTTTGCTGGAGGAAGAGGTAAGCCACCCCACCCCATTCTCCACTTGTGCGCACTTAAAGCAGAATGTGTGAGAAGATGAGGCGGCATCCCGGTGGAGTGGTAGGGGAAGGACAGGGGTAGGTGTGGATTGCAGGGCACCCCATGTAAGTTTGCCATCTCCCCCAGCCCACCTCTTGAAGCAGCCACTTCAATCGACCTCATGGATGGGCTGCCCCTGTATGGAATTATGTCTGTTGGCTTTCCATGATGGTCATTTGGGAGAACCGAACTGGCCAAACCAAAACTATATCTAATAATAACGCACTAATCTGAATTCTTTCACAGCAATCTTTCATATTGAGTTGTTATGGACCACAGAATTAGAAATGAATCAAGGTGTTAACATTCACACTTTTGTTTTAGTTACTAGTATATGCAGATTTTGCTTGGCTGTTTAGTTTCTTTATAAACCGTCATAAATTGTTTGCAAAACCAAAGCTCTTGGATTGTCCATTTCCTTTGGGAAACTACAAAGAATAGAAAGCAAAAGGTGCATCTTTCCATGGAAATTGTCCCCTCACTGACAACAAGCTTCAGGACCCACTCTAGATTGATCCTTGACACAGCAAAGTAGCTTTGGTTTCCTATAATCCTAGATGATCATCTTGCTCTTAGGCTATTTGTCCCTGAGCAGACTGTTCCTTTTTATAATATCAGCAGAATTTAGCTTAGTGGCTTTTCATCCTGGGTGGTGGGGTTGGGGGGTCCTTTAATGCTGAGCGGTGAGAGATATCATGACCCTTTCGAAGAATCTGAGAACTGCACATCTGCAGTGCTCTCAGCCATCCGTTCCATACTGCTCTTGTTAATGGCATATATCCGGCATGATAATATATATTGCAATGCTTCCTCTATGGCCTCAGATAAGACGAAAGATTCATTTTAGTTCTTCGGAACAGAGATCCTTTCACAACTTCAGGATTGACTGACTCTCGCTCTCCTTCTCATAAAAGAAGAAAACTATAACATGTGCTGCCCTCTTGGCAGGACCATTTGAACCTTGTTTTGTGTCAATGTGACATAAAGAAACAAGAGGCCTGCGTGTAATTTGGATTTTTCTAGGTATCTCCTTTCAATCTAATGTACTGTTGTGAAATTAAGCCAGTAAAACTAGATGGCTAGTCCATTCGGGGACCTGCTTTGCTATCGTTATTCGGTGACAAATTCTCGTTTCCATGGCTTGTTCCATGATGATAAGCAGCACAATTTACAGGTATAAGTTAACAAATGAGATCAATTAAAATGTCTCACAGTGGCACCTGTCGCGGTGTAGGGTTGCACTAAATGATTCCCCCATCATTGTTTCCTGTACGGCCTACCATTTGCAGCCTCTCCACATGCAGTGTAACAATGGGAGAGTTGTTTTCTAATGGTCATGAACCAAGAAAGCAGGCCTTATCCTGTAGCCTAGGGATATGATTATTATCACCAAAGCCTGCAGGGGCAGGGGAACAGCAAGAATATTTTTCAACCTTTTTTTGAACAAACGAATGCCTGTATTGCATGCAACTCTTGACTGCTGCATCTTGGATTGCCCTATTTGTTACCAATTTGCGCTGTCAGCAAACCTCATTAGAGGCACTGAATTTACAGGTGGATACCTTAACCTTTGTATATATCTGGATGCATTTTTGTTTGTTTTTACTCATAAAATGTGTGTGTGTGTGTGTGTGTGTGTGTGTGTGTGTGTGTGTGTGTGTGTGTGTGTGTGTGTAAAACAGTTCCTAAACAGAAATTTAAAAAATGGTAAGAGGTGAATGAAACTACAACACTAACTTCAACGAGTATCACATTACCTATATTGGTCTCTCGCACTCTTATTGTCTAATGAAACCTAACCATCATTTTATGTTAGGCCATATTAATGAAGAAACACATTAAGCATAGTGCTTATCATGAATTATGAATACTCTTTTTATTATTAGAATAAGAAGCTTTTAAAACATACCATCTAACTTAACTGGAGTGCATTCCTTGTTGGAACATAAGACTGAATCCAGTGTCATTGGGAAGCTTTTAAAAGAAACCATTAAAATCATGAAAGAGGCATTTCCTGTACAGCAATACAGAATACAGTAATGACTTGACTTGTGCAGAAGTGAGAAGGTCATTATTTGGTCCTATCTACGTAACTTCAAGCGTGGATTAGAACACAGTACTCACCTCCAAGTCATGATGCTTCCCAAAGACCACTGCAGGTGTTTTGGGCTCTCCTAGTCCTTAGGAAAGAGAATGTATATTCTCAAACTTTTTGAGGCTGGGTAATGAGTTTTAAGAGAAAGCATTTTGTACATTCTTTGTATATTCAAAGGGTAGTTTTTCCTTATCACTGCATAACTACAGCCAGTCTCAAAACGTTTGAGATTTGGAGAAGGGGTTTTGAGAGCAAAGAATATTACTTTCAGGCAGAATGTCTCGTATAATATATTTATGAAATAAATTTACCCCTTGTGACTCGGGCTGGTTCAGATGGCACTTCCTCTGCCCAACTGGTCCCCATGTAGAAAGAGACATATGGCCCAATCCTAAGTACGACTGAGCCGATCTGCAAAGGTGTTGCCGGCTGCAAAGGTGGTGCCTTACAATGGTGCCGGCTGCAATCATTTTTCGAGTGCTGCCGCAAGAGCTGCTGCCCCCACCAAAGCTGGCAAGCCAGTAGTAGGGGCAGGGTTGGGCGGAACAGGATAGGGAGGGGGAGAATGGGGGGCAGAATGGACTGGATATTGGCAGCAGCAACTTGCGCTGATATCCTCGTCTCATTTCCCCCTCATTCCTTCTCCCTTATTCACCTCAGACCTGTACCAGCAAAGTAGTTGGCAGAGATTCAAGGTGACCCATTGAACTAATAGAGGCTTAGCCCTGGGTAAGGCTTAGCCCTGGGAATATTCCCTTGACTGGAGGAGACCTCCGTGACTCCCTTCCCCCCCCCCCCCGCATGATGCAGTGGTATGGCTGCATCGGCAGGTGGGATTTAGGTAGAACTGGGCTGATATTGTCCAAACAGCCCCTTTCCTCTCCCTTCCTCCCTCCCCCACTCTGATGTTTACTCCTGCCCCACCTGTAAGTTTTAGACAGTGTACTTCATACATTTTGAGTCGCCTCTAAGCCCACTCAGTTGTCCTTGCCACTTCATCTTTGCCTCTTCTTTTAACCTTTGTGTCAACCACAAGAATCCAAATTGCTGTATGCGAGAGATTTTGGTTTTGGAGCAACGCCACAAGGAGAGTGTCTCAAGCACATGAGAAGTTTAAAGTCCAACTTTAAAGGAAGCAGGCAAACCAAACGGCACGATCCGACATTCCTTTCTTCCAAAGTGTGTTTTAAACTACCAGTTCCAGGAGCAAACATCAGCCTTGTGTTTTGCTTGAGATTATAGGCACGCGAGTATTCATTTTCCTGTGGGCAGCAGGGTTTGTTGCAATTAAGGATTTCGCTCAAGTGCGGCGCTGATTATGAAGGGCTGAATAGTAGCGTCCCAGCAGCCGGGTGCCGTACTCTGGCCACTTACCATGAGTAAGCGACAGGGGCAGGGCGGCTACTTTCCCCCAGTGGTTCTGTTTGAATTCCATTGATTAATGTTGTGTGTACCCTTCTATTCAGGGGCTGCATTTTAAAGGATTGTTTACCATAGGCTTGTAATCAACCTGCCTCAGCAGCTCCCTATTACCCATGATAACAGGGGCTGCTGCAATGTGGGCCTGAAAGGAAACTGCCTCCGATGGATTCTCGGATGCTTTTGTGCTGCGACTGCCCTGTTATCTTCATTTGTAATTTGTTTTCAAGAACGGTGATTTACATTTCAGTTGGATTACACCTTTTAATGTATCACAAACGTAAAGTGGCTGCAGTGGAAACTCACATCCCTGCTAGATTTCAAACGCTGCATTTGAGGCTTCAGTAGAGAGGATTACAATTACAATTAAAATCAAACGCTCACTCATTCTTTTAATGATGTGCACTAACTCTTTGTAGCCTATCGCGCGGCAATATAATAGTAATTTTTTGAGCGATATGAAATAGCAGTGTGCTTTTTACACCTTATCATCTTCTACAACCAAACATCATACTGCTGAGAAAGAATACTTTCTGCATAAAAAGAGTTCAGAGGGACAAATTACCTTGAAAATAATTATTGAAGATAGGAGCTGAATGAGATGTTCTGCAGCTGAGCCTTGTACGTTCACGTTATTTTAAGAACAGATTTCTTTCTTTTGCGAAATCTGCACAGTCGTTTTCAAAGTTGCTCCCATCTATAGTTGCGAATGCTTCTCTTAGGCTTGGAAAGTAATCTTAACCAAGGTGAGTGGAGAAGGGCTTTCTAGTTTTGGTCCTTGCAAAAGAAATCCCACACCTACTTCCTTATTTGCAGGGAAGACATGAGGAGATTGACCTTTGCTTTCCCGACTCTTGTGATATTCTTGATCCTTGGATCTCTTGGAATACAGTTCTGGTTCCCCTATTTCAAATAGCATAGCATAGAGCTGGAAAAGGTGCAGAAAATCCTATACAGGTCTACTCAATCCTAACAGCCCAAACAGCCCAATCCTATACAGGATTGAAGAACTCAGAATCGAGATCCATTTGAGTTCAGTGGAACTTAAAACCAGGTAACTGTGTTGGAGGAAAATTCTGAGACTGCAAGAAGATCAAGCCAGTCCATACTCCAGGAAATAAAACCAGACTGTTCACTTGAGGGAGTGATATTAAAGGCAAAACTGAAGTACTTAGGCCACATAATGAGAAGACAGGATACCCTAGAGAAGATGCTGATGCTAGGGAAAGTGAAAGGCAAAAGGAATAGGGGCCGACCAAGGGCAAGATGAATGAATGACATTCTGGAGGTGATGGACTCAATGTTGGGAGAGCTGGGGTTGGCGACAGCCAACAGGAAGCTCTGGTGTGGGCTGGTCCATGAAGTCACAAAGAGTTGGAGGTGACTGAACAAATAAACAACTGGGTATAGAATTGCAGCCCAAGATCATCAGGGGACTGGGACAGCTTCCCTTTGAGAAGAGGCTAAAACATTTGGGTCTTCTTAGCAGTGGCGTCACTAGACGCGCGTCACCCTGGTGCGGGGACGCGCGTCACCCCCCCCAGGGGCGCGACGTTATGGGCGCGGGGGGAGGGGGCCATCCGGCTCCCCCCCGCATCGCGTCGCCCCCCTCCGGATGCTCCGAGGCCGGCCCGGGAGCCGGCCTCGGAGCGTCCGACCCCGTCGGCGCTCCAGGGCCTTCTGAACGAAGGCCCAGGCAGCGCGTCAATCCGGGTATTTTCCGGATTTTCGCTCATGCGCAGACCCGTTTTGAGGGCTTTTTGCCCTCAAAACGGGTCTGGGCATGCGCGAAAATCCGGGAAATACCCGGATTGACGCGCTGCCTGGGCCTTCGTTCAGAAGGCCCTGGAGCGCCGACGGGGTCAGACGCTCCGAGGCCGGCTCCCGGGCCGGCCTCGGAGCGTCCGGAGGGCGACGCGCGTCACGGAGGTGACGCGCGAGGGGGTGCGCGCGTCACCCCATGACGCGCGTCACCCCCTGGCGGCCCGCCCCCCCCGCCACGCCCCAGTGACGCCCATGCTTCTTAGTGTATGAAAATGACAACTGAGAAGGACATGAGAGAGCTTTATGCATGGTACAAAAAAAATAGAGAAGATTTTTCCCCTCCTCTCTCAAAATACTAGAATTTGGGATAATTCAATGAAGTTGACTGGCAGTAGATCGGGACTGACAACAGTACTTCCTGTCATAATGCTGAATCCATTTATGGAATGTGCTGACACGGAATGTGGTGATGGCCACTGGCTTAGGGCCAAATGACAGGAGCTGTTTTTCTCCCCAAAATCTCCCTGTGGAAGCAGGAGATTGTCCTTGAAGCAGTGATTTTGCTATAGGAGCAAATTGCTGCTTCAGCGCGCCAAATTGTGGGAGAAAATCAATGTGTGTAGTGGTGGTGGGGAAGAATGAAACCCCTCCTTCTCTGCTTCCTCCAGTTCTGATTGGAATTGCAGCCCCACAAGGCAGTTTTGAAGAAAAAAGGAGCTTCCAGTTGGAAGCATACCTCTTGAGCACATGTTTCAGTGCTTGCGTAGATGGCTTTAAAAGAAGGTAGCACAAATTCATGGTAAGTCTATCAGTTGCTATTAGCCATTATAGAACCTGCACGTTCAGAGGCAGTATACTGCTGAATACCAGTTTCTGCGGGGCAACAGACGGGGAGGGCTATTGCCTTTGTACCAAACTAGTGGGTTTCCTGGAGGCATCTGGTTGGCAACAGTGTCAAACAGGACTCTAGATTAGATTGACCTTTAGTCTGATCCAGCAGAGCTCTTCCTATGTCTCCAGGTGGGCCATTCTTGATCATCCTTACCCTTGACCATCTCACCAGCAGAGGTTCTTACTGCTGATGGCATCTGCTCTTCTGGGGATGGGTTGCAAGATCATTCAACCAAACCCAATGAGCATTTGTGTCACACCACAGGAGATACTAGTAAGTTTGATAGAAAGAGGGCATAGCACAGTGGCAGAGCATCTGCTTTGCATGAAAAAGGGTGCAGGTTTGGTTTCTGGCATTTCAAGGCAAGGCTGGGAAAAACATCTGTCTGAAGGGGGTGGAAGGGTTGGATCCCAGCAGCACCAAAACCTTTGCCCCTTCCCTTTGCCCAGTACCTCCCCTTTTTTCTTCTTGGACTTAGACCAGCTATAGCTGATGTAGAAGACCCATAGGCCATCAGGAGACTTACAGAGAGGTAAGGGGAAAATACAGTATTTACCCCCTTAGCTCTCGCAGGCGTCCTGATCGCCTCCCACCATGGCATACAGACTGTGCCTCCATGGTACCGTGTGGCAAGGGATAAAGTTGGGCTGTTAGATTATATATATCACACTCTCTCAAGACTAACTAATGTCAGTGATATCATTCTTCAGTCACTTTGCCAGTAAGAAAAGCTCTTGATGTGTGCCCTCAAAACCTTAAGAAAATTCAGCTAAAGGAACTTTTTTTTGTTTACTTAACACATCTTGTTTTCAGCTGTTTCCTTTGCTCTTTTTGAAGCCTAACTTCAAGACTGTTCCTTTTGATTGTTTTTTTTATTTTATTTCTCTCCTTTGTAGCCCACCAACATTTCCCTCTGCAACTTGGAGATGAATGTAATTAATGAACATAAAAGTTTTCTTGTTATTTTCAACACTAGCTTGTTAAATATTCATCATTAACCTATGGCTATTTTTGTCCCCTTTTCTATGTATATTATTTTTAAAAGTTTAATTTCAAATAATTCATATATATACCTAATTATATATTAATGGAGTTTAAGCTCCCAATATACCTATGTAGTTTTACTTCTCAATGAAGACAAATGACTTAAATTTCTAGAATATTTCTTTTTTTTTTTTTTTTTTGCTTAACATGTATTCTGTTTTTTCCTATGCTTTAAGAGAGGTACAACACAATCCCACACATGATTACTTGGAAATAAGCTCTAGTGAGTTCAAGGCTTGATTCCTAAATGCACAAAATATTGCAGCCTTATGCCCTCCATGCAACTCCATGCAACAACCTCTTATGCCCTCCATGCCCTCCGGAGCAACAGCGCTCCGTGTTCCAGCTGCATGCTACGCGCTGTGGCAAGGAGAGTCATGTCGGCCACATGACCACGGAGGCGTCTTCGGACAACGCTGGCTCTTTGGCTTTGAAATGGTGATGAGCACCACACCCTAAGGTCGGACACGACTGGACTTAATTGTCAGGGGATACCTTTACCTTTTTATGCCCCAGTTCAACTGGGAGTAACTGCCCACGGAAACAGGTGCCGTGCAAGCAGGTCCTCTCCCTGATTCAGGCTGCACTTCCAAAGCCCTCTTAGGAACATACTATATGTGACAGGATCACATCATTGGTACTGGTTGCTTTGTTCTCTTTCCCCCATCTAAGTAGCACATGTAGGGGATCTGGACTGGACTGTTGCAAGAGCTGGGTCTTTTTACTCATTGGAGTCAATGAGATCTTTTTTTCAAAGCCAAATTTGTGTGTGTGTGTGTGTGTGTGTGTGTGTGTGTGTGTGTGTGTTAAGTAATAGGACTAGACACCTATTAGCGGTGAAATCCACTGTAACCTTCCAGCGCTGGAGCGAGTGCTCCAGCAGGTGTCACAAATGTGCCGTAAGGCACGTTTGCGCCTCCTCTGGAGTAAGGGAGGCCAGAGCAAGGCCAGTCTCCCTCACTCTGTTGCCAGACCGAGGATGCGGCCGGCGGCGAAAGGTAAGTCTTCCGCCACCGGCTTTATGGGCAGTCCGGCCGGTGAGGGAGGGGGCCCATTGAACGAGCCAGGCTGACTTCTGTCAGCTATTTAGCTGGCGGAAATCCGAGGAGGCTGATAGGGCTGGTCCTGGTTTCCCCAAACGTCCCCTTCCGCGAGTAGACCTCTGGCCCGTCACATGGCGGTCCGGACGTCCAAATCCTG
The DNA here is from genome assembly GCA_026170595.1 of Plestiodon gilberti rubricaudatus. Taxonomy (NCBI): domain Eukaryota; kingdom Metazoa; phylum Chordata; class Lepidosauria; order Squamata; family Scincidae; genus Plestiodon; species Plestiodon gilberti. The sequence continues at coordinate 144,320,057 of JANXHW010000003.1, forward strand.
TGTAAGGATCCTCTGCCGGATCTAGGTGTTTTCATTATCAAGACTAGGACTAGGTGTTTTCATTATCAAGACTAGGACTAGGTGTTTTCATTATCAAGAACTGCAATATATACCCCAGGTGGGTACGACTTGAGTCAGTGTGTATAGATGTATGTATATGCCTCCCGCTGCTTCATGTGTTAAATATTCCCTACATAGAAAGCATCTCTGTGTAGGAAATAGGATAAAATCCATTCTACTCCATGAACACACAGTGACATTCACTACACATTTTAGTGTCGCATATGGTCATCTTTATGTGGGTTTTAGTCGGCGTTCTGCTCCCTCCCACTCATTCCATGGGGGAAGCTCCACATCATAGGGAGTGAGGAATGACATACCAAGGCATAAAGAGACACAGAGGCTCCAAGTTGATGCTGATAAGGGGTTTATTTGAGGGAGGTATGTACAAAATAAGGGGTTCTGCTTGTAGTGGGATCTCCCTCTCAGGGATAGCTGTACCACCTTGCAGTTGTTCATGTAGTGGGTCTAGAGCTGATTGACACATCAAGTCACCCCATGGAGGACGGATCTGCTCAGTTCCTTCCAGAACAATTATGTAACCCTCACTCACCCCCTCCCAACTGGGAGAGATTCACAGGTGTTGTGAGTTAATGGGGACGGCCTTGCCATAATCTTGTTCCCAGCCGAAAAGAGTTCCCAAGATGCATTGCCAGCACGGCCATTGCTGAGAGTGCAACCGGGCCTCTGAGAATTTGTTGCCCCATGCTGCAGGCAGTTTCTGCACATCCTGTCTAAAAATGGACTTTGCAGAAGACTAAGATTTGCTCTTAACATGACAATCCTGCTCTCTAGCTATTTCAGTGGGACTAATCTCCAGACTCAAGAAGGCTGGAGAATCTTGGGCTGCTAGGAACAATATGAGCTGGGTTATGTTCCTATGTGTTAATCTGGGAGCTCATATACCCACTATACCTCAATCACATGTTACCTGAAACCTATGATTCTACTTTCTCATCCATGACTGGAGAGGGTTCTGCTCAATGTCAGCCTCATGACTCTCTCCTGCTCTCCTACTTCCTGTTTATACCTTGTCTCCACACCTCCAGCATTCCCAGTGGAAATGTTCTGCTCCTATGTGGCAGAGGAGAATGCGGCGGTCTGTTTTCTTGGACACTGGATACTCCATTATTTTCTCTCTAGTTTCTCCTTTTCCCCCATATCTGCCGGCAGCTCAACAAGAGTGGTGCCCACATAACGGTGGCAACAGAAGCAAGGTGAGAAAACCCATGGAATTCCTCAAGCATACGCAGCATATATTTAAAAAGAAAAAACCTGCTATGAGAAAATACATGCCTCCAACTATTGTTATCCTGTCTTTTGCTTGCCCTTGAGAGCCCTGTCATTTTGATTCATACCTTCTTTATAGAATTCATTTTCCCTTCAGCCTCTTGACTGACCTGACTATTCTAGTTAGATTTCAGGTAAAAATTATGCTAGATATATTAAATAGAAACTGTTTGACTTTCTGCATCACAGTCATACTGCTGGGAAGAAATAGCAACCAAAATAGTTACACGAGAAGAAGTCTAATTACTGTAATTATCAGCTTTAAAAAAAAAAGAGCAAGGAATGTCTAAAAACAAATACAATGTACACATGATTTCAGATCAGAATGCTAAGAAAAATGTCACTTTTTCTGGGATTTTAGATATTTATTCTAAATAAATTCTGGGGATGGAAAAACATGGGAAGATGCAGCATCCTCCTTGCCCTTAGGTGAGAGGGAAGCAGTTCCATCAAACTGGGGCCCGCTGCTCTCTTCAGGAGGGTGGACATGCCCAGAGAGGGGCGTTAAGAGATGGGAGCTTCCCTTTGCCTGAATAGGTTAAGCCCACACTGCACAGGGGGAGGCAACAGAGGTTGCAAAAATCACACTGCATTTGTTAAATATGTTAAGGAAGTTAAGAAAGCTATTTCATCCCATTTCAGTACCTCGTATGGTATGGAACCCCAGATGCACACCTGAAAAAAACTGACTGAAGGGGAAAAGCACACACTTTACCCTTGCTTTTCTGCAAACTGGACCAAAAACAAAACTGACCCTAGCAGCCAAGCTCCAGCAAACTCCAGAACTAGAGGCAACAACCATAGATCTATCAACAGTGCTTCCTCATTCATAGCTGGGTGGTTTTGCAATTGATTGGACACTGTGAGTCTGCAGAGAAAAAGGATCTGCAGTAATGTCCCTGGAAAAGCAGAGCAGAAGGCCTATGTGCTCTCCATATATCCCATGAATGTTTGGATATGCAGACTGCCAAAACCAGGGGGAGATCAGCACTACTATGTCCTATACTGAACCGTGCAACACAGTTATTTAATAGGAGACTTGGAATATGCATTAATGAGCTTTTGTTATGCCAAAAATAAGCTCATACAGCAGAGATATCACATCCCAACATCCAAGCTGCAATGTTTTGTATCTTGGAAAATATGAAACTTACCCAAATAGCATAACTGTTGCTATAATCTCAGCCTCCCCAACTCACCTGAGGGGTTCCTAATGTGCCTGAGAGAGTTGGCGGCAAGTTAAAGGTTGACAACACAATCCTATGCCTGTCTCCTCAGAAGTACCGTATTTCTTCGAGTCTAAGGCGCCATCGATTCTAAGGCGCACCTTTACTTTCAGTACTACCAGCAGGGGAAAAAAAATCCATCGATTGTAAGACTCACCTCCCTTCATTGAATCTACCCGCTCAGCACCAACTCTCCCCAGCATGTCTCCTGCAGCTGAGGATGACTGAGTGCACTGCCTTTGCATAGCATTTCTAGCCCTGCCAGAAAGTGCCATTTCCTTTGTTACCTGGTCTTGGGGGAGCTTCAGGGAGGCCTGCGCAACCCTCTGCAGGCCTCCCTGATCTTCAGTTCAGCAAAAAACAGCATTTTTTGGCCATTTCTGGTTTTCGCGAAAACCGGAAATGGCTGAAAATCACCATTTTTGGCCAAACTGAAGATCGGGGAGGCCTGCAGAGGGTCGCGCAGGTCTCCCTTAAGGTCCCCCAAGCCCCAGTAAGTAAGAAGATAGCATTTGGGGGTGCTTTTTGGAGACCTTTGATTCTATGACGCACCCCATTTTTTGAAATGCTTAATTGGGAAAAAAAACATGTGTCTTAGAATTGAAGAAATACAGTAAGTTCTATTGTGTTCAGTAGGACTTACTTCCAGGAAAGTGTTACAGAATTGCAGTCTGAGACTTGCATTGCTTGGCCAGGCGATGACTATGCTTTGGCAGTCCAGCTTGGCAGCCCAGTTAGGAGCTCTCCGGCCAATCAGAGGGCCAGAGAATGGGGGCCATGGTGCAGACTGGAGAGGAGACTTTTCCTCTCTTGCCTGCATCTAGTTTATATTATGAAACATGGGGACTGATCTGTGGTGCCTGGGCAGTTTTGGGGCTGACTAGTCTACACCTGTGGACTTTGTGCATTATTCACCACCCCAGGCTCACCCCCCGCAGTTGGGCTGGGGGATAACAACTAAAAGCACTTGAACTGGCAGCCATGATGGGTATACAGCCTCCTGGTTTTAGTAATAGGCTCTCTCTTAATGCCAGATGCAAGAGAGTGGCGACAGGATATACCTGTATGATACAGGTATCATGTTGTCTTGTGTGCTCCCTGAGGCATCTGGTGGGGCCACTGTGAGATACAGGAAGCTGGACTAGATGGGACTTTGGCCTGATCCAGCAGGGTTCATCTTATGTTCTTATGTGGGACCCTGCCTCTGCAATGTGTCAGATACTGTGCATGTTGTCTCTAGTAGCTGTAATGAGCAACAGAGTTGTTTTGTAACCCACACATTTGGGTAACTCATCCTTCCTTCTCCTGCAAGACTTAATTTATCTCACCATGGTACACAACAATTAGTGTGCAGAAAGAGGATCCCCTGGAGATTGTTTCTTTCCTGTGATTAGGGCTTTGGACCAAATTTCTCTTTCCACACCCACCCTATCCCTGTCCCAACACGTACGTGAGAATCAGTTAGTATATAGCAGTGGTGGCCAACCTTTCAACATGAATGCTCCTGGCCCTTTAAATGGTTGTATAGGTGAGGGCATTTCAGCAGGTGCAGCTGCTTTAGCAGCACCATCAGCACTTGCAGCTGCCAAGATTCTGTCTTCTACACAACTCTTAAGAACACAGTAGCCCTAATGGTGGAAGGTTGGCCACCCCTGGTATATAGAGAAATAGCTGGGATATGCGAGTGCTTTCTTCTTGTAAAATGCATGTAAGGGAATAAATAGGAGTACGGTGAAGGCACAAGTTGTATAATACCACCGGAATAATGAGGGGTGTTCTACTTATTAATAATTATGTGACCTTTTTATCCTGCTTATTTAAAAATCTTGTTATTTAACGTAACATTTCTCCCAGCTTTTTATGAAGATGCAACTTTCCTGGATGTGATTTGACTTGATTGTACACAGAATGGAATTAGGACAATGTAAAATGTTAGGAAAAGACTATACAAATATGTTCTTTATATGTGCAGCCTGATTCTATGCATGTTTACTCAGAAGTAAGGCTGCAGTCCTATATACACCTACTTGAGAGAAAGTCCCATTAAACTCAGTGAGACTTACTTCTGAGTAGATGCACATAAGATTGCTCTGTACGTTCCATTGATCAAAAGGAGGCGTAGTCCCAAATAAATATGCATAGGAAACAGCCTTGAAACATTGTTTATAACTTGATCCAGCAAGGCAATGTGTTTGTGTGCATGCACCGCAATGTGTCGTCACGGGCACGTTGTTGTCAATGTGAAGACATAAAGGTTTTCATAAATATTTTCTGCTGGAGGTTTAATAACGTGCTTAATTCCCTCCCATTGTAAATAGTAGCATCCAGTCCACCTTTAGTTGCACACAGTAATTGTATCTATATATGACTAGTATGAGAAGGCAAAGAAACGCAGTGCTGATAGATAACATCCCCATTCAGATGTCCATCTAATTTATGCCAGTGATTCTAGTCATAGACACAGAGAACCCCCATTTCTGGGTTGATGCATTAAAGTGATGAACTTTGCTTGGATTCTGCTGTAGTGTTCTTTAGAAACTCCAGCACAAAACCCTTAGCCATTTTTGTTTAATTTGGTGGAGTTTTTAAATGTAGTTTGGAAAAATGAAGAGGAAAACCAATGGGGAACTGTGTATGTGCTGTACATCTCTGGACCATTGTGTTTCAAACACAAGCCTCTTGATTTCTCTCTTTTTAGATACTGATCTCTCTTTTTCTCTCTCTCTTTTGTTTAGAAGGTTTGGCTAGGTTTATTTCTCTTGCTAAGTATTACTTAAAGTGTAAGTTACATATATTAACAGCCCAATCCAAAGCATGTTTATTCAGAAGTAAGTCCTAGTGCGTTCAGTGGGGCTAACTCCCAGGTAAGTGTGCATAGGATTGCAGCCTTAGGTATTGTACAGATAAAAATAATGGAAAAATAATGGAAATATTCATTTATGATGATAGTTGTTTGTATGCTTTTCTCAAACTTGACATTTTCCCCAATACATTTTATGCACTTAGAAAACAAGCACATGAAAGAATCATAAGGTTAAGTAAAGTTTGCTGTATACAATATGTTAAAAGGCAAATATAATTAAAGTATAATTAAAAGCAAGTCTGGAATTTAGACTGCATTTAAGAATATTGTACATTTTAATGAGCAATTTCTTATTTACTGTTGTAAATATTTGATTAATGTTGCTTAATCTTTTGATTAATACATAGAACAACAAATAATTTTAAAGAAGTACTTGAAATAGCTGGAACAAAAATGCCACATTCAACTTCATCAGTTAACTTCTGTTCTATTAATTTTTCATCAGACGCAAAAACCTAGGGGGAATTTCAATGCAACTAATTAATCTTGCTAAGTAAAAAGCTGGTGGTCAGTTAACCTAATATGTACTAAGCGACTCTGTCAATTAGGGGATAATGTAGTCATCTTAGAGACTTTGAAAAACCTGAGCACAGCAGCCCCTAATGAAAATGCAACCTACAGCACGATCCTACGGATTTTTTTTCCCAAAAAGAGTTTAAAGGGGCATACTCCCAAGTAACTATACACAGGATGCATTTTACAGATACTAAAAGCAAGGTAAGTATAGACAAACTTGCTAGAAAATAAGCGCTACTGAAATCCATGGGCGATTGACATGCAATCCTAGGCATGTCTACTCAGAAGTAAGCCCCATTGAGTTCAGTGGGACTTACTCCTAGGAAAGTGTTCATAGGATTGCAGCCTTACTTCTGAAGCTCTACTGAAGACTGTTCAATTGCCTTTATGTTCTCCTGGTGTAGTACCAGAAGTTTCCAAACTATAAATAAGAAAGTATCAACATAAGCATGTCCTCTTTTTCTTTGGAAGGACTGGTACTATATTACTTGGATAAAAGGACAATAATTACAATCATGTATTTATAAATGTTCCCTCCCTGGCTTCTGTAATTTGCTCAAACTAGTGTCATAGGTTTTGGTCTCACATGCAGCTTCACCATAAGGCAGCATATACATTGAACAATAAATAAAATACTATGGCATCTTTTCAGAGCACACTCACATGGAAAGCTCCATGAGACCACGGAATAGGGAGAATGATTTGAGGACATCATATAGAATAAGGTAGAACAAAGTACTAACACCAAGTGACCTTGTACCTTAACCATACAATACCATTCTTCTCCCTCGTCTTGGCAGCCTCCTTGTCTTTTTTTATGCTCCTCTTCAAGGACAAGAACACTTTGTAAGAAACCTCAGGAAGGCACTGACTATTGGGAGTAGAGTATCTGTTCTCATTACAATAGCAAAAGTTGTCCACTGTAAACGCCGACAACAAAGTGTCAAGGTCTACTGACTATTAATGATATGAGTGAGGATCCCAAAGAAGGAGGAGGAGGAGGGTGGATGCCACAAGAGCCTAAACATTGTATTTAAAGCTATCCCGGCTCATATATTTCACTCCAGTCTACTGAGCCCATCATGTCTTCCACTGGTAGTGACCCAAGCATTAAACCTCTTAATTTCACTGCTAATGAAACCGGTAAAACTTGCATGCAAAATATATATTTCTGTTCAGCAGCACAAGGAGAAACTTGACAGAGCTATTATCAGAAAGGACACCTTTCCTGACTGAAATAATCACCTGGCTAATCTGCCACCATAAATCATGCCATATTATACTTCCTTAGTCTTTACAAGAGGTCATCTGTGAATGACTAAGGCTCTATATCATGTAGTGGACTCTCTGGGCACGGTTTTAACAGGTGGGACCATCATGAACACTTATCTTTGGTTTCTGTCTTGAATTTGGTTTCTTTTTCTTCTTTTTTTTTGGGTAGTTCATTTTCTACAGAATGTATTCAAATGATAGACAATACATCATGCTGGCTCCAGTCCGTTCATAGGCTGCCGTGTTAACAAGCCATTGTGCATTCTGAATGGGGTGATTTGTTGGTAGTTTAAATCTAAGCGGGATGATTAAATACAATAGACTTTTTTTGTAACCAATGGTGTTCTACACAGAACCATTTTGTTCACTTGTGTGTGTCTCTTTCTTCGTTCCAGAATTCCATTGTGCTTAGCTCTGATTTGCCCTGTTTTCTAGGAGAGCATTAATATTAACTTATGAAAGTGACATTTACGCTGTACTCTTTATTAAATGCAGCATCTTTTTCCCAAGGCTCTCCTGTTATATATGTTTTAGAGCGTTGGGTTTTTTAAATAAGATTAGCAAAGAACAAGGAAACATGTAAGCCCATTAAAAAAGATAAAAGTTTTATTGGTGATTTGTTATCTAAATAATATGCTTATCTAAACTGACCATTTTCCCTAGATATATCTATGAATTCAAGAAGAGTTATAAGAAAGAGGTGAAAATAAGAGTTTCCTTCATGCATTTACAGAGTTTACTGTGCAATCCTGAGCCAGAAGCCGGCGACAGAACGAGCATTCCTTCGCCAGGAGACGTTGTGAATGTGCCGTAAAGCACGTTTGCGATGACTCGAGAGTAGGGAAGGCCGGCGCAGAGGCCAGGCTCCCCTGCTCCTTCAACGGATCGCTCCTGCAGCTGCCGGACCAGGTAAGCAGGGATCTGGCGGGGGCGGTTTGCCGGGCGAGAGAGGGAGGCCATTGGCCTAGCCAGCCCAGGAGGGGTGGGGGATGGCCTTGGCCATATCCCGGCCCCCGGCAGGTGACTAGGCCATTACACGGGCTCCTCTGACTTCTGCCAGCTATTTAGCTGGTGGAAATCCGAGCGGCATTTACACTCAGGGAAGGTGACAAACGTCCCCACTGGCATCACTGCAGGGGGGTGGAGCTCTAAGTTCTGCCACGGCTCTGACCCTCCGTTACACCGGAGCACGGAGCTGCTTTCACCGCCTTGAATTGTTCCGAAGGCGAGGAGGCGGGGCCGCTTCGCACTCCGGTATAACGGAGGGTCGGAGTCGCAGTGGAACTTAGAGCTCCGCCCCCCTGCAGTGACGCCAGTGAACGTCCCCTTCCCTGAGTAGACCTCCGGCCCGGCAGCAGCATGTCCGCCAGTGCACAGGATCTGGCGGGCAGCCCAGGGCCGCCAGCTGGATCCTTACACAGGATTGCGCTGTTAGTGTTGGATGGTTTGCACATCCTAACAAAAGTACGCTTGAAAGTTGCTACACACATTTTCCCTACTATAAGGAGACTCAGTTACAGTTAGATTCTGTGTTCTTTAGTTAAAAAAAAAACAAACCATGTAGGAAATCAGAACCTAATTCCTAGCTCATAGTATGTTTGCCGTAGGGTGGATTCGCATACTTCCCTAAAGAAAACCAGGTTTACACACATTGGAAGATTGGAAGAGCATGTTCTTTCACAAGAGCATATCCCACATGGATCTCTACACTCAGGAGTAACTACCTATAGGAGTTATTCCTCTAAGCAGGCCCATTCAGATCAATGGCTTTAAACAGAGTAAGGCAATATGCACCCAAATGTGTACAGGCAACACAAAATAGCCTAAATCAACACAGGAAATGGCAAGAACTACATTAAGTCAATTGCGGTAGGTGTTCTCATTGCTGAAGGGAGTACAATCCAGCTGTGCACTAGTGGAACACTGCATGTAGAAAACAGTTGGCTAACACAGCTGGACTGCAGCCCCTTCAGCAATGAGCACACCTAATTGCCTTAATGTAATTCTTGCCATTTCCTTTATTGATTTAGGGACATCTTGTGTTTGCAGGTGTCAGTTTGGGTCTGAACAGAGCCATTGGTTTGAATGGGTTTGCAACCATGGCGACTATTGGTTTCAATTATGTTTGTAGAGAAGCTGAAATTTCTCTACCTTGGATATGGCATGGTAGTGACGGAGTGCTTTCTTGAGCTGCAAGTGGTTCATATATGAGCCTTCTGAGTCAGAGGAGAGAGGCAAAGCTACCTTGTCAAGCACAGAGGATGGAGGCATTTCTGGTCCCTGAAACCCCTCTTCCATGTCAATCTCTGGCAGATACTTTGGAGCACTACTGAGGTGGTTCCTGAACCCTGTTCCCCCCATTTCCTGTGACATCAGGCTCCTGATAACTGAGGATCTGGGTCATGACACCTCCCCCCATTGGTCCATGATACATCCGTATGGACGTTTTCAAAATGGATCAAAATATGCCTGGCTTGTTGCCAAATTGCCAGTTTTGTGTTATGTCCTGAACTGAGACAGCAGAAATCTTCCAGAATGACGCTCCCTTTTATCCACAGCACAGTTGTGAGTGTCTCTTTCTCTCGTTCTTTCTTTGCCACATGCAAAGAGAAGGGATTCACCACGTGCTCCCTTCTAGCATCAACTCTGACTCAAGGATTTGTTTAGCACATTTTTGCCAATAAAAGAGGCTGCAATTAGTTTTTAATAATCAGGTTTGCTAGATCAGCAAGTGATATTTTTTTTAAGCTGGAAACATTTTGGAAACATTGCTGCAGAGTACAGGATGCCAGCCAGCCACATCTTAACTTTGGGGCAAATTTAGCTCGTAGAATAATGTTTTTTGAAAAGCTGCACCCAGTATCAGGTAGTGCTGCACCATATGGAAGCTGGCTCTCTGACATATGGCTTGAATTAACAAGTTTAAAACTGTTAAGATCAGTTTTTCTTTCACTGGAGGCAAAAGACGGGGGGGGGAGAGACACACACACACAAACCTTGCATGATGCACCTACGTTGAGCAGTCTTCAGTAACAGATATACACCCAGGCTGGCTGATTTGTTGGTAGCACGGGGTGTTAATATCAGCAAGATTTACAGCAGTAACAATATGATGAATCAGAGCAAAGTTGAAATGTGCTTATTCACTTAGTATAGTCTATCAATATGGTCCCCTAGTCACTTTTTTTAAGTCATATTCACATGGGACACTGAAATCATTGCTTGTTTTCCCACATCTGTAGGTACAATGACATGTTACAAGCAGGTCTGGGATATTGCCAAAAATGGCAATGGTTTTCCCTTAGTCTTCTCCATAATGTTTAGGAACATTTCTCCATGTCATGACACCATCGTGTAGTGCATTTTGGCTCCACATCAATCTCTGCCTCTGGCAAGGACTGCTAAATACACAACATGACAACAGAACAGCACAAGAAAAGTATTCTACATTGTAAAGAAAAGTGTGTGCGTGTGTGTGGGTAGGTGACAACCCTGACCAAGGTATGCCACCGTATTGCTTATATTGTGTAGTTCAGCCATATGTTTCAAATGTAAAATGTGCATTGGCTAGCATGAGCAGGATCTTTTCCATAGTGGCACCACAATTGTGAAATGCCCTGCACAAAGACACCCTGCCCCCGGAACACTCTTTATGAAGGCTTTGGTGGCAGGTAACATCATTACTTTATTTAAGCAAGCATTTGTAAGTGTTCTGAGATAAGTCATCTGCTTTTTAAAAAAATGTTCTTGACCATTTGCGAGATCTTACTTCAATAAATATGGAAAAAGACTATTTAGCCCCAAGTTGCACTTCTTGATATTATATACTGATATGTGTTTTCTGGCTGGGCCCGGTGTGCTGTGATTGGCTCCTGCGTTGGTTGGAATCCCATCTGCTATTGTGGCTGTTACAGGCATGCAACAAAAATGTTTTTGTTCTTATTCATTTTTTTTGTTTTTAATTTGTTTTTAATTTGTTGTTGTTCTTTGATTGTCCATCCATTTTTCAATGCCCGATGAATTAAAATGAATGTGCCCCATTCATTTTTGATTCCTTCCCATTCAGTTTGAGAATCAACACAGAAGCTTAGTGATTATGGGTGACAGAGGGAGGACGTGGAAGGAGCTGTTGGTTATCTTCAGTAGAAGTATTTTAAAACTTAAGCACCCTCTTTTCAAATATAGTAAAACTCTCAGGAGTGAGACTGAGCCCTAAGTGAGCACAGTATCTGGACAAAGCTCCACTCCTTCCTGCCAGGCGCCAAACTCTGCCCAGATTTTCTCCTTCCAGTGATAGTGACCCACTGACATGGTTGGCCCAGCACAGTCATATCACAACATCAACGCAGAGTCACTACATGGGTGTATTTGGGGGCTTTGCTGGTACAGGACAATTTAAAAGCAATCCTAAAAAGTGTAAGTCAAAGACAGAATTTGCACTCTTTGTGCACTAGTTTAAAACAAAAACCTGAACGTTTACTAAATATATAAAAACAACAACTGAATATTATTAACATTCACAATAACACAATGGCATTCTTTATGTCACTTGGAAACATGTCCTTATGACTATGGTTGGCATTGTTAGCTAGAATCAATGATAAAATGCAAGTTGGAAAAGTATAATCATTATTATTGTATCACAACAATGTCTTTGGCCTTGGGTTTCATATTGAAGCTATTTGATAAGACAAACTTGAGTGACAGATGCAAACTGGGGAAGGCACTGGGTCCCTCTGATCTTCTCTAATTGAATTTTTGTAGGATGAATTGAATGGGAAAAGTTCAAAGATCTGGGGATCCGTATTACACAAACATTGTTTCATTTAATCAAAACACTCTTTGAAGTGCAACACTTGGAGACCACCTGTAGCTTTGAAATATAAAGTCATATGAAAGCTTCAGTGAATCTGAAGAGGACAGCGTGCAGCTATGATATGCCAATGGAAAGAAAAAAGCGAAGGAGGTAAGATGATCATGAAAGCATATTTTGTATTAATGTTTTTCCTTCACCACTCTTTTATTCCCCAGGGAGCAAAGCCTTCTAAAGTGGTAAGCAACACATTTCTTCTTTTTTTATCACGATTGTGCTTTTGTGGGTTTTCTTTTTTTTTTTTTTCATTTAGAAAACACTTTCTGTATGGTCCCATCCCATGACTTTAATTGTTTCTGCTCTGGAATATTTCATGTGGATTTTGCTTTATTCGGGGCGTTCTGCTAAGGGCCCTATTCCAATTTCAATTCCACTCTGTGAAGTTTACATTTAAAGGCAGTTTCAAAGACAAAATGGGTGTAATGCAACCCTTGCTTTCATAGAAAGGATGCAATGGCGGTGTTTTTCCGCCTTAGCATTCAACATGCATCTTGTGAAAACCGACCAGGTATATAATACAGTAGGAACAACAAGGGCATCTGCTGCAATCCGCTGAATATATTAAAGAGTGGCAGAAAAAAGTGTATTGTACCCAAGCACAGCAGGGTGGCTCAGCAGGGTGTGCTACTGTTGCTTCTGCTGCTGTCAAGCAGGGACCGTGAGGACTCTTGTACCGCATAGGGGACCCTTTTTCTTGGTTTCCACCTCTCTGGTATCACGGTTTGTCAGTACTGTATTCAGATTTCCCAACATATCTAGAACCTGCTAAAATCTAAGGTTAGTATTCCATCAAAAGTGGTGGAGTGGTCAATTTTGAAGAGCAGGAGTTTGCCGTGATACCCCCAACAGCCACATCCCCACAGCCACACCCCACTAAGACTACAACAAAAAAAATCAACTGTAAATGTCTTCATTAGGGTATTTTCTTCTCCTGCCACTCACAAAGTCCCTATTATGTCTCACAAAGTCCCTATTATGTTCAATAGGACTTAATCCCAGATAAATTTCCATAGGATTGTAAACCTTAATGTAACATGAACTATATACTATACTGCCTTTCAGTTACCCCTTGGGAAAGATGATAGTGTGGACATATGCCCCTAGGCAAATATCTCAGTTTGCATCCTGCTGAGCCTGATGCTTCTACTCAACTAAGGGCCCAATTCTATCCAACCTTCCAGCACCAACGCAGCTGCAATGCAGTCACGAGGTAAGGGAACAAATGTTCCCATATCTTGAGGAGGCCTCTGTGACTGCCCCATTCCACCACAGGATGCAGCGCATGCCCCATTGGCACGACTGCATCAGCGGTGAAAGTTGGATAAGATTGGGCCCTATGTTTCTTTGGGAAAAAAAGTTTCAAATGTAGCAACTGAGCACTCCTGCTGGTGATATCACTGCTCTTGCTGCAGGGGGAGTCCTGGAGCTCTGCTCCCCCTCAGCTAAAATGGACAAGCAGAAGCCCCACATGATGTGTATACTTTAGCCAGGCTGGATTATTTCAGACTGCATGTGGGGAGCAGCAGTGTTGAATATTTGATTGCCAAAATATCAAACACTGCACAGAAAAAGAAAGAGAGAAAACTAGCATGCCAGGGAAAAGGCATTCAGTTCCTCACCTGTAACCAGAAACGATACAGCCCAGCAACAGAGGAGCGCTTATGTCTTTGGTCTGTAGCAGCGAAAGAACAAAAAGGATACGGCATTTTAGAAACGAGGTGTTTTACGGATCTCTTTTTTACATATTCATGGCTTTTCTAATTGGGTTTTACTGCTCTCATTAATACTTCTCCAAGACCTGAACTCCACCTTCAGAAATATCATACACTACAGCCTAGTACCTACTACCGTACAGTTTCAGACTGGAGGTGTGGCTTCCCATGTTTCAAAATTTCTCCACTTTAAAAAACCAACAAAAACCTCCCTACATATGGAAAACTAGGACTGCAGATTTCTAACCTAGTCTCATCCCTGACAGCTACATTTTTCATTTGAAAGCTACAAGATCACGTTTGGTTCTCTAATATCATGAAACAATATTGTGTTGTGGATGTAGCAAACTTCTGTTTTAATGTGTTTTTAAACTCTATTAAATCTAACTAAACTTGAATATCATCAGATATTCATCAGATATCTACCATTAGATAAAGCCAATTTATCTGCCATCAGATAAAGTCAATTTATCATGTAATGAGCACACTGTCTAATCACCACTACCCCCACCAAATGTTAAAATAACTCTTACAGCGCAATCCTGTGTAAGAATCCAGCCGGTGGCCCACGGCCAGCCACCGGATCATGAGCCCCAGTGGCCATTCTGCCGCCGGGCTGGAGGTCTACTTGTGGAAGGGGATGCTCGTCCCTTTCCCCAAGTGTAAACTGTAACCGGCCCTATCGGCCTCCTCGTATTTCCGCCAGCTAAATAGCTGGTGGAAGTAGAGGAGGCCGTGTAACAGCCTAGCCAGCCTGGCAGGGACAGGGATATGGCCGACGTCATCCCCCGCTCCCTCCCAGGCCGGCTAGGCCAATGGCCCCCCTCCCTCACCCGCCGAAACACCCCCCGCGCCCGCTGGATCCTTACCTGCCTTCTCCAGTGGCCACTTGGGCATTCCGGCGATGGAGCGAGGGAGGCTGGCCTCTGCGTCGGCCTCCCTTGCTCCAGAGTAGTCGCAAACATGCTTTATGGCATGTTCGTGACTGCTTCCAGCGATGGAACGCTCGTTCCGTCGCCATCGCAATCCTCAGGATTGCGCTGTTAAGCACATCACAAGGAAGTAAGGTTGATGGCTTTAATTCAATCAATCAAACCTTTATTGGCATCACAAACAAACATCCAAATTTAAGTACACCAATGCACAACCACTATCACTCAAGTGGTGCATGTTAATAGTTAATACTCAATAAGGCAAAACAGTCTATTCTTACATCTCTAGTTCATTGGAATGCCTTTAATTGAAATAACTTTGTGTAGTTGGACCATACAGAGGCGTTCTTATATGGGGGGAGCAGGTGTGCTCCCCCCCAGGCGCTGAGTGGGCGAGGGGTGCGGCAGCCGGGCTCGGGGCTGCGCAGAGCGGCGCGGCACCAGAGCCCGGCTGGCGCGCCCCTCCGAAGCAGCGCGCCCACTCCGCGTGTCCCTGGCCTCCGGAGGCTGCGCTCCGAAGGCTGGGGATAAGCCCTCCTTAAAGCGACCACCCCGTTCGGCGGTCGAGAGCTTTATGAAGAAGCCGAACGCGTCGCTGGGGGTTTGCGCATGCGCAAACCCTATAAAAGCCAGCGACACGTTCGGCTTCTTCATAAAGCTCTCGACTGCCGAATGGGGCGGTCGCTTTAAGGAAGGCTTATCCCCAGCCTTCGGAGTGCAGCCTCTGGAGGCCGGGGACACGCGGAGTGGGCGCTCAGCCCCGAGCCCGGCTACTTGGGGGGGTGCTCCAACCCCCCCCAGGCGCCGGGAGGGCTGGGAACGCCACTGGGACCATAGAATCATGGAGTTGGTATCCAAGACAATCTCGCTGTATCCAAGACAATCTTCCTAACACTTTTTGTCGCCTGGGTTTGCCATATCCACCAGATGCACATCCAGATCTCCTAATTATAAATGTTCCACATCTTCATGAGCTTCACAGCTTCTTCAGCTTAATGTTAGGATGTTCTCCTTGGCACCTGGCCTAAACCTGCTGTGTCACAGCTTGAGCCCATCTTTGCTTGTCCTTGTCTCCAATGTGCTTGCGTTACTCCCATTCAAGAAAGCCAGTCAATATGCAACTTACTCTTACCATTTTGGCTTTGAGTGGTTTGCTGTATATTGTTTGATGACATGAACTCCAAAACATGCATGGTGAGAATTTGAAAATAATGGAAAGCATATCAATTGTTAACGTGGAGATTTTCATGACTGGATACGATTGCAAGCGTATTGTGAAGTATGGGTTCAGCAGCCATGTATACCGTTTAAACGAAGAAATAAAAATCCTTAAACCCCAATTGTAGTTTGATGAATTCTTTAAACACAACAGAGGGTAATACCCAGAGATGAGGACTTGAGTCAAATGACTCGACTCGCAAGTGCGACTTAGTCACTTTTTCCCTGACTCGTACTCGTACTCATACTCGTGACCCACTGACTCGCACTCACACTCGTACTCGTGACCCATGGGACTCGCACTTGACTCGCACTCGCGGGGGTAACGACTTGCCATTTCCAAGTCATTTTCCAAGTCATAGGGGAAGCCAAGTAGGTGCTTTAAAAGCCTCAGAGGTCCCCACACACACCCCACAACAGATACCCACCCACCCCATTTTCAGGGGGAAAAGCCATTTTCCCCAAAGTGACTCGACTCGTGACTTGTGACTCATGGTTTTTGGCCTTACTCGTACTCGACTCGCACTCGTGCAAAAATGACTCGCACTTGACTCATACTTGCCCAAAAATGTTGACACTGACTCGCACTCGGACTCGCACTCGTGGAAAAATGACTCGTACTCGCTCTCGCACTCGTGACCTAGTTACTTAGATACATCACTGGTAATACCCACACAGATTCAAACCACAGGCAAAGGGATCCTTGTTTCTTAAGCCAACGTTTCACTCCTCGCGTGGAGCTTTCTCAAGGCATTTGCAGATTGACAACTGCTAGATGAAAAAGACATACGAGAAGCGCTAAAAGCTAAATACAGTCCTACCACGTGCTTTCCCGCGCTTTCGAGTGGTAGGACTGTATTTAGCTTTTAGCGCTTCTCGTATGTCTTTTTCATCTAGCAGTTGTCAAACTGTGAATGCCTTGAGAAAGCTCCACGCGAGGAGTGAAATGTTGGCTGTGTGGGTATTACCCACAATCTGTTGTGTTTAAAGAATTCATCAAACTACAATTGGGGTTTAAGGATTTTTATTTCTTCGTTTAAACGGTATACATGGCTGCTGAACCCATACTTCACAATACGCTTGCAGCATATAAACTGTATATTGTGTGCTAAGAAATGTTCCATTGGAAAAGACCAGCATAGGTGATTTCACCAGATGACTTTATTGCTCAATTATATGTAAAATAAAAATGCCCACAAGCCTTTTTGGCAGGATAGACAAGTAAAGAAAATGGTCTAGTTGTTAAACATGAGAGATCTTGTTGAATCGGGGGGGATAAATATTTCTATATTATGGCTTCTCATTGTTTTGCAATAATCTATCCTGGATCCAATTATCTGGTTAGAAGATTTTAGCATTTTCCCCCTTATTTGCTCTTTCAAGAGATAACCCAGATGGGGAAAAAAGAAAGGCAAAAAAAACTTTATTGAATAATATCAGGGAATTAAATACTCCAACCTTTCAGTGATCAATAATGTATTAAAGATATTGAGATAAGTTTTAAAAAGGAAAAATAAAAATCATCATCAATCATAATACTGCAGTGTACAATAATTGTTGCTGCTATAATAATAACAAAGGATTACCAAATTAAGAATTTACTAGTTGGAGCCCCTATGGTCTATAACGTCATAATTTCAACATGCAAAATGAGAAATCTCTGTCATAGTCGTTGCCCATATAGTGCAAGGAGGACAGCAAATCTCAGTCACCTAGCTAGCAGGATTTCCTAGCTCTGCAGAAGGAAAGCTACAGAGAAAGTTAGGACGCGCATTCCCTGCTTTTATGTCACCTGTTAACCATTTTTCATACTACATACCGGTAATCCTGTACGCCTGATATTAATGAACGAAGTGCATGAAGTGCTGACAGAATGTTCCTAACATGCACCCTAACATGCAGGCATGTTAAGCATCATGGTTTATGACATTAAGGTTTATGACCTTTCATTGGCATGTCGTAATGTTCCATTCTGAGCCCTTTCTAGGCATAGCAAAACGGGATAAAATGACAAGTGATCTTCAGTTGTGTATAGTTTTTCCTCTATTCCTTTCTTTTCTTCTTTTTAACAAAATGCAGCCGCAGAAGCTGCAATCGACTATGGAAGACAGGCATGGTGGGGGCCACGAGGAGGGCGTCTTAATCCACTCCCCTCCACAGTTTTTTTTCCCCTCTATAAATCCCCCCAGCTGCTTTTCCTTTTGTGGGGAAAAATCTTTGGGTACCCACTATATTTGCTAAACGGAGCATATCATTATTAGGCGCTAGATTTTTTTTTTTTAGGTCATCTTTTAAAGCCCTCAGATATATTGGAATCATTCAAGCATTATGTTATAAAGAGAAATGTAGATTAGTAGCCTGGTCCTAAGGACCAAACTATACTTCTCTTCTCAATATAATGCATGAAAGATTCTGATATAACTGAGGGCTTTTAATGATGACCTTAAAAAAAAAAACACTAGCACCTTTCTGTTAATAATGCCACACTTGCAAGTAGAGAGTCACTAGCACAATGTGTTATCCCTGCATAATGGGAGGGCAGGTAACCTTGCTAGTGGGGGTTGATGCAGGCAGGGTGGTATGTTTGCTGCTCTAAAAGCAGCTACTCAAGAAGAATGTATGCTGCAGGGTTGATGGAGCAAAGAGCCTTCCAGAAATTATGCCCCCCCACACACACACACATGTCCTTTGAAAAGGACAAAAGGGCCTTTTCGGTGGCAGCTCCCTAGCTATGGAATGCCTGCCCCCGTGAGACCTGCCTTGCCCCTCCACTGCCTGCTTTTAAGTGGGCAGTAAAGACACTTGTTTTGCCTGTCTTTCTTTGGACTCTGATATACTCTGCTGTGTTTTGGTCCAGTTTATTTTTGCGCCCATTATTGGCTGGCTTCTGCCTATGTGGTTTTATTTGGCTTGTTTGTTGCTTTGTTTGTTCTGGTGTTTTATTTGGTTGTGGTGTTCAACTGTGTTTAACAAGACTATAAGCCACTTTGGTGAGTCCTTTACTGTGTGGAATAGCAACCTATTTTATTATTTTTTTTAAAGCTTCACTGGAGGAGTGAGCAGGGTTTCTGATTCATGCTAAGGTGAGATCTTCCATGCTTTTCATTTTCCCCCAAATAAACCAAGCTATTTCCAGAATCCTAGGAATATCTCGACTTATTCCACTGAGCAAATCCAAATTCCCCCCACTCAAGCCTCCCCCCCCCAACTTTCCAGCACCACTCACTTTGTCCATTCATTGACTTCATACCCCCAATAAAATGTGAAACAAGCAGATTTGGTTTGCTTGCAGCAGGTCTTAACTCTCCTGATACTTCACCCCACATTTAGTGCATGTTCCCTTCCTTGGAGAAGACAGCCAACTACTGTCTATTGCAGTGTTTCTCAAACTGGTGGGTCACGACCCACCACGCTGACCAGAAGCAGTCACTATTCCCTTAAGGGGCATGGCAACGTGCGGCGACATCAGTGACGGCACTTCTGGGGTCCCGCCACTGCAGAAAAAAGGGGTATTCTCAATTACTGGGGGTCACGCTGGTCCTCCGGGGCCCTCTATGGCCCCACCCCATGCCTCAGAAGAGCTTCCAATTGTGTTTGGGAGCTACTTCCGGTTTTCGGGAGGGAGCATAGAGGGAGTCATGGGCCCCTGCAACCCCTGGAGGGTTGGCGCGCCCCCCAGTAAATGAAAAAAACCTTTTTCTGCTGCTACAGCAGGACCCTGGAAGTGTTGTCGCTGCCAAGTCCTCGATGACGTACAGGTTCTCTTACTCACCTGTGTTTGAGAACCACTGGTCTATTGCCAAGCTTATCAAGCTTATCAAAGCTTGCCAAGCTTATCAAAGCCAAGCAGCCTTTGAAGTATCTGGACAAGGGTCACTCAGGCAGCATTTCTGAGCTATCAGCCTCTGGAGATTGATTCTGGACATCTATTGCCCAATTTACTTCCTCTGGATGTACACCAATTCCTATTCTTAATCCCTAACCTGCACTATATCTAAACACATAACATAAGAACATAAGAGCCTTGTTGGACCAGGGCAAGGGCCCATCTAGTCCAGCTTCCTGTATCTCACAGTGGCCCACCAGGTGCCTCTGGAAGCACACAAGACAACAAGATACCCTGTTGCCACTCTCTCACATCTGGCATTCAGAGATAGGCTACCTCTAAAACCCAGAGGTTGCATATACATAGTCATTATAACTTGTAACCTGTGATGGTGTTTTCCCTCAATAAATCTGTCCAATCCCCTTTTAATGGCATCTAGACCAGGTGCTATCACAATGTCCTGTGGCAAAGTGTTCCACAGATACATGTTGGGTAAAGAAATATTTTCTTTAGTCTGTTCTAACTCTCCTGCCAGTCAATTTTAATGAATGTCTCCTGCTCTGGTGTTGCGGGAGAGGGAAAAGAACTTCCTTTTATCCACTCTATCCATCCCATGCATAATTTTATATGCCTCAATCATTTCCCCCCTCAGTTGCCTTCTTTCTAGACTGAAGAGCGCCAAATGCTGTAGCCTTTTCTCCTAAGGGAGTTGCCCCCAGCCCACTAATCATTTTGGTCGCTCTCTCCTGCCAGTCATAGCTAAAGCACCACATCCTCTCAGAGTCTGAAGTACGTAAAAAACAAACCAGAAAAACAACAAAAACCAGGCTGAGTAGGCCCCCACCAGCCAGACTCAGACTGTCCTCCAGGGTGGTGGATGGGGCCAGTCGAAAGCAGGGATGGGGACTCGAGTCAAATGACTCGACTCGCAAGTGTGACTTAGCCACTTTTTCCCTGACTCGTACTCGTACTCATACTCGTGACCCACTGACTCACACTCGCACTCGTACTCGTGACCCACGGGACTCGCACTTGATTCGCACTCGTGGGGGTAACGACTTGCCATTTCCAAGTCATTTTCCAAGTCATAGGGGAAGCCAAGTGGGTGCTTTAAAAGCCTCAGAGGTCCCCCCACGCCCCCCCCACACACACTATTTTCAGGGGGAAAAGCCATTTTCCCCAAAGTGACTCGACTCGTGACTTGTGACTTGTGGTTTCTGGCCTTACTCGTACTCGACTCGCACTCGTGCAAAAATGACTTGCACTTGACTCGTACTTGCCCAAAAATTTTGGCACTAACTCGCACTCGTACAAAAATGACTCGTAATTGCACTCGCACTCGCGACCTAGTTACTTAGATACATCCCTGGTCGAAAGCCACACAAACATTGAGCGGCAAACAGCAGCAACAGCCAAAACAGCTGCATTAATTCCATCCCCATTCCTGTAGTTACAGCAATGATCTGTTTTCTCTCCACTTCGCCCATACAAGGAGGATGGGACAAAAATACCCAGCCCGCCCAGCAATTTCTGGGGTGGGTGGGTAACAATCCCCCAACTCCTCTCTTCTTCCTTTGAACACTTACCACGTATGGGGCAGTGGCAAGATGCTGCAAGAGAAATTAGGAGAAACTAATCCCTCTCTCCCTTCTGGCATGCTGCTAGATAGAGAGTATTATCGGTTGAAAGGCCCAGAGCTATAGAAGAGCTC
This sequence comes from Plestiodon gilberti rubricaudatus, assembly GCA_026170595.1. Classification (NCBI taxonomy): domain Eukaryota; kingdom Metazoa; phylum Chordata; class Lepidosauria; order Squamata; family Scincidae; genus Plestiodon; species Plestiodon gilberti. The sequence goes on from JANXHW010000003.1 coordinate 144,341,556, forward strand.
AGACACTCACAATGCTCCCGTCTTATTTTGAGACAAACCCATTATGAGTACACAGAGCTCATTTCTGGGTCTGAACCCGCCAAACTTTGCCAGAATCACTAAGCATGAGTCAAACAGCAGGAACAGGTTTAGCCAGAGGGATTTTTGCTCTTAACGGTGTGAGAGGCTGTGAAGCTTTGAATGGTGCAGCTTTGAGCGCTCAGCCTCTTGTCTAAAGTTTTTTAAAAAATAACAAAGTGCATAATATCTTTCAAATGGTTGCTAAAATGGCCCAGAAGCATTGCTCTGTTTGTTGTTGATGTTGTAAGCCGCCTTGGGTCCTTCAGGGAGAAAGGCGGGATAAAAATATTATAAATAAAAAATAAAAATAATACTGGTAATGTCAAAGGCACAATTCTTTGATATTGAGGTGACTGTGGATCCCCCACCAGGGCTGGACCAAGATCTCCTGACACCTGAGAAGGCATGCCAAATGCTGCCCCCCCCCTTACCCAAAGACGTGCTAGCCTCTGCTCCTCCCAATCTCCAATATTGTAGCTCAGCACTCTCCTTTCCTCCATGTTTCCTCTTCCTCTGTCCCCCTCTTCCTTTTCTAATCCAGGGAATGAAAGCAGAAGAATGAGCAGTGGAGGCAATTAGGCAGACAAAGCTGTGGTGCCCCCCCCCACCATTGTTGCCTGAAGCAACCACCAGTTGGCCTCATGGGTGGGCCAACTCTGTCCCCCCACACATCACAAGTGAGGAACAAGTTATAGTGTATATCATGTTGACATGATGGCATAAAGGTGCTTAGGTCAGAAACCTGTACATGTTCAATTCGTGTATTTCATAGTAGCACCTTATTCTCTGGAAGTATTTGGTCTGTTTTGGTCTAGGCCCCAGCTACTCATGCATCGCTTCTTTCTGAAAAGAGAAATATGTTTCCATTGTGCAAGTTAAATCATCTTACCTGGAAAATAAACCAGCTGTCAGTTAGCAAGAAACTTGCCCCCTCTCTGACTTTGTGGATTTCTCATAGTTAGGCAGGAAAGAGGCAACTTCCATATTTAAATATCTATTTCCCTCTATCTCCTCTACAGGTGTTAAATAATTAGAGCTGGCTGAATTATTCACTGCAAATAATATTCATTGTGAATATAGCCTTTCCCCCTTTTTTGCTCACAAATAATTAATGAAGCAGTCCTGATTCCTGCAAATGTGTTTATTCTCATAAACATTCATCAAAGACTTTGGACAAAGATTTTTTTAGTCTTGGGAAGTGCAACTAATTCCTTCCTTCAGGTAATCCAACTAGTGTTTGGGCCCCAAGCAATGGATGTTTCCACTTCCTGGCCTGTCGAAGAGAACTTGTATAAAAGGAAAAACAACAACAACGATGCAGCAAATTAGCACATTTGGGTGCTTACAGAGATGAGCTCTCTAGCAGCACTCGTGACTACGATAGAACTAGATGTGGTACTCGACGTGGGCTGCCACGGAAAATGGTAGTCCTGTGTCTAGCTTTCTGTCCTGTCCCTATAACGCAGTGTTTCCCAAACCTTTTCAACCTGTGGCTCCCTTGACCATTGGCGACCATTGGTCGTGGTTCCCCATTACATTATGTTGATACCCACCAATTGGCTTGCATTGCACTGTTTTCCGAGAGGATTCCGTGGCACTCTGTGGCTCCCCTGGCTGGTTTGGAGCCACGCCTCCCAGTTTGGGAACCACAGCTGTAACAGTTAGTCACCAGGAGTGATCTTTCACTCCTTTATCAAACACAGCCAAATATCCATGCCACTTATAGCACTTTAGCACTTATAAGAGGGAAATTTGCCAAACAGCCATTTGCAAATGAACATGTTTGTAATGTCCAAAACAGTTAAGACATTAATATTTGTTTGTTTGTTTAAAAGAATCATATCCCACTCTCTCCTTCCAATCAATGCCATATCACTAGGGGCAGTCTTTTTTGGTAATAATGAAATAAAAACACATAACACCACTTTCTGCACAAAAAACCCCCTGAAATCTGCAAAAAAATAAAACCATTTTCTAACACCTCTACATATTGGTAATGACTGTGGTTGCATCTGCTGACACTATACCACCTATATCACCTACCTATCTCACTTTTAAAGTGATTATTAAAGCGATTATAATTTATAAAAATGGAATAAAAAGACGTAACACCCCTTTCACCAATTTTATTTTGGAAAACAACGAAATCGGCTTTTTGAAAACACCATTTTGGACTGCCTCTCTACATATCACACATACAGTCTGAAGAAAAGGCTCTCAGAGCTTTGCAAAATGTGACTCAAAATTCTCGCATTTCTGATAATTTTCTGGTCAAACAGTGTGGACACTGATATGATTCTTGACATGGGACTGCCACACCAACAACTGTGTCAAGTTCTCGGAATCATACATCTGATTTAGAGTCAAACTGGACATTAATTTAAGCACATGCTTTACAAGTGTGTGCTTATTTTTTAAATGTTAAATAGTGGCTCAATTGGGACCATGCTGGTAGAGAAGGTTTAACCCTAACCCTCAACTTAGGATCATCCCAGGGCCCCTGAAAGTGCTATTTGCCAAGGGAAAAAAACTCCCAACAGTACCAGTGAAAGCTTTTTTTTGTCCCTTGGCAAAAATGGCCAATACAGAGGAAAGGGAATAAGGGTTACAGCCCTTCTTTCCCTACCATAGTCCTGATCTGTGGGAGGGAACCCAGTTATTATTTAACATTAGAAACACAAACACGTATATCTCATGGTTAAAGTAGCATCCAGTTTGATCCTAAATGTTATGGCGAGTAGGGGGAGGGGGGAATGGACATGGGGCCGCTGTCCTGTATTGTGGATCATATCTACTTCTTACCTAAATCTTTGCTGTTTACCAAGATATGTTTGACTGTCGCATAGTCCTCATGCTAAGTATTCTGTAGTTGTGCTGAATGAGTTTGATATGTTACTAGAAGCAATGTCAAATCTCTAAAACAGAACAATGCCAAGAGCCACTAACTTTTCAAACGATGCCACTAATATGTATTAGTATTGTATTAGTATTGTAATATGACTAGTATTGCAATTCTTGTTGATGGTGATCAGTTAGAATGGGGGAGGGGAAGAAAGAAAAGACTGATTTTATAAAATAAAGGGGAAGTTCTTAAAATGTGGAGATGAGAGTAGAGAAGCAAGACTGTAGGTGATTAAAGAACCAAATTGTTAGGAAAGCAAAGGGTTTCAAGAACAGTGCGATACCACACCATGACAGGACAGGTAGATAAGGCTTGTCAAACTGTAACATGTTATACTTATCGAAGAGGGTAAAACGGGTAACGAGGTCATATTCACGGCCTCGTTACCCGTTTTACCCTCTTCGATAAGTATTACTGCTGGTCATAATAGCCTTCGATCGAAATTGTAACATGTTAGTTCTGAGAGGAAGACAAGAGATACTGTATATAAGAAAGAAAACTGTTGACAGAAGGACGATGCCAGGCCCCAATAGCCTGGCGTCGCATTTACATCGCCCCTCCCCTACAGCCGAGCAGAGGTGGGATCTTCCCTGTGCTTGATTGGCCAGGAGGTTGTCTGGGGTGCAGCACTGAGGTGACGAATGAGGCTTTTGTGCATCTCCTCAGTAAGGTTTAGATTTCAAGCCCCTCTCGCCCTTCCCTTAGTACAGTCTGAGATTAGGTGGTTTCCCGTTTGGGGGCTGGGTAGGTATTTTTTGCTGCCAGCCTGATTGGCCTTGGCTGGCAGTTTTTTCGCCTACCCCAGACTGGCTGAGGTGTGAGGCAGTTTTAGGTTCCACCCTTATGTTGTATGTCTGTTCGTAAGTCACTTGGGCAGGTGGCATACGGGCTGGGTAGGCATGTATTCTATCTTTAACATACATCCTGAGGTCAGCAAGGTCAAGGGGTAAGCCAGGACAGCTCATGAGATACTTGTCTGGATCAGTGAGGCTGACTGGCAAGCCCCTTGGCTGGAATAGGCAAGGATCACCACAAGGCTTGGTCGTGGGAGTCTGCGCTGTCCAGCTGCCTCAACCCCCTTTGGGGGTTGACTGTGATAAGCTCCCTCAGTCCACGACTGGCGATAGCTTGGAGTCAGGTTGTGATGCTCCTTCTTTATCTGGGGAGGTAGATGGCTCCTTCCATTTTCTCACCTAGATGCCTGTATGCTGGGGGGTTGAGTTCAGGTTTCCTCCCTGGTGCAGATGTTCATCAATTGTTAATAAAGTGACCATCTACCCCAAAGCTGGCCAACCTTCTACCATGAGGACCTCTGCATTCTTAAGAGTTGGTAGATAGAAGACAGAATCTTGGCAGTTGCAAGAGCTGATGGTGCTGCTAAAGCTGCTGCACCTGCTGAAATGCCCTCACCTATGCAATCATTAAAGGGCCAGGAGCATTCATGTTGAAAGGTTGGCCACCCCTGATCTACCCAAACCTCTGCTTGACATCTTTATTTGGGTGTGTGTGCATGTAAGATGAAAAGGTTGCAGAAAGATGGAAAATTATTTAGGATGTTTAGAGAAGTTAAATGCATGAAAAAAAAACCATATGATGCAAGGGAAAGAAAATAAGGTGGGAAATGATGGAAGAGGGGAGTACGTTCTTGCGTCAGCATTAGACAAAGCATTGAAGGAACAAAAAAGAAATCAGTAAGCAAGACTCAATAACAATCCAGCTGAACTTCTGAAACGAGCAGGAAACCGCTTCCAAATACATCTGTTGGAACAAATGAAAGTAGTGTATGAGAACGATGATATATCTTTTGATTTTAGGCAGAATGTAATGATAAAGTCAAATACAGACAAATGTGATCAACACAGAACTACAGGCTTATTATGCTACACTTCAAAACTACTAACAAATATAATTCAAAGAAGGACTGGAATAACATTAAATGAGCAATTAAGTGAGGATCAATTTGATTTTAGGAAACAAAAAGGAACAAGGGAAGCCATCCTTGCAATCAGAATATTGATAGAGAGAAGACGAGACATTGGGAAGGACACTTATCTAGTTTTTATTGACCTAGAGAAAGCCGTCGACAACCTTGGCTGGAATAAAATATTTACCATCTTGCAAAAGACAGGAATAGACTGTGAGGACAGCACAAGAATATATAATTTATATAAATAACAAAACTATAATTAGAATAAATGATATTGAATGAAGAGACACAATTAGGAAAGGGGTCCATTGAGGGTGTTCTCTGTATTATTTAACATATTTATAAAGGATACAATCAAAAGAATAAAACATGTCGTATACTCAAGATGGGAAGGAAATAGGAAGGAAATAAATTGGCTATACCAGGGGTGGCCAAACTGTGGCTCCTGAGCCACATGCGGCTCTTTGGCGTATAATGTGCAACTCTCAGAAATATGTTGACTGAGCTCCTTTTTGCATTGCATCACAATAATATAAAAGGTAAATAAAAAATTTTCAAGCTTTATATTGGGGTGGCCAAACTTGCTTCATGTAAGAGCCACATACGATAAACTTCAGATGTTTGAGAGCCGCAAGAGAGAGTGAAACAGTTCAAGTACCTAGGAGTCATTTTCCATTATAAGCATTCTTCGATTCCACAGCGTAATACAATTAGAAATAATGCCAAGATCACTACCCAAGCCATAATCTGCTTTTTCTACAGCAGAGGACACTCATATATTCTGGCGGCACTCAAGGTTTATAAGGCCAAAATTATCTCCCAATCCTTATATGGAGCCCCTATTTGGATGGGCTCATGGGATCGCTCCTTGGAGCAGGTAACAGGCCTCGTTTCTTCGGAAAATATTTGGGCTCCCGAGGTGCATAGCATATGCGGTACTCTGCCTAGAAGCAGGGCTTTTTAGGCTAGAGACCATGGCATGGTTAAGTTTTAGTAAGTTTTGGCTTAAATTTTATTATAACTCAACCCAGGATAGCTTACTCCATCGTCTTTTGCAAGAAACAGAGTGCTCAGAGGTGATGTGCCTGTTTGAAAGGAAAATTCAATAAATAGGCTTGGACCTAGAGACATTTGGCTCACTTAGATTTGATCAAGCATATAGGCAGATTAAAAGTAGATTTCTGGATATCGACCAACAAGAGTTAATGAGTGCTGCTAATAAGAAGTGTTCACCTTTATATTTGCAGCTACCGATAAGGTGTGGCCAGTCAGCTGAATACCTTCATTGTTTGACATGCCCAAATGATCGCAGAGCATTCTCTCTAGCAAGGAGTAATGCAATGCCTTCAGAAGTATTGTATGGAAGATTCAGAGGAATTCCATATGAAGAGAGAAACTGTGCATGTTCACTAGGTGGGGTAGAATCCATTCATCATATGCTGCTGTATTGTCACTTTCATAAAGATTTGAGAAGAGAGTTTCTTGAGGAGCCCTTATGTAACAAGGAGGGATGAGATGATACTGGGAAAATCTGGTATCTATTAGCAGGTGTAAATACGGCTGTTTCAGAGAAAGTGGCAATCTTTTTGAAGCGGATTGTTATTGGTAGAAGGACACAATCTAATGCAACCGTAGCTTCAGGATAGATGTTCTTTATGTTATGTCATTTATGTTTGTTGTGTATGTCTGGATTTTAATATGCCAATAAAGGTACTGATTGATTGATTGATTGATTGATTGATTGATTGATTGATTGATTGATTGATTGATTGATTGATTGATTGATTGATTGATTGATTGATTGAAAGCCACAATATTTAAGAAGCATTTAAATTCTTAAATATATTTGCTCACCATTAACATTAAACTTATGTCTTAATCCATTGGGCTCTCAGTTTATACTTAGTAAAGCTTGAAAAATTCTTATTTACCTTTTATATTAATTGTGATGCTAAAAGGAGCTCTGCCAACGTATTTCCGAGATCCGCACATTATAGGTCAAAGAGCTGCATGTGGCTCAGGAGCCAAAGTTTGGCCACCCCTGCTATAATTTACCAGGTATAAACAGAGTCCACTGGATTAAAACAAGTTTAATGTTCATGGTGAGTAAATGTATTTAAGAATTTAAATGCTTCTTAAATATTGCAGCTCTCAAACATCTCTCTTGGAGCTCTCAGACATCTGAAGTTTATTGTATGTGGCTCTTACATGGGCAACCCAATCCTATTGTAAATTAGGGCGGCAGAATGAGAATTCTGCTGCCCTAAGCCATCGAGAAAGTGCCGTAAAGCACTTTTGCGATGACTCAAGAGCAGGGGAGGCCGGCGCAAGGCCGGCCTCCCCTGCTCCGCCGCCGGAGCCCTCACCGGACCGCCACCCAACCCAGGTCAGGATACAGCAGCTGGGGGGGCGGTTCAGCAGTAAACGGCAGGGCCCAATAGGCCCAGCCGATCGGGGAAGGGGCAAGGATTGGCTTCGGCCTAATCCTGCACCCCGCTGATCGGCTGAGCTGTTACACGGTCTCCTCTGACTTCCACCAGCAAAATAGCCTGTGGAATTCTGAGGAGGTCGGTTGGCCCCAGCCGCAGTTACACCCGGGCGTCCCCTTCCCCGAGTAGACTTTCCGCTCCGGGGAGCCTGCCCACGGCAGATCTCAGGATCCTTAGGATCCAGCGGGCAGCCCTGGCCCGCCCAGCATATCAGTTAAGCAGGATTGGTCATAAGCAATTTTGGCCACCTGGGCTATACTTTGCCGATGGTACAGCAGTATTGACAGATATGGAAGGAAAGTCGCAGAACATGTTAAATACAATAACTTGGGGTTTTCAAAACTGCAATCTAAAAATAAACAAGAATAAAACAAATAAGAAAGCCAAGGAAAAGAATTTAATCATTCATGAAGCAGGATAAAAGAGATGGAAAATCTAAAGCTGGGAAGAGCAACACCAACAGGTCACAGTAACCACTTAGCAGCCAAAAGTCCTCTGGAAGAGGTAAGTTGGCATCCTCTCCAGGAAGTGGCAAGTATGGAAACGGACATTCATCCCTTTCCCCTGGGTAGAGCCCCAGTGGTCCCTATAGGCCTCCTCGTATGTGCACCAGCAAAATGGCCGGTGCAAATCCAAGGAGCCGGTGTAAGGTCGGCCAGGCCCAGGACGGGGGATAGGATTCAGTCGAGTGTGCCGCCGATAATCCCTCCTCTGTCCCTAGCCTGGCAGGCCAATCGCTCCCTCCCGTACCACCCTCCCCATGCCCCTGCCCTGACTGGTACAGGACTTGCCTGCGTCCACCAGCGCTGGCTGCAGCCCCGGGCAGAGTGAGCAGCGCCAGCCCCTCCGCCGGCAGCGCTTACTTGCCGGGCGTTGAAAACATGTCTTATGGCATGTTTACGACACCTGGCGCTTATATACCTGGTGTATAAGCGGCGCCAGTGAAGAGGCTTGTGGTGCTTCTCCAATGCCACAGAGCAGAGAAGTGCCGCGGTGGGAAGGTGAGTCCATGCCAGGCGGCGGAGAGGTATGAGGAGGGTAGAACGGGGCATTCCGGGGGTGGGATTGATTGGCCGGGCCCGGGGAGGGATCGGTGGCGGCCTCCTCCGCCATATCCTATCCCCATTCCCGGGACTGGCCACCATTACATGGGATTCTCAGACTTGTGCCACCAAAATAGCTGGCTCACATCTGAGTAGCCCCATCGGGGCAGCTGGCGCATTACTCGGGGTAAAGGGACAAATGCCCCTTTACCCCGAGGAGACCCAACCTTGGATAGGATTCGGCGGGCGCCTTGTTTGCGCTGCCGTGTCCTGCTAGACAGGATTGGGCTGTACATTTCTGTCTTTCGTGATTCTATTTTGGGTTCTTTTTGTGACTATTCCTCCCCATGCGTTTGATACATATTCTCATTGTTGCTTCTCTCATCCCTTCCAGTAATACCTCTGAAGTTCACATCATTGCAATATCTAAGGGTTTATCCTTCCCACAAAGACAGCAATGAAATTGCTAATTACAAGTGAAATGGTGCTTAAGACAACTTAATGATTTCTATGGTAGAGATAAAACTAAGTGCATGATCAAGAACAAATCTTCATTACTTACTCATTCTTTTTATTAAAAAATGAGAAAGAAAAAACAATTGCTGGGGACCTTTGAGGAGCCTGTCCGCACAAAGAGAGCAGGAACATGGCCCTACTAAATTGAGAAGAAAGGAGATGCTTTTGTAAGTGTGGAGAAACAGTGCTCTAGAAGGAGTTCCAAAAAGAAGAATGTGGTTTGTTATTAGCAGGGGCAGAGCAGCTGTTCCTATTCAGCATCGCATTGCATCTTTCCTAGGGCTCTTGCTGGTGTGTGTTTCGAGTTAGACTGGAGTCTAAACTGGAGTTAGACTGGAGTCTTTGGGACAGGGAGCCTTCTTGGTATTCCTGTGCTATGTGAGAACTCTTTTGTTGAAAGGTGGTATATAAATTTGATAGATAGAGAGACAAACATGCACTTTCTCGGACCTGCGCCACCAAAATAGCTGGCGCACATCTGAGTAGCCCCATCGGGCAGGGCCTCTGAGAGGGGAGTTGAGGGGGTACAATAGTACCTGGGCCCAGGGCCAAAATTGCATCAAAAAGGGGACAGAGGAGCAAAAAAGCAGGGCCCAAGAGCCAAATTCACATGGAGGGAAGGGGCCCAAAAGAAACTTTGTACCCCCAGGTAAAATTCCTCTGAGTGGCCCTGCCATCGGGGCTGCTGGTGCTTGGAAGCCTTACAGTAACAAGATAAGTGGGCGAAAGCATACATATACATACAGATGCCCCGTTAAGACTTAAAAAAACATGAAAATAGTTTTAAAAAACGGAAATAAGGAAAAAAACTGAAACCGGAGGAGCCCCGCCCCACCCCCTGAGCCCTCCACCCTCCGCCCTGGGGCCCACCGCCCCATATCAGACGACGCTTCTGGTCAAAAGTTTGTATTTTTGACACAAGTGGAAGCAAGGAGTGCGAGTCTTCTTTCTGCCTCTTCAAAGCAGTTTTTGGAAGAAAAAAAAAGAGAAACTATAAAAAAATTCCATCAATGAAGACTACAGTGCACAGTGGTTGGTATTGGTGATGAAGATTACATCTTTTAAAAAGGAGTTATCATACGATAGACCGTCACCGGGAGGAATTTAAAGAGTGAAGGAGCAGAAACAATCTTTCCAAATAGGAGGTTTTCTGGTTTGTGCTGAACACCAATTGCACATTACACTTTCTCCCCATTTTGAGGAACAACTTGAGAGAGCTTCTTCAAACTTTTGATTACTTTGGTCCTAAATGTTGTGGATCAGCATCTCATGCATGATTTCTGGAGTCACAGGCTTTTCCAGTCCATGAGTTTTCTCAGAATGGTAAATCAGAAACTTTTTAAAGAAAAAAACACTAGTAGACCTTTAGCTTCCATGCTGAGCTTGACTGGGGGGGGGGGGGGAGAGAATAAAACATACAAAAATGCCAATTGCTTAGGCAGGATCTGATAAATCTCTTATTATAAAAACTTAAACGTCGGCTTGCATTTAAAAAGGAAATGATGGAACTTGTAACAGAAAGAAAAGTAAAAGGGTAGATAAATGACTGGCAGTTCCCATTTCTTTACAAGTGTTACATTTCAGTCCCCTGCCACTACCACATGTTTCCTGTTCACAGATAATTTGTACAACATATTTTATCATTCAGTTTTAGACACAGTTGAAAGGCTTTTGCCTAAGGCTTGGAACACTTTGAAAATTGTATACCATTTGCAAAGCTTTCTTCTGCTCCACTGTGCAATTAGGTGACTGCCTTTCTGCAGACATTGGATTTATCATTTATGGAATTAGGATTTCTTTTCCCCCTGAACCAAGGTGAATGAGGAACAAACTGTAGTGCGTACTGAAGAATTTGTGTACAGAACAATTACTTCGTTGGTAGAACAAAGCACGGGGAGGGAGGGAAAGAAAGAAGCTGGTTGGCTGTCACCCTCAGACTGGAAGCTTCTTCTCCCAGTGAGTGACCGAGGCCAACTTCCACAAGTGTGAAAGTGGCCGTTGAAACACAGAATGACACTTAACTAATCGGTATTCTCACTAACCAGAGGCAAGGCTCATACATTGTCTTTAAATGTTGTTGTACCTGCTTTCCGGCAGTCTGATTTTCAGGAAAGTTTCCAGTCCATGAGAGAACAGTGGACCCACTTGTGTGCAAAGAGCTTCCCCTGCTGGAAATTTCTAGCAAAAGGTAACTATCGGGTTTCTCAGTTCATATTACCAATGCGCTCAGTCCTACTGAACAAGAGACTATCTCTTATGTTACGTGACTTGTATGGAACATTATTAAAGACCAACACATTTATTGTGGCATAAACTTCTGTGACTACAGTAGATGCTGCTTTGTTAGATGCAGTACTTCATCACATAAAGCAAAAGAGAGTCCTGGGGCACCTTAAAGAAAAAGGCTGCAATCCTATGCACACTTTTCTAAGAGTAAGCCCCACTGAATGGGATTTACTTTTGAGTAGACAAGCATAGGATTGTGCTCTAACTGTTAGAGTCTAACACGTTTATTTATGGCACTAGCCTTCGTATATTAGAGCCCACTTCATCACATGTATAAAGTGTGTCCTCAGTTGCTACATACACATATACTGTATTATAGGGAAAAACATTAATACAGGGGACCAATTTCAAGAGGTCCTACCTGTGACATTTCTTTGCAAAGGTCGGATCTGTGTAAGATGAGCACAGTAATAATCCACAACAGTAGTATTAGCAATTATACAAGCTTCCTAGCTTTGCTAGGCTCATTCGACAACAGCAGTGGGAGAGGAAAACCTTTGTCTCAATTGAGTCCTAAACAAATGGAATCAACCAACCCTCCCCCCTAAATCCACAGTGCGATCCTATGCCAAAGTTGCACCAACATTGCTGCTACATCGACACAACATCCAATATATCCTAAGCCAGTGGTGGCCAACCCGTGGCATGCCATGGGCCACATTTTATGTAGATAATCTTAAGCGTGCCACTTAAACAAACAAACAAACAAATATTTCTAAGCTAATGAAAATATTTAAAGCATCGTGACAGTGCAAGAAGAATGAGGTGCAGTGGAGTACAGAGACCTCCTCTAATGCCATCTGGGCACCCAGTGCGGTGACTCTGGCATCACCCACCGAGTGCGCAAATGCGGAAGTAATTGGCAGCAACGTGATGACATCATTACGTTGCCAGCAATTACTTCTGGCTTGCCAACCCAACTGAAGTAAGAAACAACTAGGATGGGAAGGAGGGGTCCCTATTAACAACGAGGCAATAAGTGAGATCAAGTCAAAGTTTTTATTGCACAGTGTCATAGACAGAGCAGCATCTGAAAGAGAAACACACAGGCGGGGTTGCCAATCATCTCCTCCTAGCAGGGCTGTTGTGCCATTGCAAGTGATCCAACAAATAGCCAAGTAACAGGCACCAGTGAGGTCTGACTGCACTGGTTCACTGTACATCGTGGAGTTGCCAAAGCCACAGGAGCCTGACTGGAACGAGTAAGTCAGCAACCTCACTGAGTAGCAGCTGGGCTCACGCTGGCAGGCTGTGGGCTTCTCCTTCCATGCTAACTTTGCCTATTGATTTTATTTATTTATTTAAATCATTTATATCCCACCTTTCTCTCGACACGGCAACCAAGGCGGCTTACATAATTAAAACATGTTAAAAATAAAATTAAAACAAGGCAATTAAAACAATTAAAACAGACAAGGACCAGTGGGTCACCTAAGATTGCATTTGATTAAAAAAGCCAGCGCACCATGTCAGCAATCGAATACCAACCGAAATTAAAACGTCTTAAGGCCCAGCCGAAAGGTTTCTAAAGAGGGAGCCATTCTTAATTCCAGGGGGAGGGAATTCCATAGTTGGGGTGCCACCACATCCCCTCACCTCTGTCAATGGTGGCACAGTTAACGGGGGGGGGGGCTGATGACCTCAAAGACAGCTATGGGACAGCTGCCAGCAGGGAGCAAGGAGAAACACAGAGAGAGTGACAAGGAATAGACAACAACATCAGCTGCACCTGTTCTCTGGATCAAGATGCATACTTGGTGGTTGTGGCAGAGAGTGGCGCCAACAGAGTGCACATGTAGTGCAACGCTGCGGAGGGTGGGGCATTGTGGCTCAAAGCATTATTTATTTATTTATTTATTTTTCACATTTTTATACCGCCCTTCCTCCAAGGAGCTCAGAGTGATGTACATATTTCCTCCCCTCCTTTTTGTCCTCACAACAACCCTGTGAGGTAGGTGGGGCTGAGAGATAGTATCTGGCCCAAGGTCACCCAGGAAGCTTCGTGGCTGAGCGGGGATTTGAACCTGGATCTTCCAGGTCTAAGTCCGACTCCCAAACCACTACACCATCCTGGCTACACCATTACCTTCCCCTTCCCTGATGGAGGTTGCCATGGAACTCTGTGAAAATGATTGTTCTGCTCAGTGGCATCACTAGGGTGTGGCAGGGGGGCGGGCTGCCGGGGGTGACGTGCCGGGAGTGAGTGACTCGCCGCTCGCATCTTCTTCGGCGGCTTCGAACTAGGCCAGGGCAAGGCTTCAAGCGGCATTCTTCGCATGCGCACAACGCCGCTTGAAGCATTGCCCTCAGAAGGGCTGAACGAAGACCCAATCATGTCTTTGTTCAGCCCTTCTAGGGGCAAGGCTTCAAGTGGCGTTGTGTGTATGTGCAAAGAACGCCGCTTTTGGCCTAGTTAGAAGCTGCTGAGCCACTGAAGAAGACGGCGAGCAGTTCGTACCGGGGGGCAGGGGGCTGATGCGGCAGCGGGGGGTGACATAGCAGCGGGGAGTGAGGGGGTGACACAGTAGCGGGGGTGATGCGCCGACGCGGACAACCTCCCGCCGGGGGTGACACACCAGCCAGAGATGAGCACTGGTTCTGCTCCCTATGGCAGTGGCGCAGTCCTGAAGAACAAAAGACATCAGAGGAATGTTTGGCCAGCATTGACAATTGTTGGAGCACCTGATATTCACCAAGAGAGAGCAGGTGCTCATTGCTCTTAGCTGTTGCAGCAGAAAGGAATGGTTAGGCAACACAGTTTATAGGAAATATATTTGATTATACTGAAGGGGGGGATATGAGATGGATATGCAGCATCAAGGTGTGGTGGCATGGGATTCCTTCCCCCCTTTGCTTATCTGCATAGGGTGCATTGTCCTTGCTTCCCCTGTTAGAATGGTGGAGGACTCACTCGGGTGTTTGTGTGTGGAGTCCACCTGGGGCAGAATACCTGCAATAAGAATTCTGAGAAGACAAGCATTTACAAACTGTTTTGCCATACATGTTGTGTGAGGCAACCGGTTGCCTGTGCCAAGGGCACCTCATGCATGCAAAGTGCCCTTTCTCCATAGTTCCCATTGCTAAAGTTTCCCTTTGTGTGCTCTAAGTGTGGATGGCATTGGCAAGAGGCAAGGGAGGTATAGCCCCACGCCGCACACCCTATCATCTGAGATCTAGTTTCCCTGGTAATGGCTTTCGTACTGGGGTTGGTGCGCTGTGATTGGCTGCCAAGTGTAGTCTGCATTCTATGTGCCATGGTAGGAAAGTAGGTGAGGCAGAGGGAGTGCATGAGATAAGATATTCTGGTGTCTCTCACTTCCCCATTGTTTCCTATAGCGCTTATACTTTGTATGCCAGCTCTGTTATTATCGGCATGGTGTTCTGCTAACATTGGGGCATGCCTGTTGACTGGGGGGGGGGGGGTAGGATATCGTATATGTTGACTGCTCGTCATTCTGACCATGTCCCTCCCACATCTCCACCCCATTGGAAGGTTTCTGCTGGTGGTAGTTGTGCCAGTGTTGAGCTGGCGACCATGGCACATCCATCAGCGGCTCTGTGGTTATTATGGTGGGGCTGTCATGCCAGCCCCTAAGGGCGTACACCATACCCTATGCCACTCAGAATGGTGTTTCTGATGTATTGCATTGCACCCTCACTCAGGGCCCATGAGAGGGGCGTAAAGGGGGTAATTTGTACCCAGGCCCAGGGCCCAAAAGGGGGCCTGAGAGGCAAAGGAGGGGCCTCAGAAAGTTTCCTATCTGCGGGAGGCGTGCAATCACTCTGTAGTGAAAAAAATGGATCCCTGCTGCAGGCAGCCCTTGCTGGATCCAACAACATGACCTGATCCTGGCCTCCAAGTCCCAGAAGGCAAAGTGGCACAGCGCAACTACGAGGACCTGCGCCCTGTGAGGGAGGGGCATAAGCTCTGTCCCTGTGGCTGCTGAGGTTTCTGGCAGCATTAGTGGCCCGGTTTATGAGGTGGGCCTGCTGCCGAGCTGTGAGGGAGGGGCATGAGCTCTGTCCCTGGCCTACTGAGGTTTCTGGCATTCTGGTGGCAAGACGGACCCTAAACATTTGAAAAAATGTTTTTCATTTTTTCATTTCTGTGGCACGTTGCAATGCAAGGTCAGGCTAACAAAGGCTATGCTGGCTTAGGTAGTAATTCTTAGCATAAACAAAGATGTTCAATTCAAATGCGCTTTCTTATCCTCTTTTATTTTATTTATTTAAAGGCTGCCAATCTCATTCCCTTCCGGGCTCGATCTACCCACCCCACCCCATCGTCACCCCTCCTGGCCCCCGTTCCGCCCACCCCAGTTGCCGCCTTCCCCCTGCCTCGTTTCACCCCCTCCCCCTTTGAAAAAAGGGCCCAAAAGAAACGTTGTACACCCTGCTAAAATTCCTCTCAGAGGCCCTGCCCTCAGTTCAGTCATTTCATTTTGGGATCTCCCTTCTTTTTCTTTTTTTAAAGTTTTTCATCCATTCCTTTGGTATGATGTCCTCCTGTTTGCACTTGGATAGACAAGTGAGATCTGTCTGTGTGAGTTTCTGTGTGAGTCTGATGGCACAAAGGTGATGCCACAAGAAATAGAACTTTTCCCTTATGTGTCTTGAAATTCTGATTACATTTCATGATTATTCAGTATTCTAAAAAAGCTGAAATTTAAAATAAAAATGTCAAGAAGTGAAAATAGAATTACAATGCTTGTAAGCCAATCCTAGGTATATTTACATTGAAATAAACATCTCCAAGTTCAATGGGCCTCACTTCCTGATAAGGCTGTTAGTATTTGTGAATAAAAATCCCTCTTCAGCTATTCCCCCCTCTGTGTGTGTGTGTGTGTGTGTTTTAAACTTGCATTTTCCTACAGCAGTGATCATTTTTATCCTACCTTCAAATTGTTGTCGCATTTCTCTCTTTTTTTAATCTTCACAACATACATTGCTGAGATCCAGATTCCTCTGAGCTTGAGTGGAAAGTGCTTCTGCTTGTGCATGGGGAGGAGGTGCTTCTGCTTGTGAGAAAGTGTTTCTGCTTGTGCATGCGCATGCCCTGTGAGGCACTGATGCGCAGGGCCACTAAAGCTTGGGATGCGGCTTGGGCAGGTGCAGCCGACCATTGGAAGAGGAAACCCGGGCTGCAAATCGTATGCACACTAACCTGAAAGTAAGTCTCAATGGGACTGACTTCTGAATAGACATGCCTCGGATTGCGCTGCTAAAAGCCCTCATGTGTGAGTGGAGCAGCAGCTCTTGACAGGATGGTGTAGTGGTTTGGGAGTTGGACTTAGACCTGGAAGATCCAGGTTCAAATCCTCGCTCAGCCACAAAGCTTCCTGGGTGACCTTGGGCCAGTCACTATCTCTCAGCCTCACCTACCTCACAGGGTTGTTGTGAGGACAAAAGGAGGGGAGGAAATATGTACACCACTCTGAGCTCCTTGGAGAAAGGGTGGTATAAAAATGTGAAAAATAAATAAAAATAAATAAAATCAACTCTTGCCTCAGGACTGCAAGTCAGGTGAGGTCACATCAGCCACTATCAGGTCCATGGCTGAGCAGGGACCTGAACTTGAGGCTCTCTCCATCAACCCTGGAGGGGGGTGGGGGCAGGGGGCCTGGCCCCGAGTGGCAGGCAGGCAGGGGGTGTCAGAGCGGCTGGTGGCGGGGGAATTGAGCCGTTTCGGCGGTGCAAGCGGACGGCAGCGATAGGTTTGACCCTCCTGTCTGCCCTGCGCGTCTGTGTGATGGAAAAACGGTGGCGGCGGTGACGTCACTTCTGGCACCGGTGGGGATGGTCGTAGCACTGTCTCTGCTGCAACCCAAACACTCGACCTTTCCACACAGGCCTCAGAATTAAAAAGAAATGTAAAGGGTGTTTTTCTTTTTTAATGATGTAGAATTGAGACATTTTGTAAAAGAAAGGCTAGAGGATAAAGTCCTCAAAAGATTTCGGATTGCAGCCAAAGTCATCTTTTGCTGTTCTGGCTGAATATCCCCGTTCATATGCCTGTGAAGTGAGGCAAAGAGGAGGCTGGTTTCTGAATCTCAAGCACTGTCAGAGAAATACTAGGTTTCATCCGTCTAACAGAGAGCTCTATGCACTTGTTAACTGAAATATATCAATTAACACCCCTGGAGACTTAGAAAAGCAGTACTGTCAGGGGCATAACTAACAGGATTTTAATCTAATTGTGCACTTATCTATTTTGTAAATAGTAGGTTACAAATTGCCGCATGTACTGAAGACTATATGGAAGTCTACATTATATCACAGTATTGGATTAATAGTGGGTTGCCAAAAGTCTGAAATGGAAACTTAGCTGATGTTGTGAAGCTGTATTTACACAGACATGATCACATGGCCTTTTCTTATGGTCGCTTAAGCATATGAAGGCTCGGGGAAAATGCCCTTTGCATGCACTGTATGCAATCCAATACAGTCCAGTAACTATGCTGCACGATGGCAGTGTTTCCCAAACTTTTTTGACCTGCGGCTCCCTTGACCATTGGCGACCATTGACTGCCGCTCCCCATGACATTCTGTTGATGCCTGCCAATTGGCATTGCACTGTTTTCTGAGAGGATTCTGTGGCACTCCGCGGCTCCCCTGACTGCTTTCCGCGGCTCCCCTGGGAGCCACCCCTCCCAGTTTGGGAACCACTGCACTATGGGTTTCTCATTCTTGCAGAAAATAAGTGCCTAGGACTGGCTTGCACAACTTGTGACCTGCCCAGCTAAGCACAGGACGCTAGCCAGGCCCAGTTGTCCATTTTGAGCTCCCTTTATGTACTGTATGTATTTATGCAATGCTTTTTAAGGTGATATCTTCACAAGGTGGCTTCCAGAATTAAACAAACTATAAGACAGCAATATAATAGTGAAATCACAATATTACACAATGCACAGCAGCAGCATAATAAACTAAGAACCAGCAAAGATGTGAACTCAAGATTAAAAGCCTTTCAGAATAGTAGTCTCTTTCACTCACATAAATATAAATATAATCCTTTCTCCATTTTTACACAGCATTCAAGGCGGTTTACACAGGCAGGCTTAACCAAACCACCATTTTTCAATGGTGTTTTACAGTATTGTACTGTGGAATGCACAGAACCCTTAATAGACCAGACGTTTTCCTTCATGGCATGGTTATCTCTTCTGGCTGCACGCCTCTTGAGCTTCCGCAACAACCGTAAATCAGCCCAGGCAGGATTCTTAAGCTGTTCACCATTCTTGCCAGTTGACCTTCTCACACACGCCCACTGCAGGGCACATCAACTCAGCAGTGATTCTGTTCTGCCACAACTGGTAACTGCAGCTTGTCAGTCCCGCATTCTTGTCCCCCATCCAGGGCATAGATTCCTGCTTAGCTCTTCAAGCAGTACAGCAGTTCAACCATCAGACCACACCACCTTCTCACATTTTCACTTAAAGTTGGAGAGAATTTGTCATCCTCATGTCATGTCAAAGATCATGTCATCCTCAGGGAGCAAGTTGGACAGCTGTTGGGATTCCACTGAGAAGACCCTGCCCTTGGTACCCACCAAAGGTATGTGAGCTAGATGGTAGACCAGAGAGTAGGGCCTGTGAGGCTGACCTTAGGGCTTGAGCAGGCTCGTATGACAGGTACTGAAAACTAGCGGCCCAAACCTATCCCCACAGCACGCTGCATGCTATGGGTAGAGGGGAACGAGATGGCCTGGGAGAGGTAAGTAACAATATTGTTTACTTACCTCTCCATAAGCTGCCTGGCCATCAATGGGTCTCCTCAGACCTACAGCAGCTATGTAGGGGCATGTCAGATCAGGAAAATGGGGATAGGATCCAGCGTGCACTGCTGCCACCAAACTCCGCCCCGTACCCACCCCTGCCCTCCTCGAAACTCCCCACAACTTCCCCCAAACTGCCCATGACCTGCCCCCACTGGCACCTTGCTACTCCATCTTGGGCAGGCATGCAAACTCTCCAGCTGTTTGCACTGGCTGCTCCAATACACACAACAGTGGTGCGACATTTACTGTGGTGGATCACGAGATCTGCCATCGTAAATTCTCAATAATTTTGGGCCATAAGGCATCAGTCCTTCACATTTACCTGGGAGTAACTCGATGGGTTTTACTTCTGACATGCATAGGGTTGTACTGTAAGTTATTGTTATTCTCAATACACACAAGTCTCCAATTTACATCCTAATTCCATTCCAGGGGCCTGGTCATAAATAGGAAACAATGTAAGTCAGAACAGTGCTATCACACCTGCATGAAAGTGCCAACGCAGCTGCCTGTAAGTCGGGACATCTGTACGTCAGGTGTCTGTAAGTCGGGGACTACCTGTAATTAAAAGAGCAATTGAACAGAGTCCCAGACCATGTATCCTAAGTCTTTGCTGCCAACCTAAGATGGTAGCTACAGGGAAGCTGTCAGACCTTCATGGCAGGACACAATACAGGTATGGAGAGCTGCATCAAGGTTGATGGGTCACAAACTACACAGATTTGACTCACCTTGGGTCCCCGGATCCGCGAGGTCCATGTAAAAAAACCGGTAAAAGGGGGGGGAAGCCCCAAAATTGCAATTTTTACCTTAAGAAGTCAAACCGCTGTGTTTTCAAGTCTCCGTGCCTGTTTTCTTTTTTACAGTCTAGAAAAAAGGCGCCTGAGGGGGGACATGATTGAGATGTATAAAATTATGCATGGGATGGAGAGAGTGGATAGAGGGAAATTCTTCTCCCTCTTGCACAACACCAGAACCAGGGGACATGCACTAAAATTGAGTGGAGGGAGAGTTAGAACGAACAAAAGAAAATATTTCTTTACCCAGCGTGTAATTCATCTGTGGAACTCCTTGTCACAGGATGTGGTGATGGCACCTGGCCTTGATGCCTTTAAAAGGGGTTTGGATAGATTCATGGAGGAAAAGACCATCACAGGTTACAAGCCATAAGCAACCTCCTGGTTTTAGAAGTAGGTTTTCTCTGTGCCAGGTGCAAGGGAGTGACAACAGGAAACAGGTTATCTTGTTGACTGTGTGCTCTCGGAGGCATCTGGTGGGGCCACTGTGAGATACAGGAAACTGGACTAGATGGGCCTTTGGCCTGATTCAGCAGGGCTCTTATGTTCTTATGTACAGGTGTTTGGGTGGACCCTGGTATATGCGGAAATTCGCTATATGCGGAGGGGGGTCTGGAACGGATCCCCCATGGATAGCAAGGTCCGACTGTATTTTGTTTTCAGTACCTGATAGCAGAGATGGACAAAACAGAGTTTAAAGGGGTTAACAAATATCAGTCCAGGCTATAATGCAAATATGATACAGAATGATTTTTTTAAAAAAATGCAGTGAGTCACCAATAACCATTAAAGAGGATATGTAGAGACGAGCTTGCTAAATAAAGTATTATAACACTGTTATTGTTAAGTGAATAAAGCTAGTTCCTTGTAAAAGAAAAATATTAATGATGACTTCTATGTTCTTCCCCAGTCTTTTTTGTTAGTCTGAAGGTAACAAATGCTATTATACTGAGATGTGGAATGTTTTCATGGGACTATGTTATATACTTGCCATTTAGATGAAAACAAAAAAAGTAAAATGATCTGGACTTTTAAAAATCACGGGTGTGTACTTAGCTTTTTTTTGTGTGGGTCTCCATATTGCTCTGGGAGCAAATTTCCCTGCTTTGCTGCATTTACTGTAAAAGGTAATCTCTCTCTTTTGGATTTGCTGTGTGTGCGTGTGCGTGTGCGTGTGCGTGTTTTGTTGAATGCCATTTGCAACACAATGGGAACTGTTTGTGCTCTCTCTAGACCGAGGATACTGTACAATACCTTTTATATTTGCAAAATGTTGTTAGGAAGGAGTAACAATTAATTTGCTAGAGTTAGGAATTGTTCCATATCAAAGAGCCTATGGGCACAATCCAAACTTACTTAGGCTGCCGTTGTAACCAGCGGCCCAGGGAAAACGGGAGGCCCCAGAACGGAAAGGGGATTCAAATCCCCTCCACAAGGGGAATTCAAAGGGGATTTGAATCCCCTTTCTGTTCTGGGGCCTCCCAGGCTTTCTCTGGGCCACTGGTTACAACTGTGGCCTAAGTAGGTTTGGATTGCGCCCTATGTGGTATACTGGATGCTGCCCCTGCTATCACCCAGCCCATAGACTTCAAGGTAAGATTCAGGTTCACAAAGTACATATAGTGCATGGAAGCTGTAGGATCCAGGCTATTTTCAGTGGAAAATTGAAGAGGGTCCCCTGGAATCTAACCCCATTTTCCCCATAGGCTCAAAGAGTCGGTATCCGCTAATTTGGTATCTACTAGGTTTTCCAGGAACCTAACCCTAGCGGATAACAAGAACTGATTGTAGTTCATTGGAATTTGGCCATAAAGCATTGAGAAGAATGTCCAACATAGGAATCTCTGCATTTCTCCTTAGTTTCTTGCAAGGATGTTCTCTAGACATAAAGTGCACATTGCAAGGGAGATCAGATTTTAATTTGCAAGTTAAAAAGCTCAATAAAATCACGTGTGGATGTTGCAAATGTAATATCACTAGCACTAAAGATACATTGGGAATGCCTTGCACTTTCATCTGGTTAGGGACCAGAGCATGGATGAAAATCAAAAATGGATACATGTCAAAGCATAGCATTATTTAGCTTGCAAATTTATTTTGGCTGGCGAAAAACGTAACTAACTATATAGCATATGCAAATGCATGCAAATCTAAATAAACAGAAATAAAAGAAAAATAAACATAAGAACATCAACAAACGTCATGGAAGGTTAGATGAAATCTGACGAAAGAGGAAAACACGTGGACAACATTTGAAATGTGGCTATAATTGAAAACAGCTGAAAGAGCAAAGCGATGAAAGCCAAGTGGATGAAAGTCAAGGTATTGCTGTACAATTAGTAGTAGAGAGAGAAATAGCTCAAACATGGCCTTAGGTGAGAGGATTTAGGCAAGGTAATTGGAAGAAAGCCCAATGTCAAAAACTTCATCTGGATACTTTGATCACAAGCAGCGTGGGGACTGAAAGTTTTTGAACAACAAACCATTTGAGTGTGTGTAACATGCTTGTGAAAATATTCATGGCATAATTAGATAAATAACAGATCTAGTGTCTATTTTTACTTTCCTTGATGAGAAGCTTTGCAGGAGAGACTGCTGGTAGTTAATTCTCCCTAACAACAATCTGTGTAATCACAAACCCCAATTAGCTGTGCCTGTTCTATGCTATACAAACGATTTCCTTAGCGCTTCACATCACTACTTTGTAATTAGCTTTCATCTACACGAGCTTTGACTAAAAAAAAATATAAAAGAGTGTAAGTGATTGTACTGCCACTCAGTATTCTGCGAAATAATCGCTAGCGATTTCAATCAGATTAATTTTATCACCCGTATTAAGGAAAATTACCTCCCTCTTCACTCTCTACAGCTGAGGGCTATTTCATTTCCTGAGATGTTCATAAAAGCATAATATAAAGCAATCTGTAATTGTAAATATCCTTTCCTAATAACTTTGAGATATTTCCTTAATACGTCTTTACATTTGGAGTTTCCGTTCCATAAAATACAGTAACAAGTGCTCTATTATGTTTTAAGTGTGTGCTGTTAAGCCGGACAACTTAGCACTGTCCTTCCTGTTTTTACATAGGGTTATATTTAACTTGTAGATAATGGGAACAAGGTTTAAAAGTGATGGAGCGGAATAATGGCGTTACAGCAATAATATATCTTGCTATTGTGAAGAATAGAACTTTACGGCCCTATTTCAGGTCAGCCAACACTGATTTCATTTTTTCACTGCCTGACAAGTTTCACCTTCACCCACACTCCAAATGGGTATTAAAAGCGACTTTCCAAACAAGGCCCCAGGCTCTCTGTACTGTTGTCTTATAAATGTAAGCCACTGCCACATACCAAGAAGAAGGGGAAAAAGTTTATAGGCTCCTGTTTCCAACCTGATAGCAACTCAGATTCTGAATTCATCTTTCAAAGCCAAAAATTAAAGTGCTGATAAATGGAGAGTGCTAGCAGGAATGGGAAAACATCACCAATGAAACAGCTGCCTGAAAATGACTGATGCCATTAGCACCAAATTGTACATCAGCCAGTTTGGGGGGATGGGTTGAGGGCATCTATATGTGATTTAAAGGAAGCATGTAGGGTAATGAACCTCGACTGGCAATAAAAATGTATTAGAACCTGCATCCAGAGAGAAATCTGCCTAACGTAAATTCTGGGAGGACATTCCGTTCCAAGAGAGGAAGACTCTGTAGGAAACCGCAATGCCTAAAGCAGCCAGGAGTTTGTCTGCCCACAATGACATTTTCATTTCCCAGTGAGAAAAAGTGGCACATCTTTCTGACCATGAAAAGCTAACATTTATTGCAAAAAGCAGAAGGGATACAGATAACATCCATACAGCTACACAGGAATATAGATAAAAGTTTGGTGCAAGTAAGGTTGTCCTATACAGGATAGATAAGTGCAAGCTGTTCTAAGTCCCACAGGGAAATGGGCTATTCTAAAAGTTTGAACTCTGCACAGCTTTGGGTAACCCCATTCTCATTCCCAGGCCCATGCACAAATGAAAATGTATGTTTTCTGCATTCACATTTTATGCATTTAAGGTGTACATGTAAAGCATCTTATCTACACAATTGATGCGCTAAGGCACTCAAACAGTTTATGGAGATCATCAAAACCCGGCGATGAGGCGTGGGAGCATGCATGTCCTGCCCCCTCCTGGCATGCTATCCTGCCAGTGTACATTTGGTAAGGGGGTTCAGACTCTAGGTAGTCAGATTGTACTGTTTATATATGACAAACAGGTCAAGCTCTGTACAAGAGGATAGGTAAAGGTAAAGGTGACCCCTGACAATTAAGTCCAGTCGTGTCCGACTCTAGGGTGTGGTGCTCATCCCCATTTCAAAGCCGAAGAGCCAGCGTTGTCCGAAGACGCCTCTGTGGTCATGTGGCCGGCATGACTCTCCTTGCCGCAGCGCGTAGCATGCAGCTGGAACACGGAGCGCTGTTTACCTTCCCGCAAGCGGTACCTATTTATCTACTCACATTAACATGCTTTGGAAATGCTAGGTTGGCAGGAGCTGGCCAAGCAACGAGAGCTCACCCCGTCGTGGATTCAAACTGCAGACCTTTCGATCGACACCTCATGGTTCAGCGGTTTAACCCACTGCGCCACCCGCTGGCCTGTACAAGAGGATACATGGACACAATTCTGACAGCAGGAATGGCAACATTCAGAAACCAGTGTAGAACATGTCAGACTTCCAGAATTATGTACTGTACTGCCAACCTGAAAGCCACCAATTAACAACAAAGGAAATACAAAGTAACCGCTGGACTAGAATTTATCAGGAAATTTGACCCTGTTCATTCTGGCTTGAACAAAGATGAAGGTTTCCTGTCTCCCGACACTGTCCTATAACTTAGTTCAGCCAGAAAGGCTACTGTATATTACCACCCATCACTGCTGATGCAAATTATCACTGAATTTAGTTCAAGCATTTAGCTTCACATAAGAACACTCACCCCACTATCCCCATATGATAACAGGCCCAAATACTGAAGGTGGCCTTCGTCCACTATTATGTGAAGAACTTTGAACACATTGAAAAAACCCATTATACTAATATTAGACATTGAAAGAGAGTAAGCAAACGTCAGTGGCCAGAGAGTGGATATTTGAGGACCATTTAACTATCCATGAAGATTCAGTGAAATCAGTGTTCTGTTCTGGATAGTTCAAAAAGTCTACCCATTCCAAATATGTTCATTTCACCAAGGTTTAACTACTGACTAAAGCCTTCAGAAACACAAAGTGTCTTCTTTCCTAATGATTTGTGGTCATGTACAAAATCAATTTAGCTGCACAGTTTCTAGAAATGTTGGAGGCCCCAGAGATGAGTATCATATTAATCAAGTCTGTTCAAACTCATTTGTAGCCCTTTCCCTTTTTCTTAGCTGCAGAAGCATTAAGAAGATTTAATAGTTTAGGTGAATATCAAGGCTGTTTGGCTACAATCATTTAATATTATTTAAAATTACCTATGCTTTCCCCCTAAAATAATTGCTTGTTTGGGTACTGAGAAGAACTGAACTGACAGAAGAGAGTCTTTAATTCTTCCTTAGAAATGTACTTTTCCACTTATTTAACATTATAATTTATAAAATGAATATTTTCAAGACAGGAGTTTTACACAAAACTGCAATGTTGCATGGAATCGAGTTACAGTGTTTTAACCATAAATCAGGATTTTGAACACAGAGTAGACTTATCCTTGCCTGCCAGCAACACATTAAGGTCACAGCCCTCATAAGTAAATACAACTATTTTACAGTGAAACAACAACGTTATCTCCTCTTTGCAATCCTTATGTGGTTTTACATTCCAAAACATTGTAGATCAAAATGACTCTAGGTACCAACAGTTTTTCCATTTCAGGAGAAAGCAGCCCAGCAAAGTATATTTCATAGTGATCTCTAATAACCACTAAGGGGTGGGGGTTTTTTTGCCTCTAATTAATCAACAGTTCCCTGCATAACAAACCCAATCCCTATTTTATAGGATCTTCTATTCCCAATAGTGGCTCTCTAAGGAGCAACCAAGATATTAAGAGAAATACAAACACTTTTAAATAATTTCCCCAAATCTCAGGTGTCCTAGTTGAACAGCAAGAAGTAACCATTAAGAGTAGTGTCTGGTGATTTCCACCTATGAGCTCCCATTAAAATGAAAATTTCCATTTAATTAGAATTAAATTGAGTCATACAATTAAAGCTCCATTGGTCACACTGACTGACACTTTAACCCAATTAATTCTCTTCTGCCTCTGTACAATGGGAAGGAGATACTGCTTTACTTATGAACACATGCAGCTAACTACATACTAACTACATGAATGAATGCATGAAGCTAACTACATGATCATACTACGTTGGTCATCTAAGGGCTCAGTCCAACCCAACGTCCCTGGCTATTCTGGCCTAAGCTAGGCCATAGTTAGGCTGCTGCTATTCCTGAGTCAGGTAGTCCGGAATATCTGTGGCCCAGCACCAGCCCAGGATCAAGGCAAAATTTACCTCCGAAGCAGGCAGGCTCCCGCAGCTCGGCGTCCATCTTGCGCATGTGCCACACCCTTCCCGCGCTTGTCAGTGCTGATTGACTGCAGCTGCTGCAGCGACCTTGGCAGCCTAGTCGGCAAGGGCCCGGGCGCAGGCGCCGGCAGCCGCCCCGTGTCTGTAGCAACCCGGTTGCTAGGGGCCTGGGCGTAGGTGGCGACACTCTGTTCGCACCCGTCACGGGACGGTCACAGGATAGTCACCGGAGGGTCGCGAACACTGTGGCAAACACCACAGGGCACCCTGTGCCTCAGCCACCTGCTGAAGGGGAGAGTCTCCGCCCCCCACCTGCAGCAGGTGTTGCTAACCCCATGCCATGGAGGGGGTTGCACATGGGTGTCATATGGGGGGAGCGTGGAACCTAATGGTGGCCGCCACTGCGCATGCGTGACGGGTGCCATTTGTGTGGCACGTGGGTGAACCCCGGTTGCCGAACGGGTGTGACCCTGGTGTGGCTGCCGCAAGCGGTCCTGCTACGGGTGCCATAGCAGCTTTCACTGTTTGCCTGCCCGGGCTGCCCCCCGACTCCCCCCCTCCATGGCTTGGGGGTCTAGCTGCCTTCCTGCTGCAATCTCCCTGGGAAGGTATTGGCAGCGCCTGGCTGGGATTTGTGCAGGGGCTTGACTGGTGGGGGCTGTCTGTGTGTGTGGGGCAATGCTTGTGTAATGTTTGGCACATGTGTTTCAAGGGGGCTCTGCCCGAGGGGTGTCTTTATTGTTCTGGAACCAGAGCAGAGTTGGCCAGGTGAGGCTGGCATGGGTGGTCACAGGCCCAGCAGCTGATCTCAAAGCAGCAGCAGCCCAGGGACCTGGAGGCAAGGGCTCTTCCCCTGTGGAATTACAGCCTGCAGAACAAAAGGGGAGGGGAAACAAGTAGACAGCCACGGGGTGGTACAGCAGCTGCTGTTGAGGAACATTGCAGGGCTGGCTTCTTGGCATGTAGTTGCATCGAGGCAGTCAAATGTGGGGCTCCCTCCCTGCAGCCCCTGGGGTGCTCCCAGTAAGGTAGGTGGCAGAGGATGTTCCTGGGAAGACAAAAAACAAGGGGGAGTTTAAAGTCTGCTTGGTGTCTGGTTGCAATAGCCTTTGAGATCACAACAGCGTGTCGGTAGCCGGGCAAAAGCCTGCAGGGAGAGAAAAAAAACACAGCTGCTAAGGGTTACACTCATGGCCTGGTTTGAGGTGCTTACCTGGACGTAAGGAGAGCATAATCCTGTAAGGGACAAAAGGTCAGAGAGAGAGAGAGAGAACACAACTGTGGAGCATTGAACATGGCACGGCAATACACACTCACCTGTCAGTAGACCCTGTGGGGGCAAGGGGGAGAGAGAGAGAGCTGTTGTCTACAGGCAAGTAACATTTCCACAAACATGGAGGGTTCTGTTACCATGGCAAACAGGCAGATATCAGAGAACACAGTGGCTACAGGCAGAAATCCTTTCACGCAGTTGCTAACAGGCAGATATCCTATCACACATTTGCTTACAGGCAGACACTGGCGTCACTACAGGGGGGCGGAGCTCTAAGTGCTGCTGAAATCAGAGCCTCCTTTACACAGACGAACAAAGCGGCCCCGCCCCCTCACCCTCGGAGCCTTTCAGGGAAGCGAAAGCAACGTGCAGGAGAAAGTTGTGCGCGGCGTTTTTGGTCCACCTGTCCTAAACACGTCCTACGTCCATCACAAACTCGGCGTAAATTCGGCCTAAAGGGCGCTATTCCATCCTAAATCGCCCTAGGCTGATTTTAGGATGGAATAGCGCCATTTCGGCCGGAATAAGACTTAGGTTGGATTGGGCTGCCCGTCTACACAGACCGGCAGTGGCTCCCCAGGATTTCAGACAGGGCTCTTTCTCAGCTCTAACTAGAGATTTTAGACAAGAGTGTCAAACCCATTTCATATAGTGGGCCGAATAGCTTTCATGGAGCCTGCTGAGGGCCAGAAGTGATGTCATTATTAATCAGGAAGTGATGTCATTAAGCAGATGATAGCCAGAAATAAACACTTTGTTCTCACATAGAAACTCATTAGCTGCAAAAGACAGAAGAGAAAATGTGCAAATTTTCAAGATATGGGAGGGATGCCCAATTATCATACAGGCTGCCCTTTCAGCAGCACTGCTTCTGCCACAGCATCACATCACAGCTCAGCAGCTGAGAGGTGATCTGCAAAGTGATGCCTTGGCAGAAGCAGCCTGCTAAAAGAGCCGTCCATGTGATAATTGGGCTCTCCTAGCCAGTGGCGTAACTAGGGCATCTGGCACCCGGGGGACACAAAAGCTTTTAACATTCCTTGCATGTACCAGGTAGTACGGGTAATGATGCCATGTAGAAGAGAGAAGCCAGGATAAAAATAGATTTCTTACACCGATCGCAGGTCTCCAGACGCTGGCAGCCACGAACAGGAAAAAAATATACTTAAAATCCAAGGTTTGCAAGTCCTTACGTTTCGTTCCATAAGCCTGGAACTTTTTCAAAGGAAACAATCCTGGAGGGATTGAGGATGAAACTGTATGAACCCATCACTTCCTAGTTTAAATAAGTAGCAGAGCAGGACCCGCCCAAACAGATCCAATCAATCACCTGTGAGTGCTCAAACCCGAAAACATCTGTCAATCACTCAGCAGGGCTTCATTTGCTGCTTTCCCTTGTTGCTTCATTCTGAAAAGACTTATGGATAATAGGCAGCCAAATTTTATTCACAAATACCATCTCTTGCTGTCTATTGAGAAGTTTCCCCATAGGTCTTTTTCCTATTTCGAGAGCTTCCAAATTTCGCAGAAGTCTAACATTGTTTTCATTTTTTAAACAGATGGTATTTTCAAAATGGACTGTGTGCCCAGTGCTGAGAACGTGCTCAGCAATCGCTGACAATTCGGGATGTTGGATCGCTGAGCATGAGAGATCGGTGCGTCTCGATTTTCGAAATATATTTTCTCCCCATGCACTGAGAATACCTTCATTGCAAGGCAAATGACAGGTGTACTTATCTCT
Organism: Plestiodon gilberti rubricaudatus; assembly: GCA_026170595.1. Classification (NCBI taxonomy): domain Eukaryota; kingdom Metazoa; phylum Chordata; class Lepidosauria; order Squamata; family Scincidae; genus Plestiodon; species Plestiodon gilberti. The sequence goes on from JANXHW010000003.1 coordinate 144,370,922, forward strand.
CGTAACAGGATGATATAGCCATCTGTCTTGCCCTTTCATGCTTCAGGTGAGCTGACCACCTTTTAATTTTTATATGAAAAATATTCATACATTAATCCCTGCCCTTTATACATTTAAAACAAAAGAGCACAATCAATGTTAAGATAGTTGAAAAACTGCTCAGGGATGGTGAAAGACATTTTATGATATCACAGGTTCCAACCAATCAGCACTGTGCACTAACTTACAGAATTGGTTTCCTCTGAGATTGATGATGAGAGAAGATTGAATTGTCTAAATCAGGGGTTCTTAACCTGTGGTATGGGTACCCCTAGGGGTACGCGGACCTCTTGCTGGGGGTACACCAAGTCCTGCCCCTTATCTGCCCCATCAGCAGCTAATTAAGTGTTAATTAACATGGATTTTAAATTTTAATTATTTTCGGAGGCCTTCTGTCTCTCTGATTTTGGTTTTGGGCTTATTTTTGGACTTTGGAAAATGTACTTTGGTGGGGTGGGGGAGGGAGGAGCTGAAAGTGTGCCTTGGAGGAAAAAAGTTAAATAAGACATTTTTCACATTTAAATTTGCTTTAGTACTTTTTATTTAACGATTAATTACCTAATTAATTAATTAATCCAATTAATTAGCAGTTAATTAGCAGGGGGTACTTCAGAAAATTGGACCGTGATAGGGGGTACCCAGGTCTCCAAAGGTTGAGAACCCCTGGTCTAAATATATACAGTTCTAAATAAAACTGTGAGTGTTTGCCCCACTGCTCAAATTATGTACATTTGTACTGTAGTTTACTCAGCATTTGGACCAATGCATACATGAATGTTCATAAAATTCATCATTTGATTAGTCAGCACTTGATAATGCAACTAACAGCCTAATCCTATGCCGGCCTCTGCCAGCAGTACTAGGCTCCACACTGTTGCAAATGTCCTGTAAAGCATGTTGTGACACGTGGAGGCCAGTCCTGCTGGCGTGGAGGCCAGCACCAGCAGGCCACCGCTGGCGTATGAGCAGCACCTGCTGAGGCAGGTGAGCTCTGCGCCAGGTGGCGGGGAGGTGGGGGTGGGCAGAACGAAAGTGGGGAGGGGGCATTTTGGGGAGGGTGAGGGTGGGGAGGGTGGATCAGGCCCAGGAGGGGATAGGCTCAGCAGAGGAAGCCTCTGCTGAATCCTATCCCCCGTCCCGAGCTTTCAAGCTCAACATGGGGCTGCTCGGAGTTGCACTGGCCATTTAGCTACGAGTAGCCCTATCAAGGTTGCTGGGGCTCGAAATAGGGGGTCATCCCCTTCCCTCGAGGAGACCTCCAGCCCCGCACTGGATACAGAAGAGCCTGCCCCAGTACTGCTGGATCCCAGCATGGGGCTTTGGATAGAATTGGGCTGTAAATTTGTGAAACGTCACTTTTTAAGGTCATGTGACATGATAAAAACATTCTGTGATCTAGGATGATTAAGTTGAGCTATCATTTGATGCTATAGTTATTAAATAAAGAATATGCATGTGTGAACTGGGACTTCTCTGTTTGATTCATGACCAAAAAGTGTAAAGTGTTTTGCGAATCGAAAGTAATAACAACTATTCCAATTTAAAATGAAGCTGATCTTGCTCATGGCAATGTTCACTTAGCTTGCATAGATTGTTTTGACAACCTAATCCTATTCACGTTTGCTGAGAAGAAGGTCTCAATGATTAAAAATAATATGTATTTATTTCTTGTTTTTTTTCCCTTTAAATAATTACCTCCAGTCAAAACTACCAGGGCAGTTCACATAAAAGAAACAAAACAATGACATACACAATGAAATCACCACAACTGACAGCAGTGGCATCGCTGGAGATGGGGCAGAACACTAAGTTCCGCACTGTCCTGAACCTCCATTACTCACTGGCACGAGGCGGCCCTTCCCCCTCGCCTTTGGAGCCATTCAGTGGGGTGAAGGCAATGCACAGGGAATCTCCTGCGCATTGCCTTTGCCCCACTGAATGGCTCTAAAGGCGAGGGGGCAGGGCCGACAGAGGTTCAGCACGGTGCAGAACTTAGCATTCTGCCCCACCTCCAGCGACGCTACTGACTAACAGCTATCAGGATACTATTTGTTTGTTTTGTTTACAATATTTATACTCTGCCAGTCAGTCAACCTTTATTGGCATCAATAAATAAATACACAAAATAAAATACATAAGTAACACAAAATAAACACAATATAACATACTCTGCCTTTACCCCCTAATAAGGCAGCTTACAGAATTCATAAAATCACAAAAACAGCAGTACAAAAATTAAAAACCAGAAGTAAAAACAACCAATATAATAACCATCTTAAAGTAACTAAAACAGAACAAAAGCAAAACCAACAGAGTTAAGTGAGGGCTAAACAATTTTAAATACATTTATTTACAGCACTATCCTGTGTAACTTTGCACCGGTGTAACAGTAGATGCACTGGTATAAGTGCACTTACACCGGTGCATCTGCTGTTACACCGGTACATCTACTGTTACACCGGTGCAAAGTTACACAGGATTGTGCTGCCAATGTATTTATTTATTTATTTAAAAGATTTTTATACCACTCTAAGCACCGGAAAAGCGGTGTTAAAACTTTTAAGTAAATAAACAAAATAGGACCGTTTTTAGCCTCCGCCAGAGTGCTGGCAGGAAGGGCACAGTTCTTAACTCAGTTGGGAGGGAATTTCCAATTGATAGTGCTGCCATGGTATTACAGTACCTAGAGATGGAAGTTTGGTTTAAAAAGACCTGCACAATTCTATGACATTAATTTGATGCCCACTCATAATTCTTGCAAGCAGGGGTGTCAATTGGAAAAAAATTCCATTTTCTACCAGTGGTGTGTTTTTGCGCCACCAGTAACAAATAGAATAGAAAGTCATTTTGGTGTCACCCCTCCATGAGGTGTCACCCAGTGCAGTCCACACACCCCGCACCCCCCTAGTGATGCCCCTGCTTGCAAGTTATGATTGTGAAATGCCCCTTCTCCTTGGGAAATTATGGCATTTATAGTTGACTACATAATGTGTATTTGGTTGCAAGGAAGTCATACTTAAAAAGTAAAGAGATGAGAAAAGTGTATCACATCTCGCTCCATGAGTTAAACAAGAATGTTTAACATGAATGTTTTAACATGGATATTAGAACATCAGATTTGTCCCTTCCTTACATCTTTAAATTATAGACTCTGTAATGTATATGTATTTCACTAACATTATATTGATGCTGTTCAGATCGGGGTGTGTGTGTGTGTTAGTTACACTGCTCTTAGCAAGGTTTCATCAAGATAGCAGCTTTCCACCCTCTTGGTACAACATGTAGCATTTTGGGCTATAGGGTTGTGGATTTTGGTTTTTTTTTTTGCAGTTTCCTAGTGTGACTCCTACCACATACACTGCATCCTGGCCCACAATGGTTCTAAAATCACAACTAATTGCTGTGTGAAAAAGTGGGAAGAGGTCAGTGACCAGTGTGTGCTGACAATGCAGGGACACACGGATAATGGGTTTGGATATGCACCAGATGCATCACCTTCTCCATTCAACTTGCCACTCTGGATCACAAATCCCAAGGAAGACTGTGGGGAAAGCCTTACTGTGCACGTTGTCGGCTCTCCTGCCGCCTGCCAGCGTAGGTAGGCCAATGAGAGAGGTGGAAGCAGGGTAGAATGGGTACGGGAATTGGGCAAAACTGGACTGGGAGGAGGGCATAACGTGTGGGGGGAGGCTGTGGGAAGGGGTGGATCAGACGGTGATGCCGCTCGCTGGATCCCTCCGGCAGCAGCTGTCCTGCCCCCTTTCTCTCCTTGGACTTATGCTAGCGAAATCACTAGTGCAGGTCTGAGAAGACCCATTGCGGGACAGGAGGCTTATGCAGGGGTTAACGTTTAAATCCTCTGTCCCTGCTGAAGTCTCCTGTTCCCCCCCCCCCACACTGGATACTGGATACAGCACCAGCAAGGGGGGAGGGAAGGATAGGATTGGGCTGTAAAACTAGTGTAACAAGACAAGGTGCTGAATCTGAAAGTATGGTTTCCAGCAGTAGTCTTCCGCCTTCGTTAATAAATTTCCTTCTTCTTTCAATGACTTCTTAGGACCAAATCTAAGAAGAATGAAGAATGCATGAGTTTGAAGCTTTTTATCTTTCCTTTTAACTAGCAGGTGTGTGTGTGTGTGTTTGTACGCGCACGCGCGTGCACGCGCACACATGCGCTGCACGTTTACGCAAAATGCTGTGAGGGAGGGGATAAGGAATTAGCCCTTACTTCCCATCGCATTCTAACTCTAAATGCAGGGCCCCCCCCCATGCACTATTTATAGTGTTTAAAATGCTTCCATTGAAACCAATGGAAGTTTTTTTTTAACATTAAAAAGCATGAGGGGGAACACAACAGCAATCAGGGTCAAAGTTGCAGCAGACGCTCAGAGCTAAAGCTCCTCTATCTCCTGCCATGATTTTCGTGCCCCTTTGTGCTAACTAAAAGAACAATCATTAAGGCAAGGGCCACTTAGCTACCTCCTGTGGCTTTAAAAAGAGGACATATTGACAGGGAAATTGAGGTGTGTAAATTGTAATCACCTGACTATGTTTTGGGACAGGTTAGTACTGAGAGACTGGCAATTCATGGACAAACTATGGAATAATAAATCACCTTCAAAGTAAGTTGGAATCTCTTTCACACTATATTTGAATCCTACGAAAGGTTCAACTAAATTTAAGCCCCCAACTAAAATACACTGTAAAGTCCTGTATTCTGTGTTTCAATTACCTCTCACATATGTCTTACATTTTAACTTTTGGTAGTCCACATTATTTACATTTATTAATGAGCATTTCTCTCTCTCCTTTTTTTCCTTAAGTATCAGCTGCAGTCAGAACTGTTTTGCCAGATGAACTTGAAAGGAGCATTTACATTTATTGTCTAAGACAAATAAAAAGCTGTCCAGCTCCATCACCTTAATGAGATGGCGCTTTTTCCTCCCCGATATGGAATGCCAAAAGATGCACGATCCACTTTCTGAGCCAGGTCACCTTTAAGAGAATGGCGACGTGCGGTCAAATTGTGCACCGGTCTTCGCCAGAGATATCTGCAGGCGCAAAACCTGTGACAAAGGACTGAAATGACAGCACTTTGACTCCCTTCTACATTGTGTTTGTTTAGGAAGGTCCCAGAAATTGTATTTTACCAACCACATTCGCTATCAACACACAATTATCTGGCTTAATCATGTGGAACAGTGGCAAATTCACCTGGGGCTTAAGAACTAATGACATTCTCGTCTGAGCTGCTTTAGTGAAATGGCCTAGCACCTGAAGCAGGAACAGCAAGATTGCTCAAGAAAATTTGGTTTTCTTTTTTCATTTCACAGCATAGGGGCTCTGCTCAAATCAACAAACGCTCCTGATTAAATAGCTGTGGTCGTTGACTTATTTGCACTTGGGTGTATGGTTCTGAATGTGCATTGAGAATCCCTAACCTTTACAGGAAAAGAATTGTTGGTGACTTGCTTTTAAGGTGAGTCTCCTGTCAAAAAAGAATGTGGTCAAAGAAGATGGTGTGGAATAATTCTGGCATGATTAGAGTTATCAGCAAAGATGATGATCAACGTGCCACTAAAGTATAAACCTTTTTTTAGCACTAATCCAGATTTGTGTATTTTTTTTTCCTGAGTCAGTTCCTTCCAGTTTCTGTGAAAAGGTCATTACAACTCCATTTGCTTTGCTAAATGGCAAATACTCGCTTGTGCCCAACAGAGTGACCTGATGTAAAGGAGACGGTCTCTTGGCGGTCCTGAAGCTTGTCATGCAATGATGAGAAAAGGGTTGCCTGGTTTTGCCCTTCTTCTACACTTTTCTAGTTTAGTGCAAAAGTGATGCACAGAGAGTGCTGGAAGTTGACATATCGATGCAACCTTAGCTATGCATATCAATTGCATTGTAGGAGGAATGCCAACGCATGTAAGAATTATAAAGCCCAATCGTATCATTTTGCCCTTCCCCCTCCCTGCTGATGCAGCTGCACCAAAAAGGAGCTTGCTGTATCCAGCGGAGAGAGTGGATCAGGAGACTTTGGAGGGAAAAGGAGATTTAAATCTCCTTAACCCTCCGTAAGCTTCCCACTCTGCAATGGGTCTCCTTGGACCTGCGCCAACTCTGTAGCTGACACAAGTCTTAGGAGAGAAAGGGAGCAGGGAGGCTGCTGACAGGGTGGATAGGATCCAGCATGCACCATTGCAGCCAGATCCACCCCCTCCCGGAGCCTCCCCACCCACCCCCATTCCTCCCCCTTCCTGTCCCAGTTTCTTCCCCTCCCTTCCTGGTTTCACCCCTCTCCACCCCTGCTGCTGCCTTACCTGCTCCAGTGGGGTGCCTCTTGCAGCAGCGCTCCCAAAACGCTCCACACTCCATCGAAAGTCATTTTACGATGGCGGAAGGCTCTTCTGCTGTTGTAAATCCCTCCCCCTGACAGCCCGATCCTGAATAGTATTGGGCTGTTAATTGATTAACTATCTGCCTTTTATCTGATAAATCAGTTAATGAATCAATTGAAATCAAATCAATTTGCATATTGCCAATTTCTCAACAAAGGTGTATTTTCCCACTCATTCTTATAAACATATTTTCTCTTTTTCCATTCCATATTATAGGAACACTTCAGAGTAAAAGAGTGTTCAAAAAGAAAGAAAGAAAAGGTAAGTGCATAGGAGGATTGTAGCCAAAGTGAATTGTACTTCATTGTACAGTATTTTCAGACTAGTTTATTTCCTCTGCCAGGTGACTTTTACAATCACCGTGTAGGAAGGACAGGATTAAATGTATGATAAACTCTGCCAGAATCTTAGTTTTGTTCAACTAGATCTGTGCAATCTGCTGAAACCCCCAGCCATGAAGTTCATATCACTTTTTAAAGATTTCAAAGTTTATTTTCTTGTAGAGTAATTGCAAGAAGTCTCCATGTGGTTGAACCATCCCCGGTTCAAGTTTTCCCTCTGTCATTCCTCTCAGCCCCAGATTTCCCCCCCCCCCATCTGCAATATGAAAGGTAATAATATTCACTTTACAAGATTATTGAAGGATTGCAATAATATATGGGAAGTGCTCTGAACACTCAAAACACACAGTGCAAATACTTGTATTATTATTATTAAGAGAAAAATATGAATAATGCCCGTTTTGTGTAAATTTCAGCATAAAACTAGCTTCAAGAGAACAATTGCCCTAATGCATCAATTCTCTATGTGTATCAGAGTGTCAGGAGAATAGGTCCCTTCACTTTATGGGGAAGACAATTCTGTGGACACAAATAGAATGCATCTGCAGGACTATGTCTTCCCTTGAAGTGAATGGTGAAGTCAGCTTCCTCAAGAGCCTCATCTGGATATCAGACCCCAAATGGGGCTCTCCGTCAAGATAAATGGTCCCAAGATGATTTTTGATTACTAGCACTGTTGGACTTTGCTTAAATCTTACTGCCTTTTGCAGTTCATTTGTTTTGCAGAATTAGGGGGGGCTATTGGCTATACTCAACTCTAGTAGGATAGAGCAGGGGTTCTCAACCTGTGATACGGGTACCCCTAGGGGTACGCAAACCTCTTGCTGGGGGTATGCTAAGCTCTGCCCCTTATCTGCCCCATCAGCAGCTAATTAAGTGTTAATTAACATGGATTTTAAATTGTATTATTTTCAGAGCCCTTCTGTCTCTCTTATTTTGGTTTTTGGGCATATTTTTGTACTTTGGGAAATGTTCTTGGGTGGGTGGGGGAGGGAGGCGCTGATTTTGGGAAGTGTGACTTGGAGAAAAAAGAGATACTTGCATGTGTGTGTGTGAGAGAGAGAGTTAAATAAGACATTTTTCACATTTAAAATTGTTTTAGTGCTTTTTATTTAACTATTAATTACTTAATTAATTGATTAATCCAATTAATTAGCAGTTAATTAGCAGGGGGTACTTCAGAAAATTGGACCATGATAGGGGGTACCCGGGCCTCTAAAGTTTGAGAACCCCTGGGATAGAGGACAGTACATTACAGACCTTAAACTTTTGAGAACATGTGTTCTTCCTATCCAAAATTGCCATCCCCCAACCTGCCTTTTCCCTCTGTAAAGTCTACATAAACATGCATCTGAATCAATGTGGGGTGAAAAAACAGCTTGGGGTGAGTGGAAAAGATGCATCCCTCCCCTCCTGCTTCTCGTCCACTCAGAGCTCCCTGAGGGTCCTTTTCATTTAAAAAAAACTGTTGGGCCTTTGTTACACCCCTTTGTAGGCAACACTTGTTTTGCCCCTCCACCTTTTCATTTATATGCATACGACCTTGTTCACGTTAAAAATGAAGTGGAACAGTGCACACTACAAACATCAAACATGTGAACCTGACAGGGGCTTGCTCCAATACTCTGCCACAACTGGTCTATGTGTGAAGCAGCCCCGAGAATTATACTTCTGTTCATTCCGTTGAAGGGAGTAAATGACACTGAAGCAAAAACCATAATTTCAGACAGCTCGGAATGGAAATCCTGGTGTATCCTAAAATGGTATATTAAATGCCAGCCCCTACACAAAGCTACGGTATCTACTCAAGACTCACTTATCACCAATATTAGCATATTCAGGCATATCCGAATCAGGAAATAATATGATAATTTTCACAGTCACCAGGTGGAAAATATTTATGGTGTGGCAGTTAAATACATTGGTATTTTATATTTCAAAGGTTTTTAACTTGATGACATAATAAGCGATTGGGTTTAAATAACAGCTGGATGAGCTCAAGAAAGGCAGGGAAAAGCCTGCTTAGGTAGAAAGCCTGTGCCTTTAGAAAAACATTCCCCACGTTCATCCGGATTGCCAGCCTGGGGCAAGCTTAATTAAAGTCAATGGAGAAAAAAATTGAATATGTAAAAGTGCTATTTGGGGCTCACAAAGCTTGAATGAATCAAAATATGAAACATTCAATTTTTAATAGTTGGGAGGTTTCTGTTTGGTGAGTAGTTTATCATCCAGACTAGTCTTCCCCTATTCACTTTTCTTTCCTCCTCTAACAGGCTTCTGTCCTGAACCCAACTCTCTCTTTGAAAGAAAGTTTACATTTTGGATGAAGTTTATCAACGGTAAGGTATGGTGAAATGTAAGGCTGACCAACCAATGGTCTGGTGGAACAATAGGTGGACCTCCAGGCACCCAACCTGTATGGCTAAGGAAGAATGAAGATCACCCATGGTAGATGCTTCTATCCCACATCAGTACAGGCTTGTCAAATGCCATTACCTTAATTTTGTCTGGATTCAGCATCCGATGGCTTGTCTGGCTCCAGTTCCAATTCCCAGACATTGGGTAACTCTGCCATGGAACAACCTGGGTCAGATGGTATCACCAATACTCTGATACCAATCACATGCACAATGTTACCCAATCAAATGTCATAGCCTCTCTCAGAGAGTTGAACACCATCATGAAAGTTAAATGTAGATGCCATCTCCCAGGACAGACATAAACGTACACACAGTCTTATTAATTTTCCTTTGCAAATTCTCTGCACATCCCAGAACCCATGCAATGGGCCATTTCCAGTGCTCCTGAAGCACAAACCACATGATCTTGACACTAAAGAACTGCTGCCTACACCACTCCAAATCCACGTGAATAGCCCAACTAAGGTGAATGTCTATCTTTCTTGCTGCACAGTAACATATAGAGGGCCATTTGCAAAGACTTTAGGTTCATCAAAAGAAGCAAGTTGCTCCCATGGCATTTCAAGTCAGCACAGTCACACAGTCTGTTGTCTGGCCCAAGCTGGAATCTGCAAATAGGCGCCATTGCCCATGACCACACCCAGTCAGCACCCATCTAGTGAGGGAACTTTTGCTTATGTTACTGACTATATATACCAGACAAAAAGGTTAGGCCTTGTAAGGACAACGGGCAAGAAAAAGGTCTTGTGAGAAGCTGAGAAGGAATATGTACCATAAAATGGAAGGCAAGAGCCCAGCAGGAGGAGATTCCTGTAAAAATAGGTGACAAGCCAGAAGGAGCCCTGAGGGTTACAAATCAAGAACCAAGACAGCTTTCAGAGTCAAACTCTGGTTTCTCCTTTTACACTAAAGTATTTGCATGCCTGAAAATAACTCCTCACATATTCTCTCAGCATTCTTGCCATCATGCCACCATCCATCTGACCGTGTCAAGTTTTTTTAAAAAAAATACCCTCGATTTCCCATAAATATTTTGTCCTCATCTCATTCTCCTTGAAATATCAATGTATGGCACCTAGGAATGTTGTTGAGACAAAAATATGGCTTGTTATAAGGCTAACAAGAAGTGCCTTGCTCGAGAATTCCTGTCATATTGGTATTCTGTGCAATAAAAATGCTAACCTAGGAAAATCACAAGCTAGTTAACATATTTTCCAGTACAAAATGGGACCTCATTGTGAGGCAACTCTTCAAATGAGAAACCCTTGACATTGGCAGTACAGAAAAATAAAGCACATGTCTCTCAGTGGGTACCCAGGACCTATATTATGTCCTACTGCTGGTTACAGAATTTTCAATATTTTTATATCCTTTTTTTCACTCATATGAACCGCAGCTTATAGCAGTGGTAATCATTTCCTATGTTTGAAAAAGAGATGAAAGCATTCATGGATGAAAGCAAGTTGGATTTAATCTCCTTCACTCTCATCCAGTGCACTGTACTGATCATTTTCCAAAAAAACAAGACTTAAGCTCATTTTTGTCATGACAAAACTAGTTTCATAATAATCAGATGGCAATTCCTAGTGTACACAATTCTAATATAATTACCAGGAGGGAAATGTAGAGGGAGTTGCAGGTCTGAGATAAAGAAAAGCCTGTGGAATTTTGTATTAATGTCTCCGACTCTCTTATTTGTGCAAGTAATCAATCTTTCTGGGAGTAGAATAGTAATTCTTTGTGGAGGAAAAAATGACAAGAGTCTCAGGAAGAAAGAAGATAATCTGAGTTTCATTCTGTACACAGCAGGTCAGCTGTGATTGACAAAGCTCATCACAAAACTATAGCTCCCAGAATAATCCCAGTAGCAGAGTTTCATTTGCAGCCAGAGCAGTGTTAATGACATGTTTAACAGCTGCTTGTTGAAGTTTGGAATCTGCATTAACCTGCAGAGCAATGAACAGAGAAATGAGGGAGTCGCATTGAAATCAAGCCTTCATTATGCTGACAGGCCAGGTTAAGGAGGAGAGAGGATGCTCCACAGGAGGGAGGGAAAGTCTGGGGGTATAGAGGGTTCAATTGCAGATAAGGACAGTGAAGAAGATGACAGTGACTGATCAATAAGCACAAAAGGAAACTGACATGTGCTTAACACAAGTTGTTTAATGAAGGGAAGTGGGTAGGCAACAGGGTTAGAACACACACAGGGAGGGATGCCGAGAAGAGGGGGGGTGACGATCTTGTGGTGGTCATCACAAAGAGGAAGGACAGGTTTGGGCCACTTGTATAAGATGGCCAGTTCCTCCACTAGCCTATACACTTCCGGTGATAGCCGTACCGAGATGTCAATGGTTACCACAGGACTTCTCCAGCTTGTTTCAACACAGCATTTTCAGAGACTCCTCCAGCCCTCCTTGGAGGCTCCCATGATGCAATTTGGTCATGTCCTTCTGCATGTTGGTTATTCTCACTGATGAAAGCTGAAAGGAACCTTCAGGTTCAATGGCAGTACAAGCCACAAAGGAGGATGTTTGCCTGTATATCTGTTCATATACATCCCAGAAGCATGTGGCTTGCCTCTACTGGAATCCGAACCGTAGTCTTGATGGACCTCAGATCCAAACAGCAGGTGCTTCTTATGTTCTGACATTAAATAGAAAAAACCTTTTCACTCCACAGTTGGTCTTTAGCTCCACCTCTGTTCCTTTAAACATGCCCATTTAACACCAATCCTTGTGAGGAGGGGGCATATCTCACTGGTAAAGTGCATTACTCTCCATGCAGAAGGTCTTAGATTCAGTCCCTAGTATCTGCAAGTACAGCTGGAACTGGAAATGGCTCCTATCTGAAACACTAAGCCAGTCAGCACGGACAATACAGTACTGAGACAATACAGACAATACACTCTCCTCTCCTCTTCTCCACGTTTCCTCTTCCCCACTGTCCCTCGCTTCCTTTCTCTTCCTCTCTTCGCATCCTGCGTGACAGTCAGCCATTTAGGCCAGCCACTGCATCTTAGGCAGGATTGTGCTGTAAGTGTTGAAATGTAACTAGTTCAAAAGTTCAAAAGGAAGGGAATTAACAACATGGGGGAAAGGAAGGTAGCTAGTAAAAGTACTGGCAGGATGGAACACTCGCGGGTGAGTGAATGGGTGCTCTTCTCTGAGCTCCCAACGAATGGGTCACTCAGGCAACTGGCAGAGAACCACCAACACTTCCTGTTGGCTAGAAAGTATATAACTATCCTTTGATGAGGTCAGTGAGTTACTTGATTGGAGGAACCCACCTGGTCACTTCATCCCACCCCCCGTGACCTTCATCACAGAGAGACTGAGATCTGTACTACTATAGGACATGCTCTTGCAAGAACTAAAGGTCCAAGAGTTCCTTAGACATTTCCTGCTTACAGGCAAGAAGAGCCAACAGGGTGTGGCATTTTGACTGGCAGCAGGAAGGTGGGAGAAGCACCATAATCGTCAGGGATTGAAAGAGGGCACAGAAAGAGCCTGTGCTGCTGATAGGCTTCACAGACTCCAGAACATATTTGAGTTACTGAAGTGGCTTGTACTTGTTCTTGGAGTCTAGGATGTATTGAATAAATGATACTAGATCCCAGGGACAAGGATTCATATCTATAGAGCAATAGGGTGTTTGTCATTTGTGTGTAATGTATACACATGATGTCATAGTGCCAAGCCAGAATGCCAGAAACCAGGGTAAGCATCTGGGTCCACATAGATTTGGAGAATTTTTTGCATGCACACACCCTTTCACCCTGCCTTGTCTCCCTCCCAGGCTTGTTCCCACCCACCTGGCTTACCTCTCCCATGTACTGGATACTGGACAGGCAGGCAGGCAGGTGAGCTTGATGGGGGGCGGCAATAATAGAGCAGTTCCTCTCATCTTTCCTGGCTTGCCCTAGCATGGTTCCAGTGATAATGGAGTGCCGTCACCTTTGGGCGCTTCAGGCAGCCCATAGGCCTAAAGGGCAGGCTGCCGCATCCATTCCTAGGCCCATTGCGGGCTGCACCGGCGCGGCCCGGGATCACCTCAGGGAAAAGGAATGTTCATCCCCTTGCCCCGTTGTAAGCGGTATGGGCCCCAATGGGGCAAGGGGATGAACGTCCCTGGAACTGGCATGCGTCTGGGGAGGCTGTGTAAGGCCAGCCCGGGCTGGGACGGGGCATAGGATATTGGCATAACTCAGCGCCGACATCCCTGCCCCTTTCCAGCCTGGGTCGGCCAATGGCCCCCTCCCTCACCACCCCTGCCCACCCTCCCCGCCCCTGCGCTGACCAGCACAGGATTTACGGTTAGGTGGCGCAGTAAGCGGTGCCAGCCTCCATGCCGGCGCCGCTTACTCGCAAGGAGCTGTAAATGTGCTTTATGGCACGTTTGTGGCTCCTTATGCCAGCGGAGCGCATGCTCCACTGGCCTATTTCTACACAGGATCGGGCCATGAGTCACATTAGCCTCACAGAGGGAGGAAATATTAATTGACTGAATGGACGTCTCATCCCTCTTCCCAGACCAATAGAGATTTTCCCAGGGACTTCTGGAAGAATCCTATGTGCAGTTCATACATAGAATTAACAGAACTTAGATTCCGTGCAACTATAGATTTTCTTAAGGAATCTTCGAGAGCACTGCAAGTCCCGCAGCAGCCAATGTGCAAGACCATATGAGAGTTGTGGGCTCCCAGCATATGCCTGGCTAGACTCTGCTCTACCCTAAAACAGAAGGAAGCAAAACACCACCAAATCCCTTTAAATTAAAGCTTTACTCAACGGAATTCTAAACTCCGTGTACTCTGACTCATAGCAGACAAATCTACCTTTGGATTGAATGTCTCTATGGGATAAGAATACATCTTGACAAAATTAGTTTTGGCTCATTTTTTATTTTCCCCATATTGATGTTAGTCTCTACTAGCATGGTTCACAAACTGGACTGAAAAAGTCTGCTAACATGGACTGCAGTTGCAGTTTTCCAGGAACAATGTGGGGGAAATACTATAATGTTTGTTTGAAAGTAGGCTCTAATTTTAAAGTCATCATCAACCTATGATCCTAGGGTTTTGGAGATATACTGGACTGGAAATGTGGAGCTCTGGGTTTTGTTTGTCCTTCTGCAAGATCTCGGAGGCATCTGATGGGGCCACTGTGAGATACAGGAAGCTGGACTAGATGGGCCTTTGGCCTGATCCAGCAAGGCTCTTCTTATGTTCTTATGTTCTTAAGATGTTATTTCCTCTAGAAGAAGCTTCCACTGCTAGTGAGGCACCAATGGAATATGACCTATCAGTAACGTTTGCTTAGATGATCCATCACGGATTCAATATAAACTTGCTTTTGCGCTTGTCTGGAATGGCATACTCAAAGGATTGTAAAAGGTGGCAGGCATTGTTTGGATACAAAATTAGCAAAACGTTTCTTCAGTGTTGCTCTCAAAACTAGCATCTTTCCATGCACATTTGCTTTTCCCCATTCTACCATGTATACGGCAATAAAACGTTATTTGGCTACAATCGTCAAACCCCTCACAATGGCCACATGAACTGACTCAACAAAGTAGTTTGAGGATTGCACCCTTTTTAATATGCCCAAAAATGCCCTACAGGCATCCAGGTGAAACTTTAAAAAAAATCACCAAAATATGAGAGCCCTTTAATGTTGGAACATCCACTTGCTGACAGCTAGTAGAAAGAATCAAATATTTCTTTATGCCTACCTGCTAGCGACATTGTTATCAAAAGGCGCAGATAGTGTTGTTCATTTGCCCCCTAAAAATATATGCACCAGTTTTAAACACTTCCAGATATTTGTGACAGTCACATTTACATCTCAGACAGCCTTTTTAATCCATATTCCTAAACAAAACCTGAAGGCAAAGATTAAGTGATAGCAAGCTATTGGATATGAAAATCAGAAACAAAACAAAGTAAACATTTTTTGCAGGTAGTTTTTCGAAGGGCGTTTTATTTTGTTTCTTTGAATCTGGTTTCCACAGTGGGTCAAACGTTGTAACGAAGAGTGTTTAGATCCTAGTTTGGCTCCAGTTTGTATGGGTACACTCACAGAATATGCACATAATGAGAACAAGATGCAACTTAACAACTGCAAGTGTGAAGAGTTGACTAAAATAACAGTTCAGCTCATTGATCCCCTGATCCCCATGTCTAATTATCAGGCAGATTGAGATTCTTACTGGGTTTCCAAAACGTAATTTGATTTTTTTTATTAATTATATTTTACTACACAATATAACAATCAAGCAAGAGGCACGTAGGAGCTCACACACTGCTTGTAGCTCTCACTGCAACAGACACTCGCATGTCCAGCCAATGGGTCTCCTGTACCGTAAATGTAATTAATGCATGCTAACATTCCATTTAAGATTCTGTCCAAGATAGGATCAATTTAATTTGGCAGCACAAAAGGAGGCGAGGGGAGTGCCCAGCAGCAAAACATCAGGATGAGTTGCCTTAACAATAAATCTCAAGGTTTTCAATAAAATCATCAACTAGGAAAATAGCAACAACATACTGTATACTATGAAATATAAAATTAATCCTATATTTGTAGAGTGGGGTTGGGTGAGCCTGATCTAAACTAAATGGGTTTTAGAGCGATTTCAAATTTAGGTTCATTTTGTTGTTCGATTTGTTAAAAACACCAACTTGTCTTGGCCTTGGTAACAACACAACATTGCCCTTGATAATTTTATTAAAAACTAGGCGGAAGTTCAAATCCATATGCCCCAGCAATTGTTATCGTCTTTTACTGGAGAGAATTTAGACCCAACGCCTTCAAAAACTAAACAATGCAACTGAAGAGCAGCCGGTGTTTTGAGACTGGAACAGAGCAAACTATTCACAACAAATAATTTGTGTGATAAATTATGTCTCACACACACACACACACACACACACACACACACACACACACACACACACACACACACACTTTCTACACTATTCTCTGCCATTTTCCTTTTTTTTCTCCATTGCAGATTGATTTCTGAACAGTTATCTTCTGGCATTCAATAGCTAATTATAGTTGTGTGTAACACAGCTTATAAATGTTGAGTTAATTTTTTCCCTTAAGCAAGGCAAGGCTGTTTTATATCTCAGGAACCATATGAGGCAGAAAGAAAAGGGAAGTTACAGCAAGTGTGAAGAAAGCTTGTTTTTTTATGCTTTGTTGTTGTCATCTTTTTTCTGCTATACTTCACCCTTTCCCCCCACTTCAAATTAGCAGAGAGTAAAGACATTTCTACCGCCTCATACATCCATGCATTTCCCCCAACAAAGTGCTCTAAAAATTGATTGGACCACCAACTATTTCCTCACAGATGTGTTTTTGGAGTTCTTTGCAAGGAAAAGTCACTGGGGGGGGGGGCATTTGGACTTAGGACACAGCAGGCAAGGAAAAGGTTAAGCTCTGATTCACTGCCGCTTCTCCATTCAATACTATTGTTAAAAATATTTATACATCACTTTTTCACAAAACGTTCACAAAGCAGTTTATACAGCAAAATAAATAAATTTAAAATAAATAAATAAATGGTCCCATGCCCCCAGAGCTATAAAACCAGGTCAGAAATATTGCAGGTAGAGACATTTACACAGAGTAGGAGCACAATCCTACCTAAGTATCCGGCGGGCGGCCCAGGGGGGGAATTGGCTGTGCCGGCCCGGGAGGGGGCGGGGATGGCGTCTGCCATATCCCCGTCCACCCGTTGCAGCCGTTACACGGCCTCCTCCAACTTCTGCCAGCTAAATAGTTTACACCAGGGGAAGGTGACCAACGTCCCCTTTCCCTGAGTAGACCTCTGGGCTGTTGCAGAGCGGCCTGGCACAGGGATAGGATCCGGCAGGCGGCCCAGGGCTACTCAGGGAAAGGGCTAGGGTTAGCATTGGTCACCTTCCTCCGGTGAAAACCGGGGAAGGCCAGATGGGCCTCCTCAGATTTCCGCCAGCTATTTAGCTGACAGAAGTCAGAGGAGGCCATGTAACGGCCACGACGGGTGGACGGGGATATGGCAAACGCCATCCCCACCCCCTCCCGGGCCGGCACAGCCAATGCCCCCCCTCCCTTGCTGCCCAGACTGCCCATGCGGCCGCTAGGGGATCCCTTACCTTTCTCCGGCGACTGCATGAAGATTCAACAGCAGAGTAAGGGCTGCCGGCCTAGTACCATTGGCCCTTACTCTAGAGTCATCGCAAATGTGCCTTACACGTCTGCAATGGCTTAGGGCAGTGGAGCGCTTGCTCCACCGCCCTATAGCTGGGCAGGATTGAGCTGTAAATCAGATAATTTTACTACTACTACTAATCTTACTACTACTACTACTACTACTACTACTACTACTACTACTAATAATAATAATAATAATAATAATAATAATAATAATAAATATCTACGATTTCTGTATACAGTTTTGTTGCTATCCTTCTAATGACCCTACAGTAGATTAGGTTATCCCCACCTTGAAAGTTAGTTGAGGGTCTGCAGCTGAGAAAGAATGGCTTGCCAAGTGCCACCCTAGTAATTTTAATGGAAGAGGTAAAATTCAGATTAGAGGCTTTCTGATCATCGCTCACTCTCCTAGCCTCAACTCTACAATGTGGAAGAGGAAACTGAGTCAACCACACGCAAATAAGAAAAATGTATTGTAGCATTCAATTGCCCATGTTCTTTAATGCTGAACAATAAAGCAGAGTTCATGTGTAGTTATTTAGATGGCATCAGAGAGATTGCTGTTCAAAGGTAAGGTTCAGATTCAGATAAGGTGTACTGGATGGAGTTTGGCAGGATGCTGTCTCCCAACCTCCTCTACACATGGCTGTTGTAAAGCTAGCCCACCACTCCAAGATGCACATTGGGGCAAGAAATCAAAACTTCACATACACGCTAATGGGTTCTGAGCTGTCTGTGACAGATCAGGACAGAGATCTTGAGGTACTGGTGGACAGGTCAATGAAAGTGTCGACCCAGTATGCGGCGGCTGTGAAGAAGGCCAATTCCATGCTTGGGATCATTAAAAAAGGGATTGAGAATAAAACGGCCAATATTATTATGCCATTGTACAAATCGATGGTAAGGCCGCATCTGGAGTATTGCGTCCTGTTCTAGTCGCCGCATCTCAAAAAGGATATAGTGGAACTGGAAAAGGTGCAGAAGAGAGCGACTAAAATGATTAGTGGGCTGGGGCATCTACCTTATGAGGAAAGGCTACAGCGTTTGGGGCTCTTCAGTCTAGAAAAAAGGCGGTTGAGGGGGGACATGATTGAGACGTATAAAGTTATGCATGGGATGGAGAGAGTGGATAGAGAGAAGTTATTTTCCCTCTCACACAACACTAGAACTAGGGGACATCCACTCAAATTGAGTGGAGGGAATATTAAAACAGACAAAAGAAAATATTTCTGTACCCAGCATGTAATTGGTTTGTGGAACTCCTTGCCACAGGAGGTGGTGATGGCACCTGGCCTGGATGCCCTTAAAAGGGGATTGGACAGATTTATGGAGGAAAAGTCCATCACAGCTTACAAGCCATGATGGGGATAAGCACAGTGGCGTTCTTACTATGGGGGAGCTGGTGTGCTGCGCCCCAGGCGCCGAGTGGGCACGGTGCTTCCGGGGGGCGCAGCACCTTGGGCTTGGAGCTGCGCAGCGGGGCGCGGCACCGGAGCCCGGCTGCCGAGCCCCCGGGAAGCAGTGCACCCCCTCAGCGTGTCACTGGCTTCCGGAGGCTCTGCTCCGAAGCCGGGACAAGCCCTCCTCGTTGCGACCGCCCAGTTCGGCGGTCGAGGGCTTTGTGAGCCAGCCGAATGTGTCGCCGGCTTTTATTTGGGTTTTCTGCACATGCGCAGAACCTTTATGAGGGCAAACGGGCTGCCCGTTCGCCCTCAGAAAGGTTCTGCGCATGTGCAGAAAACCCAAATAAAAGCCGGCGACGTGTTCGGCCGGCTCACAAAGCCCGCGACCACCGAACTGGGTGGTCGCAATGAGGAGGGCTTGTCCCAGCTTTCGGAAGCTGGTGACGCGCCGCTTCCGGGCCGGAACGCGTTAAAACGCCACTGGATAAGCAACCTCCTGGTTGTAGGAGTAGGTTTTCTTTGTGCCAGGTGCAGGGGAGTGGCGACAGGATACAAGTATCTTGTTGTCTTGTGCTCCCTGAGGCATCTGGTGGGGCCACTGTGTGATACAGGAAGCTGGACTGGATGGGCCTTTGGCCTGATCCAGCAGGGCTCTTCTTATGTTCTTATGTTCTTAAGATCATTCAAGAAAGAATGGGATATGTGGGGCTCCCCATTCCGTGGCCCAGGTTGGGGAGGTTCTTCTCTTGTTGTACTCACAGTACCACCTTGCTGGACTCCTGGGTCATCCCTCTCCATCTACTTGGGAAGGATCCTGCTGCCCAGCTTGGAAAGCCTTCCCCTGTAGCCTCAGGCTGGCTTCGAGTGGGGAAGGAGTTATACAGCACCTATTTCCCCTCCTCCTCCTATCCACAGAAGCCTCCTCAGGCTACTGCCTCCTCCAGTGGCTGTGGAGACAGATCCCACAGCCTTGCATCCTGCTACTAGTGCCTCATCTCTGGCACTGACTGAACCCTTCTCTGGCGCCTGCCTTATGAGCCTGTGCAGTCCCACCCCTTTTCCAGCCCAGAACCTTCCTTCCTAGTGTTCTTGTCACCCCAGTAACAGGAAGCCCGCCTTGGGAGCCCATTAAAGTATCCACAGGACCTGACTGGCCCATCTACTGGCCGCAGTGCTTGCTGTGGGGTTAATGCAAGGACAGGGGCAGCAATGCTACTCCCAAGCAGGATAAATCTGGAGTAAATAAACAATCTACTGAAACGTGCTGTCTTAACAAGTACAGGTGGGCCCCCATATCTGCTGGGAATATGTTCCAGGCCCCTCCGTGGATACTTGAAACCGTGGATAAGAGCGAACACCCCCTCCATGGTTTCCTGAGGGCCCCCCACCCTGCCTCCCCTGCAGGCAGGCATGCTTGCCCCCCCCCCCAGTTCTTATTTTTCTTTCAGCAAGCTTTGTTTCTTCCTTGAAACAAACAGAGAAGCAGCCTCCATTGCAGGCAAGTAGAACATGACTAAGTCCTAGAGAGGCTCTGCAAGGTTTCTGTTAACCTTGCAGAACCTCTCTAGTACTTGGTCTCGTTCTACTTGCCTGTAATAAGCAGCCTCTGGCTGCTTCTCCTGTTTCTTTAAGGAAGAAACGAAGCTTACTGAGAAAAAAGTAAAAGCCTGGGCGGTCCCCACGATCCGTGGATAACTGAAACCGTGGATAGCGAATCAGTGGATATGGGCGCCCACCTGTACTCAAGCGGCTGGCTTCTTGTAAGGATGTTTAGGGTCAAACGAGACAGGTAACTGTGCACTCATTAAATACATGCTTCCCCCATTTGGCCATAATGGAAGGAGTAAGGAATAGAAGCAAACCCCGTCCCCTTTTCCTGCCTCACCTCATCAGTTTTCACCTTGCCCAGCTCACTTCTGCAGTGGGGAAAGGTGAGGAGGGGGCAGGTTCCACTTACTTCTATGGAAAGGTAGATCCCCACCTCTGCCTTATTAGCATATGTTTGACAAGCACGTGGCAAACCCCCCAATGTCGACTTTGCCCCTTCGTTTTACTTGAGATTTGGCTCCCAGAAACTTCTAAAAGTCAGGAGTAAATGAATGCACATCATAGCAGTGTTATGACCATTTAATCGTTTTTCCATAAGAAAAGATTAAAATGCTTTAGTTATGCTAGATTAAATGCTCACTCGATAATTGCAATGGACAGTATGCTTTCAGAATAGGAGAATTAAATTAAAAGAAAGACAACTGCGGAAAATGTACTAGTGGTAGAATTAGAGAGTGTTTCATCAGCTCCCGATGCCTCCACTGTAATGAATCTGTCAAAAGATAATAATATTTTAGTGAAAGGTGCGATTGGATAAGTCACGTTATTTATTAACTGTTACCTTAAAATATCACTTTTGTCTTATTATTAAAGAGTGGTTAGAGTGCAGCAGGGATGCCTGACATAAAGCATTAAAAAAGGATTATGGCTCTAACAGGCCTTAGAGTATATTCAGTGTGCTGTACACTCTGTAGCATAACTTGCTAATACCTGATGACTGGGGGCATTCAAAAAACTGTAAACCAGCAGAGACGGTATCAGACTCCTCTAGATTGCTACCGTAATTCATCCAGTGCATTTAGAGAGTTCCCTGGAGCTATATTTGTCACAACAGTTTTAACCAGCCAACATCAACATCCTTAGCTTCTAACCTTGATTTTCAAAGTGCTGCAATTAAATACACCCTTTTTGGTTACCGAGGCGGGAGTTGATGGGAGGGATGCGAGCTCGCACAAAGCTCCCTGGGAAATGACATCAAGCCTGGGTCAGTGAAACAGACAACAAGGAGCAAATCTTTAGAAACCCAACAGTGCAGGCCCACAAGATGAAATCGGTATAAGGGACAGCAACATTTTTCATGCGAAAAGTCCAAGTGCTGAAATAGAACTGTCGTACTAGGATGCGCCAGCGGGTGGCGCAGTGGGTTAAACCGCTGAACCATGAGCTGTCGATCGAAAGGTCGGCAGTTCGAATCCGCAACGGGGTGAGCTCTCGTTGCTTGGCCAGCTCCTGCCAACCTAGCAGTTCCAAAGCATGTTAATGTGAGTAGATAAATAGGTACCACTTGCGGGAAGGTAAACAGCGCTCTGTGTTCCAGCTGCATGCTACGTGCTGCGGCAAGGAGAGTCATGCCGGCCACATGACCACGGATTTGTCTTCGGACAACGCTGGCTCTTCGGCTTTGAAATGGGGATGAGCACCACACTCTAGAGTCGCACACAACTGGACTTAATTGTCAGGGGTCACCTTTACTAGGATGATAATCAAGAGGTGGTGGTGGAAACCAGAACATTTGGGGAATTTTGGAAGAAGGCAGAGATAGTGGCTTCCCCCACCCACAGTTTGGTAGCCTAGTTCTGTGTCTCTACTGGGTGTCCTCATAGTCTCTTCCTCCCCTGGTTACTTAATAAACTACAGTGGTTGAGGTTCATACATGCTGAGAATTCTCAGGATTCATCACCAGACTTCTGCGTAGTCCCTTTGTTCTATGGCTCCATCAGCACAATCCTATGCATGTCTACTCAGAAGTAAGTCCCATTGTGTCCAGTGGGGCTTACTCCCAGGAAAGTGTTATATGATTGTAACCTATGTAATTTACAGCATTCTTGGTGCCCTTAAAAGCAGGGGTGGCCAACCTTCCACCTCTAGGGCCCCTGCGTTCTTAAGAGTTGTGTAGAAGACAGAATCATGGCAGCTGCAATTGCTGATGGTGCTGCTAAAGCAGCTGCACCTGCTGAAATGTCCTCCCCTATACAACCATTAAAAGACCAGGATCATTCATGTTGAAAGGTGGGCCACCCCCATCTTAAAGCCTGTACTTTGGAGCAGAGGTGGCAGGCGGGGTGGTGCTGGTGGTGGTGGTCTGTCATGACCTCAGTCCAACCCACCTCTTAAAGCAGTTTCTCCGCTTACAAACTGCCACCTGCAGCCCTGGCGCACCCTCCACTACTCCCAGTCCTTGTATCCCCAGCACAGCTTCACTCTTGGGAGTCATAAAGGGGTATTTTAAGGTATAAAAATATTTTAAGGGATGGTTGGGCAACACAGTTAATAGTGGAGACACATTTGATAATCCTGGAGGGCCAGAATGGAAGGGATGGGTGAAGCATCAATACATTGCAGCAGGGAATTCCCCCCCCCCCCCCGTTGCTTACCTATGTGGGGTGCATTGTCCTTTCCCTGTTGGGGTGGTGAGGTAGAGGCACTGGTGTCACTGCAGGGGGGGAAGACCTAAGTTCCTCCGTGATCCGAACCTCCATTACACGGAGGAACGAAGCACCCCACCCCCGCGCCTTCCGAACCAGTCAAAGCAGTGAAAACAACGCGCAGCAGACTCCCTGCACGTTGTTTTCGCCGCTTTGACTGGTTCGGAAGACGCGGGAGCGGGCGCTTCGTTCCTCCGTGTAACGGAGGCTCGGATCACAGAGGAACTTAGAGCTCCGCCCCCCCCTGCAGTGACGCCAGTGGGTAGAGGTTCCAGTTGGGCGTTTGTGTGTGGAGTCCTCCTGAGGCAGAATACCTGCAATCAGAATTCTGAGAAGACAAACGTTAACAAAATATCTTGCCATACATGTTGTGAGGGACAGGAGGTTGTTTGTGCAAAGTGCTCCCTTTGTGTACCAACTGCCCTTCCACCATGGGTCCCATCACCGAAGTTCCTCTTTGAGAGACCAGAGAAGTACAGCCCCTTGCCTCATGTCATCTGAGATGTAGTCTTGCTTACAGAGGCTTTAGTACTGGGGTTAGTGTGCTGGGCTCGGCTGCAAAATGTAGTCTGTATCCTGTGTTCTGTCATGGAGGAGTGGGCTGGTCAGGGGTGGTGATGGGAGTTGCACTTGTTTTCTGCTGTTTTTCCCTTCCCTATTGTTCCCTATGGGGTTCCTCCTACCTATGCCAGCTCTGTTGTTGGTGTAACATTTTTCCAGCATCAGGGCGTGTCCATTGTCTCAAGGAGGGTTACAGTAAGGTGTACATTGACTCCCTCATCCCTCCCATGTCACACCCCAATCTCTCTGTTAGGTCTCTTCACTGGCAGAGCTGCGCTGGCGTCTGAGCAACATTCGAGCTATGGCAGCATGGCATGTTTCCAACGCTGCACAAGCGTCCGTGGTATGTCCATCGGTGGGTGGATTTCTATGCCAACAGCGCTATTATTGTGCTATCGTGCATGGAAATATACCAGCAGATCTCAAGGATAGGATTGGGCCTTTAGTCTCTGATTTTTTAGACTGAGAACAACT